>CM046674.1:11527668-12727668 GCA_025594165.1 Tamias sibiricus | reverse complement strand
AGTAGATGATATTTTTTAGAGCAGTTTTAGGTGCTCAGCTAAATGGAAGGGAAGGTACAACGCTCTCGTCCCCTCCCTGCCCCCAGGGATACACAGCCCGAGCCTGCTTTGACACATCTTGGTCACCTGAAGTCCATGGTTGCATTAGGGACCACTTGATGTGTGTCCTGTGGTTTTGGCAAGTGTGTGATTGCATGTGTTCACGTTATAGTCTTACACAGCATAGTGTCACCACCCTGAAAATCCTCTGTGCTGTGCTGCTTTCTGCCTTTTGCAGACAACTGAGTCATTCTCTTTTTTTAAAATATTTATTTATTTACTTTAGTTGTACACAATGCAATGCATTTGTGTTTATGTGATGCTGAGGATCGAACCCCGGCCGCGCGCGTGCAAGGCGAGCGCTCTGCCGCTGAGCCACAACCCCAGCCCACAACTGAGTCATTCTGACTGGCTTCTTCCACTCAGTGACGTGCATTTAAGTTTCCCTCACTTCTTTACTGCTTGCAAGCTCATTTCATTTTAGTCTTGAGTGGTGTTCCATTGTTATGTATCCATTCCCCCACTCAGTTGCTTCCAAGTTTGGGCAATTATGAACAAAGCTGCTATAAACATCCACGTGCAGGTTGGTTTTTTGTTTTTGTTTGGGGCATAAGTTTTCAACTCCTTTGAGCAAATTCCTAAAAAGTGTCACTTGCTGGATCATATGGTAAGAAAATGTTTGGTTTTGTAAAAAAATATTTTTGTTGAGACTCTTGGGACCCTTCCTAAGATAGTGGCAGAGAATCTATAGCACTGTGAGGCCAGAGTTGGAAACTGGTGACAAGGAGCGGGGCAGGTCACCACCCAATGCAGTCTTACACCTGGAGAAGCGTGGGGCTGTCCCGGCTGAGACAGACGAGCTCTGTGCAAGGCACGTGGCACATCTGTGCCTGTGGGCAGGAATCTTGGGGCCTATTAAGTATTTAAGTACATCTATTTGCCTTTTAAGTAAATAAATCCTGAAGCCCACACAGGAGTAAATCATGCTTGGACCCTCTCTTTGATAACACTAAAAATTAGAAGGGGCCGGGTGCTGCTGTGCATACCTGTAAATCCCAGCCGCTCGGGAGTTTGAGGTAGGAGGATTGCAAGTTAGAGGCCAGCCTCAGCAACGTAGGGTGACCCTAAGCAACTTATTTTGGGGCTTTTTTTTAAAAATAGTAGCAAGAAATTATTTTATTTTTAAAAAGACTCTTGAGAGAAAGATTTCCTCTCCCCCATCTTGTTTCATAGTTCGTGGAAATGCACATTATATGGTCCCTCACATTTTCTGTGACGTGCCAAGGAAAAATATTTGACAGCACTCAGTCAAAGTGACATTTTGTAAAGCAGCTTTTTGTCTCCATCTTAAAATAACTGGCCTTTTGAGACATGAGAAATAAAATAGGCATCTGCTTTAATTCATAGAAGAATGCACTGTTGAAGATTCAAGCATCTGAACTTTGTGTGTTAAGCCAGCACCTATTGAATGGCCATTACATGAACACACGGTCTCTGGGCACTTCTAGAGTGTGCCGGAAGGGATGCAATGGCTGGTATAAAGCTTCAGCACCGTCATATTTAACAACCCAGCAAGGTGGTCAAGGCAGAGTCTAATCTTTGCTTTTTCTTTGAGAAAATGGACTCGGGTTCAGCAACAAGCCCACAGCTGGTGCTTACTTGACAGATCTTGTGTCAAAAGTCTCAGACTTGTAGTGCTTACTGCAGATTCAGGTGGTGGTTGCGATTCCTGCCCCACTGCTAACTACCCGTGCTACTTGCCCTGGTTATCTAACCTCTTCAAGCCCCGTACGTACATCATATCCTTATTAGGGACCACAGGAGAGACGCAGTAAGACTGAGCATTGGCTTAAAAGTCTCTACTTGTAATTATTCTCTTTCCAAAGTTACTAACAAGTTCTTCAAAGAATCAGCTGCAGCCCTTGGCAATAACACTGTTAAGGCCAGTGGTGGAGATGCCAGTCCTTCCTTCGAGGGGGCCCTGTTGGGTTGGGCCAGCCGCTGTGGACTCTTTCCAGGATGGGAAGGTGATGATGGGCTCAGTCTTCCCCCTTGCTCTGCTAATGCAAGGACAATTTCCACTCCTTTTACAGTGTAGATGTGAAAAGGTATGTGGGGAAGCAGCTCATTTGTCATCTTGTAAAGAGCTTTACCCTGAACTTCCCCAGCCCTGGAACGCGGGCTGTTCTTGGCAGCCCGATGTGGGCCTCGGAGGGAGTGGGGGTTGGGCTCAGATGGTTCAAGGGTGAAAACCAGGTGGACTGGACGCTGGAGGGGTGTCCACAGGACCCGGAGGGTCTGAGCTGCACAGCTGGCTGCCAGGAGCCTGGGAGGCCGGTGTTGGAAGGCCTGCTGCAGTTGGACGTGGCTTCCCCTTGGTGACAATGACAGCAGCCAGCAAGAAGCTCTGCCCTAGGCATGCTCATCTCACATCTAGGACTGCTCGCCCAAACCAGGAAGTGGCTGGTGATCTCCCCATTTTCCAGCTGGGGAAACTGAGGCTTGGCAAGGTGAAATTGCTTGCTCAGGGTGAAACAGCTAGAAAGTGGCACTGGCAGCTGGACTCTCAGAGGTCACCCTCAGCTCCTCCCTTGACCTTCTCCGGGCCATCTCCCTGCATTGTCTCTTGTCTGGAAGGGAAGGGTTCTTTCAAAAAGCCCCGGCACCAATCCATGCCTGTCCCAACCAGTTCCTGTAGGGACTCGATCTTCTCTTCTGAAAAATGGGGATATTAATTAATATTGGCTGCGGCGTTGGGGGGTTGTTGAATAGAGAGTGGGCCAAGTAGAGAGGGTCTTCCCAACTTCTTTAACCCTCTCCCCAGATCCTATGGCTTAAAGCAGTTGGGACCCACGTGGGACTGGAGGGGGGACTGCCCCTTCCGGCTCTGCCCCAGCAGAGGGGTCCCCCTGCATCCCTGCGGCCAGCTGCGGGATGCGGCGTGTCCCTTCCCCGCCCGCCGCGCTGGAGGCCGCTCGCACCATATTTAGTCAGGGGGAGCGGCAGCCCCCGGCTGGTATGCGGCGCTGGGAATTCCTGCAGGAAGGAGCCCGCGCCTGTCCTTTTTGGGCTGTCTCCCGCCCAGCGCCGGGTCAGAGAGGACCGGCCCGACCCGCCCGGCCCGGGAACCTCGGAGCGGGTCCGCGCGGGGAGCGGGGCGTCCCCGGCCTGGAGCGGGGCCAGCTCGCTGCCTCGACGCCTTTTATGGCCTGTGCGTGCGTGTGACAGAGAAGGGACGGGAGAGGGCAGCCAGAGAACGACGGAGCCCAGGGTCGAGGTGTGCGGGAGGCAGAGGCGCAGGGGCAGGGCCCCCGGGCGAGGGCTGGGACCTGCGCTAGAACCGCCGCGGACATCAGCGGACGGGACGGAGCCAGGCCGGCCGCCCGCAGCGCCCCGGGCAGGCGCGACTCCGGGGGGCGCCGCAGGCGACCTCTCGGTCTACGAGCGCCCGGGAGCGCGGTGGGAGCTCGCCGCGCGCAGACGCCCCCTCGTCCTCCCGGGACGGCGACCCGCCCCACCCCGCTCCCAGCCCCTGGTTCGCTCAGCGAAGCGCAGTGACTTGCTCAAGGTCACCCTGCTAGCCGGGGCACACCGGAGGGCTGGAGTCCCAAAGCGGGATGGTTTTGATTTTGCTCGCGGTGGTGTGGGGGGAGGCGCGGCTGGCAAGTGGGAAAAGTGACAAAGTGACAAATCCCGCTTCCCGCCCGGTTCCCAGCAGAGGCAGGGACGCCTGCCTCGCACTTTGAAAAGCCAATAAATCAATCAATAAATAAACGCAATCCCCTTCCCCTGCCCTTCGAGCTGCACGGCCGGCCCCCTTCCCAGACAGTGGCAGGCGAATGAGACGGGGACTAGGGAGGGAGGCGTCAAGTCACCCCCGCCGCGGTCCCCTGCACGGGCAGGAAGAGGTTAAAGCCCGGGAGGCTGGAATCGGGAAGAAATTCTCAGTATCCAATATAGACGCTGCCGGCCCCACCCCTTTCTCCAGGGACCCGGAGTCTGGGTGATCGCCGCGAGCGAGGGCGCGCCCCTGGGCCCCGCGCCCCTCCCCGAGCGCCCGCGCCAGGTGCGCCCAAGGCCTCGCGCAGCCGCGGCTCTCTCTAGGGCCCTGCAGGGGGCGCCGCGGAGGCCGCACGTGGGACCCTCCCCACTCCGCCCCCCGCGGCCTCCTCCCCCTTCCCACCGCCCCAGCGCCGGGTCTATAAAGCCCGGCGTCCGAGGGCGCGGGGAGATCTGGACGCCCCGGCCTGGGAGGTGAGCCAGATCTGAGCTCCCCGTCCAGCTGCTTCTCCGCCTGCCCCCAGTAGGAGATCTGTAAGTACTGGTGGTCCTGCAGATCGGTGGTGGGCTTGAGGGTCCTGGAGTAAGGCGTTCTGCAGGCGCTGGGGAACGCTGTGGGGTCTCTGTCTGTCATCCTCTTATAAGGGCTGCCGCGGGGTCCCCTGTCACCCCAGGTTCTAGGATTCCCCCAGACCAACATTTCCCAAGGTGGTGCTTGTTAAAAATTCCAGTGCCTGGATCCAGATTCAGATCCAGGCTGCTAGACTCTCCAGGAAGACGGGACCGAAAAAAAAAAAAAAAAAAAGTACTGGTCAGTGGAGACGCTTGCCCAGTTTGTGTGAGGCCCTGGGTTGTTCCATTCCCTGTGCCACACACACACACACACACACACACAAAGGAAAAGAAAGAAAAAGAAAAACAAAAAAGAAAGAAAAGAAAAACCAGGACTCCAGGTGACTCAGGCCCTTTTATTCTAGACACAAATAGGGCAGCTGAGCTCCCCGACTGTCACACCTTGCCATCAGGGAAAGCCGGGCTCGGGTGGATTCCAAAGCCTCTGCTGAGTTGTGTGGAGGAGGCGGTCAATCAGTTAAAAGCGGGTGGAGATCAGTCTATCAGTCTAGGGGCTAAGCTGTTGGTAGCTCCGGGAGATAAAGCTGGCTTAGCAAGATAGGGGTTGTTGATTACAGCCCAATTTTCTTCCAGACCCAGTCCCTCCAGATTAAAAAAAAAAAAAAAAAAAAAATCTGGTCCAGGTTGATCTTGGGGCTCCAGATACTAGGTGGATGCCACTCCCATAGGTGCCCTACAGGTGCGTTAGGTAAGACCGCGCTGGGGGGTCCTGCAGAGCCCCCGGTGTACACGTTGCTCTGGTGTCTGACAAAGTGGGCCAAGCTGGGGAGCGTGGCTGCTCCCCACACACAGCTGGTGGGGATCTCACCAGTATTGGAAAGACACCTTTCAAAGCCTTGCTTGTCAAGAAGCAAAAGAAAATATTGAGGGACCCAAGGAGGGGAGCGTTCAGTTTCAGTGGTAAGAACTGATAGGTGACCTGGTTACGCTGGCCAGGGTTTAGCGCTGGAGGTGAGGCTGTTAATAAACGGCTTCGCTAGTTCTCTTTGGTGACCATTTGTTGGGTCTGCTTAAAGAACACTATTTTAGCATTGGTGTAAAGAAAAGGAACTCAAAGATGCCAAACTGCAAGTCATCTATGGCAGGGCATATGTAATATATTGAGTGCCATTTCAAGGAAAGCATTCTCCCGTGCTGTCTTCTGTGGCCGAGATAGCTACTGTTGATGCACACTCAGGTGGGAGGCACCGCAGCAGCGTTGATGCTAATTCATCTCATTTAATCATTGCCCCAACCTCACCAGAGGGCCATTATGATGTTTAGTATAGAAGGCAGCTGAGACTCAGAGAGGTTAAGTAACTTGCCCAATGTCACACAGTAAGTGGTGGAATCCGTTTTCCTCTGTCTGTGCAATGCCAAGTTTATATCCTTGAGCCCACCAGTTTTTTTCTGTATTACTGAGGACAAAAACTTCTTGTTGGAGTCAGGTTTCCGGTAGGACCAAATGCTTCCAGCAAAGTAAATATTTATCATCAACTCTTTGAAGAAAACTCAAACTGACCTTTTGCAAATTTAAAATAAAATGCACTGTTCGTTCCCCAGTGGGGTGGTTATTAGTTGGAGTTGGTGACCTGAGGTGGGCTGCTGTCCCTAGAGCCCAAAATGGGAAGTTGCTGGGCCTCCTTCGAGAAGCCTCTGGGGGTTGCCTCATAAACACGGTGGTTTATTTTTTTTTTTTTATTATCATGTCTGAAATAGACGTGCTATTCCGTACAAGGTATTTGTTATGGATTTATCATTACTTTTCTGTGGGAGGGCTGGGATCGAAGCAAACATGCCCATTTATGGTAGCGTTTTCCATGAGGCCATCTCCATCCCCCTTGCCAATTACCCTGCCCTGCAGCCTTGCTGCTCAAGGCTCTGGGGATTTCTCTGCCCTGTCCTTCCTCGGCAAGAACCAGTGGAGAAGCCCAGAAGAGAGGAAACAGGGAGGGAAGGGGAACGTTCTTCCCACTCCTTTTTATTTAGAAGTTTTTATTTTGGGTGGAAAAGTCATCTCTATCTTCGGTGCATCGAATCCCACCAGGTGACATTTGTGCTTCAGGAACAACGGTTCTACAATCAGACACGTTAGATTTTTTTCCTGGAAAACCAAGTTCAATGTCAAAACCATTAGAATCATAGAAGGTCATGAACAAATGTAAAAGTCCTCCATTGGGGCCTCCCCCAGCCTCAGTCTTCCCATCTGCCAAACGGGACTAATGAGAACAGATGATGCTAGTTTTGCCCTGGTGATGGACACAGCACGTGGAAGCCTTGTGGCATGTGCTTATTAAGTCTTCACAACAACCGTTTGGAGTAGATACGAGTTATTATGGACCCTGTTTTACAGATGTGGATTCTCAGTAACTTGCTCCATAGTCCAACTAGCCAATAAGACAGGATTTGCTGAGTGCAGTGGCCCATGCCTGTAACCCCAGCAGCTCGGGAGGCTGAGGCAGGAGGATCGCAAGTTCAAAGGCAGCCTCAGCAAAAGCAAGGCACTAAGCAACTCAGTGAGACCCTGTCTCTAAATAAAATACAAAATAGGGCTGGGGATGTGACTCAGTGGTTAAGTGCCCCTGAGTTCAATCCCCAGTACCCCCTGGCCCCCCTCAAAGAAGACAGGATTCCACAATCCAAGACCTTTCTAAGGAATTGCCCTTTGGGGAGAGTTAGATAATAGTGTAAGGGTTTAGCACAGCGTTTGGCATCTGGCACACTTTAGCAGATGATCATTTATGATGGACGTGATCAGAGATGTTGAGGAGGTTGCTGTGCGGCACAGCTCCTCTCGGCAGAACCCAGAAGACCACAGCAGGGTCTTTCCCTTGATTTTTGTGTGATCCATTCTTGCAAATTCAGCTCCCATTTGGGGCTCATAATAGTAAATAGAAACTTGTCAGAAACACACTTTCTTACCTGTGATATCAAACTCCGTGACGACGGCCCGTTCCTGCTCGGGGTCTCTCTGGCCTCTGCAGAGATGTGCCCAGGAGAAGTCCATCTGGTTCTCTGGTCCTCCAACCTTCACCCCTGACTTTTGGTCACATTAACCCTGGCCATGAACTGAGTCTGGAGAAGGTGGGGCAAGCATTGGAAGGAAATTCTTGTGTGTGACTAGAGGAAGAAGCTGCGCCCTTTCCAGAAGTTGGGGGTCGGCATCTCTGACTTACCGGGTTACAGGGACCCATCCTCCTCAAAGTCAAAAAGAAAAGGTCATCGGGCCTGCCTGCTCTCTGTGCAGAGTCGAACTTGCCATGCTGGCTGTACTGTTGGTCCACATCTATGAATTCAATCAACCATGGATCAAAAATATTTTTCAAAATTGCCTCTCTACTGAACATGCACAGATTTTTTTTTTTTTATCATTCCCTAAGTCACACAGTACAGCAACTATTTCTATAGCATTCACATTGTATTCAGTACTCTAAGAACTCCAGAGGTGATTTAAAGTATGCGGGATGACGTGCGTGCGTAGGTTCCGTGCAGACATCACGGACCTGAGCATCGTTGGATTTGGTATCCATGGATACTGGGGAAGTCCCGTCCCTGGTCCTCCCCTTGGAGGGGAGGGGGCCAGTGCTGGGACCGCCATTCCCCTATCTCCAGATAGAATATCTTTGTCTCAGTCTCCCCCTGTCTCCGCATGTGGTCATGGTAAATGTAGACTTGAGAATCTTTCTAAAATTGATCGACATCAGATTTTCCTTTTTAGGCAAATGTTGGCATTCTGTAAACTAGTTTTTTCCCCCCACCTAATTATGTATTTTCAACATCTTTCTGTGTCTGCCTGCCTTGGCACTTGTCTTATCTGCTACACAATGTGGAAGGACAACATCTTACTTAATCCCTGATAAAAATATACCAGATTCATGCCACCATGTCTTATAAATAGTGCTCCAGGGAGTATCTTCATGCAGGTTGACCATCTCTTATCTGCAATGGTCGGGACCAAAATATTTCAGGTATTTTTTTTTTTTTGATTTTTAAATAATTGTGGATCCATAATGTACCATCTTGGTGATGGGACCCGAATCTAAACACAAAGCCTGAAAGGCTATTTATTTATTTATTTTTGTGTGTGTGGTATTGGGAATTGAACGCAGGGGCATCGACCACTGAGCCACATCCCCAGCCCTATTTTGTATTTATTTAGAGACCGGGTCTCACTGAGTTGCTTAGTGCCTCACCTTTGCTGAGGCTGGCCTTGAACTCGAGATCCTCCTGCCTCAGCCTCCCAAGCCACCAGGATTATAAGCATGTGCCATCGTGCCCAGCTGAAAGGTAGTTTTAGATGGTCTTTTTGCATTTGAACTGTGACCTGTCACAGAAGGTCAAGTATGGAAGTCAGCCCTCAAAAAGTGTTAGATTTTGGAGCTTTTCAGATTAAATATTATGGCTATTATTAATAGATTTGGAGCCCAGATGGCCTCCCGAGATCATTTGGGCATGAAGTCTGGTGCGTTTAGAGTGCCCAGTTCCTCCCCTGGACGTGACGCCCTACCCTGGCCCAGCCTTGAACTAGGTTCTGCACCACAGAGCTCATTGCAGCAGTGCCTTGAGGTGCACCTCGTGCCCAGAGAGCCTCCGTCTTGCCTGCATCTGAATTCTGAAGAACCCCTGAACCTGTGGCCCAGGCCACTGTATCGCTCACCCACCCCGCAGTCCCTGGTCCAAAATCTTGAGGTTCTTGGTGGTAAACTCCGGAGGGAAGCTGCTGATGGCCGGGGCTGGTGATGTGCAGGCCCTGTGCTCTTTGGGCTCTGGATTCATTTTTCATTAATGCTGAAGTAGAGGAGATAAGGTCTCTGACCCCCGAGTTTCTCTGGATAGAAATGAAACAGATGCTAAAAGAAAAAGTTCTCAAACATTATCAATTGATTCAGTTTCAACACTCTGATCCTGAATCCCAGGAACCAGAAAATAGTAAGCCAGTCCAGTCCATTGTTTATTTTAAATGGGGAGAAAAATAAGGCCCAGAGAGAGCAGGCAACTTGCCCAGGGTCACCCAGCAAGTTCAAGGCAGAGCTGGGACTGGTGGCTGGAGGCATTGTGGCCTCCCAGAGGCGAACAGCTCACTGTGCTCAGAGAACGAAGCCCTGGGTTGCTGGTCAGGGAGCCAGGATTGGGACACGCCACGGGAGACTGACACTTTTTGCCTTATTGTCACTTATTGTCACCCACCCCGCACCCGAACTCCAGGCTCTGGGTGCAGGCTGTGGCAGGTCCTCGTACAATGAAACAAAGTTAACTAGCTGGTGCCGTGGAGCACGTCTAGAATCCCAGCAGCTCGGGGGGCGGAGGCAGGAGAACTGCAAGTTCAAAGCCAGCCTCAGCAACTCGGTGAGGCTCTAAGCAACTTAGCAAGGACCTGTCTCAAAAAAAAAAAAAAAAAAGTGCTAGGAATTGGCTCAGTGGTGAAGCAGCTCTGGGCTTAATCCCCAATACCAAACAAAAAATAAACAGCAACAAAATCTAAGTTATTTTGAGACTTCAAGTTGCCAAGACTGACACAAGATGTGTCCTGGTCGTGCCTCTCATTTTGTCTGTCCTCAAGTTCTCTGCCTGCTGCGAAGAAGGTGGACACACCATCCCAGATCTTTAAAAATTCATCTTTTTTTGAGATTCCCCCGTCACTAGCAGTGTGAGGGTGGGCATGTTGCTTAACCTCTCTGTGCCTATGTTTACTCATTTTTTGATGGAGTTTTTTGGTCCTGGGGATCTAACCCAGGGGTGTTTTCCCACTGAGCCACTTATCCCCAGCCCTTTTTTTATTTCGAGGCAGAGTCTTACAAAGTTGCTTAGGGCCTTGCTAAGTTGCTGAGGCTGACCTCACACTTGTGATCCTCCTGTCTTGGCCTCCTGAGTCCCTGGATTATACAGGTGTGTGCCACTGTGCTCAGTTTCCGCGTATTCATTCGTAATGATGGAGAGAAGATGTGCCCTCTAGGGCTTTCGAGGGGATTAAATGAGATAATAGCAGACACTTGCTCTATTCAGCAGCTATTATAACTACTGTTGGCTTTCTAGATTTGCTGGGCTCACTGAATTTTCTCAAGCCAAGTGTCATGATGAGAGCCCAAGGTTCATAAGGGGGGAGCAGCCTTTGAATTTCAAGATCTGCCAGGAACCTGGACGTCCTGGTGGGCGGCGCCTTCCTAATGGACGTGACATCAGTACTGTGTTGGAAGGGCTTTGCAACGTCCTGTCCCTCTTTACCCAAATATTTCAGGGGACCGGGGTTCCAAGGAGCCCCGTCTGGGAAACGCCATTGCGTCACAGCCTGAGCCCCGCCCATCCCGGGTCGCTTCCCTTGACCAAAGTGGCTTCACACTTGGTGACTGTCAGAGGCATCAAAGCCACGCAGAGCCTGCGAGCGCCACGGGCTCCTCTTTATGGACAGAGCCTGAATCTCTGCATTTGATCTTGTTTGTGTTTTCGAATCCTGGATGAATCGAGGTTCCTTTGCTGCGGTGACCCTTGGCGGTGACCCGCATGCACTTTCATTTTCCTGTTGGGATTTTGGCCCCTTTTCCTGGCTCTCTAAGGCAGCTCCTCCGCGTGCGATGAGAGAGTGGCTTCCCAGTCACGCTGCTCAGGAAAAGCGCTCTCAGCCTGGCTGCACGGGCGTGTAAGCATGCCACAGCCCAGCTGTGCCTGTCCCCAGGGTGCTGGGACATCTTACGTTGGGAGCATTTTGCTGCAATTAAGATAAAAAGAACCAAGAAAGAAAAGTGTGTTTTACATCCAGAAAAGTACCCACGCCGTCCGAGCAGCTTGGTGAAGCCTTCCAAACAAACGGTCGCTCTCCTGTGACAGGCGCTTGGGTCAAGAAACAGAACCCCAGTCCCCAAGCTCCCTCAGGTCCGGCCTTCCAGGCCCTTCGTGCCTGGGGTCATTCCTTCTCTGGCCTCTGCCACCACAGATTCCTTTCCCTGCTTCAGGACTTCATTTAAACAGGATCATTTTTGTGTCTGTCCCAAGTTGCTCAGGACAGTTTCTGTAGGAGTCACACTTTCTCACGGTCTGGAATTGTAGTTCATTTGATCTGATCCAAGTCCATGTTGAATGTTTATTAAGTGCCTGGCACCTTAAAAGATTGGTTCATTTGTTTAAAAGGATAAGCCCACCAAGCTCGTGTGGGAGGTGGACGAGCCCAGGCTCCCAGGAGCACCTGGGCTCCAATTCCAGCTCTGTAGCTTCTTGGCTGTGTGACCTGGGGTAGATTCCTTCACCTCTCTGAGCCTCAGTGTCCATATGTCTAAGATGCAGCTGGCTGTGCTGATGTTACTGAATAATGTGCACGTGCAGGATTTAGCTCAGGCTGTCGCTGAGTGCTCAGAAACTCTGCCCCATGGGCAGGAGAGGTCCAGGGAGAGACGGTGCCGTGTCCACATTGCTTCAAGTGGAAGACAGCTTTATAGATTTTTTTTTTTTTTTTTTTTTTTGGTGGTACTGGGGATTGAACTCGGGGGCACTCGTCCACTGGGTCACATCCCCAGCCCTTTTTTTTTGTATTTTTTATTTAGAGACAGGGTCTCACTGAGTTGCTAAGTGCCTCGACATTGCTGAGGCTGGCTTTGAACTCGCGATCCTCCTGCCTCAGCCTCCCAAGTGCTGGGATTACAGGCGTGCACCACCACACCTGGCTAGCTTTATAGATTTTATGTAGTTATATTTTTCTTTTTAAGAAAAAAATCTCAAGCATGTGCAAAAGCAGAGTGACCAGGATTCCATACTCCTAGGCACCTGTCGCTCATCCTCACCGGGTACCAACACGCGGTCCCATCTGGTTTCATCCTGACCCCACTCATTTCTTCCCTGCCTTGATGATTTTGCAGTAAGCCCCAGGTAGATCATTTCATCCCAAACTCCTTCCCCATGTTCCTAAACACTGAGGACTCTCTAAACACACGCACTCGTGATACCATGTTCATAACCAAGAGTCTAAGAAATTCTCTCAACTAAGAAGTCGATGGTCAAGATTTTCCTGCTGATCTCTTACTTTTTTTTTTTTTTTTTTTTTTTTTTTGTCCTTTTTCAGAGGGGGAGAGCTTTCAAATAAAATTTTTTTCCTAATGACTACATCCAGTCTTGCCAAATTCTCCATTTAAGGCATGGCTTTTTAGAAACATAAAAGATAACCTTTATTTGTGGTTCGCTGTGTGTGTTGGGGGTAGGGCCCTCCTCTGCCCTCTCTTACCAGGTTTCTTTTATTATTATACCTGTTTTTTTTTTTAATATTTATTTATTTGCTTTAGTTGTACACAATGCAATGCATTTACCTTTACGTGTTGCTGAGGATCGAACCCGGGCCACACACGTGCTAGGCGAGCGCTCTGCCGCTGAGCCACAACACCAGCCCCTATTATACCTGTTTTTCATTGTGAAAAATTTGAAATATATGTAAAAGCAGAGACACCAGCTGCTGGACTTCGGTAAAAGCTCCCTTGGCTTCCAGCCCTCCCGTTTCTCCTGTCTGTCCACAACACAGCAGGATCTATTGCAGCATCTTGTAAACAACAGGGATGGTTGAAGACTCTGCTGCCTTGCCTACTTCAGGAAAATAACTGGGTTACACTGTTGCAGAACAGACAGGCGCTTTTTTTTTTTTTTTTTTTTTTTTTTCTTTTTGGAACAAAGTGCTTTAGGGCACAAGGAACAGGAAAGATGTAGGAACGGCACATTGGCATCCCTGGCACATTGGCATCCCTGTCTCCTGTAACCCGGACTGTTAGAAAACTGCTGAAACATAGTTAACTTAGCTGGGAACACCGTGTTAGTGAAATAGAAGGGTTTATTGGGGTGCCACGTGGGCAAGGGTAGGGAAAGGAAGGGAAGGGAAGGGGGGTAGGGACAGGATGGGCAGGAACCGAGGCAAGCGCGAACAGAGAGCAGGAACAAGGGGCGAGTTCAGTCTGGGGCTGGCTTAAATAGAGTAGGGGCCATAAAACCCCCTTGGAGTGAGTCCTTGTCCTATAGGCCAGCAGAGGTGGGGGGGGGTAGGGGTAGTGGACAGGGGACTTGCTGGTCAGGTTTTTGGTCACGCTGAGGATCCTGGGAGCTGTAGTTTTTCACAAGGCACCTGGGGAGGTGTGGCGGGGCAGGATCCAATCTGAACGCGGGTCTGCTTGCCCGTCTGGCTGTCTTTCCCGGACGGTGATGAAGAGCCACTAGCAATCCAAACTCGATCAGCGCCCATCAGCACGCACGAGGCTGCTTCAAATCTCTGTCCATTCGAAACCTCTCCAGCGCCTGTTTCTTTCCCTTCTTTCCACGTCGTGTTGAATCTCTGGACTTCCTTCCTTTTTGTGTCTTGTCTGTCCCGTGGACAGGCGTCCCCAGGCTCCGCCAGCGCGAGTCCCCACCCCTCTTCTTGCTTGTTGGCCGCGGTGGCGCTTCCTTGGCCGCCCACCTGCGGGCTTAGAACGCCTGTTCTGCTCTTTGGGATGCTCATTAATTAGCAGGGTCAGGTGGCAGCAGCCTGATCCCTCCACGATAAGGTTCTCCCACTTTTTATCTAATAGAGCTGGTCTTGGAGCGTCATGGCCAAGACCTAGCATTCTACCAGGGCGTACAAGATGGTCACGCTCTGGTCTCAGTCTCTGCCTTTGTTGACTGGACTCCTTCCCGCAGGAGAGAGGAGGATGCAGACGGGGAAGGGGGCGCCGTGGGAGGGGGCTGCTGTTGGGCTCACTGGCTCCTAAGGAAAATTAATTAATGTTCAAATGCAGGAAAACGTGATTGTTGAACCCAACCAGCACGCGTTCACGTTTTGAAGAGCTAAAGTGGTCGTTCGGATTTACAGAATGATTTCACTTATTTCTCCCTTTTAAATTTTTTTTTTTTTTTTTTTTTTAAATCAGTTCCTTGATCAGGTCTCCTGGGAGAAATAACTTTTCTCTGAACAAATAGCTTCTGATTTTTATTGCTGTACTTTTCACCCTGGAAAGAGGAAAGTAGGTATTAGAATAACAGCCCCTGCCTTTTTTTTTTTTTTTTTTTTTTTTTTTTTTTGCCTTGTGAAATCTGCCTCCCCCAAACTGTCTCCTGTTAGAGAAGTTGGTGGCTGGATATGGGGTTGAACCCATCTCTTTGGGATTGGGGCCCTCGTGTGATTGTTATCTTGGTGAATTCAATGGAGGTGTGAATTAGTTTCTGCTGAAGTAGGGACATCAACCACACAGTAGGTCCTGGTAGCAGTACATCCTATCTCAGTCAGTGGCTTATTTCTTTGGAGCACTGCTGTACTGAATGGGGGGAGGTCGGGCTGGCTGGGAGCACAGGCAGGTCCTGCAGGTACAGTCAGAGGGTCTGGAGCAGGTGGGGGGGGGGGGCAGCCCCCAGGGCTTACTGCGCCAGCAGCTCTCCTAGTGGACACATTTGGATCACAGGATGGAGAATGAATTGCAAATGTAGTGTCCATATTGAGAGGACAGTTAATGAATTGAAATCTCGCATTCAAAAAAAGGAGTTCTTCTTCTCAGTTACTTAGTTACCCTGAGGAACAATTTATATAGGAAAGGCAGAATCAATAATTTGTTTTTTTTCTCCCTTCTTGATCATTTTTCAAAATCATGGGTTGGTTCCTTCTCCTCTTGCAAAGGTGATCTATGAATTTCTTTAATCATTACGAACACATGATTTAAAGATTTAAATAGCCTTTCAACTATTATAGTTATTTTAAAAATTGATTTTTAAATGGTCCCATGCTAGACCAGATAGGACCATAGTTTAATATTTGAAAACGCAGTTTTCTAGACTTTAAAATGTAGATGCATCAGATAAAATCACAAAAAAATATTTTAATTAACTTTATTGAGTGTAAAGTACATACACTAAAATTTGCCAGTTTTATCAATTCATTGATTTTTTAAAAAATATACTCAATGAACTTTGCCAAAGGTATGCAGTTATGTGATCACCACCACCATTGTTATGATACGGGTCATTTTTATCATGCTGTGATTCTTTTTTTAAAAAATATTTATTTATTTGCTTTAGTTGTACCAATGCGTTTATATTTACGTGGTGCTGAGGATCGAACCTGGGCCGCGCACGTGCTAGGCAAGCGCTCTACCACTGAGCCACAACCCCAGCCCCATGCTGTGATTCTTATGACCCCCATGCAACTACTGATCTGTGGCCCTGGCAATTACTGATCTGCTGTCACCATGATTGTACCTTTGATTCTCCATCAATGGAAAAACACAACGTGCGGGATTTTGGATCTGGCTCCTTTCACTTTACATGGTGCTTTGAGACTTAACTATCGTATTGAGTTTTTTTTTTTTTTTCCTTTTTATTGCTGAGTAGTATTCCATTCAGACATGTTGTTTTTAATTTTAAAATATATATGTATCTTTGCATGGTCTCAGCATGGTCATGGGTCACCTATTGTATGCTTCCATTTATCCAAAATGTACAGAAAACGTGAATTTACAGAGACAGAAAGCACATTAGTGGTTGCCATCCTGGGCGTGGGGACAGGGAGTGACCACAGAAGGGCACTTGGGTGCCCCTTTTGGAGTAACAGAAATGTTCCATAATTTATTGTGATGAACACACAACTCTGTAGGTGTGCTAAGACACCACAGAATTGTACATTTACAGTGAGAGAATTGTATGTCATATACATGAGCCTTCAATAAATACGTTAGAAGAGGAAAACCTTTGGCATAAATGAAAGTCCTTGTCTTAAATATTTAGCAGAATCATAACATTTTATCAAATGATTATTCCATGATTTAACAAGGCCTGACGTCCACTTAGGCAGACGTGGCCATGTCCAATAGTCCTGCCACACACACTCTAGACATCTGCTCCGTAGCTGCAGGCTGCGTCTGAGAAGCAGAATTTCAAATCCAGAGGTGTGCATGGTCTGTAGGTCTCCCATCCACAGGACACAGACACAGCCCTGGATCCTACTTTATGAACTATCCTGGGTTCCATCCTAGCCAAGCTGAAAGGTGAAAATCGACATCTCATTCTTTAACTGCATTTCTTCAATTACTAATGCGATTGAACATCTTTTTTCTAGTGTTCTGTTTTTGTAACTATTTGAAAGCCTTTATAAAATCTTTTCTTTTTTTTTAACTAGAGATTTAACCCAGGGGTGTTTTACCACTGAGCTATATCCCTTATCCCTGGCCCTTTTTTTTTTTTTTTTTTTTTTTTTTTTTTTTGAGACAGGGTCTCCTTAAATTGCTTAGGGCCTTGCTAAGTTGTTGAGGCTGTCCTCAAATTTGCAATCCTCCTGTCTCAGCCTCCAGAGCCACTGGGATTATAGGTGTGCATCATCACACCTAGCTAAATATCTATTTTTGTTGATCACAAATTTAGTAGTTATAAAATATGTCAAATATGACAAAAAACATGACAGGAAGTGCATCCACCTTCATAGCAGCATTATTTATAATAACTAAAATGTGAAAGCCATCTGGACACTAATTGATGGGTAACTGAATATGCAAAGTGTGGTCTCTCCATGCAATGGAATATTATTCAGCCATAGAAAGGAAGAAAATTGGGACATAGGCTATAGTATGGATGACCCTTGATCACATTCATTATGCCAAGAGAAATAAACTTGTCATAAAAAGATGAATGCCCGAGTCCACTGGGTGAGTACTTTAGAGTAGCTGGAGTAAGAGAAATGAAGAGTAGAGCAGCCATTGCCGGGGCTGGGGAGGAGATGGATGGAAAGGGTCTCAAGTGTCCAGTCTGCTCTGCAGGAGGGAGAACGTGCCGGAGATGTGGGTGGTGACAGCTGCACAATGATATGAACACACTCTGGGCCACTTGGCTGTTTACCCGAAGATGGTTATGGTGGCAAAATTTTAGGTCACGTATATTTTACCATAATTTCAAAAATTGGGGCAAGCAATAGACGGCAAAAAAAAAAAAAAAAAAAAAAAATCCCCTCATGCCTGTATTTGATAAGTGCCTGTTTCTCCAGTTCTACTGCCTGTAGAGTCTATTTTAGATAGAAAATGGAGTATCGCGTCTGCTGTTTTGCAATTCCCACGTTATCAGGGGCTAGAGTCATAGCTCAGTGGCAGGGCGCTTGCCTAGCACGTGTGAGGCACTGGGTTTGAGTCTCAGCACCGCATAAATAAAATTAAAATAAAGGTACCCTGTCCATCTTCTTTAAAAAAAAAAAAAAAAGCTTTATTGGGATTCGATCCCCAGCACTGGGGGTGGGGGGGTGCAATGCACCCATTTATTTATTTTGCGCTGGGGATGGAATCCAGGGTCTCGCATCTGCTCGACACCTGCTCTATACTGAGCCACACCAGCCTTCCCCCATTTAAATTGTGCAATCCAGTGGCTTTTAGTCTATTCAGCATGTGCCCACAACTACAAAAACTCCTAGAACACTTTGTTACCTCCCAAAAGGAATGGTGCATCCCTCGGCTGTCACCCGCTGATGCTCCCCCAGTTCCTGGAAACCACTAATTGACTTCATTTCTATGGATTTGCTTCTTGGGGACATTTTATACGAGTAGAATCAAACAATATGTGGCTTTTTTTTTTTTCTTTTCCAGTACTGAGGATTGAAACCAGGGGGTGCTTTACTACTGAGCTACACTCCCAGCCCTTTTTATTTTGAGGATCTAAGTTGCTGGTTCTGGCCTCAAACTTGCGATCCTCCTACCTCAGCCTCCCTAGTCACTGGGATACCAGGCGTGCATGTTGTGCCCAGCTTTTAGGTGGCCTTCTGCGCCAGGCTCCTTTCGCTTAGCATAATATTTTCGGGGTTCAGCCATGACAGAGCATGCGTCAGTGTTTCATTCCTTCTTACGGCTCTGTACTGCTCCACTGTGTGGAGAGACCACACTTTACTTACCCACTTACCTCTTACCTGCTCATGGACATTGGGGCTGTTACGAATGACACTGCGGTGGACACCCACGTTCAAGTTCTGTGTGGAGGTCTGGTTTCACTTCTCGAGTATGAACTTGGGAATGGAGTTCTTGGGAGATATGGTGGGTCACCTGAGGACCCCCCTTTTATTTTGCAGTAAGCAGTGAGGTTTGGATAGCTTCCGCGTCGACACCCATGGACGTGCTTATTGCTGGCCACTGGGTGGGGTTTGACTGCATGAAAATCCCCCAGTTTTCTCTCCAGTCCCATGCTGATGGCCACGGGGGCTGTTCCTTAGCTCTGTCATCATGGGCAATGAAGCAGCTGGGAAAGTTCCTGTCCTTACACAACACACACAACACTGCAGGGAACATCCTATGCTTTGTGGACTATTTCTGTAGACCCCAGAATGTCCTGCCAAGACACAGCAGGGTGTCTTTAAGGTGTGCTTCTGAGCTGGGCGCGGTGGCGCACACCTGTCATCCCAGCACTTGGGAGGCTGAGGCAGGAGGATCGTGCGTTCAAAGCCAGCCTCAGCAATGGCGAGGCACTTAGCAACTCAGTCTGTTTCTAATAAAATACAAAGAAGGGCTGGGGATGTGGCCCAGGGGTCGAGTGCCCCTGAGTTCAATCCCCGGTACCCCCCAAAAAAAAAAAAAGGTGTGCTTCTGGCCGGATCCTGACCCTGTCACCTTATTCCGCAGGGGACCAACCAGGCACCATGGCACAGAAGGGCCAACTCAGTGACGACGAGAAGTTCCTCTTCGTGGACAAGAACTTCATCAACAGCCCGGTGGCCCAGGCCGACTGGGTGGCCAAGAAGCTGGTCTGGGTCCCTTCTGAGAAGCAAGGCTTCGAGGCGGCCAGCATCAAGGAGGAGAAGGGGGACGAGGTGGTCGTGGAGCTGGTGGAAAATGGCAAGAAGGTCACGGTGGGCAAGGACGACATCCAGAAGATGAACCCGCCCAAGTTCTCCAAGGTGGAGGACATGGCGGAGCTGACCTGCCTCAACGAGGCCTCGGTGCTGCACAACCTGCGGGAGCGCTACTTCTCGGGGCTCATCTACGTGAGTGTCCGCGGGCCGCGGGGGAGGCGGGCTGGGGTGCGGCAGAGCCCCCGGCGGGGAGGCCCCGTCCCCGGACCCCCTCGCCCGGCTCTGGGTCGCGGGGCGGCGATCTCGCCTCCGAAGCCTCGCTTTTCCCATCTGTAAAACGGGAGCAGCCCTCCCCGCAGAGAGTGGGCGGGAGGCGTCCATGCCATCACCTGCCCGGGCGTGGGACGGCTCCCCGCAGACCTCAGAGGTGGCCTTCCCTGGCCGTCCTCCATCGGGGAGGTGGGGGAGATCTCGGGGCCTCCTTGGAAGGCCTGGTCCATCCTGGAGGTGGGAGGGCAGGAGGCGGGAGAGGGTCTGTGCGGGTTTTGTGGAGAGCTTCCCTGTCACTTGTGGGGGTGCCCAGGTGGGACCTGGGACTCCCGAGTGGACTGTGCAGAGGAGGGGACCCGAGCTGTACCTGCAACATGGTAGCCTGGCCACTGTGGCCAGCTGCGTTGAGCTTTGAATTCACTTTAAAAAATGAATAGTTGAGGATTTGTTTCTTCAGGGGGGTCTTGGCCAGGTGACGTCCCCAACGGCCACCTGAGGGTTGCTGCGCTGGGTGGTGCAGGTCTAGAACATCACCACCATCACTGTTCCATCGGGGCTGGTGACAAAGGGGACATAGGTTCCTTGGGTTGGACCAGCTTCCCAGGACTAGTGGGACATAGGTGCCCCATGATGCCAGCCGGGCGGGCGGAGGTCCCCACCTGTCCCTGTGCTCCTTCCCTCTGGGAAAGTCCTGCCTGCCCCGGGCACGGGGCCCGGTTTTTTTTGGAACTTTGCGTCCTTCTCTGCAGAACAGACATGACACGGTGCCGCCTCCTCCTGGAGTGGGGGCTCGACAAAGAAAGCCAGACGCTCTTCCCGACACACAGTAGGCACTCGGAGTGTGAGGTGTCACCATTATAGGTGACAGACCCGTCACTGTTCCAGTTGCCACGGGTCCAGCGTTCCTAGATCCTTTGCGGGATCGTGGGCACAGTCACTTCTGTCCTGGTGGCCTCTTGGTCCCGTCCTGCGTGCCTTGCCTCTTGAAAGTCACCAGAAGCCCCTCGGCCTCTCTAAACACGTCCTGTACAATTTTTTTTTTTCGTAATTAAGACAACAGGACACATTCGCTAGGAAGGATTGGAAATCCAGAAAAAGCAAAAATCAGTCAAAAGCAGAAAACGCAGAGTTCGTCGTCAGCCAGAGAGGAGGCGCGTCGGCGTGTTTCACAAGAACGGCGCGATGCTGATGCGTTTGCAAGCCTACTGTGCGCGGGGGGTAGTGACTTCCTCTTTTCCCATGTGCAAGTCAACACGGAGCGTCTCTCAGCCCCAAAGTTTTCCTTTTTTTTTTTTTTTTTTAATATTTTTAAATTTGCTTTAGCTGTACACAATGCGTTTATTTTTACGTGGTGCTGAGGATCGAACCCGGGCCGTGCACGTGCTAGGCGAGCGCTCCCACCGCTGAGCCGCAGCCCCAGCCCCCAAAGTTTCCCTTTTAAGGGCGACGTGCTCTGTCTGCCGGGTGGTTGAGCCATGGTTTATGATCCATTCTGGGGGCTGTTTCCAAAGGGCTGTTTTAAGAGCAGAGGGGAAGGGGCAACTATGGGATGGCCCTCCGAGGCCAGCTGCTGTCACCCAGCACCCTCTGTTTCCCTTAATGGACACACAGGCAAGTCCCATTTTATAGGTGAGCAAGCTGAGGCCCAGCATGGCAGAGTCCATCCTTCCTTCCCCAAGTAAGCAGAGACAGTCCCTTTAGTCTGCACTAGTCCTTATATGGAAATATCACCATCCTAAGTCTCTTGGTACATTGGATTTTTTTTTTTTTTTTTGGTACCGGGATTGAACCCAGGGGTGCTTAACCACTAAGCCCCATCCCCAGACCCTTTTTTATATTTTTATTTAGAGACAGAGTCTCCCTGAGTTGCTTGGGGCCTCGCTAAGTTGCTGAGGCTGGCTTTGAACTCACAATCCTCCTGCCTCAGCCTCCCGAGCAGCTGGGATTACAGGTGTGCACCTCCACACCCAGCTACGCAGGACATTTCTAAGGATACCACTCTGCAGAGAGCTGGAGGGACAGTGGGGGTCCAAGCTCTGTCACCTCCGTCCAGGGCGGCTGAGGACAGGGCCACATCTCCATTCCACTTGCTGTCCTCTGACGTGGTATTTGAGCCCAAAATAGAAGTCGGGAATAATGAGGAGCTTGTGAAGTTCCCGAGACCCAGAGTATCATCTGAAGCAGATTAAAAAAAAAATGAGTCAAAGCTGCACATTCCTGCTGTGCTTCTCTGGACAGATGAGATTAAAATCACATGGCCTCGTGACCAGGCACCTGCTCTGTCTTGTACCTTTCTGCTCAATTTAATCACTTAATAGAAACTGTTGCCCGTGACGGAGAAAATAGAGAAGACCGGGTTGGGGGGAGCACAGGAAGCCACTCTCCCATCCCATAATCGGACGGCGTGACTCTTGTTAACGGGTGACACTGCGTCTGCAGGCCGGGCAGCCAACCGTGCCCCGCTTTGCCCTTGGTGATAAGGAGAACTTTCTTGTCTGTTCTGCAGGACTCGCCCCAAGCGAAGGGCCTTTGGGCAGGCCCTGGCAGACCTCTGTCCTCTTGGACCTCACAGGGTCCTGAGAAGTCCGAGGAGCCTGTCCCCTTACCGCAGAGATTCAGGTCTGGGCTCAGCAACGTCCAGGGACTCGCCCGAGCTGCCTGCACGCCTGGCGCAGGGACGCAGCTGACTCCTGCTCCAGGCCCCCGTGTGCTCCGGGCCCTCTTGGCCGAGGCTTGGCCGTGGAGCCTGGTAGCAGCTGGCGCTGGATTGTGGAGGAGGGACCCCCCCCCCCCAGGGTGGGCCTGCTCTGTGCCGGGTGCCGAGCCACGTCCTTCCAGCCCACTTTGTCCTTTTGATACGACAGGATGATGGCCCACCCTTCAGATGAGGTGACTGAGGCCGAGGTGACACACACTTGGGAGGGATCCCCCGCCCCAGTTCTCGTCTTGTCTGTAAATGGGGGCTTTCTTCACTCTCCTGTCTGTGTGGGGCGTGGGCGTTTGTCCTCACCCCGACACTATTTTGCATTTAAGTGGAGGACGAGGTGCGCTTGAGCCAGATGCGAATCTGTGTTCTGGGATGTGAAGGTGGGGTGTCGAGCCCCGCCCTGCAAATGGTGCCAGGGAGTCTGAGCGTCTAGAGATTCTCGGAAACATTTGATCCTATGTGTATTTTTTTCTGGCCAAAGATCTTAGTTGTCATTAAATTCTCAAAGTAGCCTGTGACCTTCAGTGATAGCAGATAGTGTTTGTGCAAAATTTATTATGATCAAAGTTTATGCTAACATGATATTATGACTACCTTTATTTTCTTTATGTAATCGAGACACAACTGCAGTGTACCACTGAAAAACGTGCGGGTCGGGGGGGGGGGGGTCGGGAGGGGGGAGAGCTAGCATGACTTATGCCCATATTTTTGCAGCTTAAAATACGATGGCTTTGGGGCTGGGGTTGTGGCTCAGCAGCAGAGCACGCGCCTTGCACGTGCGCGGCCCGGGTTCGATCCTCGGCACCACGTAAACATAAATGCATTGCATTGTGTACAACTAAAGTGAAATAAATAAAAAAAAAAAGTTGATGCTTTAAAAAAAAAAAAAAAAAAAGATGACTTTGAAAAGTTAAATAACTTGAGGGGACCCAGAAGTGACTCTCAAATCCAGAGAGCCTGGCCCCAGACCAGGGCTTTCACCTTGATCTCATGTGACGTGTCCATGATCGTATGAGACAGATAGAGATTTATTGCACTTTAGAGGTGGGACCCTGAGCCCCAGACACACTCAGTCTGGTTGCTGGTAAGGGGGCTGAGCAGGGACTTAGCACAGGGATAGGGTGGCTGCCCATCACGGGCAGGACCCTTAGGGGAGCAGGAGGTGAGGTGTGGGAGGGGCAGGTGGGGACGGTGCCGTGGGTGCTCTTGACTTTGAGTAGCACAAGCTTGATGGGCCTGGGAGGAAGGAATCTAACTTTGCATTGTGATTTCTGGAGCACCTACTAGGTGCCTGGGTAGACACTGCACACTGTTGACCCAGAGCGAGTGATTTAAAAAAAAGAAAAAAAAAATGAGTTAATTTGAACTATCAAAAGAACATCTCGGCTTTGTGTTGCTTAAAAAAGCAGAGGACCTGCCTCTCCTGGACCCGGGATTAAGTCCCCGTTAGATGCGCTGTGTGGGTGCTGCTTTTCCACAGGCCTCACCCCTCCCTGCTGCCGTCAGGACCCTGGGGCCGCACACTGGTAGAGGTCGATCCCTGTGCCCGGCCTCACGCCATACCTGCTTGGTCCCTATACACAGTAGAACCTTCCGCCCCCTACGCTGAGGCTCTGGATTTGGGAATATGATCCTGGGAAAAACTGAAAAATTGGAGGACCCTCCTGTTGTTCACTGGGTCCCCCAGCCCCAATTCCCCACCCAGTCAGACACGCGGGTGTTTTTTCTGGTTTTCATCCCAGTTCTTGGAAGACTAGGGGTCAGGAGAGGTCTTCCTCGCAAACTGCAGCAGGTGAGGCTTTTCTCGTGTGGGACATCTGGCCCGGGCATCTGTGGTCTCCTGGGATGACTGTCCACCCAGAGATGCTGGGAGCAGAGGTGTTCTGGGTGCCCGTCACTGCCCTAGGGTAGTGGTAGAAGGAAAATAGGGCTGGAGGTGCCCCTTGCTGAGCCTCCCAAATTAACCCTTCAGATCTTGCAAGTCATTATGGCTTCAAGAAAGCTCCTCCAGCTACGAGGGGTCATCTATGAAAAAGAAGGTTGAAAAATTAAGCCTGCTTGGTAAAAAGCAGAGTTCACCAGCCTCTACCCTGGAGGCCAACGTGGCAAGTGGGGCCTTGTGTGTATGTATATACAGACAGCGAAGGTAACGGCGATCGTGATATGTAGTTTCACACCTGGCTCCTTTCATTCAATTGTATCTTGAGAATTTTTTTTTTTTTTTGGCACCTGTTCATATGAATCTATCTAGACAAGGGATCTTTTTGATTAGGTAATACATGCAGATATGAAATGAAGGAGCCCATAAGGGGTACACAGACCTTTCCCTCTCATTCCTTTACCCTACGCCCACCCCAAATGGCCGCGCAGGCCACGTGCTGTCCTGCTTCTTGGTCTTTGCATCTAGCTGCCCAGATGGATGCCTGACAGTTCTCTTTTATTTTTTTGTGGGGGCGGGGGTGGTACCAGGGATTGAACTCGGGGGCACTCGACCACTGAGCACATCCCCAGCCCTATTCTGTATTTTATTTAGAGACAGGGTCTCACTGAGTCGCTTAGTGCCTCACTTTTGCTGAGGCTGCCTTTGAACTGGCAATCCTCCTGCCTCAGCCTCCCAAGTGCTGGGATCACAGGCGAGCTCCACCGCGCCCTTCGATGATATTCATTTTAACTGCAGCGGGGTCTCCTGCTCTAGGATGAACCGCGATGGGCATTTAGATTGTTTCTAGTCTTTTGCTTCTAAAATCCAGGTGAGAGCCAGATCACCGTCTGGGTCTAGGACAGGGACCCCATTGTCCTCCCACCTCCTACAGGAGCGACTGGCCATCGTTTTACAGAGTGCAAGGAGGATGCCCAGGGCAGGGATGCATGTGCAGCCAGGCAGCAGAGGGTCCCCCAGGCCCCGGTGTCCTAACTAATGCCTGTGTTCTTTGCACCTTCCCTCCCCGCTCCCGGAGACTTGGGGCTCGGGGCTCTGGTGCTGACCATATAAAGTCAGGGAGCAGCTGGAGCCGCTTCCTAATACGGTTAGGAGAGGGACGCTGTGCCTGTGGCCTGGTCCTGCGCGGCACAGACGCCCTGAGACACCGGCTGGGACACCGGGTGGGGCTGTCGAGACTCTGAACTTGCCCGTTGGGAGCGGGGTTCCTGGGGGGTGGGGGGGCTGGGTCAGCCAAGAGCGAGCCAGTTGGACATGGAGATGGAACGGCCAGATTCACAAGCCCAGTGGCCCTGTGGGGACCTGCCTTTGGCCATTGTACCCCGGCTTGCTTGGGAACTGAACCAAACACAGATTCAGATCTGCCTGGAAGCATGGAGTCGGTGCTTGCTGTATGCACAGCACAGGAGAGGTGTCCTGAGGATGGTGGGGAAGCTGGGACAGCCCAGCATTCCCTCTTTTTTCATTCATTTTATTCAGCGAATATTTGCAGAGTGACTATCTGCCCTGTGCTGGGGGCTGAGACGTGGTGATCATGCTCAGAGTCTGGGAAGTGGTGCTGAGACTGAGCCCTGTAAGGGCCGATGGAGGTGGCTCAGGGAGGTCAGGGGAAAGCGCTGCAGGCAGAGGGAGCAGCCTCTGTGAAGGCGCCAGGTGGCAAGGCTTTCATCCTCATGAAATGGCACAGGAATGTTAATTGAGCACCTACTGCATACCAGCCCTAGTGCTGAATGCCTTCAAAGCCTGATCTCAGAACAAACCTAGGAGGGAGTTGTTAGTGTGCCCCCACCGTTTTGCAGATGAGGATGGCCGAGACTCAGAGAGGTTAAGAGACTGTCCTGGGGTCACAGAGCTAGGAAGTAGGAGAGCAAGGGTTCAGGTCTGAGTCCTCCCTTAACTACTGCCTTTTAGTGCCGCCGGTCCAGGGCGTGGGTGGGATTTCAAAGACACCCACAGTCTACAGGGGGCGTGGCAGGGGTGTGGCCTGGAGGAGCTGGAGGCGGGGCTGAGACCGGAAGAGGTGGAGCTTGGCTGCTCCTTTTGGAGGACACTTGTCCTCGTCCCCATTTTCCAGATATGGAAGTGCTTTGTTAGCTATCATGAGCTGGGAGGTGAGCAGTCATGATCCCTACCCCTGAATGTCCCTCCAGCTCTGTGACCTGGTGACAACCCCACCACACCTCAGTTTCCTCTCCTGTCAGTCAGGCAGCAGGGAAATCAGTCTCCTATTACTGGGCAGAAGACTGCCCGTGAAGCACTCGGTTCAGTGATAGGCACGTAGTGAGCACTCAGTGAATGGTGGCTGTTGTTCAGGTCCTCAGGGCTCAGGGTGAAGTGACATCAATGGGGGTGGAGCTGAGGTTTGAACCCAGAACTATTTAAAACCACTCAGTTGGGGTTGGGGGTTAGGGCAGTGGAGAACTCTTGCCTAGCATGTATGAGGCTCTGGGTTCCATCCCTGACACCACACATGCACACACACACACAAAACCACACAGTTGGCCGGGCACGGTGGTACACACCTGTAATCCCAGCAACTCAGGAGGCCGAGGCAGGAGGATCGCGAGTTGGAGACCAGCCTCAGGAACTTAGTAAGGCCCTAAGCAACTTAGACCCTGTCTCAAAATAAAAAAGGCTGGGCATGTGGCTGAGTGGTAGAGCACTCCTGGGTTCAATCCCCTGTACCAAAAATACATAAATGAGTTGTGCATTCCAGCACAGGCAGCCTGGCAGCGCAGGCTTGCTCCCGTTCTTCTGCCCCACGCCTGGAAATCGGTGACGCTCAGGGTTCCCCCCGCGACCCTGAGCCTCAGTTTCCCCATCTCAGGTGGGAATCGGGCACACCTAAGCGACCCGTCCTCCTGCATGGTCTGGAGTTAAGCCCGCTCTCTGTTTGCAGACCTACTCGGGCCTCTTCTGCGTGGTGGTCAACCCCTACAAACACCTGCCCATCTACTCGGAGAAGATCGTGGACATGTACAAGGGCAAGAAGAGGCACGAGATGCCGCCCCACATCTACGCCATCGCGGACACGGCGTACAGGAGCATGCTGCAAGGTGAGCGGCCCTGGGGAACCCACGCGCTGCTTTGGGTCCGCCTCCAGGCAGCGGCTGGCTCTGGAGCCCGCCCGCCCCCCACCCACCGCAGGCCCCACCCACCCTCGGGTCCCGCCCACTGCCCAGCAGGCTCCGCCCGCCATCAGGCCCCACCCAGTCCGCAGGCCACGCCCTACCTTCAGGTCCCGCCCACCCTCTGCAGGCCACGCCCCTGACTGCGGGGCTGGCTTGGCAGGCGGTACTAGGGGACTGGGAAGGGAAAAGCAGGCTGAACATCTGTGCTCACGCCTGGCCTGGCGGGTGAGGGAGCCGAGAGCCTGGGCATATACGGGCATGGCCGGCTCTGCTCCTGTGGCTCCGTGGCGCTGGGCCCTGGAAGGAAGAGGGTGGTGACAGCTGGGGGCTGCGCCAGCGGGACAGGCTTGCCCCTCCCAGCTCCCCCAGCAGCTGGGCGAACGTCTTCTCCTCTCCAGCCTCAGTTTCCTCCTCTGTAAAGCAGGGTCAGCGCCTCCACCGTGCAATCTGTTGTAAGATTGCTGAGGCCGACCTCCCGGAGCTCAGGGGCGTGTATGTTTCCCTCATGCCTACAGCTGGAGCAGCCTTATCTGACATGCTGGGGACAGGAAGTAGTTCAGATTTGGGATCTTCAGATGTGGAATGGTCAACCCGTGTCACGGCTATTATGAACACATTAAGGAGATGTTGTTTTAAGGAGATGAAACACTAGATGCTTACAGAGTGGGCAAAATGTGCTCAAGTGTCAAGTTTAAAATGAATGTTGATGTCTACCGTAGCATAAGCACCATCCAGACCAGGATGTGAAATATTACTAGAAACTTCCGCCATGCCTTCTCCCAGTCAGTATGACACCCCTTCCTGGAGGAGCCGCTGTTGACTTCCATCACTGTCGGTTTTGCTTGTCCTTGAACTTCATATAAATGACATTCTTATGTTATTTACGTAATGCTTTTCTTATAAGCTTCCTCTCCTCCTCAAACTACTTTAGACTAAACAAACCCCAGCAATATCCCTATGAAGAGTGTGAATTCTAGAACAGAGCTGCCTGTGTTCAAATTCCAGTCCTGCCCCTCACAAGCTGTGTTGTAAGAGCCTTGAATGAGGAAGTAGCTAAGATGGCGGCTGGCTGAGAGCCAAGAGGAGGCGTTTACTTGTTTACACCTGACCTTAATGCAATCGACTAAGAATCTTTCTGTGCCCGTGGACACTGCGTGCCGCACCTGTAAGTTGAGCTTGTGACACGTGTATGCTTGATGGGTGTAGAGTATTTAACCAGGCTGGGGGCGTCAGAGAAAAGAGAGAAGACAGAAGAAGAGAGAGAAAGGAGAGAAGAAGCAGCAAGAATAAAGAAACCACTCATTTCCCAGTCTGCCTCCGATTTCTTTCCCGTGGTATCGTTGCCATAGGCGGCAACACTGTGTGACCTTGGATGAGCTGCTTAACCTCTCTGTATCTGTTTCTTCCTCCATGAAAGAGGATTATAATGACTGTGCCCCACCTCGTAGGGCCGATGCGAGGATTAAATGAGCTATTGCACTCCAAGCTCGGAACAATGCCTGGTTTTGGAGTAAAAGCTTGTTAAGTACAAACTATCACAGGCTGAGCATTCCTAATCTGAGAATCCAAAAGCTCCAAATTCTGAAATGTTCAGGGGCGTGTGTGTTTCACTAGCATGAAGCAATAAGTGGAAAATTCAACACGTGGGAACACAGGGGCCGGGAATTGAGGGGAATCTCTGTGCTGGGAATTCCTGAAGGGCAGGAATCCAGGTGTGTCCAGGAGATAGCAGCCCCTAGGGTAGAGGGGTTCAGGTAGAAGTGCCCCAAGTCGCTGGCAGTTAGCCAGGCTCCAAGGCAGGACCTGACCCTTCCAGACACAGGGCTGCCATTACCTCCAAAGACCAGCAGATGGAGCCTTGCAGGGTCAGTCTGGAGGTGCAACCCCAGAGTTTAAGCAAGGGCTCCTGGAATTAGGGCGTGTATTTGTGATATTATTGCATTTTTTGTGTGTCCTCAGATGAAACAGTATTTTAAAAGTGGTTCCCACACTTCTTCGGGAGGCTGAGCATCACAAACTTAGGATGTTCATATCTTTCGGCATGCTTTTGGTTGCAAGTAACGTAAGAACTAACTCAAGTGGCTTAAACCATAGGAGTTTATTACCCCTATATAACAGGAAATCTAGAGGTTGATGATTTATAGGTTGCTTGATTCAGCAGTTCAAAACCAGGCTGCTTTGGGGGTTTTCTTGGCTGCTTCCTCATGATCACAAGATGGAAGCCATTGATCCAGCTATCACATTTTCAGGTGATAATGTCCAAAATCATAAAAGAAGCGGGGGATTAGGCTCTTCTCCCCTTCTCTCTAATTAAGGAGGAACTTTCTCACATTACAGCCTCTAAACCAAGCATTAGCAGAGGGGATGTCCATGACTGTTTTAAATCATTTCTGGTTCTTTTCTGGAGTGGAGGGAGGTCCCACCAAGCACATTTTAGCCTAATACTAGAAGGAAATAAAATTCTACGAGTGAAGGAGAGTGGGAGAATGGACAGGTGGGTCAGCATTGCTGTAGTGCTCTGAAAATGGGCATTCGTGACTTTAAACATCTTCAGCATTATAATTCGTTCTAGAAAAATTAGAACCTATATTTAATCAAAGCAGAACGTGCTGGAACCTATCATTCTGTCACCCAGAGGTCACCATCACTGGTGTTTTGCTGTGCGACCTTTCATACTCTCACCGAGCTGAATGATACAAAATGAAGGAGGCTTTGACCATCAGAAAATAATTGACTCCAGAAAAAGAGCCAGAGTTTCACTGTTGACAATGACAATGATGAAGGGTGGGAGGAGGGGGAAGAGAAAGGACTCGGCAAATCAAGAAAACGGGTCTATTTCCTTTTCTTATGTGCGTTCCGAATTCGGTTATGACTGCAAATAGCTGCTAGTCCTGGATTGAGTATAAAACGAATTAAGAGTTTATTTTGGGGGGAGGGGCTTAATATTTTTAAACATAATCATGTGACTGTAAAATAGAGCCCCTTCCTGTCACGCTTGTCCCCTGCGGCGAGCCCGGGAGGCCACTCTTGCAGACTCAGTCCAGAGGTCGGAGGTTTCCCTAGGGCTTCTCCACGGCCTAGGTGCGGAGCACAGTCCCCAGTCCCTCCTGTCTGGTTCCTGACAATGCTCTGACCTCCAGGTGGGAACTGACCCAACTCTCTTTGTGGCCTTTCCAAGGGCCATTCTGCCCTTTGGTGACAGCTGCCGTGTGCCTGTGCGTTTGGGTCGTGGGTGGGCTGTTGGAGCCCAGGAGTCAGCAGGCTGCAGCCCCTGAGCAGGGCTGGCCGTGGTGTAGACCCTGGAGGCTGCTCCGCTGCCTCCGACCGCCGCGTGGTCAGTCCCATGATGGTCATTCCTGGGGTCTGCTGTCGCCTGCTGCCCCCCAACGTGCATGACCGTGGGCAAGGTGGCGCTGGGGGGGAGGCACCCTACACTCCATGCCTCCTGGGCTCCGCGCCCAGCCTGGTGCCTGTGTTTTTTTTTTTTTCCTTAATATTTATTTATTTGCTTTAGTTGTACACAATGCGTTTGTTTTTACATGGTGCTGAGGATCAAACTCGGGCCACACATGTGCTAGGCGAGCGCTCTACCGCTGAGCCACAATCCCAGCCCGTGCCTGTGTTTTTAAAATCAGTTTTGATTTTTGTTAAAAGTAGCCATACAGATGATGCAGAGTCGATGACTCCTCCAAGAAGAAAAATAGCCCTCGCTCTGCTCCTTCCCCAAGGTGACCCTCGTCAATTCCTATCACTGATGTTCGACTATTGGCCTCTATCTTTTATTTTTTTAAAGTCTGATAACATCTTTTTAAAAATTTATTATTTTTGTAGTTGTAGATGGACGGCGTACATTTATTTGATTTGTTTATTTTTATGTGGTGCTGAGGATCGAACCCAGTGCTAGGCAAGTGCTCCGCCACTGAGCTACAGCCCCAGCCCCTTGCCTCTATATCTTTAAATAACTTGACTATTTTACTGATATCTTAACATTTTTTCAGTTTTGCCTTTCACCAATTGACTTTTCACCTTGGATGATGAGAATTTAACTCATTCACTCCCTTAATTTGCCCCTACTGCCTTAGCCCCACACATGCCTCATTTATACTATACATTGCCAACATAGTTAGCCTTAATATTTTTTTAAATATCTTTAATTTTATTTATTTATTTTTGTATGTGGTACTGAGGATCGAACCCAGGACCTCACATATGCGAGGCAAGCACTCTACCACTGAGCTACAACCCCAGCCCCTAGCCTTAATCTTGATGAGCTCACTAGTCAGAGTTTACTTTATGACTATAACAGTAAATGCTATTTAGAGTTTATATAGACATCATTCAGTTCTGATCTCTGCACTGTCTTGTGAGCACTTTTCTTTTTCTGTATGATTTATTCTTTTCCTGGAGTTAGCAGTTGCCTTTTTTCCCCCCCAGCCTGGTTTGCTATGTAGTTGATCCCTTATTCTGCCCCAGATTCTCTATCTAAATGTGTTACTCTTGTCTTAATATGTCCAGAAATGTATCAGAGGTCACACATTGGTTGTCCCTCCTTGAACTCATCTCTGCCTTTTGACCTGCCTTGACCCTGTTACTGGTAGCAGCCATCTGGGGTGTTCATTGGATTTCCCCAGTGCTCTCGGGTGGATTCCTTGTTCCAAATTTCCATGTCTTCCTGTTCCTTGGTTTTCTCTCCTGTTTGAATGGCACCTTCTCCAGTAGCTTCCCAAGGACGGATCTATATGGTCCTGATGTATGGAGACCTTGCATATCTGAAGGATCCGAAGCTTCTGTGATACTTAGAAGATGATTTAGTTGGGTTTAAATGTTTTGGCAAGAAGTAAATTTCCTTCAGAATGTTTAAGGAAGTGCTTCGTTGCTCTCTAGCTTCAGTTTCATTCTTGAGAAGCTAAAACCTAGTCTGATTCTTGATCCTTTCTGTGCAACCAAAGGCTCCTTCTCCTCCTCCTCTGGAAGTTTTTAGATCTTTATCTCCCCATTCAGGATGGTGGGACTTTCCGTGGGTCTGCTTCCCCATTGTTCTGGAGACCTAGGGGGCACCTAGTTTGTAAACTCATATCCACATCCTTAAATTCTGGGAAATTGCCGGGTGCGGTGGCTCACGCCTGTAATCCCAGCACTTGGGAGGCTGAGGCAGGAGGATCGCGAGTTCAAAGCCAGCCTCAGCAATGGTGAGGCACTTAGCAACTCAGCGAGACCCTGGTACCAAAAAAAAAAAAAAAAAAAAAAATAAAAAAAAAAAATCTGGGAAATGTTCGTGAATTATTTCCCTAGTTTTGTCTTTCTCACTGTGTCCTCTGTTCTCTTTTCCTAGTTCTGTAATGCCACTTCTGAACTGGTCCCAGAATTTTCTTTCTCTTGGCTCTTTTGTCTCCTTTTTTCCCTCTTTTCTTTTTCTTTGTTGTCAGTACTGGGAATTAAACCCAGGAGTGGTTACTGCTGATCCACATTCCCAGCACTTTCATTCTTTATTTGAGACAGGTCTCACTAAGTTGCCGAGGCTGGCCTCGAAAACTTGGAATCCTCCTGCCTCAGCCTCCTGAGTTGGTGGGATTACAGGTGTGCGCCACCACGCCCGGCTCCTTATGTTTTTATTTTGTTTACTGGGCAGTTACCTCAACTTTATCTTTCGACCCTTCCACTGAGTTTTTATTTCTGGTATATATATATTTTTAATTTCCAAGAGCTCTAGTTTGCTGTCTGAATGTCTCTTGTGCTGCTCTTTTCTGTGGCCATGATGGCTTCCGTCTGGAGGACACTCCTTCACACATCCTCTGTTTCCTCAAGATGCATGCTTTCCTCCTCGTCTGTTTTGACTTCTTCCTGTTACTGGCTTCCTCCAGGTGTCTGGTGATTCTTGGCCGTCCCTTCATCTGGGTGTGTGGGGACCAAAGAACCGGCGGGAGCTGTGCGTGCAGAGGGCTTGCGGGTGATGACCTGGGCCTCGCCGGGGAGCTGGGCAGTTCCCATGGCGCTTCCCAAGGTCCGGTCCCCTTTCTGGTCTGCTCTGTGCTCCTCCCTCCTGCTGCCCCTCTTCCATAGGCCCCTGGTGCTCTCAGTTGCTGAGGCTTGGGGTAGGAATGAGGCCAGGGGTGATGCCAGTGTTGAGAGTCGGGATCCGGGTCCGTTCCCCCAGTGTTGAAGACTGAACTCCCGAGAAATGCCCAGGCAGGAGCAAAAAGTTTTACTTAAAGGTTGGAACAGAGAGAGACAGAGACTCCTCCGCAGAGGAGGGGGGTCCAAACCTGGCGTTCAAGGGAGTGGACGCCCCTTTCATATTTCCTTGGTTCTCGTGTCCCCCCCACCATCCTGCCTAGTGACCAACAGGTGTAGTGATCCAGGGGTACTGGCAGGAAGGGAGCTGCCCAGGGGCTGCTCATTAACAGCTCCTTGCAGGGAGGAACAATTCCCTGGAGGCAGGTAACCTTGGCAACAGGTTGGAGGAGGGGGAAGTTCTGGAGGTATTAGCATTTTATTTCCTTTGAATCCGCCCCATCTTCTGACCCAGTCATCCATTACTCCACTGACTGCCCTCTTGCAGCTTCCCTAGGAGTGTGCGATTCTGCAGTTAGGGGATATGGAGTTCCTTCTAGATCCCCCTGCTGCCCCCTGACTCTCCTCCTCTCTTGGAGGTGTTGCCCCTTCCATCTTCTGGCTTCCGGGGCAAAGCTACAGTTCTTTTTGGAAGTTGCATGGGCTTTTGGAGAATCTCTTTACTGTCACATCAGTGAGGTCTGGGGAGGGAAGATCACCCACTGCCCTCTCACGGAAATCCTCTCCTGACTTCTTTCCCAAGTAGCTGACGATGGTGCTGGTGGGATGTTCCCATATGTTTGCTGAATGCTCAGGGCTTTGCAGGAATGTGTTCAATTAATCCTTAACTAGGAACCCACGAAGCGGACAGGACCAGATAAGACCTTTCAAATTCAATCCCAAATTAACTTGGGGCCTGCGTATGTCATCCAAAATAAAAGCGATCTTGAATTAAAAAATAAAGAAGGCCAACCACATTTTTATTTTCCTTGTGTTTACCTTCATGGTTTTTACAAAACTGCAGATGTCAAGTCCTTCCTCCACGTGTGCGTGCGCCGTGGGCGGGGCACACAGGGCTTGTTGGTGATCCGGCGCCGGGACAGCCACTGCAATCGGTCCCCTTTTGTAGCTGGAGAAACTGAGGCTCAGCGAAGGGAGGAACTTGCTGAAGGTCAGATAAATGTGACAGATGGACTGGAACGTGGTCTGTCTGACGTCCAGTCTTGCCCAGGCAGAGCTGCGGCAGGGTCCCCGTCCCAGGGAAGCCGGGTTGCTCCTGCAGGCCCAGCTTCTCGCATCTCCCCTTGCTGAAGGCCAGGGCGTGGGAGCAGGAGCCAGCTGAGGACACCAGGTGGTGAAAGGCCAGAGCCCGGCTTCCCGCACCTCCCCCCCCCAGGGAAGCTGGGAGGTCTGAGTTCACTCTGTCCTGCTGGGAGGAACCCTCAGGCTGTGCCTGGCTGGCCCAGTCACCAGAAGTGTCCTGTCTTCACCTCATTAGCACCAAATAGTCACTCCCCGGGGATTAAACAGATGGCAGGCCAGCGCAGGGCCCCAGGCCGTCCTCTCCATGCCTGAGATAAGTTTGCACAGGGGGTCAGCCTAACTGCCCTCCGGGCCTCGCAGGTTCCCACACTCAGTGTCCCTCTGTGGCTGGCTGGCGGGCCCCGGGGCTGGCTCGTGCTCCCCCAACTCCCCAGAGGCCTCTCTGGAACGAGGAAGGGGGAGGCGGGCCCTGCCAGGTCCCAGCTCCATAAATCCCAAGGGGCCAAGCCCTCACCTGCCCTCGCCTGCAGGGCAGGCAGCGGCCTCCCCACCAGACAGATTGAGAAACTGAGGCTGTACGCGCCCGGTGATCTGGCCCCAGAACGGAGCAATCGTGGAGACCAGCGCCTTCCCCCACGCTGGGAACGTTTTCTCCTCCCTCCCAGGCAGTACGTAGCTGGCGTAGACGGTTACTCCACTTAACAGGAGGAAAACAGAGGTCCCCAAAGCCTAAGGGACTGGCTTAGGCCTTAGGGCTTAGTCTGTTCGGGTTGCTATAACAAAATGCCTCAGACAGAGTGGCTTATAAACTAGGGGGTCTACTTCCCACCGTTTTATAGGCTGCCAAGTCCAAGGTCAAGGTCTGGCAGATCTGGTGTCTAGAGAGGGCCGATTTCCTGGCTCCTATATGGAGCCTTGCTGGGCCCTCAGGAGGGAGAAGGGGGATTAGCTCCCCCTTGTGACATAATCACCTTCCAGAGGCCCACCTCCTAATGCTGTCACCTTTGGGAGAGGATTTCAACATAAGAATTTTGGGGAGACACAAACATTCAGACCATAGTGCCTTGTGATTAGAAAGGGGCTGCACTTGGCCCTCTACTCTGTTTTATCTATTTTTATTTCTACCCTGTTTCTATCTATTTTCCTGGTAAAGAGATAAGCTTGGGAGGCAGCGGTGGCTTCCCAGGAGTGGGGCTGGGAAGTGGCCCACCCTGCTGTGCTCCAGGGACAGCTGTCTTGCAGACACGTCTCCAGAACGTGGTGCAGGGCCATGCCTCTTCGCCTCTGGGAGGTTTGTGGTGTGCTCGGCCGTGTCTAGCCTGCCCGGTGGCAGGGGTGGAGGGGCTCTGGCGCAGTCTTTGGGAGCAGCTGGCTGGCACTTGTCATAGCTCCGGCTGCTCAAACCGGTTCATATGTCATCCACTTTCTTTCTTTTTTTTTTTTTTTTGGTACCGGGGATTGAACTCGGGCACTCGACCACTGGGCCACATCCCCAGCCCTTTTTTGTATTTTATTAGAGACAGGGTCTCACTGAGTTGCTAAGTGCCTCGCCATGGCTGAGGCTGGCTTTGAACTTGCGATCCTCCTGCCTCAGCCTCCCACGTTCTGGGATGACAGGCGTGCGCCACCGCGCCCGGCTCATGTGTGAGAAATGTGCTGTCCACCATTCTAAAGGCCTGGAAGTCCCAAGTTCAGGGCACCAGCCTGGTGGAGTCCGGTGAGTCCTCTTCCTCATAGATGGTCCTCCTCGCCCTGTCCCCACGTGGTGGAAGGGACGAGCTGGCTATCTGGGTCTCTGAGGGCGGGCACTGATCCCCTTTGACCTCATCGCCCTCTAACACCCCGCTCTCTCCACGGCTGCCTTAGGGGTCAGGTTCCCCGCGTGCGAGTCGAGTGCCAACGCTCAGGCCCCAGCAGGCCCTGGCTCCTCACGAGAGCCCACGTTCTTTGGTGCTGGTGGCGTCTGGGACGGGAGAGAGCAAAGGGGAGCAACGTGTTTAACAGTAGTCCACACCGAGGGGGAGAAGCCCCGCGCTCCAGAGGGTGGACGGGGAGCCCCGCTGGTATCTGAGAACCTGCTCCTGTTGGCCCTGCGTGAACATGTCCCCCAGCCTCGGGGAGTCTGGCTCCTGTCCCCTCCTTCACTCAGCAGGGTCGATTGATGGCCCGCGCTGGCCAAGGCACGGGGAGGAGGGGGTGTTGGGCGGACTCCTTTCAGGAATGAACGTGCCCTGGACGGAGGCCCAGGGAGCTGCGGCAGGGGCACCCTGGGGCCTGTCCTGGCTGTGGGGAGCAGGGCCTCCTGGGAAGGTGACGGGAGCTTTGCCAGGGAGCCTGGGGTGACATCCAGGAGGCTGGTGGGCCTGGAGGAGGAGGGGATCGGGGCAGGTGGGACCGGAGGCCACCAGGGGATGTTGGTCTTCCTGCCCCCCAGGCCCGCGGCCGCCCAGTTCTGCTTTTTCAATGCAGGACTTCCTGTGGGTGGGGAGCTTGCCTCTTCCCACCGGGTCTGCCTGGGGTGGGGCCTGGGGAGGAGAAGGGCCCCCCCCTGCAGGTGGTGGTGCGGGCCTGGCTCTGGCTCTGGGTTCGAGTCCTGGCTCTGGGTTTGCATTTCTGAGCCTGTTTCCTCACTCGCCCAGGAGGGTGACAACTGCCAGGTGTTGCTAGGGCTCACCTGGACGGAGGCTGGGAGCTCGGTGCCTGGGCAGGACAGGGCCACTGGGGGGTGGCTGTCCTCTTCCCTTTGGGGACCACGCACTGGGCTCATTCGTGCTCACCGGGCGGAGGCTCAGGTGCCCCACGTGGGGCGGGCGGTCGGGAGCCCCTTCCTGCTCGCGGTGTAGGCGGTCCCTCCGTCCTCACGGCCTGGGATTAGGGAAGACCCCGCAGGGGTGTGGGCCTGGCCGCTTCTCCCCGGTCCCCGCAGCCTGGCACAGGAGGGAAGGAGGACAAGCAGGAGCCCAGGGCTCGCCTCAGCCCCAGCTCGGTTTTCTCCTTTTAAGGTCAGCCTGCGACGCTGTCGCCCGGGTCAGGAATCATGAGCTCGTGCTTGGGATCCGGCCGAAATAGCCGGTCTGTGGGGAGCTGGGCACCTCCTGAGAGGCCTGGCCTGCTGCGCCACCACGGAGGGACCACTGGAGCCCTGTGTCCCCTTCAAGCACCCCAGAGACCTGCACCCGAGGCAGACCCCCGGGCCCGGGAGGAGGTGGGGCGAGGCGCCCCGGCCCCAGGGCTCTGCCGGGAGGCAGGGCTGTGCTGGTGGCATCTCCTGGGCTCCAGCCCTGCAGATGCCCACGTGGGCCAGGGGCCTGTGTCCTTTCCTGCTCTGAGCTGTGGGGTCTCGGGGGCTGTGCCTGGGCCCTGGGATCTGCACACGTCCGTCTTGGGGTAGCCCCCTCGCCGCTGAGGCCACGAGGACTTCCTGCCTTCTGAGAGGACCTCGAAGCCACACTGTGGTTCCCGGCACTGGGCACAGCCCCACTGTGGTACCGCCAAGCCAGAGGTCGTTTCCTTGCCCGTCTGCCTCCAGCGCTGGCTCCCAAGCTTCCGAAAAGCAAAGATCAGCCGGGCTTGTTGACTCGTGTTCCAGCCTGGCGCACAGTAGGGCCTCAGGACTCCGGTGCTGAGTGGACACAGCATGTGCCCTGTGGGCCTTTGGACCAGGGAGCACATTTGTAGAATTAGAACGAGGCACTGCTTTCTCCAGGCGCTCGGCCTCCATCTGCTGGGAAATTACTTGAATGAACATCTAGATCTACCATGACCAGCGTGGGTAGTCCCCTGGAGAGTTGTGCAGTGTGCAAGTCGCCCCACTGTCCATGACAGCCATGCAGGTGGGTTGGGGGACATGGAAAGGCCCCTGTCTCAGCTCCAGAGAGGTATGAGTCAGAGGCAGCACCATGGAGGAGGTGACTCCCCAGAAGCTATTTGAAGAATGGAGTACAGTCTGTACCCCCCAATATTGAAAACAGGTACTCACTGAAAGATTTGTACGTGAATGTTCACCACAACCCAGATTCCATCAATGGAAGAATGGAGAAATGACACTAGCCTATCCATACAGCAGAGTGTCACTCGGTCACAAAAAGGCATGAAGTAGCAGGGCACAGTGGCACACACCTGCAATACCACTGGCTCAGGAGGCTGAGGCGGGAGGATAGCAAATTCAAGGCCAGCCTCAGCAACTTAGCGAGATCCTGTCTCAAGTTTAAAAAAAAAAAAAAAAACTGGGGATGGGGCTCAGTGGTGGAGCACCCCTCAGTTCGATCCCCAGTGCCAGTGATGATGGTGGAGCACTGATTCAGGCTGCAACATGGAAGAACCTCAAAATCGCGCTCAGGGAGAGAGGCCAGGCCCAACGACCACACACTATACGACTCCGTTTCTCATGGAATTTCCAGGTGAGGGCCATCCGTAGAGACAGAGGGTAGATTGGTGGCTGTCAGAGGTGCCAGGGAATGGGACATGGGGAGCAGTGACTTCACGGCCACCATTGGGGAGTGACCAAGTACCTGGGAGCTAGATGGAGGCCGTGCTCGTAGGACCTTGTGAACACACCAGGCTCCACCGAGTCGCAGGTTTTGAGGTGATCAATGCCCTGTGGGTTTCGCTTCCATGAAAAAGAATGAGTTGTGCAGGAGATGATGGGGGTGGGCGCTGGGGCAGCAGGGTCTCCAGGAAGACCTGGCTCCTGCATTCTGAAATCGGCTCTCTGACCTTGAGCCAGGCATGGCTGGGCCCAGGGGGCACTCAGAAGCCCCAGCCATCGCGATCCCACACAGTGCCCCCACCCGCCCTGCCCGAGCCCTGCTGCCCATAACCAGCCCTCCCTGGCTTCCCACGCTTGTGTTTCCGATGGGAACGTCCCAGGCCAGAGGTGGCCCAGTGGCCCCCCCGCAGAGCCCACTGCCCTCCTGGGGGCCCCCGGCACCTCTGACCCTATAAATCTCTCCTGCGCGGGGGCTGGCTCTGCGGGGCTGGCTCTGCCCAGCTGCCGGGGGGAGGGGGGCCTGCCTGCTCCCTGAAGCAGATGGAGCCAGATAGCCCGTCGTCTGCCATCCAGAACTGTTCCTTAAAATAGCGGAGGCCCCTGGGGTTGTCCCCGCCTGGCTTCTGACCCAGGGCCTGGCTCTTCCAGCCCTCGCCCTCTGCCCGTCCTGCCCGGGTCCGTTTTCCCCGCAGGGCAGGCGTGGAAGGCACAGGTCTGCGGCCCTCGGGCCTGCACTGGTGGGCCAGGTAGGGTGGGTTCCTGTGCACAAGGGGGACTCTGATTTGTCTGTCCCCAGAGAGTCCTGGGGACATTACGTTTTGATGGTTTCCTTCCTGTTTTTGTCCTTTAAGGAAGTGCCCGCAGGGGTGCACGGGCGACCCAAGGAGGGTGAGATAATGCCCTGGGCCTTGAGCCCCAGCCTGCCACTCACCAGTGAAGGTATTAGTCTCCTTTGGCTGCTGTAACAAATGGCCGCTGGCCTGGTGGCTTGTCAGGAATGTCTTCTCTCCTGGTTCTGGAGCTCAGAGGCCTGAAACCAAGGTGTTGGCAGGGTTGGTCTCTGAGGGAGCAGCCCCCTGGCTTCTGGGGGCTGCCAATAGTGCCTGGGGTCCTGGCCTGTGGACGGGTCACTGTAGTCTCTGCCTCCTCCTCCGTGCCTGTGATCTCTGTCCTCTCTTGCAAATAAGAACTCAGTTCTTGATGCTGGAGGGTCCTTACCTTAATCGCATCTGCGAGACCCTTATGTTAAGTGACCTCTCAGCCCTGAGGTCCCCAGTGTTTGTGACTTTGGGGGGCTATGCCTTGCCCCCCCCACACACATGGTGACCTCGTAAAGTCCCCTGCCTGTGAGCATCACTTCCTCTCTGCAGAGCGGAGGTGGTGCCGGTGTCCACTCCAGGGCTGCTGAGGACGGACTGGCACAGAGGCCCTGCGACAAGCTCGCGGCCCCTGCGGCTCTGCTCTGGTGGCCCGGCCTGTGGCCGTGGGGGTCTCGCCAGGCACAGTGCAGCCTCTTCTCCCCTCGGCACGTCTGGTGGCCTGAGGGGGGGTCGCAGGTCTTCATGGCGCAGACTGGAAGCCACAGGGCGAGAGCGTCACCGTGTTCCTCCTCGTCCCGACCCTCTCCTCAGGGCCTGAGGGCGCGGTCACTGTGCACGGTCCCCTCCCCACGGAGGGGTGGGGGCCAGGCTTTGGAGCGGTGGCCCTGGCCAGCCCTGTGATCCTGAGGGGACACAGCTGGGGCTGGCAGTGAGCCAGGGCTCGGCATGGGGTCGGGAGGTCGGGAGGTCGGGAGGTCAGGAGGTCAGGAGGATGGGGTGCACCCCCAGTAGTTACGTCACTGGCACGTCACCCCATCCTAAACGGGCACCCACGCTCTCCACCCATACACGAGGACGTGAGGGCGCGCGTGGCTACGTGAACACGCGTGTGACGCAGAAGGCGCGTTTCTAAAAGCCGAAGGCGCCGCGTCCCCTGCCTGGCCTCCCGGGCCTCGTTTGTGAGCTGGTGTGTCTCGGAGGTTGCTCTGCACCAGACCTTTCACGAGCTCCCTCCTTCTTCTTCTTTTTCTGGTGCTGGGGACTGAGCCTGGGCCTCGCGCCTCCTGGGCTACCTCCCAGCGGCCTCCCCTTCCCGATGGTGGCCGAGCGTGGCACCGTGTGGCCACACACCAGGGCTGGTCTCCGTCTTCGCGGGTCAGCGGTCTTGCTGTTACAGACTCCGTGGCGGGGAGCCACCGGCGTGTGGCTTTGGACCCACGGTGCAGCCTGCGGGGTCACGGAACAGCCCAGAGGCGGGGTGCTGGGCTGGTGGGAACCCCGGCATCAGGCCGTGGGACGGCCCTGGGCTGAGGCGAGTTCTGACGCCCAGGGAGGGTCCTCTCCTCCCGCCCCGTCCCACCCCAGGCCTGCTTCCTGCAGGGCCTCCCTGGGCCTCAGCAGGGGCCAGCCCTGCCTGCCCTGGTGCCTCCCTGGCCCACTGAACGCAGCCCCTACGGGCACTCCGGCCCTTGCTTCTGCTGCGGCTTGGGAAAACCAGGAATGGAAAGGGGGTTAAATGTCCCTTAGGTTCTTCTGCCTTTGGTCCTGAGGCTCAGCCAGGCTCCAGAGAGTCCCCAGGGAAGAGGGAGAGGTGGGTGGAGGCGGCTTAGGATCCCGCAGCTGCCGAGGTCATCTCCTCCGTCGCCCCCTCCACAGGATGTCAACCTCCCCTCTCTGCAGCGTCACGCTGTCCTCTGTGGCCCCAGGAATACCTGGATGTGGCCTTCTTTGCCTCCAATCCTCCCGTCCATCCTTCCAGCCTCCTCCCCCTCCCATCCAAAATGTCCCCAGGAGCCCTCCATCTGCCAGACACAGGGCTAAGACCCCGGGAGACCTGGGAGGGGGCTGGCGAGGGCCCGAGCAGCCCGTGGAATGTAAGGACCAGGGACTGGGTTAAAGGAACACTCACCCTGTGGCACTGCCCGTGGGCAGACGTCACCCTCTGATGGCTCTGTCGTTGGCTGATGGCTAAAGATGTCGGTAACTGTTCCCATGTCCCTTCGGGGGGGGGGGGGGAGGGACAAAATGAGCTCCAGAACCCAGCCCCACCCTCTGAGGCCACCTGAAGAGCGGAAGGGGTCTGTGACGTCAGTGGTCACCCTTGACCCCACGATGCCCCTGCACCCCCATTTTCCTAGGGGCACCCACAGTGCTGACAGGAACGTATGGAGGGGGTCTGTGGAGCTTGCAGATGGGGTGGGGGGCTGGGAGCCCGCCCTGAAAGATGACAGACACCGGGCTGTTTGGGCTCGGGACAGCCGCTGAGACCCCCCAGTTCCCGTCGTGCCTCCCTGAGCTCGGTCGTGGGCCACAGGATCCGATGGACACGGCCTGTTCTCACCTGCTTGCTGGGGCCCGGGGGCTCCTGGAGCAGCCCCGCCCAGGCTGGGCATGGTGGCCGGCGGCCTGGGGCAGGTGGTCTGAAGGCGGCCCGTGCCCTTCCTGAGAGGAGCCCAGCGGGAGCTCTCAGAACGAAACGTCCGTCTCACAGACGGGAGCCGTGGCCACCCGGGCGTCCAGTCTGCCTGGGCCCAGAGCCTGTGTGCCGGCACCGCCTGAGCTGGGCAGGGGGCTTCTGGCCCCACACTCACTGGACTGGGCGAGTCGGCCTCCAGCCCCGTCCTGGGCTGCCTCTGGGACTCTGCAGCTGCCCTTGGCCTTGGTCCTGACCCCTATGCCCTGGGCGAGAAGCCCAGCTGGCCCTGGCCTCCCCCGGCAGGACCAGGGGGCAGGAGCTGGAGAGCAGAGGGCCTGGGAGGCGCCAGGCCGGACCCGAGCCCAGGCCGCTGCTGACTCACGCCCTCTCCTTTCTGTCCGCAGATCGGGAGGACCAGTCCATCCTGTGCACGTAAGTGGAGCGGCTCCCCACCTCCTCCTCCTGGAATCGAGAGGCCATCTGTCACAGAGGTCACGAGGGTGGGGAGCTCCGATGTGTCCGGGGCTCCCAGTGCCCCGCCCTGCCTGGCACCGGCCAGATGCGCCTGGGCACTATGGAGGGTGCTGTCCTGCCGAGGCCACCCTGGACGCTGCCAGGTCTTGACCTTGGAGCCTGTGCCTGCCTCCCAGAAGTGACCGCCCAGCTTTCCCCGAGCCCCCGAGGTTGGAAAGACAGATTTGGGCAGTGAATACCTGCAACGTGCCAGCGGGTGCGCGGCCCTACTAGGCGCGGGCCCCGGGGGTGAGGAGCCGACTAAGACTCCGAGGGTGCTGGGGAGGCGCCGAGAGGGGCCAGGGAAGATCAGACGGCTCGTGTCACGTGTGGGGTTGACATAGGCGGAAAATGGAAAGAATCAAACTAGGGATCATTAGTTCTGCAGAGAGCCGCAAGCTGGGCAGGGAGGAGGGGAGCCGGAGCTGGCAGAGCTTTCCCGTCAGTGTCAGAATGCAAGCCGGGCGCCCAGCTTCCTGGGGTCTGCGTCCGGCCACTGGGGGCTCAGGTCTTGGGGAGGCTGGGAGCAGCTCAGTGCTGCCTGGGCGCCGTCCCCAGTGCTGCAGCCGACCAATCGTCAGTCAATAAGAGAGAAGATGTTTGGGGGATAGTAGCATCTTTCTTCCCTGCCGTCCTTCCCTAAACCCTACAATCCTAACCATTTACCCGGCGTTTACGTGCCGTGGGGTCCTGTGGGTAACTGAGACGGTCACTGTGTGTGAGGGTGCTTGTAGGGTGTGTGCAGGTACCACCTGTGTGATCTGAGGGACTGGGGTGAGTGCAGATTTGGGGCCCCCAGCCCCTGTGGGAGGCCCCAGAACTGGTCCCCACGGACACCAGGCTCTGTGGGGGGAGGGATTGTCCTCCCCGTCATGGGAAAGCAATGCTGGGGGCTCCACGAGGGGTGATGCAGGGCGGGCGATGGTGCCCTGGACAGGTGGACGTAGGTGGGACCGCGCTGAAGGGGCTCCCCAGCCTCCGCTGCCCAGGGGCTGCATGGTCCCGGCTCGAGGTCCCCGGGTCCCCGTTCTAAGCCGCAGGTCAGCCTCTCTCGCGCTCCGGCCCTCCCGCCTCCTCTCGTGAGGAACTTTGGGTGTACTGGCTCCACCCAGGGGGCCAAGAGTCCCCGTCTGTGTCCCTGGCTTCCTCACATCTGCTAAGACCCCCCCCCACATAAGCTAGCACGTCCACAGGCTCTGGGGACTAGGACGCGGGCCTCTGAGCCCCTGTGAGCCAGGCCCTGTGTGAGCCGCGTGTCGTCTCCCGAGGTGCCGTCTTCCAAGACGTGAGGGGCTTCCGTGGGGTGGCCCGAGGGGGCAGGGAGAGCCCCTCTCCCAGTGCCTCCTGCTGTGTGACCCTGACAGCGCCCTCGACCTCTCTGAGCTGAGCTCTGGGAGAGGCTGTGGGGGGGGGGGGGGGGGGAGCGGAGCAGGCGCCTGCCCTCTTCCCCGGGCTCCACCCTCAGCAGGTTCTGCTTCTGCCTCACCCAGAGCCGTGCTGTCCAGCAGGACTCTGTGATGGTGGCTTCTGAGCACTTGCACTAGGTGACCCGGGAACTGGATTTTATAGAAGTTGACTGTGGCTGATGTAGACGGGCGCCGTGGCCAGCGGCGCCCACCACGGACTCTGTGGCCCTAAGACGTTTCCCACCTCAGTCCACTCCTCTGGCTCCATGGCCTCTCCCTAAGGGCCCTCTCTCTCCTGTCACCTGCGGCCACTGCCGCAGCTCCTAAACACCCTGCACCCCACGTGGCCCTGCCCAGCCACCCACCCTCCCATCGGTCCCTCCAGTCGATGGTCACCGTGAGACCATTCACCCGGGAGCCTTGTGGATGTCCACTGGCGTGGAGCGGTCAAGTGCAGACTCCAGGGCATGCCTCTGGCTGGACCCCAGCCCGTCGCCAGCTCCCTGCATACCCCGGGACAGGTCACTGGACTCCTCCAAGCCTCCGTCTCCCCATTTGTAAAATAGGGACGAGACGCACCGTTGAGTGGTTGGAGTGTCTTAGTTTTTCATCACTGTGACCAAAATGCCTGGCGAGAGCCACCAGGAGGAGGAGGTTCAGTCCATGGTGGACAAGTCCACGGCTCTGGGCCCGAAGAGGGGCAGCCGGTCATAGTGGAGGGGCGTGGTGGGGGAGCCCTGCTCCGTCCATGGCAGCCACACAGTGGGGAGGGCTGGGGAGGGGGCTATGGGGCAGATGCACCCTCCCAGGCAGCTGGGTGACCCCCCCCTGCAGCCACGCCCACCTGCCAGTCACCACCTGGTCAGTCGGCAGACTGGGAGGTTGAGCAGGTGGCTCCAGGGCGGCCGTCGGGGCCGCACCTTCCCTGGCCACCCAACCACAGCCTCCCTGCCCCTCTTCTCAGCTGAGCCCCGACCATCTGGATGGCTGGCTTAGCTCCGTGCCTGGAAAGCAAGGCCAGCGTGGGAGGGGACGGGGGCTCGCCCCTAGGCGCTGCCGTCACACGGCCAGCGCGCAGCAGCAGGCCTTCGACACTGCCGGGAGGGAACCCCGACCTGCGCAGCTGTTATTAAGAAACGCAGCCACCCTGGCCACCAGCCCCATGACCCTCCTCATCCAGTTGAGTCTCGGTGGTTGTTGGAATCGGCCAGGGGCTCGAGGGCCACAGGTTGGTGGCAGAGGGCAGCTGACAGGAGCCGTGAGCGGTCGGGAGAAGCCGGGCTGGGCCCACGCCTGCCGCGGGCGACCAGGCCACCAGGAGGCTGGAGGCTGAGGAGTGTCCTTGGTAGATGTGAGCTGCCTCTGTCCAGCAGGTGGAGGCCCTGGACCCAGGGACAGAGCATGGAGCGACCCGGGCATGGGTTGGGGGGCTGGATTAGGAGGATGGCGATCAGAGGTGGGTGGGGCCTTTGGGCTGGCAGGGGCCGCACTTTAAAAGGGATGCGAAATCGCTGGGGGACTTCAACCACAGATCGACAGGCTGTGCCCAGAGGACTAAATCCGGCCCCCGTCTGCACTTTATGAATAAAGCTTTATTGGAACACGTCCACGCCCACGCGTTCATCATGGGCTTTCGCTACAGTGCAGACCACGTGGTTGCCACGGAGACCGCGTGGCTCACAGAGCCTAAAACGTTTGCTGTCCGGCCCTCGACAGGAATGGTGGGAGGACTCCTGGCTTCAACAGTGGGAAATGGCCAAGTGATTTTAACGGCAGCCTGAATGGCAAAGGCCGTGATGTAGACCATGTGTAGGCACAGGGAAGAGGTGGTCGTGAAGGTCAGTGGTTAGCATGTCGTGTCCCAGGAGCTGTTTTCTATAAAGTTACTCCTCATAACATCCGTGCAAAGTAAGTGGGTTTACGATGTCCACTTTATAGATAAGGACACTGAGGCACAGGAGGTTAAATGACTTGCCTGAGGTCTCACAGCAACCGGCAGAGCAGGGATTTGAACGGTGACAGCCTGGGATGGGAGCTCTCTGTGCCATTCTGGCAACTGATGCTGTAGGGCAGGAAGGCGTTGCTTCTGCCAGTGGCAGTCAGAGGTCGTCCTCAGAATAGGGGCAGGGCTTCACTGGGCTTTGTAGGATGCATAGGAGTTGGACAGCACAAACGCCCGGAAGGCACTTGAGGCCAGCAGCGGAGGTGGGGGTCATGGGAGGACCAGGGACTGACCAGCTTTGAGATTCAGAGCCCGTGTGGGCAACAGGCTGCAGCGGGTTTGGAGAGGGTGTTCAACCCTGGGCCGGCACCAGCCATATCATATGTAAAAATTATGCAAAATGAAGTTCAGAGCCCTTGTTCCAAAATCATCAGGACCTTCAAGATGGCAGCCTCAGCGCATCCCCAGGGTGTCCTATGGGACTGTACGGGGCCCCTCCGAAGCCGGCCCTGAGGGGGCTGGGGCTAACTGCACTGGGGGGCTCCTTCCAGCCCCTCACCGACTAAGAGCACGTGGCAGTGGGACCCTGTGGGGCCCGAGGCCGCGTCTGGTCAAGTCCAGCTCCTCCAGGGAGCGGGAGCGGGAGTCCTAGTTCCTGGGGCGCAGGACAGGACTCAGGGGGCTTCTGCACCCCGAGCTCCAGGGTGCCCAAAGCAAGGGCATGGACGTTGCTGAAGCCGCCCAGCGCCCAGCCCTTCAGATGCCCCCGTGCCGGAGCCCGGCGCCTCCTGGGACAGTGTATTTTTATCAGTGAAGCTGGGGGACAGCGAGCCAAGCAGATTCCCGGTGCCTGTGCCCCACTTCCCTTCTTTGGCAGCATGGACGGCCACGGCGGAGGGAGGCTGCAGGCGGGGTGGGAAAGGAGAGAGACACTGCTGTGGTGCAGGAAGACCCTGTCCCGCACACATTGATGGTGAGCACTGCTCTCGGGACTGGCTCAGATCTTGGGCTCAGGACCACCCACATAGGAGGTTTCCTACACCCAGCCTCCCTCCTCTTCCTCGTGCTCTGATCCAAACCCAGCTCCTTCCGTTTGGAGTGAGATCTATCAGGTATGTTGACGGTAACCTGATTGGACAAATTTATACTATGGTGTAAGTGACTGAGTGGCTTTGCCCGCTGACACTGGTTACCAGGAGCCTATTAAGGCAATATTCCTAGAACATATGGAATAACTCTGGTGGAGCAGGGCCGGGACCTCCTTCTGCCTTTCCCCTTATTTATCAACAGAAAAGCACAGAAGGCAGAACATGGGCTCTGGTGTCAAGGGGACCCGGGTTCAAATCCTGTTCCTCTCCCGTTTCCTGTCTGTGAGATAGCAGAAGCAATTGTGACCTGGAGTCATTTACTCAACCTCTCTGAGCCTTGGTTTCCCCAGGCAGATGATGAGGGCAATTAATACGGCCGTTGGATGACAAGAGGCTTAAATGAAAAGATTGGTGAGCCCGGTGCCTGGTGCACAGGGGAAGTGGGCTTTCAAAAAATACTAGTTCTTTTTCCCCTCCCATTCTCTTGCCTTAGCAAGTCCTAAAGAGCTGGGCCCGAGTTCTGGAATCTAGTAAAAAGAGCTATGCTTGCACTGGAGTCTGAGACCAGACTTTCCATTCTGGCTGTGCCCCTGCCTTGCTGTGTGACCTAGGGCAGGTTGCTTGTGCACTCTGAGCTAGATTTCCTCTTCGGTCTTAGATGGAGGTGATCAGTCCTGCCTCTAGGAATGGTGAGCAGGAAGAGAATAAAGGAGATTATGCATGTGAAACCTTTAGCGAAGTCCTTCCCCACACCTGCAAAAAGAGCAACTCTCCTCTTCAAATTAAAAAAAAAAAAAAAAAGGCCTTAGTTTTTCCTGTTGAGGAAAATGGGGATAAGACCTCCAGTGCCTCATCTCACAAACTGCCTCTGAGGCCATGAATAGAGTCCACTGGGCCGGGAGGGGACAGCACGAAGGCTGGTGTGACAGTTTTCATCTTTCCTGGCCATCTGACACTAGGTTTCTGGACACAGAGATCCGGAGGACTGGGTAGCAATTCAGGGCATGTGTTTCTCTTTTAGCTTTGAGCAAAGTTATTAATGGGCCCTTAGCAAAAGAAAAAAAAAAAAAAAAGTAAAATTTCTTCATTCCCAAATTAGGAAGAAGAGCAGAGGCCGCTGCAGCGTTGGTGGCCCTGGCTCTGCCCAGAGGACCCCGGGCCAATCTGGGGCAGACAGATTCTTTTCCAGATTAAAAAAAAAAGAGAAAAGTCTTATATTAGAACATTAAGGGAGCTCAGAAAATGAGAGTTTAGGCAAAGAAAGGAAAACAAACAAGAGGACGAGGAGGGAGGTTGCTGGTCGAGGCCCTGAACTTCCCTTCTGCTAGGAGTTGGGGGAGCCAGAGCAGTTCTGGAGCCCTTGGGGGGGGGGGCGCAGTCCTTCCATGGTGACCTGTGAGCCCAGAGAGAAAGCTGATTCAAGAAGGCCATCCTGGCTACAAACCCACCCCAGTATCCTAGGAGCACTCTTTTATTTGTGGGGGAGGGATTTAACTCAGGGGCACTTGACCACGGAGCCGCACCCCCAGCCCTATTTTGTATTTTATTTAGAGACAGGGTCTCACTGAGTTGCTCAGGGCCTTGCTTTTGCTGAGGCTGGCTTTGAACTTACCATCCTCCTGCCTCAGCCTCCTGAGCCTGCTGGGATTACAGGCGTGCACCACCAGAGTGGCGCTCTAGGAGCACTGTTTTGATGAAACAGACAACGCCCTGCTGATGAAACCTTGCACTCTGGCATGAATTGCATCAGCCCCATTTTTCCTTTGACGCTTGGCTGAGATCCCTGGCTAGCCGCTTGGTGTTCAGGTGGGATTCCCCGGAGGATGAAGGGGCTTCCATCTGCCCAGTGGCCAATGGGATACCAGTTCTCTTTTCTGTAAGAGGAGCTCATGGGACTTTAGGTCCTGCTCATGGACTTCTCTGAAAGCTTCCTCCTGTCCTTCTGTGTCTGACACCGCGAGTGACGTCTTAAAAGTAGACAATCGCAAATACACCTCCGTTTGGACCTTCGTAGCAAAACCCAGTTTTCTCTTCCACTCTTCATCTGCGCTCTTTCCGGCCTCCTCTGCACAGGCGTCTGTCCGTGGGCGAGTGAGGCCCGTTCTGGGAGCCTCCGTTTTCCCTCTGGGGATGACCCCCGAGCTCTGCCCGGTGCACAGCACCCAGGGAAAGACCTTGTCCCTGGGGTCACAGTACCCGTGTCTTTCAGAGGCGAGTCTGGAGCCGGCAAAACGGAAAACACCAAGAAGGTCATCCAGTACCTGGCCGTGGTGGCCTCCTCCCACAAGGGCAAGAAGGACACGAGCATCACGGTGAGTGGCCGCCCTGCAGGAGGCTGCTCCTGACCCGGGTGCAGAGAGGCGCTCTGCGCATGCGGGCCACGCCCCCGCCCGGGTTACGCCCACTGCCTGGGCCACGCCCACTGCGCGGCCCCGCCTGCGGCCCCGCCCCTGCAGCTCACTTTGGAAGTGCCCGAGCCTCTCCTGGGCAGCGCCCTTTGCCCTCCACCAGGGCTTCCCACCAGGGTCGCTCAAGGGGCCCTGTTGTCATTTTGCAGCAGGTGGCATCCTTGGTGGCGGGGCGTCCTGGCAACTAGGATGTTGGCAGTGCCCTGCCTCCATCCACTCCCACAGCACCCTCCCCTCCAGTGGCGACGACCACCCAGTGTCAGACACCAGCAGGTGTCCCCTGGGATGGGACACACTCATCTGCCTGGACCATGCTTTAAATGGATCTCTGACGTCCCCAGGGCTGAGCACACTTTGGGTGGCTCCTTCTTCGGTGTCCCCACCCCCAGGGAGGGGCTCTCTCTGGTCCAGTGCCCCTCAGTCTGGTGGGCTGAGCCCCCGCTGCGTGCCAGACCCTGCTGGGGTGAGGCCAGGGGTGAGATGCTGTCATTGTCATTATGAAGCTTTCAGACAAGTGGAGGAGAGTCTCCAAATCACCCCTGGGGACCCCCAGACGGCACAGGACAGGGGCCTCCTGGCCAGGACCACTGCCCTCGGCCTCCTCTCCCCGCCCACCCTGCCTTGCCAACCAGGGAACCAAGTCCCGCCAGGTCCCCTGTCTGCCGGTCTGGGGACAGGAAGGTGGCAGCATGGAGCACTCAGTAGGGCGAGGCCTCACTGCTTCCTGCCATCTCAGACCTTGTTCAGGCCCTCGAGGTGACTCTGCCCATCACGGCGGCCAGCTTGTCTGGAGGCCTGGGGTGGACGCCTGTTGTGGCTCTGGGGACCAGAGGCCTGGCCTGTCAGAGCTGCGCCTGGCAAGTTGGCTCCCAGCCAGCATGCAGGGACCGATGGCCCTGGGTGTGTGGAGGCTTCCTGCTGCCTTCCCTTGCCCTGCATGGTAAAAACGAGAAGTGACACTGACAGGGACCAGCCTCACGAGGGTCTGCCACCGCCCTGCACACGAGCACATCTCAGATGTGATCCTGGCGGCTGCCGTTTTAAAGGTTCCACTGTGACCGGATGTGGTGGTTCACACCTGTAACCCCAGCCACGCTGGAGTCTGAGCCAGGAGCATCACAAGTTTAAGGCCAGCCGCAATTTAGGCAACTTAAGGAGACCTGGTCTCAAAAAAAAAAAAAAAAAAAGATGGGGGGCCGGGGATGTGGTTCCATGGTTAATCACCGGGGTTCAATCCCTGCTATCTTAAAAAAAAAAAAAAAAAGTCCACTGTGGTCCCAAGAATCACAGCCAGCCTTGGAAACATGAGGCCACTAGTGATCAGAAGAGGGAGGTGACTAAATGGGGAAGAGCAGAATGGGGGAGCTGCGTCCCGCCGTCTCGGGGAGACCAGGCTGTTTGGGGGGCTGAAAGCGCGCACCGCCCCGATGTCGTGCGGCTGAAGTAACGTTGACGTTTGTTCCATTGCCTGCCCGCAGCAAGGCCCGTCTTTTGCCTACGTGAGTAACCGAGAGTGTCTCCTGTCCCGGTGTGCACGGGCGGCACGGAGTGGACTTAGATCTGCATGCCCTGTCCCACCCACGAGCCCCCACCCACATCAGAAAGCGCCCCCAAGTCCCGTCCCGCGTGCATCTGAGGCCAGGGTGCAGCCACAGCACCCCTGGAACCCTGGGTTGTGCCGGTCCAAGACGAATCCCCAGCCCCCCGGAGCCCCTCTCCCTGCCCAGCAACATGCCCAGCCCCAGAACCCCTGACCCAAGGACCTAGAGACGCCCTCCCGTCTGGGGAGCATCCGGGACTGTCGAGGTCCCGGCTTGACGGACAGTCGCCGCTCGGCTCTGGCATGCCTCCCACCCCGCCCCTCCCGCCACCCTCCCGAGTTCTGCCCCAGCCCTGTCCCCTGCACTGTGTGTCCACGCATGCGTGTGCCGTGTGCTGTCTTCTGCATGCTGGGTGCTTGACCAGGCTTGGGGACCAGCTGGGGCGCCGTGCACTAGCTTCGGTGGCGCGGTAAGGCCCCAGCTACGCGGCACTGACCTGTCCTGCTCGGACCTGCCTATGTGGACTCGTTGCTAACATGGAGCTTGGGGGGCTGGCACACGGGTCAGGGGTCTTCGGTGGCATTAGGAAGACCACACTCGACCCACGTTAGACAGACACTGGGCAGCGGTATCATGCAAGGAAGGAGAGTCTGCGTTATTTGAGATGGGCTCCTGTGTGACCTTGGCTGAGTCGCTTACCTGTCCTGGGCCACAGTCCATCAGAGAGGCCCCGAGTTTAAAGCTCCCCTGCAGCACCCCCTCACCCACCTCCTGGGTCCTCACTCGGGGCGGGCGTGAACCCCAGGTTAGTGTGGACAGAGTGACTCCTTTCCCCACAAGCCAAGCAGAGCGCGTGGCGCTCCTGTCACTCTCCATAGTTGGGCCCATTCCCCTCGGGGCCGGGAGTTCCATGGGGATGAGGCTTCCGTCCTCTGGCTCTGGGAGCTGCAGAGGAGGAGGGCATGGGGAGCAAGCAGCGTGTCCGGTCCCGTCCCCTGGGGACAGCTTCTCGACAGGCGGCAGGAGGAAGCTGTGCCTGCTGTTCCCCTGCTAGACGCCTCCCAGCTAGTCGCTCGCCAGCCCTGCCACCCGGGAGGACAGCAGGGACCCCAGAGCCACGCTTCCGGGAGGAGCTGGCGCCAGGCTGCAGCGCCACCACGGGGCTGAGCAGAGCGGCTCCTCTGCTTTCTCTGCATGACTTGCCTCGTTGGCCTTTCCTGCGCCTCACCTGAGTGCTCGTGCACAGGACCCCGCAGAGGGGGTCGCGGCCGCGTTCAGTCTCAGCTGCATTTAACCTGCTGAATGGAGCCCAGGCAACCGGCTTCGAAGCTTTGTTCTGCAGTTGGTTAAAAGGATTCCCGGTGGGGTTTACCCCTCCCTTGTTTTCATCTTCCACTGGAGATGTCAGAAAACCAGTCCTGACCAAGCAGACATTGCAACTTTAAACAATAATGCAATCAGAAGGCTGGCAGCGACAAAGGCTGCTTGTAAAATCCCAAGCCGCTGCAGGACCTCCATGTACGGCAGAGCAGGATGGGCACTGCACAACTCCAGGGGCACCATTTACTAGGATGTAAATGACGTCCCTGGCATTATGCGGTGTGATGGTTTTCAGTGACGGTGGCCTTGCTAAGATGGGTAGGCACTTGTCTTTGAAAAAGTAGTCTTTATAGGGAACAGAAGTTCTTGCTATCAGAAAGCTCTTTTTGAAATCGTCAGGGTCTGAGAGGAGGTAGGAGATAGGCGAGAACCTGTGTGTCAAGGGCAGAGTTTGGTGAAAGCATTTGCCTAGGGCCAAACCATCAGGACCCAGGTTGCTTTCTCCAATAACTAAATGCCCATGAATTTTAGGGAGAGCTGGAAAAGCAACTTCTACAAGCAAATCCGATCCTGGAGGCCTTTGGCAACGCCAAAACCGTGAAGAATGACAACTCCTCCCGCTTCGTGAGTGCAAAGCCACGCGGGGGTTCTGGAGAACGCCTGGGTCCCCTGGTGTCACCTCCTGCTGAGGCTGCGGAGCACACTTGGCAGGAGAATCTGGGCCCCAGGGTAGAGGGCACCTCAGGGCAACCTCCCTCTCTCTCCCTCTCTCCCTTCTCTCTCTGTTCATTGAGCAGCTACTGTGATTATTCAGTTAGGCCCTGTTAGGCATTTGGCATTCGTAATTCATTTACTGTTGACTGAGCACCTACTATGTGCTAGGTACTCATGTCCAACACTCATTCTGCAAAGCAAGAATTGAGTGCCTACTCATGCACGTGCCTCCTTCATTTATTTAGCACCTATTGTGTACAGTCATTCTGATAGGCATTGTTATAAGCACCATCCTTTTCTCTCTTTTTTTTTTCCATTTGCTGAGTCAATTTATATTATTAAGCACTTACTGCATACCAGACACTGAGCCAGGTTAACAGGATCATGGTGAACAGCTTAGATGTGGTTCTAGCTCTCGGGACGCTGTGTCCTGGTTGGGGAGCTGACGATCCGCAAGGAAGGAGGTGTCATCATCCCACACCAGCTTCCCGAGGCCCCCACTTCTCACTTAAGTCTAATGTGTGGGAGAACTCGGGAGGTGGGGGGTCGATGACAGAGACACTGTTTTATTGTACAATAGAAGCAAAGGCCTCTGTAGGAGAGGCCGGAAGGTTCGAGTTAGCAGAGGCGGAGGACAGGCTGCTCCTGCCTCCTGGGCACCTCTCGGAGCTGCCACTCGAGGGGAAGTGGTGGACACCTGGACTGTGCCCATCCAGGGATGCTCTGTGGGCATTCCTGTGCCTGTCCCTTGCCACAGTGCTCTGCCTGGTGAACCCCGTTCTTACAACTATCAAGACGTCCCCTTTCCTGGCCTGAAGTTAGGTGGCGGAGAAGGTGGCCGCCTGGCCAGGCTCGTGCAGAGCAGCAGGACTCCCAGGGGGACGAGGGCTGGGCACAGGAAGCCTGCCCTTGACCGTGGCTCTGCCTCCCGGAGCGCGGTCACGCTGGGCGGGCGCTGCACCTGCTCAGCCTCGGTGTCCCCGCACTGGACGTGACGTGGGTGCCCACGGCGGACTCGGAGGCCCCAAGGCGCCAGATGGGCATGGCCGACAGGCTCCCGCCTCTGCGAGGCTGGGTCACCCCAGGAGAGGGACGTGGGTTCCTTCCGACAGGCGCCACCCGGGAGCCCTGCGGATGGCCAGGGTCGCCCCCAGCCCCAGGAGGCGCCCCGCTGGCCCAGGTCAGGGGCGGGCGGCAGCGCGGTGAGCCCCATTTCCTGTCGCCAGGGCAAGTTCATCCGCATCAACTTCGACGTCACCGGCTACATCGTGGGCGCCAACATCGAGACCTGTATCCTTCCCCGCGCCTGGCCACGCTGCGAGCCCGTCCCCTCCCGGCCCCCGGAGCCTCCTGCTCTCCCGTGGCCGCCCTTGGCTATCGGGGTGCGCCAGTGCGGACCCCAGGCTGGCCCCAAGCCGTGCGTGGTGCGGGGCATGCCTCCCTGGACGGCCACCCTGTCATTCGCCCTGTGCCCGCAGGGCGGTGGGCATCGTGGGGTGCCCGTGTGTCAGATGCGGTGGATCGACTCTGGAAAAGCTCTTGGCACCAAGCCGGGACAGAGGACCCCTGTCTGTGACCCCTGGCCACACAGGACCCTTGTCCCTGCAGTGGGTCTGTGACTGGCTGCCCTCCACAGGTAGGAAGCCCGGCAGCCCAGCACCGGCGCCTCCTCCTGGAATCCGGAGGGGGAAGAGCCCGCGGGAGATGTCTGGGCTGGGGACCGGGTCTGGGCTCAGGGGTTACAGCCCCAGGCGGCCTCGGGCTCAAGGTGCCGGTACACAGCAGAGCAGGACCCTGGCTGGGGGGACTCGGGTGAAATTCAGCTGCATTAGGTGCCCCGGAAAAGAGGGGCAGCTGTGGAGTGGTGCTGCCCTGAGTCCGGTTCTCAGCCCGGCCCTGTTGGCTGTGAGGCTTTGGGCAGGTTGCTCACCCTCTCTGAGCCTCCATCCTCCGTTTTGCTCCCTGTAGAATGGGGGTTCCCTCTCCTACTGGGGGGAGCTACTGCAGTGGTTAAGTGAGATGATGTGTGTGACCCATGAGGAGGAGCATTGCCCAAAGTGGTACCTGATGGCTGGTGGCCTTTGTGTCGCTGACTTAACCTGTGCGCTTTCCTATGGAGATCTGCCAATATTTTTCCCAGAAATGGACATCCCTGTACTGATCTTCTCAAAAATCTTGATCTGTCTGGAGAAGCACCACAGCAGTGGTAGCTCCTTAGACCCAAGTGTGAGAACCAGGCTCCATTGGACCCCATCAGAGCGGTAACACAGGGGCGGCCACTTGGGCTCATCAGGTCAAGACCAGCCCGGACAACAGAGAGGCCCCCTTAAAAAGAAAGAAAGAAAGAAAGAAAAATTGGCGAAACCTCGACAGCTGAAGTCCCAAGGGAGGTCACGTCTTCTGCCTCCAGTGCCACTAGGTCACTGTGTGGTCCCCTTCCTGGTCACACGCCGGGGCATGCACACGCCTCTCCCCTCAGGCCTCTTGTCCCAGACCCTTGACCACAGCCCCCGATGCCGAGATGTCTGAGATTCGGAACTCGCCCTCAGAGGCTGCTGGTGGCCTCTGTCCCCCGCCCAGGAAGGTGCTGGTGTCTTGCCGCGGCAGCACTTCTGGGCGGCTCCAGGCCCAGGAGGGTGGCGTATGATATTTATGGCACATGCACAGTGCTCTGTGCACACTCTAGAAAGTTCTGGGCTCTCCTGGCCCGAGGGTTGAGAAAGGGGCTTTGGTACCGTGGCTGGTTTTGCCGCGTCACGGGCCCTATGATCGGTTGTCATGTGCCGAGCTCTTCCTGGGCCCTCGTTTAATTCTAGTATCTCATTTAATTCTGACCCCCCCCACTCTGAGAGGAGCGGCTGGTGTCTCTCAGGGTGACTCTATTCATGTCCCAGCCCTCCCCCCCCGCAGGTTACTAATGAGCGAGGGTTGGGGGATGTGTGGTGGGCAAGTGGAATTCAGACCCGCAAGTCTTCCAAGTCTGCTGTGCAAGAGCCAGACACCTTTTGGGACCAGATGTCCTTTGCTGGTTAAGAACCCACTGTCCAGGGGCTGCCGGCTGGGCCACCTAGCCAGGGTGCTGAGCCTCAGCCGACTCTGGAGCTGCGTCCCCTGGTCCCGTCCCCTGCAGCATCAGGTGGCCTCCCCCGCCCCCCCCCAGCTCTGCTGGGACCCCCGATGGGGCCTGCTGGCAGCCCCTCCACCCCATCAGGCCCCTCTTGGGAACAGGAAGTGGAAGGCAGCGGGCCTCGGGCCTCCTGGCCGAGTGCCCCAGGACGAGACTCCTCTCTTGGAGCCTTGGCGTCCCCACCCTCCTCGGGGAGCTGGTGAGCTCAGCTGAGAGGACGCAGCAGGTCCCACGTGGCAGGGTCGTCCCCTCCACTCTGCCGTGTCCAGAGACGAGCCCGCCCCACGCCTGAGTAGGGCTGCAGCCCGGGCCGGCGCCGCCCTGGGACGGCCGGTCTGATCCCGCCCCGCGCAGCCCTTCCTCCTGGGACGCGTCCTTCCCGTCTTTTCTGCTTTTCCTTCTCCTTCTGTCCCCTGGCGTCCTCCTGAGCCTGCCTCTGCCAGCAGCACCCAGTGGCCTCCCCGGTCCCCGGGGTGACGGTGTCAGGGGACCACGTGGCCCCCGAGCCCTCCAGCGCTGCCAGGGAGCCTCGTCCAGGCCCCGTCAGCGTCCCGCCAGCGCCTGGTGGGACAGGCATGGGGAGTGGTGGGGTTCTGTGAGCGCAATGTCCCCAGGACCTTGACTCCCGACACCAGATCTGCTGGAGAAGTCGCGGGCGATCCGCCAGGCCAGGGAGGAGAGGACGTTCCACATCTTCTACTACCTGATCGCTGGAGCCAAGGAGAAGATGAAAAGTGAGTCCCTCCGACGGTCGAGGCTGGGTGGCTCGGCCGGCCCGTCACCAGGGCACAGGGGGGCGACCGGCTGTTCAGAGATGGGACCCGCTTTGGGCAGCCGCTGGGCAGCTCCTGGCCTTCCCGAAGAGAGGGCGGCTTTTGTTTAGTCATCCTCATTTACTGAGCACCTACTATGTGCCTCAGTGGACGTGGACTCCAGTCAGACATCAGATCTTTAACGGGGTCCAATCAGATCCGACCTGTGCCTCCAGCGAAGGCAGAGAGGTTGCCTCGTCGCTCAGTAGACGAGCCTTCCCAAGCGTTCAGGATGCATTCTGATTTCATGAGGAATTTAGATGGCAAAATTAAAGACTTTTCCTTACATGGGATTTGAAAGTGACTTCGAATTTTGTAGGACAGAGGCTGCCAAACTTTCTTAAAAAGGCCAAATGGCGAATCTTTAAGGCTGTTCTGGCCGCGTAGTTCATGTCGCAGCTGCTCGGCTCGCCAGCGCCGTGCGGACACAGCCATCAGCAGGACCTACGCCACACAGTGTGGCCGCGTCACGGTGAATCTGTACTTGCAGAAAGAGGCCGGGTGTGGAGGTTTGACGGACTCCATGGTAGGGAAAATTGTTTTCATGTAAATGCAACGTGGTTGGCCAGGTTCCAGTAGGGAAGCAGTATATCATAAGCTTGGGTCATGTATCCTCCAACTTAAAGGAATATACACAACACAGAGCTAAAAAAGGGGGTAGAGCTGGGTGTGGTGGCGCATGCCTGTAATCCCAGCAGCTCTGGAGGCTGAGGCAGGAGGATCGCGAGTTCGAAGCCAGCCTCAGTAAGAGCAAGGTGCTAAGCAACTCAGTGAGACCCTGCCTCTAAATAAAATACCAAATAGGGCTGGGGATGTGGCTCAGTGGTCGAGTGCCCCTGAGTTCAATCCCCAGTACCCCCCCCAAAAAGGGGAGGGGATAGACAGACAGCAGCGTCTACATCCTAGTAATAAGTTTAAGTCCAAAAGTTTATGGGGACAGTACCAGCTTTACTTCCTGTCAGATTTGTGGTTCAGAGCTAGTTAGTTTGGTTAAGAACATGACTAGGGGCTGGGGCTGGGGCTCAGTGGTAAAGTGCTTGCCTAGCATGGGCGTGGCCCTGGGTTCGATCCTCAGCACCACGTAAAAATAAAGTAAAGGTATTGTGTACACCTATACCTAAAAATATATATATATATATATAAAAAGAACATGCCTAACCACACCTGTGCGCTCCCACCTGGTGCTGGGCGGGGGAGCTGGAGCGCGGGGGTAGGGGGTGGGGGTCTGTCTCTGTGTGTGAGACCTGGGACCTGGCTCTCGCTGTGTGACCTGCGACCTCTGCACGAGGCGGGCAGTTCTGCTGACGAGGGCGCTGGCTGGAAGTCCGACACCAGCAGGGTGTGGCTCAGCATCTCTGGTGCCAGTGGCCCTGGTGGCCCAGGTGACGTGTTCACGAGCTCTGCCCTCCACTGAGCACCACAAGTGACAGGCGGATGGGCTGGTGACCTGGGCTCTGGCTCCGGTCTTCGGGCAGGGAGGAGGCTGGTGACGACAGTCGTGGGGCCACTTGGTTCTCCGTGGCAGAACGGGGGACGGGGAGGCCACCGTCCACGCTGCTGGGCGAGTCTGGCCGTGGCTGGCGACGTGACGACGTCAGAGCAGGGTTTGAAACCATCCAAGCCTTGAGGAGGAAACGGTGGCGGCCGAGACCCTGGCCAGGTCGTGTCTCGTGGGTCACATGCTCCTCTCCCTGCAGGTGACCTGCTCTTGGAGGGCTTCAACAACTACACGTTCCTGTCCAACGGCTTCGTGCCCATCCCGGCCGCCCAGGATGACGAGATGTTCCAGGAGACGCTGGAGGCTATGTCCATCATGGGCTTCAACGAGGAGGAGCAGCTGGGTAGGCGGCACGCCCGGGCCAGGAGTGCCCCAGCCAGGGCCCTGGAGTTCACGGGATTCTGCGGTCAGAGTGGACCTCTGCCTCTGAGTCCCCCTCCCGGGGAGAATGCCTTCTGCTGGTGCTTTGCTGGTGTTCTAGAAAACAGTTCAGGCTCGTCCACTTACGAGTGACCCAGGCTGGCCAAGTGGGCACTCGCGAAGCCAGTCAGTTCAGGGCTGCTGCCTCGGGTGCGGCCGGCTGTAGGGGCGCGGAAGATTTTCCTAGCACCGGGTTTCCCATCCTCCGTCACCAAGGCCACTGTCTCTACGTGGACAGCAGCACGGCCACACTCCAGCCCCCATCCTTGGGGTGCATGTCCCCCCTGGGGGGGACGTCAACTGGCTGGTGGGTCCGGGCCGAGGTGCACAGCCCCGAGCTCCTCGTGATGGCAGGATGTGGAACGTTCTGGAAGGGCAGGCGATGGTGTCGGAGAAGGTTCTTGGGCTGCAGGTAGAGATGCCGGCCTCGTCGGGGTCAGGGGGGTGGTCGACGGGGCGGGTGTGCTAGAGCTCTTTCTGAGAAGGCAGCTCTGGCCGTAGACCCGCGTGGCCCAGTGTCACCAACCAAAGGCCAAGGGGCACTTGGGCCCGAGGACAGGACAGCTCCGAGAGTCCTGGCCCGACGCTGTGCTTCCGGAAACACTCCTCCTCCTGGGTTGGATGTGCCCCAGCGTTCAGGGTTAAACGCGAGGGCAGGATGGTGGAGAATCCCCCGCTCTTCCCACGCCCTGCTGGGGCCCCGGATGTCACTGAGATGCAGTGTGGGGGGGGCGGGGCAGCTCCTCGGAGGTAACCTGGGTCCCCGGCTCGGCTGCGACTGGATGCCGTTGGTGGCCCTTGGCCAGGGTCCCATGGCAGAATCCAGCGCCACGGACTCCCCGAGTAAGAGTCATCGTATTTGGGACATGGGTCAGTTTTGCTTCTGATCATAACCAAGTACTTGTCATGTGCCAGAAATTTGCTAAATCCTTTTTTTTTCCTCCTTAAGGTACCAAGGTGTTCGACGTAGTTTTATTTAAATAGTAAAAAAAATTGGGACAAACTAAAATGTTGATCAGTAAAGGATTTATTAAATCCTTGTCCTTGTGAGAGAAAACCAATGGGGAAATTTAAATTGCTCTGGAAAGAGGCGAACCTCTGTGGAAATGCTTACAGTATATTTACAGTGAAGACATCAGGTGACAAGTGTATGAATTACTTTATGTGCAGCATTTAATATCATGACAACCCCGTGAGGCAGCTATTGTTATGCTCAGTTTGTCGATGGGGAAACTAAAAAACAGAGAAGCGAAGACACTTACCCAAGGACACACAGCAAGTTGCTGGTGGAGCTGGGGCTCACTCCTGGGGCTTTGGAATTCCCAAGCCCCTGCTTTTGTCTGTGGGAAGGGAGTTTTGATCCTTTGAAATCCTGTAAAACTCTGTTAGGACCTGGTGGAAACGTCTAGAAGGATCCCCGTGTGTTCTAGACGAGGACCCCTATGCTGCATGGTAGATGATGCTGAGCTTCGACCTGAAACCATTCCCTTCTCTACCCGCTGTCAGTTCTTCTGATGGCTTTCAAAGTGAGGTGGCAGTCTGGTGCTTAGTAGGTCTTCAGCTCCTCTTGGTAGGCTCCCTTCCAACAACAGAGAGCCCACCCCAGGCCCGGCACCTGCCCACGATTTAGCAATACGATCTGTTTTTCCAGTATTCATTTTTATAGTCGTCCTCTAGTTTGCCCAACGAAGCTGACGTTTTACTTAAGGTGAAGTGTCCGATGAAACGAGTTTAAGGAAATGGGAGTGGATTTAAAGAAGAAAGTTACGTCAATAACGGATCAGATTGTGCCCGGAGCAGGCTACCATGATGATAAGCCAATGGTCTGAGCTCCTGGGACCCAGACAGACCAGGGGCGTGCCGGTCACAGATGCACGACTCCTTCCACCACAGACCAGGGAGGGGCTGTGAGTGTAACTCAGGGGCGCGGTGCTTGCCCAGCGCTTGCAAGACCCTGGGCTCCCTCCCCGGCACCACATGCACGAGGCCAGAGGAGAAGCAGGGGCGGGGAGGGGCGTCAGGAGCCGCGTGAGGCTGCGGGTGACGGGGATCCCCCGCCATGTCAGTTCTGTGCTCAGCGTGACTGCAGAGCCACCAGAGCCCCAGAGAGGGGGACAGCTGGAAGGGACCTCAGAAGTGGCGATCCAGCCTCTTCTGTGTCCTGGAGCTCGGCGAGAGGAAGGTCACACGTAGCCTGTCTCAGATAGGACCCGAGCTGCAAGAGTGACAGGCGGCAGCTAATGTTGCTGGGCGCCGTGTCTAAGTGTCGTGCGACTGGATCCCGGTGACACTTCTATGGAGTAGATGTTTTATGGGTCTTCAGATGGTGAAACAAAGGCCCAGAGAGGCTGATGACTCATTTGAGGTCACACAGCTAAGATGAACAGGGCCAGGACCTGAGCCTCTGTGGTCAGCATCTACATGTGGTCACTGAAACCCTCCAGGGTTGTGGCAGTTCGTGACCCAACCTCAGTCATTGGCAGATGGCACTACTTGTGGTTTGGTCTGTATCGTTGTTGTTCTGTCCATATTATTTTTATGTGTAGGTTCGATTTCTGTGGCCCTTCTCACTCTGGGCTTTGTCATAAGCCATAATTTCTATAAAAATCACTAATTTGTGCCTTAGTTATATTGATTCTAATAAATACCTAATTATTAAGGTTTTTTTTTTTTAAAGTTCCACAGTGGATGGTGGCACATGCCTGTAATTCCAGACACTTGGGAGGCTGAGGCAGGAGGATTGCAAGTTTGAGGCCAGCCTCAGCAATTTAATGAGGGCCTAAGCATCTTAGCGAGGTCTGTCTCAAAATAAAAGTAAAAAGGGCTGGGGATGTGGCTCAGTGGTCAAGAGCCCCTGGGTTCCATCCCTAGTACCGAGAAAAGAAAAAGAAAAAAAAAAGTTCCACAGGCAACTAAAATCATCCGTCCCGTGTGCCCCGGCAGTGCGCGTGCCCCCTGCCAGCAGGCTGCTTCCTGTTCCTCAGTGTCCCAAGTCGCCTGTGATCGATCAGTGCAAGCTTGGTGGCTGGATCTGTGGAAGTGGAGCCTCTCTCAGTTCTGGAACCGGAGGGCTGAGGCCAGGCTGTGGGCAGGGCCGGTTCCCGGGCTCTGCAGGAGGATCCGCCCCGCCTCTCTCCATGGCTTGTAGCCGCCAGCCCCCGCGTGGCTTCCACTCTGTGTGCCTCCTCTTCTGTCCGCGGATGCTTGACGCGGGTTCAGGGCCCACCAGGTAGTCCGGGTCCATCTCGCCCTGAGACCCACCGTTTTATATTTGCAAAGGCTCTTTTTCAAATAAGGCCAACGTCAAGGCCCCAGGCGTCCACATTCAGCCCTCTGTGGTGGCTGGCGTTGTCTAGAGCTCCTGGGCCAGGCCCCCTGCCGGCGTCCCCTCTCCTCATGTCAGCTTCATGGAGTGGTGACTGCTGTTGACGCTCCCATTTTGCAGATGGGGAGACTGAGGCTCCCTGAGGTGAAGCTGGGATTTGAACCCAGAACTGTCTGACTCCGGAGTGCCAGCCGTTGCCCCCCTCCCTGCTGGTGGGGCCACGTTCCTGCCCACGAGCTCTTTCCATCCATCTCTGTGGCTGGTTAGGTCACCACCCTTTGATCATTTCTATGATCACGTTGACTGCACCAGAAAATGCAAATAGGTAGCTCCTGAGCCTACGGGAGAGAGAATTTGGCCACTATGACCTTCACAACTAATTTTTAATTGGTTTCCGGCAATAAAATGTGGGTAGATTTGCCAGGCGCGGTGGCACGCCCCTGTAATCCCAGCACTTTGGGAGGCTGAGGCAGGAGGATCGAGAGTTCAAAGCCAGCCTCAGCAATGGCGAGGCACTTAGCAACTCAGTGAGACCCTGTCTCTAATAAAATACAAAAATAAAATAAAATAAAAAGGGCTGGGGATGTGGCCCAGTGGTGGAGTGCCCATGAGTTCAATCCCCAGTACCAAAAAAAAAAAAAAAAAAAAATGTGGGTTGTGGGTAGATTTCACGTAAAAATCTGGGTTGGTGTCGTCTTTGGAGAAATCAGAAGTTCTGGCAACACCTGGCTTATCTCCTGGTGACAACAGTAGCACAGTCACTGCCCCCTTTGTGTCTGGATATGACACCCCCGCCACACAGCCCCCATCGGTCCCCTCTGTCCATTTAGTCTAGTTCTCCACGAGGGGCGAGTTTGCCCCCTGGGGACGTTTTAGCAACCTCTGGAGACACTCTGCTTGTCCCAACTCTGGAGGGGGAGCACTACTGCCACCTAGTGGCTGGAGACCAGGGGTGCTGTACACGCCTTCCAGGGCGCACAGGAAGCCGCCCACAACTGAGGCTGTTCTGGACCCAGATTTCAGTGAAGCCCAGAGGAAGAAGCCCTGAGTCCGCCGGCTCTGCGGCACTCCAGCAAGTTCTGGTTTAGATCTGCACTTCAGGAGTGCTGGTGCAGCACGTGGTAGTGGACCGAGCCTGCCTTAGCAGCTTCCCCCCAACCGCAGCTTGTTCCCCTAGGGAGAGCTTCTGCCTCAGTGGTGGGGAGCGGCAGGTGAGGGGCCAGCAGCTGGGTCTTCCTCCCGCTGAGCTGGGCCTGGCCCCCCGGGGCGTGAGGACAGCTGCTAGGAAGGAAGGGCCTTGGAACCCGAGGTTTGGCCTCAGGAACCAGGGAAGGCTGGCGTCTCTAGGCTTTGTTCCTGGAACACGGCGACTTCTCAATCCAGAACTCTGGGTGACGTGTTCCCGAGTCCAGCTAAGATGAGCGTTTTGCTTTAATCAGTTCTCCATCTTCCACCCACCCCTCCATCCTGCCTTTCAGCTGTCCTCCATTCACCCTTCAAACATTCACTATCATCTCTCTCCATTCTCCATCTGTCTGTTCATCCTTCACCATCTCCCACCCTCTCTCCATTCATCTCCCATCCATCCTCCAGCCTCCATCCATCTGTCCACTCTTCGTCCACTCATCCTCCATCTGTCATCTTCCATCCGTTCACCCATCTAGCTTCCATCCACCCGCCTCCAGCCTCCATCTGTCTATTCATCCTTCCTCTATCCGTGATCTTCCCTCCAGCCACCGTCCATCCACCATCCAGCCTCCATCCATCTATTCATCCTTCATCTATCATCATCTCCACCCTCTCTCCATTCATCTGCCATCCATCCTCCAGCCTCCATCCATCTGTCCATTCTTCGTCCACTCATCCTCCATCTTCCATTTATCATCCTCCCTCCATCTATCCATCATCCATCCTCCATCCATCACTCCATTCTCCACCCTGCACACATCCATCTATCCATCATCCATCCTCCATCCATCACTCCATTCTCCACCCTGCACACATCCATCTATCCATCATCCATCCTCCATCCATCACTCCATTCTCCACCCTGCACACATCCATCTATCCATCATCCATCCTCCATCCATCACTCCATTCTCCACCCTGCACACATCCATCTATCCATCATCCATCCTCCTTCCCTCACCATGTGTGTCTGGATCCCGGACTCCGCTTTGGGAATACTAAGATGTTTAGGGAACGCCCCCACCTAACAAAAAACTCATGGTCCTGAACAGATTTCCATCGTGGAAACCATTTTCACAGCAACATGAGCTGAGTATGGAGTCCCAAGGGTTCTGAGCATTCTGTGAACACAGCATTTTTTTGTCTGAAGCTATCTAGGCAACAAGTGGGAAAAGTTTCCCACCTTCTTATCCTAACTTGCGTGTCTCATACATCCGGTAGAGTATGTTAAGAAGCTTAGGGTTTTTTAAAAACACTTTTATTAATATGTGAAATATGTTTAGAAAATCGTGTCTGTCCTAAATGTACTCTTCAGTGAATTTTTATTAACCGGACATACCTGTGGAACTAGCACCTGTTTTAAGCCAGACGCCACCGCCACCCCCTCCGGAACTCCCTTCCAGCAGCTTCCCCTGGTTAGGATTAGCCACTGCCCCACCTCTAACAGTGTGGATTCGTTTTGCCTGACCTTGAACTTTCTGCAAATGCACTATAAGGTGTGTTCTTGTTTGCACGTGGCGTCCCTTGTTCAGCATTCTTGGCTTGACATGTCAGCTTGGTTGTCTGTAGTTAGAGATCACTCATTCTCCTTGATTGCAGGAGCCCTGTTTGGGGAGATGGCTAAGATTGCGGTTGACTACGGGCCAAGGAGATGTTTGGCGGTTGCCGCCTTCCGTAGTCTCACGGGACTTGGCCCGAGATCTCGCGGGACTTGAGCGAGATTGCTGATCGGGTCTGCGCCATTTTTTGGTGGTGTGTGTGGTGCGTGTTAAAGTCATTGTTAGAGCCAGAGAGAAAAGTTATCAGAATAAAAAGCTGTTTGTTTCCAGTTCGCCTCTAAACTTCTTCCCGCGACTCCGTTGCTCCAAGCCGCCATCGCTTCAGGCGGCAACACTTGACCTGCAACAGGGGTTGACAAGCAGCTTCTGTAAAGGCCACATAGTAAATATTGTAGCCTCGATGGGCCATACAATGCCTGCTACAACTGGTCCACTCTGCCATTGCAGCAAGCAATCGGCTATAGGCACTGCACCAATGAATGTGACTGTGTTCTAATAAAACTTTATTAATAATAGCAATCAGTGGGCCACATGGGGTCCATGGGCTGGAATTTGCCAGTCTGTGCTGTGTAGCATTCCATTGTAGCACAAGGGTTTTAGCAATGGTCTGGAGCCATTCAGTCACCATCTGGGTATTTTCCCTGTGTGCAGGGAACCAGGTGGTTCAGCTCTCTCCTCCACAGAGGAGCTCAGGACTGAATCTCCCCATAAAAAAAGATGTAGGTGGGCTCTGGTCCCCAATGACTTTGAGATTGCAAACCTGGCACACCTTAGTACTGATGGTTAGTACCAGCACACCTTAGTACTGATGTTTAGTGCTAGCAGCCTTAGTATTGATGCTTAGTACTGGCATGCCTTACTACTGATGCTTAGTACTGGCATACCTTAGTACTGATGCTTAGTACTGACATGCCTTAGTACTGGTGCTTAGTACTGGCATACCTTAGTACTGGTGCTTAGTACTGGCACACCTTAGTGCTGACACTGTGTCTAACCTGCTCTTCCCTCCTCACTTTAGCCATATTGAAGGTGGTGTCATCCGTCTTACAGCTTGGAAATATTGTCTTCAAGAAGGAAAGGAACACAGACCAGGCATCCATGCCAGATAACACAGGTACTCGTCACCTTTTCCCAGTAACAGAAGTGGTGGGGATGGGAGGGAGGGTCCCATTCTGCCATTGCTGGTCCAGCCACCCTCCTCCCTGCCATGCTTCCTCTCCTGTGGATTCAGCTACCTGCGCTCAGCTGGGGCTCAGAAATGCAGAACTGTACAAGACAGTTTGAGAGAGCACGCCCACACTCACATAACTTCTTTTTTTTATGAATCCATGTTATCTTTTATATTCACATAACTTTTTTTTAAAAATATTTATTTATTTGCTTTTAGTTGTATACAATGCGATGCATTTACATTTACGTGGTGCTGAGGATTGAACCCGGGCCGCGCACGTGCTAGGCAAGCGCTCTGCCGCTGAGCCACAACCCCAGCCCTCACATAACTTTTACTGCGATGTATTGGTTAGAATTATTCTATCGTACTAATTATGGTTGTCGACTTCTCAGTGTGCCTAATTTATAAGTTAAACTTCATATGTGCGTGTAGAAGAAGATACATGCAGGGTTTGGTACCATCTGTGATTTCAGGTATCCACTGGGCATCTCAGAAAGGTGCTTCTGCACCGCTTGGTGAGGGTACCTAGGAGATTAACAATGGCGGCACTAGGTTATTATTGCTGACTTCTCTCTTTCATCAAACTTTTCACTACTGAAAAACCCTATGGTGGTTAGCCGGGTGCAGTGGTGCACGCCTGTGATCCCAGCACTTGGGAGGCTGAGGCAAGAGGATCGCAAGTTCAAAGCCAGCCTCAGCAATGGAGAGGCACTTAGCAACTCAGTGAGACCCTGTCTCTACTAAAATACTAAAAAGGGCTAGGGATGTGGCCCAGTGGTCGAGTGCCCCTGAGTTCAATCCCTGGGACCAAAAAAAAAAAAAAAAAAAAAAGAAAACCCTATGGTGGAAAGTTCCTGAACCAGGTGTTTTAGATCAGATAAATTCTTAGGGGGTTCATCTCTTCCAAAACCCTCCAATCATTTGTTTGTTAAATATTTCTTGAGCACCTGCTGTATGCACTGGACGCAGCGGGAGATGAGACAAGACCAGCCCTCGTATGGCATAGGTGGTCCTGTCGGGGAGACAGCCCTCCAGTTTCCCTGTAAACGAGTCGAGCCAGATAAAATACGGGGGGGGGGGGAGCGGGGGGGGGCAAGCTAAATGTGAATTTCAGATAGACAGCAAACACTTCTTATCACGGGTTGGTCTGTTTCAGTCGGTTTTTGTGTCGCTGTGACCACCACACATGACCAGAACAACATAGAGGAGGAAAAGTTTGTTTGGGCTCATGGTTGCAGAGGTTCAGTCCGTGGTCGACTGACGCTGTAGCTCTGGGCCCAAAGTGAGGCAGAATGTCATGGCGGAAGGGATGGTGAAGGAAAGCAGCTCAGGGCATGGCAGGTGGAAACAGAGCTGCATTCACCAGGAACAAAGCCTAAATCCTAAAGGCTCGCCCTCATGACCCACCTCCTCCCACCTCACCCTACCTGCCACAGTTACCACCCAGCTAATCCACTGAAGTGGATCAATCCACTAATGAGGCTACATCGCTCATAACCCAATCATTTCACCTCCAAACTTTTTTTTTAAAATATTTATTTATTTGCTTTTAGTTGTACACGTGCGTTTATTTGTACGTGGTGCTGAGGACCAAACCCGGGCCGCGCACGTGCTAGGCGAGCGCTCTACCGCTGAGCCAGATCCCCAGCCCCCACCTCCAAACTTTCTTGCATTGTCTCACATGTGAGCTTTTGAGGAACACCTCCTATCTAAACCATAACAGTGTCCCATGTAGCATTTGAGAATTATATCAATGATACTAAAAAGTGGTGTTCTTTATCCAAAATCACATTCAACTGGGAATTCCATTTTGTTTGTTTGTTTTTCTCCACTAAATCTGACAACCCTACCTGGAAACAAACATGACTGGGTGTTTCGAGACCACCAGGCCACCGTGCTTGTTGGTGGCTGAGAGAGGAAGGCTGGCTGCCCTCGTCCACCCTCAGCCTGGGCAGGGGCTCGGGCTGTGTTGTCTTTGCCAGCCCCACCAGGGCTCACCCCCAGCCGACCTATCTAGTGTGTTCACTTCCCAAATGTGGCAAGTTAATAGAACCACACTCCCAGAGAGAAGTTGGGAAACTGAGAAATGAAAAAGAATCCTTGCAAAGCAACAGTGAGAAAGATCCTAACAGTCGCGCATTCCGTGTTGCTCTGTGAGTGTTCGTGATGACGTAAATCCCGTCACACCATTGACATCATTCTGCAAACAGATTTTTAACTCGATGCTTGCCATTGTCTAGATCACTTCTCCCCCCAGTGTGATGGACAGACATGTCTCTGGACATTGCCAAATGTCCCCTAGGGACACACTCATTCTCACTCGAGACCCACTGGTCTAGAGAGAGAGACTGTTCCCTTTAACTGCTGTCTACCTTTCCATTTCATGAACTTAGTGCCACGTCTGTGTCCACTCCCATACTAATGGACATCGCAGCTGTTTCTGGCATTTTGCTGCTACCTTGCTGTGACACACATCCTAGAACAATGGAACGAATATTTCTTGAACAGTCGCCATGTGTCAGGCACTTTAGGAAGCGTCCCTCAGCTGACGGCGATGACAACCCAGCAGGACGCCCAACAGCTGCCCTTTACAAACCCGAGGAGGGCAGCTCTAGGAGGTTGACTATCTTGTCCAAAAGTCACGTGACTTGGGAGTGGCAGGAGCAAGGACTTGCGCTTAGGCATATCTGACCCCATGTCTCCCGTAGCTCAGCCCACCCCCATTTTTGACTCTTAGCAAAACACTAAGGCGGGGGGGTCACTAGGAGCGCGATTCCTGGGGCGATTGCTGCGCTGGCCGCGCTCCCCGGGAGCAGCCCGCGCATGCGCAGAGCACAGGCGTGGGGGGGCTTCCTTTCTGCGCCTGCTCCTTCCTGATGCGCTCAGGATGCCGCCTTCCTCCTCCAGCCGCTCAGAAAGTTTGCCACCTCGTGGGAATCAACGTGACGGACTTCACCAGAGCCATCCTGACCCCACGCATCAAGGTGGGGCGGGACGTGGTGCAGAAAGCCCAGACGAAAGAACAGGTGAGGTGTCCTTGCCCGGCGTTCCTGCAGAATCCCCATCGCCCCCACCCGTTCACCCAGCAAGCCCCGGGCCATTCAGTGTCCATCTGTGCACCCTCCTACCCACCCATCCATCTACCTGTCCACCCGTCCATCAGTCCATTCACTCACCCTCCAACACATCCTCCACCCATCTACCAGTCCATCCATCCATCTGCCTACTCTCCCAATAGCCACCCACCCACCCGTGCAATATCCGTCAACCTGCCTGTCTTCCATTTATACATCCATCCATCAGTCCACCTGCCCCCCACCTGCCCATCCAGCAATCCTTCCACCCACCTGCCTATACACATTCATACACCCATCCATCCATCCATCCACACACCTATCCACCCACTTACCTATCCACCCACCCACCCTTTCATTCATCCGCCCACTCACACATTCAGCATCTATCCACCCACCTATCCAACATCCATACATCCACCCATTCGTCCACCTCTCTACCTGCACATCCATCCACCCACACATCCAGCATCTATCTACACACTTACCTATCCAACATCCATCTATCCATCCGTCTGTTCATTCACCTGTCCACCCACCCATCCACCTGTTTAACCACGTGTCCATTCACCCAGCTGCCCATCCATCCATCCCTCCCTCCCTCCCTCCATCCCTTTATCCTGCATCCATTCAATACTAGAATACTTTAAACCCCCGTCAGGTTTTGAGGACACAGTGCTAACCAAGAAGAGCAGAGCCCCTCCCTTGGGTGTGAGGTCTGACCTTAGAGACCTACCTGTGGGGATGACCGTGCACCTTCTCTAGAGGCAGGCTGACTACCGCTAGTGATCCCAGGACGAAGCAGCCTCCACAGTTCCCCCGAGATGAGGCATTCCATGACCCACAGGATCATTCCTTGGTCCTAACTACTTTTACTGCTGCTTTCCTGCTGGTGATAGACAGATAAATTTTCCCTTTTTGTCTATTGGTTTATTTTTTTAATAAATCATTAAAGGTAAGGAGAGAGGCATGGATGGTGGTACATGCCTGTGATCCCAGCCACTCAGGAGGCTGGAGCAGGAGGATTGCTAGTTTGAGGTCAGCCTCAGCAACTTAGTGAGACCTTATCTCAAAATTAAAAAGGACAGGGGCCGGGGCGCGCGGTGGCGCACGCCTGTAATCCCAGCACTTGGGAGGCTGAAACAGGAGGATTGTGAGTTCAAAGCCAGCCTCAGCAATGGCGAGGCACTTAGCAACTCAGTGAGACCCTGTCTCTAATAAAATACAAAAAAAGGGCTGCGGATGTGGCCCAGTGGTCGAGTGCCCCTGAGTTCAATCCCCAGTACCAAAAAAAAAAAAAGGGGGAATTAGCTTAATGGAAAAGCACCCCAGGGCTCAATCCCCAGTACCAAAATAAATAAATACAATAGGGGGAGAATGCAAATCTGAACCTGCAGTGTGTCCCCCCTGGGAGAACACAGCTCATTGGAATAGCCGTGCTGTCTTCCTCCCCTGCAGGCTGACTTTGCCATAGAGGCTCTGGCCAAGGCCACCTACGAGCGCCTCTTCCGCTGGATACTGAGCCGCGTGAACAAAGCCCTGGACAAGACGCATCGGCAAGGGGCCTCCTTCCTGGGCATCCTGGATATTGCTGGCTTCGAGATCTTTGAGGTACAGCTTGGCGGGATCCTGGCAGCCACGGTCCTGGTCCTCTGGGATGAGGCTGTCCTCTGGACAAATCACTGTTTTGGAGAAAGTCATGTACTTGGCCACTGCAGAGTGGAAAGCTGTCTAGTTAGGGTTAGAGACTTGGTGTGGAAGAGACAGGAATCCCAAAGAGGATGTATCCGTTTGTGTGACTAAGATGCCCAGAGGTACAGCTGTGTCCACTAGGCAGGGCCCGACCTCTCGCCACCTTTCCCTCTGCCTTCCTTCATATTGGCCCCATTCTAATGGTGGCAAGATGGCTGCCACAGCTCCAGACTGTCTCTCAACAACCCTGGCAGAAAAGACCCTACCTGTATTTCAACAGTTCCAACTAAAATCGTGGCATGGAGTCTCGCTGACCCTGCTCACCTGAGTTGGGCCCCACAGTCACCTTCAAGCCAAGCACTGTTTCAAGGTCTTGCAGCATTTTGTGTAGTATCAACATGGTTCCTGGAGCCTGTGCCCGTGGCTTGGAAGGAAACTCTCAGAGAAAGAAAAGGATCTGGGACTGATAGAGATATAAAAGACGCCTACTGCAGAATTACTGTGTCTGAGCCTCGATTTCCCAGTCCGTGAAGTGGGGATGAGAACTTGCCTTATGGGGTTAGTCCATCATAGATCACTCTGCCGATGGAAAAGACAAGCGTCCTGAAGCCAGGCGCGTGAGGGCCATGTGACTGTGTCACGTCTGCTGGCCCCGATGGCCTCCGGGCAGGCTGTTGGGCCTCAGCCCCTCTGGTGCTGGAGTGGCGGGACAGGCTCCCGGGGAGGGGGCGCCCAGGCCGGGCTCCTCTAGGCTGGAGCTCGGGGCTCCGCAGGGCTTCCCGCAGGCGCTCACGCCCCCTCCCCCGCGCAGGTGAACTCCTTCGAGCAGCTGTGCATCAACTACACCAACGAGAAGCTGCAGCAGCTCTTCAACCACACCATGTTCATCCTGGAGCAGGAGGAGTACCAGCGCGAGGGCATCGAGTGGAACTTCATCGACTTCGGCCTCGACCTGCAGCCCTGCATCGAGCTCATCGAGCGGCCGGTGAGGGGCGGCGACGCCGGGGGGCGCAGGGCACTGGCTTGGCTGCACGCGGACCCTCGCTCGCCCCCCTCTGCGCACCGCCTCCCCTCACCGAGCCCCTAGGCCGAGTCTGTGAACTAAACCACACTTTCCACTAGCGCACATTTTATCGGCACAGGTATCGTCCTTTTTTTAAAAAAGTCTCTTCTCGTTCCTCTTCCTTTCCCCCTTTTTCCCCCTTCCTTTCCCCCTTCCTTTCCCCCTTCCTTTCCCCCTTCCTTTCCCCCTTCCTTTCCCCCTTCCTTTCCCCCTTCCTTTCCCCCTTCCTTTCCCCCTTCCTTTCCCCCTTCCTTTCCCCCTTCCTTTCCCCCTTCCTTTCCCCCTTCCTTTCCCCCTTCCTTTCCCCCTTCCTTTCCCCCTTCCTTTCCCTCTCCCACTTGCTGTTCCCTGAAGGTGGGCATCTGTTGTGTTCCCTGCTATCTCCCAAACTCCTAGAAACCATCGTAGATAGACAATAAACAACGGTTGACGAATATTAACTGAGCACCTACTATGTGCGGGGCCCTTCTTCAGGGGCTGGGGGTGTAACTGAGACAGACAGAGAAACCAGACAAATAAATAAAGCAAATACAACTCCTACAGGGCCACTGTGGAGAGAGGTTTGGGAAGAAGGCCAGCTGTGGACAGAGCAGTCAGAAAACGCTTCTCTGAGACCGAGTCAGCAGGGCAAATGGCATGTGCAGATTTGGCTGAGCTCCTGAGGCCTTAGTTGAGGCTGTGTCAGCCTCCAGGAGATGCTTGACTGACAGGAAGCCTAGGGGGTTGGGTAGTGAGGAAAGCACCTGATTTGTTTGCAAGGACGGTGCAATCTCCGTGTCGTCCACTAGGGGCAGCAGCAGGCTTCTCCCCTCCTTGGCTCCCGCCTTGCACCCCAGGCCCATCCACTGGCCAGGGGTAATTTCAGGATAGATTTGTGGGGTGGAGGACATGGGGACACCGATCCATCTTATGTAGGCAAGTGTGGTGACAGCAGGGGAGCCCTTTGTATTGTGCTTGTGGGGGGCTCTCCCAGTGTTCCCGAAGCGGGGGCGACCTGCCTTGCTGTGACCCCTGCCCCCTCGCCCTCCACAGAACAACCCTCCGGGTGTGCTGGCCCTGCTGGACGAGGAGTGCTGGTTCCCCAAGGCCACGGACAAGTCCTTTGTGGAGAAGCTGTGCTCAGAGCAGGGCAACCACCCCAAGTTCCAGAAGCCCAAGCAACTCAAGGACAAAACCGAGTTCTCCATCATCCACTACGCTGGCAAGGTACCGGCTGCAGTCCAGGCCCCTCTGTCCAGCGGACCCAGGTGGATGCGCAGACTAGGGGTGATTGGGAAACGGCAGGACCCTGGGGCTGGCTGGAAATCCCAAAGGCCGTAGCAGAGCACCCTCGGTCAGGGCCTGTGTAGATCTGCATCCGTAGGGGCAGGACTGCGCCCTCTAGTGTATTTCAGACACAGCAGCCAGGCTGTTCCTTCTGGGATAGACTCTAAATCCTGCCTGCTGTGTTAAACCCCAAAAGAATGATCAACTGCAATGAGGTGACCACTAAGTCTACTTTGGAGTTTAACCAATGTCCCCACCATTGCCAGCCTGTTATACCTGGGGAAGTCTGTAGTAATTTTCTTCCTCCTCCTCCTCCCCACTCCATCCTCCTTCTTCCCTGTCCTCCCTGTCCTCCATTGTCACCACTTTCTAGCTGTTAGCTCACACAACCTTGCCTTATGGTTCCTGAATGTCCTGGACAATGTAGAAAGGCCCTCGCTTAGTGTGGCTTGCAGAATCATTTTATCAACCCCACTGCGTCGTGAGACCAGCGGGTGACGAACTACAAGCCCAAGGGCCAAATCTGACCCATAGACTGTGTGTATAAATAAAGTTTTATTGGAACACAGCCATGCCCACTTGCCTACTTGTCTACAGCTGCCTTGATGCTACGAGGGCAGAGCTGGACAGTCGTGGCTCACCAAGCTGAAAACATTTACCCTCCGGGCTCTTTACCAAAGTTCCCTGACTCTGCCCCCATATTCATGGGAGATTGTGCTCCTTTAAGTGCACACTTTTATTTTCCTGGCTTCATGGGTGTCTTTCCCAGGCCCCTCTCAGATCAGGCCTAGCCATCACCTTAACAACCCACATCCCATAATAATCCACCAGAGGGGTGTCACCTGCTTCTTTCATTTCATGGTCACAGTAATAAAATGAAGGCTCTGGGCACCGTCAGTATTAAAGCCAGGAATTCCAAAAGCCTTAAACGCTTGTTTGTTTGTTTGTTTGTGCCCAGAGGTCAGGACCTTCAAGTTAAAAAAAATCAGGGTCAGCCGGGCGCAGTGGCGCACGCCTGTAGTCCCAGCACTTTGGGAGGCTGAGGCAGGAGGATCGCGAGTTCAAAGCCAGCCTCAGCAATGGCGAGGCACTTAGTAACTCAGTGAGACCCTGTCTCTAATAAAATACAAAAAAGAGCTGGGGATGTGGCCCAGTGGTCAAGTGCCCCTGAGTTCAATCCCTGGTACCAAAAAAATAAATAAATAAATAATAAATAAATCAGGGTCCACAGAGATTGGGGAAGAGGACCCCAGGCTTGTTTCAAAAACTGAGATTGTTGTTGAGGCTTCCCTGGATGAGGGGGATGCTGGGTGTCGGGAGAACTTTGGCCACCCTTTTCGAAACTCCAGGGCATTGTGTGCCTCTCTGGAGAGAGGAGGTGCCAGGGAGGGGCTGCAGGAGAAGTGTGGGAGGGGGTATCTGACGGGCACGGTGGTCCTTGGCAGGTGGACTACAACGCCAGTGCCTGGCTGACCAAGAACATGGACCCGCTGAATGACAACGTGACGTCCCTCCTCAATGCCTCCTCGGACAAGTTTGTGGCTGACCTGTGGAAGGACGGTGAGGCCCGCCTAGCCCTGGAGGCTGCGTCAGGGAGGGGCTGAACGCCTGGGTCCCCTCTCTCCCAGCTGCCCGACCCCCACGCCTGGCCCAGGAGGGGAGGCCCTGTGCTCGGGGCCGGGGAGGGGCCCTGTGGCCGTGTGCTAGCCAAACAGCCCACCTCTTCCTGAGTGTGGCCCTGAGTGCCCTCGACCCCATACTGGACCCCAGGGGGTCAGGGCTCAGATGGAGGAAATGGTGACCAGGCAGGTGGGCCAGCCTGTCCCCAACTGAAGTCCGAAGGACGTCACTGCATGCAGTCTCGTCTCTGCCACGTACAGGCTTTGGCCTCATTAAGCTTCGGTGTCCTTACTGGCTAGAGATACAATGGCGGTCCCACCTCCCCGAGGTCATCCCCCGGGTTCCATTAGACCAGAGGTGCTCAGACTTGGGCCGCATCAGGGTCACCTTGTTGAAACCCGGGTGACACGCTCCCTCCCTGGGGCCGTCAGCAGCCCTGGGCGGGGCTGGGAACCTGCCCAGGCCAGTGCCCCGGCTGTGCCCCGGGGTTGGGAACCTCTGGTTCCTCCTGAGGACCAGGGAGCAGGGCCCTGTGGGACGGGCTCCCACGCTTGCCAGAGCTCTGCCCATTGGGTCCTGGCCCCCGTGCCCATGCCAGGTGCCACTCTTGCCACAGAGCCTGTGGGCCTGGGGCTTCCCTTGCTTGGGCCGTGGTAGGACACGCTCCCGGGAGGGTCCCGCTGCACCACCACCCACACGCCAAGCCCTGGTCTGGGCAGCAGCAGGTCACTCCAGGTAAACCTCAGCCTGGGCCTCACGACCAGCCCAGCCAGGCCCTGTACTCCGGGGCCCCATCTAGGGAGAGCGTCACCGTCACATGTCACCCAAGTCCACGGTGCAGAAGCCATGCAGCCCAAGGCCAGGGGGCCGGGCTTGGCATGGGCAGCACCTGCCAGGCCGAGGGAGTCTCTTCCACGCTCAGAGACAGCGCACCTCTGCCGTGGTGACACAGCGGTGGTGGTGACCACACCTGCCCCGCTGGGAACGTACTCGAGAGCCAGGTCCCTGCCTCCGTGGTTTCTGTACCTCCTGCTGGGTTCATTCTCTCCCTGGACATCTGTGTGGTCACTCGCTGCTTCTTCCTGGTCTCTGTGCAAACATCAACTCGTGACAGAGCCCCCACCCTGTCCAAGGAAGACCCCATCTCTCCCACTCACTTTCCTGGCCGCACCTCACCCCCTGCAGTACCACAGACTCACCTGGTCACTGGCTGTCCCCACCCCTTAGATAGCCGGAGACTCAGAGCTGGGGGGGGCAGGGTCTCTGTTTTGCTCAGGGTGTGTCTCTACGCCGAGCACATAGTAGGTTCTCAACCAACACTTGTGGGTGGAGGGAGGATTAAAGGCTGGCAGGGAGACGGGAGCCTGGGGTGCCCTGTCCTGTCATTCCTGCCCGAGGAGGTGGGTGCTCTCCTGCCGCCGTCCTGTAGAAAGGGACACCCAGGCACAAAAGGGTGCCAGGCCAGGGCTCCCCGGTGACCAGCAAGATAAGAGCAGAGGAGATGCGTTCTGTCACCAAGGCCACACTCGGGATGTCCCAACGTGACGCCGCGTGGACGCCCACCACCCACACACCTCCCCTGCCTCTGCTGGAGGTGGAGGTGGAGGACGGGAGAGGAGGCTGTTGGCCCCAGGTTCCTGGTTCTCCAGGGAATGTCCCCCACACAGGAGGCCGGCCTCACCCACCACCTCTGGGCCTGGTCCCCTGGCCCATGGCAGGGGTGGAGGGCCCCAGGGGGGGCTGGGGGCTAATGCCACCTTAATGTGCCCCACAGTGGACCGCATTGTGGGGCTGGACCAGATGGCCAAGATGACCGAGAGCTCGCTGCCCAGCGCCTCCAAGACCAAGAAGGGCATGTTCCGCACCGTGGGGCAGCTGTACAAGGAGCAGCTGGGCAAGCTGATGACCACGCTGCGCAACACCACGCCCAACTTCGTGCGCTGCATCATCCCCAACCACGAGAAGAGGGTGAGCCCGCCCTCCTGGGGCCGCCCACGGCAGCCGGGGGCCCGGGGCACGTTGTTGGGGACGTGGGCGGCACCAAGGCACAGCAAGGGCGAGGGCCAGGAGGAGGAGCCCCAGTCGGCGCCCAGCCCCTGCCTACCGCCTGCCGGGGCGGAGGTGACCTGGCTTGGGGGCTGCTCCCCGTCCTGGAGACCGTTCAGCTCTGGTTGTCCACGGAGCCTGCGCCGCTCGTCCTCACCTCGTCCTGGTAACCGTGCTGAACTGCCGTGTGCGGGTGCTCAGACCCTGCTGGAGACTTTGGGTTGAGAGGGGTCTGCTGTGGCACGGAGCGGGTAGAGGCCAGGACCTGGCGCTGGGTGTCAGAGGGGCTGAGGCTGTGGAAGGTCCCCGGGGAGGTGGACACGCAGGCCGATGACCGCGGTGGTGGATTATGATGACACCAACGAGCTGGGTCTCCACGGCATCTCGGGACTCGGGGAAAGCTCCTTGGAGAATCTGAACCTTAAGTGCGAGCGGGCATCAACTCGGCGAGGCGTGTGTGAGGCAGAGGCGTCCTAGGCAGAGGCCCAAGCTAGCAAAAGCTAGGGGTGAGAACGAAGGGTCGAGGCAAGGGCGTCAGCTGTCATCGCACGCTGACGCGATGGTGTGAGGCAGGGCTCGGGCGGAGAGCAGACGCGTGTGGGGGCAGAGCCCGGATCATGCAGTCCCTTGGGACCAGAGCTTGGCCTCCTGTCCATGGGAAGCCATGGGGGGCGTTAAGCAGAAGTCGGTTGCGGTCAGACTGGTGTTCTAGAACAAGCGAGGGACTGAGGCAGGAGGCAGGGCTGCAGGGAGAAGACCGGGTGGAGAAGGTGGTGGTCGGGATGGTGGTGATGGGGAGTTTGGAGGCAGAAGCGAGAGAATGGATGATGGCAGGAGGTGAGGGAGGAGGTGGCAGGATGAAACCCATATTCCAGCCGGGGACACTGGCACCACCGAGGACAGGGTGCCCACAGCACACACAGCACCCAAGGAAGGGAACCGGGCCGAGTGGGTGCGCCACATCGCGCAGCTTCTGCCGAGCCTCGTCCGTGCCTGTGTCCGACCCACGGTCTGCAGGGAGGGTCGGCCAGACCCGCGCCCTGGCCCGCGGTCACCGTCCCCCTCTGCCCTCGCAGTCGGGCAAGCTGGACGCGTTCCTGGTGCTGGAGCAGCTGCGGTGCAACGGCGTGCTGGAGGGCATCCGCATCTGCCGCCAGGGCTTCCCCAACAGGATCGTCTTCCAGGAGTTCCGCCAGCGGTGAGTGCCGGGGCGGGCCGGGGCGGAGGAAGTGGCGGGAGGCACCGGTGGGTGACTCCTGCCCTGTGTTCCAAGCTACGAGATCCTGGCAGCCAACGCCATCCCCAAAGGCTTCATGGACGGCAAGCAGGCCTGCATTCTCATGGTGAGCGAGCTGCCCGCCCCCCCGGGGCCCGCCACGCCCAGCCCGGGGTGGACCCCACAGCCCGGGTAAAGAGGGGACGCCTTCTGCTTCCCTCCAGATCAAAGCCCTGGAGCTCGACCCCAACCTGTACAGGATCGGGCAGAGCAAGATCTTCTTCCGCACGGGCGTGCTGGCCCACCTGGAGGAGGAGCGGGACCTGAAGATCACGGACGTCATCATCGCCTTCCAGGCCATGTGTCGCGGCTACCTGGCCAGGAAGTGAGGACGCTCCCGCACCCCGACACCCCCCGACAGACGGGACACACCCACACCAGGGCCTCCCGGCCCGGTGTCGTGACCCCCGGGTCTCCCGTGCGCCCTGAGAAGGCTCTCGGGTTATTTCGGGGATCTAGGCCGTCTGTTTTAAGATCGTCCCTGATGACCGGCAGCTTTTAGTGGAGGGGAAGAAAAGGCCCCCCTGAGTACTCGAGCCTGGTCAGCGCAGGGAGGGAAGACACGAGGGCCACATGCTCTGGAGCGTAAGACCCTTGCTCTTATCCTGCCCCCACTTATTCCTGATCAACCGTGGGCAAGTTACGCGACCTCTCTAAGCCTCGGGTCTCTCCACTGGAGGAGGGACGTGGTCATTCCCACCTCGTGGAGTTTGTCGTGAGGAGTCAGTGGGATGATTCGAGGAACAGGCCTGGAGCAGAGGCTGGCTGGCGTTTTAGAACTGTTAGGGCAGGACAAACTGGAGGGGTATTTGGCCGGACCAATATGCCCGTGTCCAAGTGGGATTCAAAAGGCAGGACACTGGAAGTCATGGTGCCCTCTGTTCTATGCAGCGTGGGGCCAGGTGAGACTCGGGTTCCTCCAGGAGAGTCCCAGTCCCAAGAGGCCTGTGGGGCTGCTGGAGCCACCCTGTCCAGAGCGCGTGTTCTCGCGGGGTGCAGACCTCCCTCATCTGGGTCGGGCTGATGCACTGTCAAGTAGACCCAAGACGGCGAAGGCCAGCTCTGGGGAGCTCTCGGTCCACCAGTGGACCTCACTTGCTAAGTTCAATGACTAAATTCCCTGTCGCCAGCCTTCCCGTCTCCAGGAAAACGGTGGCCATTCTGTTCTTAAAACCTGTGCACGTCCGAGCTTGGCGCGCTGGCGCACGCCTGTCGTCCCAGCACTTGGGAGGCTGAGGCAGGAGGATCGCGAGTTCAAAGCCAGTCTCAGCAATGGCGAGGCGCTTAGCAACTCAGTGAGACCCTGTCTCTAATAAAATACAAAGAAGGGCTGGGGATGTGGCCCAGAAGTCGAGTGCCCCTAAGTTCAATCCCTGGTAGCAAAACAAACAAACAAACCTGTGCACATCGGAGATGGCGGCCAAGCAGAGGAGACGGGTCCCTTCCCCGCCCTGTGGTCCCCATGCTCAGTAGCCCTTAGAGGAGGAGAGCGAGGCGGTGGGAGGTCTGAGGTGTCTAAGGCACAGCCAAGGAAGGAGAGGGTTTGTCAGGACAGGTGGCAGCCCTCGGGGTGGGGAGTCCGCAGCCGTGGGTAGCACAGGTTGGTCTCCGGGGGGCGCTGGGACCCCAGCTCTGAGTCCAGGGCATCTTGTGGGCCTGGGGTCTCCCCTGACCCCTGAGAAAGGCTCTCGGATCCCTTCAGGGACTGAGCGGGCACGTCTGTGGGTGCTCAGAAGATCTGGGCTGGGGAGGACGGGGCGTCCCGCGCAGGGCAGGGCGTGTGGGGACGGGACGCGGCTCCTCACGCCCCGTCCCTCCCAGGGCCTTCACCAAGCGGCAGCAGCAGCTGACGGCCATGAGGGTGATCCAGAGGAACTGCGCGGCCTACCTCAAGCTGCGCAACTGGCAGTGGTGGCGGCTCTTCACCAAGGCGAGTGCCCGCTGCCCGGCCCCGGCCCACTGGCCCTCCAGGGGGAGCCACACCGGCCTGCTGCTGGCTCTCCACCTGAGAGGGCCCCTCCCTCCCTCCCGGTGGCCTGCAGGTGACGGCCACCATCACCTCAGGGACCCCTCGCCGGGCCTCTGAGGCCCCTGGAGAAGGCTGGCCTCCGAGGCTTAGTTCCATCAAGGCGCGAGATCAATGGCGTGCTCCAGCGTGGGGCCACCTCTAGGGACGGGCTCTCTGCAGCAGCCCCGTGACCGTGACCGGGAGGGCAGATGGTGGCCCGTATCCACGGTTCAGTCTCTTCTGGGGCGGGTGGACCCAAGGCCTCTGGCCACGGCTGGCTCCAACAGCGCCACCCTGCAGCGTGCCCACTGCACAATGCCGTGCCCAGCTGCAGTAGACCTGCTGCCCCCGGGGCCAGGCACACGCTAGGTGGTGGGGACGCCGCCGTGAACAGGCCTCACGGCCCCTGGGTGGGGAACGCCCAGCCGCTGTGGGACCGTCCACAGTCACAGAAACAGATAAAGGCAAATAGCCAGGCCCGGGGCCAAGCAGGGGCTTGAAACCAGGCCCGTGAAGGATGCCGGGAAAGCGGCTGTGTGGACACGTCCATCCCCGCTGACCCCACTGCCGACAAACCATCCCAAGAAAACCACGTTGAACAAAGCCAGGAGCCGGGGTCGTTCCTGGGCCTCGCGGACAGCAGCGGCATTTTAGCTTCAGTCCTTGGCACAGGGACCAGGTCACCCCTGGATGGGGACATTTCCAACTATTAAAACAATGGCCACCGAAAAATAGCGTCGCAGGACTCATGAAAGCAGAACATAAAGCGAGGCAGGACGCACCCGAGTGTGAGCCGTGCTGGCCTTGGCCGTGGCCCCCGCCTTCTGCCTGGCCTTCTGGTGGAAGGAATCCACCGGTCCCAGGGCGCTGAGGCAGGGAGCGGCGACTTTGCCCTTTCTCTGTTGCCGGCCACAGTCCTCTGGGCTGGGTGTCACTTGGTGTAGAGGGCCTGCCCAGCACTGCAGGAGGAAAGTCCCTCCCCCGGCCACTGTGGCTATCTTGGGGGGGTGTCCTGTGCCTTCTGTGATGTTCAGTGCCATCCACCAGTGTGACAACCAACAGTGTCCCCGGACACCACCCAGGGTCCCCTAGATAGGTGTTGGGGGGCAAAAGCGTCCGTAGCTTGGAAGTGTCCCTCTGGTGCATGTCGAGAAGGGAAGGCTGTGGTCACCAGAACGAGCGATGGCCGTCCGTGCGTGCAGGTGAAGCCGCTGCTGCAGGTGACGCGGCAGGAGGAGGAGATGCAGGCCAAGGAGGACGAGCTGCAGAAGACCAAGGAGCGGCAGCAGAAGGCCGAGAGCGAGCTCAAGGAGCTGGAGCAGAAGCACACGCAGGTGGGCGGGGCGGGGCCGCGGGAGACCCCGCGGTCGGGCGGGCGGGCGCAGGGCCGGGCTCACGGCCGCCTCCCGCCCGCAGCTGGCCGAGGAGAAGAGCCTGCTGCAGGAGCAGCTGCAGGCCGAGACGGAGCTGTACGCCGAGGCCGAGGAGATGCGGGGTCCGGCTGGCGGCCAAGAAGCAGGAGCTGGAGGAGATCCTGCACGAGATGGAGGCCCGCCTGGAGGAGGAGGAGGACCGCAGCCAGCAGCTGCAGGCCGAGAGGAAGAAGATGGCCCAGCAGATGCTGGTGAGGGGCCCCGGGGCTGCCCACGGGGAGGGCACATGGTTTTACCCTCACTGCCAGCCTCTGGCGATGTGTGTCCCCACTGGACAGGTGAAGAGAGCTGGGGTCTGAACCCGGGTCTCCTTAAGTGACCACTCTGACCTACTGCCCGTCTTCTGCAGGCAAACCCTCTTTCTTCTGGTAGCAGCCCTGTGTGAAGGGCAGTTGTATCTGTCAGCTGTGGCTGTGTAACAAAACAGCCCAAACGCAGCACCTTGACGTGATACAGACTCGTCTCGCACAGGAGTCTGGGGCTGGCTAAGCGGGGTGGTTTTGGCGCAGGGTCTCCTGAGAGGTCACCGTCAAGGTGTCAGCCAGGGCCACCGTTACTGGAAAGCTTGACTGGCTGTTAGCAGGGGCCTCGGTTCCTCAGCGTGGGGCCTCTTCCCAGGCTGCTGGGCGTCCTCTTGAGGTGGTGACTGGCTTCCCCCAGGAGGAGTGATGGACAGCGAGCCTAGGGGGAGCCGTGGGCCTTTTATGGCCCCATCTCTGAGGTCACATCCTGTCACCTCCTCACGATTTTTTCTGCTAGAAGCAAGTCCTTACAGCCCAGCCCGCACTCGAGGGGAGGGGACCAGGCGCCACCCCTTGAAGGGGGAAGATCCAGGGATTCGTGGGCCTGTGTCACAAGCACTGTGGCCCCCCTGTCCCCACTTCACAGACGAGGAGACCGAGGCTCCACGGAGGGTGGCAGCTGGCCCCAGCCTCTCGCCTCCTCCTCGTAGGAGGAGGCCGCAGAGGGCTGGAGGTGCTGCCCTGGCCTGTGTGTCCGCGGGCTCCAGGTCCCGGGAGGGACCTTGCCCTGAGCCAGGCCGTGCTTCCCTTCCCTGCCCCACAAGGACCTGGAGGAGCAGCTGGAGGAGGAGGAGGCGGCCAGGCAGAAGCTGCAGCTCGAGAAGGTCACGGCCGAGGCCAAGATCAAGAAGCTGGAGGACGACATCCTGGTCATGGACGATCAGAACAACAAGCTGTCCAAGGTGAGCAGCTGCGGCCGCTGCGCTGGCCACCCGCTGCCCAGGGGCGGGGGCTCCCTGAGAAGCCCTCGAGCTCGGGGCAAGCTGGAGGCATGGTCGTCCTTGTCAGTGACACCTGCCAGCCCTGCGAGGTGGGCGCCGTTATTCGTCAAGCCAGGCGTTGGCCGGGCCCCTCCTGGGAGCCGGGGCCTGGAGGTACAGGAGGACCTTCCCCAGGGGCTCCCACAAGGGAGACAGGAGACGCCCACTAATGACCCCTGTGATCAGGTGCTCCCCCATCTCAGGGTGGAGCACTCTGGGATGGGGCAGGGATCAAGTGGAAACCTGTAGAATGGGAAGTTGGGGGGTTGGTCCACCGTGCAAAGGCCCTGAGGCAGGGACAGCTGGCGTGCGCTGGGAATGTGAGTGAGCGGGACACGCTGGCATGAGACGGGAAGCGCCCAGCCGGGGATCGTCCAGGGACCTCTCCACCACTGGACCCAGCTGCCTTTGGCTATGACGTGGGGCGGGAATTACTAAAAGAAAGCTGTAGATCGTGGAGAAAAACAAAAAGGCTGTTTCTCCTCCCCACCCACAAAGGAGCGGAAACTCCTGGAAGAGAGGATCAGCGACCTGACGACCAACCTAGCGGAGGAGGAGGAAAAGGCCAAGAACCTCACCAAGCTCAAGAACAAGCACGAGTCCATGATCTCGGAGCTGGAAGGTGGGTGCCGCCTGGGCTGCGGGGGAGCAGGGGCGTCCAGAGCCAGGGCTCAGAGGACGCGAGCCTGGGCTCACAGCGGCCCTCGCACACCCCGGTGGCCCGAGGAGCTCTGCGTGATCCTGACTGAGCTGCTGCCCGGAGGGAGGGAGGGTGGCCTCACCCCCGCGGCTCCGGGCCCCGCGGCTCCGGCCCGCGCCCTGAGTCCGGCTCTGTCGCTGCAGTGCGGCTGAAGAAGGAGGAGAAGAGCCGGCAGGAGCTGGAGAAGCTGAAGCGGAAGCTGGAGGGCGACGCCAGCGACTTCCACGAGCAGATCGCAGACCTGCAGGCGCAGATCGCGGAGCTCAAGCTGCAGCTGGCCAAGAAGGAGGAGGAGCTGCAGGCGGCCCTGGCCAGGTAGCGGGCAGCGCGGGCCTGACGCTGTGTGTGCCGAGTCCGGGGCCGCCGTCCGTCCGCAGCGGATGCCTTGGTCCGGGGGCCCCAGGCCCTTAGCACAGACCTGGTTTTCCAGGCTGGGCCTCCTGCTCTCAGCCCCACCGGGGGCCTCCTTCTCTTCCCTCCAAGCGCACCTTTCCTTGCGGTCTCCGTGTTCCCGCGGTGTCGTGCGCCCTGCTGGATGCCCGGGCGTTTCTCATCTGCTCCCCAGTTCTGCATTTTCATTGCCCACCGAGTCCATTTCCACCGCACCTCACATACTGCATGTCTAAGGCTAGGTGACCGTCCTGTCCCCCGGTCCCTCTGTGTGATGCCAGCCTCCTCCCTACCTGTTGCCCACCCCCCCTCCTCCCTCCCACAGCAGGCAGCAGCCCCCGACTCTGCCTGTCCTTGGAGAGGTGCTCCTGCCCCTCCCCCCTTTATTGCAGCAGGGACAGCTGACGGTGGCTTCCCTGCGTGCGCGCTGTGCTGAGCTCTTCCCCAGCGGGCCCTGGTCAGGCGTCCTGCGGTTTCCCTCTGGCTGAGGAAGGGAAGGAGCTTCCCAGAGGTGGCTGAGGATCCGACCCAGGCTCTCTGATCAGGCCCGGGCTCTGCTGTTGTCTTCTAGCTTCTGCACCACAGTGCTGGGGTGACGGTGACAACCGCCCTGGGGCGGGAACGTGACTTTGCTGGCTGACAGGGAAGGCGGGTTCTGAGCCTGGCCTTTGGAGCCTGCCGCCCCGTCTCCCTCCCCAGGCCCAGCCATTCTGCCAGTCCTGTTGGTGCCAGGTCACACGTGCAGTCAGACCCAAGTGTGAGGGGTCCCTGCCTGAGCCCTCCTCACCCTGGTCCTCCCACTTGCTGCTCAGACCAGGCGCCAGGAGGCAGCGTCCTCTGTGATCCCCTCCGGCACTCTGCCCCCAAGTCCCGCTGCCCAACCCCCCCCAGGGTCCCTGCTCAAGCCCCGGCCAGGCAGGCGGACGCGGGGCGAGGGCCTGGCGTGGAGCGGGCGCTCCCTGCCCAGCACACGGAGAACCACAGCTGCCCGCGTTCAGGGAGCAGCAGGGAGGGGCCCGGGCGGGCCTGCTCTGCGCGTGCGCACACGGCGTGGCGCGCTCACGCCCGAGACTCTCTGGGCTGCCCAGCGTGGCGGACAGCGGCCTGTGTGTCCTGGGGAGGAGCGGGATGCGTCGACGTCATCGGAGCCCACGTGGCTGGTCCCAGGACAGGGCTCCTGGCTGCACCTGGGCAGCGGGGCCCTGGGGTCTTGACCCCACCCCCGGTCGCCCTTTGCAGGCTGGACGACGAGATCGCCCAGAAGAACAACGCCCTGAAGAAGATCCGGGAGCTGGAGGGCCACATCTCCGACCTGCAGGAGGACCTGGACTCGGAGCGGGCGGCCAGGAGCAAGGCCGAGAAGCAGAAGCGGGACCTGGGGGAGGAGCTGGAGGCCCTGAAGACGGAGCTGGAGGACACGCTGGACAGCACGGCCGCCCAGCAGGAGCTCAGGTGACAGGACCCCACCGGCCCCACCGCTCCCTCGCCCCTGGAGCCCGGGGAGGGGAGGAGAGGCCACCGGCCAGTCCTGGCACACAGGAGTCCTCGGGGCCTTGACCTTCCTGGCCGCGTCCTGCTGTGAGGGACGGCCGCCCATGGGGTCTGGTGCTATTTTGCATCAACAAAGAATCACACCCTCGGTCAGAGGACAGTTTCAAAAGTGCAGGAAAGTGGACACTCGCACGCACGTTCAGTCCCGCCACAGTTAACATGCACGTCACTTCTTCCTGTTGTGTGTGTGTGAATAAGTCTCAAAGAACGTGTCGTCAGCTTTGTGCTAGTCACAACAACGTCCACCCCCCTTGGTCGAGAGTCACCGCCCGCAGACAGACACCGGGACGTCAGCCTCTCCACGAGGGTCGAACTGGCACGACTCGGGCGTTTATCCATTGCGCACACGCGTGTGCGCGCGCGCGCGCGCACACACACACACACACACACACACACACGTGCGCTCTGAGTGCCTCGTGTGCGGGCCGTGCTGGCACTGTGCACCTGGGGCTCACTGTCCACATTCCGGGCCCTGTCTGCTCACCTGCACCGAGAGGCCAGCACGATGCGGAAGAGCCCGTGCAGTGGTGAAAAGGTGGGCTCGCGGCCAGGCCAGCTTCAGACTGTGGCTCTGTCCCACCGTGGCTGTGACCCCGTGGGCAGCGGCTTACCCCCCTAGCCTCAGCTTCCTCACCTGTGAGATGCACGTGATGACACACCTGCCCCTTACGGCTGCTCTAAGGACTAGATGACGCGTATCAAAACAGCCAGGTTGGGGGTGCACACCTGTGATCCCAGCGACTCAGGAGGCTGAGGCAGGAGGATGGCGAGTCCAAGGCAGCCCGGGGAACTTAGCAAGACCCTGTCTCAAAACAAAAATAAGAAGGGCTGGGGTGGAGCTCGGTGGTGGAGCACCCTGGGTTCGATGCCCGGCACCCCCCGCCCCACACACTGTCCCTACTCCCTCTATTTATTGAGCACTTACCATACGCTCAGGGCCTGGCGTATAGTAAGTGCTTAGTAAGTAAGAGCAGTATTAACATTCGGGGAACGCTGTGGTTCCCAGAGACTCTTCGGATATTATTGGGCACTTTTGCCTTTCAGCCTTGAGGGGGATTCTGGGCAGGTGACACGCCCCACATTGGGCAGCTGAGGAAATCCCAGGTTCAGAGACGTTAGGTGCATCACCTGAGGGCACACAGCCAGTGAGGGTTGGCAACAGGACCTCAGCTCTGGGTGCTGGGGGACACCCGTCTCCTCCCACTTGCCACCCACTGTGTCCTTCCTGCCAAGGGCCAAGAGGGAGCAGGAGGTGACGGTGCTGAAGAAGGCCCTGGACGAGGAGGCTCGCTCCCACGAGGCCCAGGTCCAGGAGATGAGGCAGAAGCACACGCAGGCCGTGGAGGAGCTCACGGAGCAGCTGGAGCAGTTCAAGAGGGTACGTCGCCGGCCGCAGGCCCCGCCCCCCCCCGGGGCCCACAGGGTCAGCAGCTTCAGAGGATGACAGGTCTGAGCGTCCCGCACCCAGAACCCTCGAGTCTGAAACGCTCCAGTGCAAAACATCCCGGGCATCAACACGAGGCCACGGGTGGAAAATGCCACGCCTGACCTCACAGGATAGGTCACCTCGACACATGGGTTCACTGGGGATGTCGGGTAAAATTTCCTTTGGGCCGGGCGCGGTGGTGCACGCCTGTCATCCCAGCACTTTGGGAGGCTGAGGCAGGAGGATCGCGAGTTCAAAGCCAGCCTCAGCAATGGCGAGGCACTTAGCAACTCAGTGAGACCCTGTCTCTAATAAAATACAAAAAAGGTCTGGGGATGTGGCCCAGTGGTCGAGTGCCCCTGAGTTCAATCCCCAGTACCACAAAAAAAAAAAAAAAAAAAAAAAAATTTCCTTTGGGTTCTGTGTATAAAAACATAGGTGGATTTCACGTTGAGACTTGGGCCTCATCCCCAAGAGATTCCTTCTATACAAATGCAGAGATGCCACAATCTGAAAAAAATCTGAAATCCAAAACTCTTCTGGGCCCGAGCATTTTGAATAAGGGGTACTCCAAGATTCTAACGATAACCAGAGCACCTCACATGTACACGGGGCTCCCTGTACGTTGTCCTTTCATCTTTACTACCACCCTATAATGTAGGTCAGTTGTCCGTTACTGTAACAAATACCCGAGACAGTCAACTTACAAAGAGAAAAGGTCCGTTTAGCTCATTGTTCTAGAGGCTGCAGGCCATGGTCTGTTGGTCTGCTGCTGTGGCGAGGCAGCTCACCACGGTAGGACCCCAGGGTACAGCAAAAATGCTCAGCTAATGGTCAGGAGGTGAAAAAGCAAGGAGGGGGTCAGAGTCCACAGTTCCCCTCAGGGACACACTCCCAGTGACCGACAGACCCCCCACTAAGGCCCCATCTCCTGATAAGCCTGGCGTTAGGGCTGGTTTGGGGAGGAAGGCAAGACCCCCCCTGTTTTCAGATATTTAGTTTGCTGTTTGAAAGTCAATGGCTGGGGCTGGGGTTGTGGCTCAGCAGTAGAGCGCTTGCCTGGCACACATGTGGCCCTGGGTCCGATCCTCAGCACCACGTAAAAATGAATAAATAAAACAAAGGTGTTGTGTCCGAGTACAACTGAAAAGTAAAAGAGATGATACTTTTTTTTTTTTTTTTTTTTTTTTTTTTTTTGTGGTACCGGGGATTGAACTCAGGGGCACTTGACCACTGGGCCATGATACTTAGTTGCTAAGTGCCTCACCATTGCTGTGGCAATGACGCCTCAGGGCTGGGATTACCTGAGGACGGGGGCCTGGGGTTGTGGCTCAGCGGTGGAGCGCTCGCCTGGCACGTGCGCGGCCCGGGTTCAAACCTCGGCACCACGTGGGAACGCATTGTGCACAACTAAAAGCAAATAAATATTAAAAAAAAAAAAAAGTCAATGACGGAGGCAGGTGCAGCTGAACTCGCGGTTCTAAGTATGCGGCTGACCGCAGTTTGACACCTACGAGGCCGCGTGCCCCCCCCCCCCGCTAGTTCAGGTTTTCAAAACAGATGCCAGAAATCCAGACTTTGATATAAAATTTAATAAAATCTTGGCAACTCCTCCTTTTGGGAAGTGCCGAATGGGTTAGCTGGAGGTGACCGCAGGTCCGAGGTGGCCGTGGGACGCCCGTGCGCCAGCCCCGCGGCCAGGAGACGGACTCCCCGCGTCTCGCTGGTGCCCCCCGAGCTGAGACTCCCTGGGGAGCGGGAGGGGGGCGCTGGGCACCACCCCGTCCCTGCTCCCGCAGGCCAAGGCCAACCTGGACAAGAGTAAGCAGGCGCTGGAGAAGGAGAACGCGGACCTGGCGGGCGAGCTGCGGGCGCTGGGCCAGGCACGGCAGGAGGTGGAGCACAAGAAGAAGAAGCTGGAGGTGCAGCTGCAGGAGCTGCAGTCCAAGTGCAGCGACGGGGAGCGGGCCCGGGCCGAGCTCAGCGACAAGGCCCACAAGCTGCAGGTGAGTGGCCGCGGGCCTCCAGCGACACTCCCCGCAGACACTCCAGCCTGGTGGGATGGGGGACACCAAGCATCACACAGATCGACGCAGATTAAGCTGGAAGGGGAGGCACGAGGTGCAGTAAGTGACAAGAAGGCTGGGCCAGGTTTCCCTCAGGACTATGATCAGATGGACAGGTAGAAGTCTACTAGGCAGAGGGACGGCACGTGCAAAGGCCCTGTGGTAAGTGGGGAAATCAGAAGAGTGGAGAAGGCTGGGAGGAGCAGCATGCTACAGACGGGGGCTGTGGCCGGAGGACACAGGGCCTTTGAGGACCATTCAGTGGACGTTGTTATTCCCAGTGACGTGAAGCCATTGGAGGGTATTAAGCGGACAAATGGCACGGCCTGTCTTTGGTCTTATTTAGCTTTGAAGACACAGCCTGGATTCCCACTCCTGGGAATGGCCAGAAGCTTGATGAATATTTAATGTACTGTGGCGTGGGGCGAGGGGCAGCACTGATTTCTTTCCCCACACGCATTTGAGAGCAGGGGTCTTGCTATCCTAATACACGAACGTCCTGGAAGAATAGAGGCAAGGTCAGTCACAGCCTTGCTGTAAACGGGAAGAGGCAGGTGGCAGGGGGACACCTCCAGGGACCTGCTGGGGACGGCAGGGGCTGGAGTGAAGGCAGAGGGCCTTTGACCTTTAGGGTCTGTGTCTTTGGTTGTAGCTATAAAAGCTAGCAGAAGGACAGAGAGGGAGGGTGGGGACAGGCCTCCTTGGACGTTCATGTGTCATCCGCAATCTCCTCCCTAACGCTAGGGAGCGGAGGACCAGGGCACCTCTCGGCCCTGGACCCTTGACCCCGGGGCCTGCTTCACGCTTGCCAACTTGGGCAGGGAGTCAGGATCCACTAGGGGAGCAGGGCCCGCCAGTAGGTTAGGGCTCCAGCAGGTTCTTGGAACCACAGTCTAGGGACAGGGACTTCCCTCGGCGACCACAGAGTCACCCACACCTTGCAGACATTTTCTCAGTCACATGCCATGAGGTGCATGCTGTGGGGTGAGTGAAGGGGCTCCTCTGGCTTGAGGAGGAGCCTGTTCTAGAAGTTTCCACTAACCAGTCTCCCGGCACCCTCAGAATGAAGTGGAGAGTGTCACGGGCATGCTCAATGAGGCGGAGGGCAAGGCCATCAAACTGGCCAAGGACGTGGCATCCCTCGGGTCCCAGCTCCAGGACACCCAGGTGAGTGCCCCGCCGCGTCGTCCAGGGGGACCTGGGCCGTGACCTCCTGGGTGGGTCCCTCAGACTCCCGGTGCGTTCCGCAGGAGCTGCTTCAGGAGGAGACGCGGCAGAAGCTCAACGTGTCCACCAAGCTGCGCCAGCTGGAGGACGAGCGGAACAGCCTGCAGGACCAGCTGGATGAGGAGGCGGAGGCCAGGCAGAACCTGGAGCGCCACGTCTCCACCCTGAACATCCAGGTGCCCGCTGCATGGCCGGCCGGGGCGGGCCTCCCCTGGCCGACGTGGCGCCACGCCGCCTGGCCCCCGCGTCCCCCGCTGTTTGACGCCCTCCAGCGAGGAGAGGGTGGCCTTGCGCCTCAGGGTCACTCTCCTCTCACCCACGCCCGGGCACTGCCGTTTCAGCTCTCCGACTCAAAGAAGAAGCTTCAGGACTTGGCCAGCACCGTGGAAGCCATGGAAGAGGGGAAAAAGAGGTTCCAGAAGGAGATCGAAGGCCTCACCCAGCAGTACGAAGAGAAGGCCGCGGCGTACGACAAGCTGGAGAAGACCAAGACCAGGCTTCAGCAGGAGCTGGACGACCTGGCCGTGGACTTGGACAACCAGCGGCAGCTGGTGTCCAACCTGGAGAAGAAGCAGAAGAAGTTTGATCAGGTAGGGACGGGGGGGGCCCACCCTGTTCTTGGACACTGGCTGGGAGTCTGCATCCCAGCCCCACTCTTCCTGGGGTGACCATGAACCATGAGGGCCACCAGACGACTGTGACTTTCCTGGGTGCCAGCACCGTGAGGGCCACCTGAAACCCAGGGATGCCTTAGCTTCCAGCCCTGACAAGGAATGAGGGTCGTTTATTTCATTCCCTCCGTATTCAGGGAGCACCTGGCGCGCATCCCAAGCAATTCCATTTACACTCCCCGGTGCCGCCTTTCCCAACATTTCATCATGTAAAATTTCACACACACACACACACACACACACACACACACACACACATGACCAAGCAGAAAGAACAGCACAGTGAACACACGCTCTCCCGCTGCTGTTGATGTGACAGTGCTCACGTCGCACTGCGCACGCTTTGTCACATACTTAGAAGGATGAATCGTATCTGTCCATCATGTCTTATCTTTTGGGTGTATCGCAAAGCAAATTAGACAGCTGTACACTTCTCCCTCAACATCACAGTGATTATATATTAGAATTCATTTTTAAAAATAGTTTTGCTGCTGCTGGGCACGGCGGTGCAAACCTGCAATCCCAGTGGCTAGAGAGGCTGAGGCAAGAGGATGGTGAGTTCAAAGCCAGCCTCAGCAAAAGTGAGGCGCTAAGCAACTCAGTGAGACCCTGTCTCTAAATAAAATGCAGAATAGCGCTGGGGATGTGGCTCAGTGGTCGAATGGCCCCGAGTTCAATTCCTAGTACCCCCCACCAAAAACTTTTCGCTTCTTTTGAAGTAAAATGGACTTATAATGCAATGTACAAATCTGAAGTTTCTGCTCATGAAGTTCTCATAAATGCATACACCTGTGTGACCCAAGCCTCTAAATTTCAACTTTTAAGATGTTACCCATAATTATTAAATAGGACTCAGTGTGCAAGTGACTTAGAATTATCACAAAAATAAACTTTGGAATTGTACCGTTGGGGCCGAACGCTGGAGGTGCGCTCGGCTTCTCTGCAACAGCCGGGTTCTTCCCCGGGCCCGCAGTCCCCCTTCTTCCCTGGGCTGTGCACTTGTCCCTACCATCTCCTGGAGGGCTTGGCTTGCTTCTTCTGTTGCGCCATCACCTGCGGTGCAGGGTTGTTGTGTTGATTGTGCTGTTTGGAGGTCCTGGTCACTGACCTGTATTTGCTGAATTTGGGGCATCTGACTTTGGGCATTACCATCTATAACATCTAAACAACAAAAGATTACCTGGCCTCTAGCAGATTCAGTGTCGCTCTGACCTCGGTAGCTGGGTGCTCTGACCAACACGGGCAGCGTGACTTAGAAGTGAGGAAGTAAGTCCATTATGAACGACTTCCATTGGTGCCTGAATGACTCACACCTGCAGCTCGGTACAGGCACTGGGCCACCGGGCTCCCCGCCCACAGCTGTGGTTCAGTGAGGCCGGACCTCAGGTACGTAACTGTGGGTTCGGGGGCACCTGTGAGCCTTCTGTTGCATTGCAGCTGTTGGCCGAGGAGAAGAACATCTCTTCCAAGTACGCAGACGAGAGGGACCGAGCCGAGGCAGAAGCCAGGGAGAAGGAAACCAAGGCCTTGTCCCTGGCCCGGGCCCTGGAGGAGGCTCTCGAAGCCAAAGAGGAGCTTGAGAGAACCAACAAAATGCTCAAAGCTGAGATGGAAGACCTGGTCAGCTCCAAGGACGACGTAGGCAAGAACGTAAGTGGCTCACGGCTGCCGCCTGTCCCCGTCTCGCCAGCCGGAGGGGCCGGCTCCTCCAGGCTCACCCGCCGCCAGGCCTGGGAGGGTCCTCGGGCTGGTGCAGGGGTGGCGCAGGAGCTGGGGCTGAGCGCTCAGGGACGTCTCGGTCCCTGGGGGTGCGTCCCGCGGGAGGCCAAGGACGCCTCTCTGGCCTGTCCCGCCTCACTGCAGTAAGGGTGTCCCCTCCCCGGCAGGTCCACGAGCTGGAGAAGTCCAAGCGCGCCCTGGAGACCCAGATGGAGGAGATGCGGACGCAGCTGGAGGAGCTGGAGGACGAGCTGCAGGCCGCGGAGGACGCCAAGCTGCGGCTGGAGGTCAACATGCAGGCGCTCAAGGGCCAGTTCGAGAGGGACCTCCAGGCCCGGGAGGAGCAGAACGAGGAGAAGCGGCGGCAGCTGCAGCGGCAGGTGGGCCCCGCGGGGGTCAGGCGGGCGCGGGGCTGTGGCGCCCCTGCCGGCACCGCGAGGGCTCCTGGCCCTGCGTGCTCGCCTGCGCCCTGGGGAGAAGCCCGCTCTGCAGGTGCGGTGCTGGGAAGGGCCCTGGGCGCGTGGGTGGCCTCCGGGACAGCCCGACCGCTCCACGCTCTCCTCTTCAGCTTCACGAATACGAGACGGAACTGGAAGACGAGCGGAAGCAGCGCGCCCTGGCCGCCGCGGCCAAGAAGAAGCTGGAGGGGGACCTGAAGGACCTGGAGCTGCAGGCCGACTCGGCCATCAAGGGGCGGGAGGAGGCCATCAAGCAGCTCCGCAAACTGCAGGTGGCTGACACCCGGAGGGAGGGCAGCTCCCAGCCCGGCCAAGGGGTGGTGGCGGGTGCCACTGGGCCACTGCTCTCGGGTCACATCAGGGGCTCGGCTTCTCGGGACGGCAGAGCTCCCCACACAGCCACCTGAGGATGAGGGCGAGGGCGTGCCCCAGGCAGCAGGACCCGAGTGTGGGAGGACATCGGCTTGTGCTTCTGCTGACCCACCCAGGCTCAGATGAAGGACTTCCAGAGAGAGCTGGAGGACGCCCGCACCTCGCGGGACGAGATCTTTGCCACAGCCAAAGAGAACGAGAAGAAGGCCAAGAGCTTGGAGGCCGACCTCATGCAGCTACAGGAGGTAGAGTCGCCTCGCTGCGGCAGCCCACGCGGCGGCCAGGCCCCCCAGGCCTGTGTGGCCCTGGATTTCTTCCCCTGACCAACACCCCCCAATGCACGGGCCCCCCCCCCAGTAAGAGAAAGAGGCATTTTCTCTGCTGGTGTAGCGGGGGCCTCCCTGAGCTCAGGGGAAGAAGCTGGCATTGCAGGATGGCCGGAGCCCGGGGAGAGCTGGTGACGGGCACTGGGGGCCTTCCTGGCAGACAGCCCCTTTCCTCCTGCTGCCCCGCAGGACCTGGCCGCAGCCGAGAGGGCTCGCAAGCAGGCAGACCTGGAGAAGGAAGAGCTGGCGGAGGAGCTGGCCAGCAGCGTGTCCGGAAGGTGCGGGGTGAGGGGATGGCTCTCAGGAGGGGCCCTGGACCCCCACTTCACTGTTGACGATGACAGTGCTCAGCCGAGCTTCCAAGGGGACAGACCCTCTGGGGAAGGTTCCCTCAGCTTCTCCACGGCCAGTTGCTTTCCTCCTGGATGTCGTGTGCTGAGGCCCACGAGAGAAGGTCCCTGTGCCCGCCTGGGTGACCGTGGACAAATCTCCTAGTCGTCTCTGAGCCTCGCCGTCCTCAGAGCACGAGGACAACCCGGGTGCGGCTCCTCCAGGGCGAGGCCCGGGCCCACGCGGCTGTCTCCCCTCAGGAATACCCTGCAGGACGAGAAGCGTCGCCTGGAGGCCCGGATCGCCCAGCTGGAGGAGGAGCTGGAGGAGGAGCAGGGCAACATGGAGGCCATGAGCGACCGCGTCCGCAAGGCCACGCAGCAGGTGAGTGACACCAAGGGTCCCCAGGCCGGGAAAGTCGGCACAGAAGGCTCCGAGAAGGGCCCGGCTCTCCGCGGCTGCCAGGCGAGCTGTTATTAAGCCAGGGAGGGCACCACGAGGCCCCTGTGCTCAGATCACGCGGGGCACGGGCTGCTGCAGCGGGGCGGGGCCCAGGCTGAGGCCCCACGCAGAGAAGCACCTGCCTCGGATCTCGGCCGTAGCCAGGTCGTGCCCAGGCTCAGGGGCTACACCACAGGCCTGCTGCGTGCTGCCCGGGGACAGCCGAGCTGAGGACGGGGACTGAGGGATCGTCCCTCCTCCTCCAAGGGCGTCCAGCCAGCACCGGTGTCCCCATGACACTCAGCACCAGCCTGCAGGTCTCCCTGTGGGCCAGCACCTGCCTGGCTCCCTCCACTAGAGGGCGCAGCCTGGCGAGGTCCCTGGTGTCTGCGCTGCTCTCCCAGCCCTGAGCCCTACCTTGGGACTGTGAGCCCTGGGTGACGCGCTTTGACACAGGCTGGGACCCTTGTGAGCTCGTGCTCCAACCAGGGCAGGGGACACAGATGAGAGTGGAGGGAGGGCTGTCACCCTGCCGGGGTGGCGTGCGATGCTTCTAGAGCCGAGTGGGCACTGTCTGGAGGAAGGCAGGGGCCGAGCCCCAGGCGGGGGCGTCTTGACGTGCCACCCTGCCTGCTGACCCTTGCCCCTCATGACCCCTGACCCCTTCCCCAGGCCGAGCAGCTCAACAACGAGCTGGCCACGGAGCGCAGCGCAGCCCAGAAGAACGAGAGCGCACGGCAGCAGCTGGAGCGGCAGAACAAGGAGCTCCGCAGCAAGCTGCAGGAGATGGAGGGCGCCGTCAAGTCCAAGTTCAAGTCCACCATCGCTGCGCTGGAGGCCAAGATCGCACAGCTGGAGGAGCAGGTGGAGCAGGAGGCCAGGTGAGGCGGGGTCGTGTGGTGACACCCCAGCTGTGACCAGCGGGGTTGCTGAGGAGGTCCGGTAGCCTCTGGGGTGGGGAGAGGGGGGGAGTGGGAGCACCAGGTGCTGTGCCCGTACCTGGCACAGAGCGGGCACTTCACAGGTGAGCTGCCATAGAATCACGATGGCCCTGGGGACATTAGCCACCTTCCCAGGAGCACACGTCTGCAGGGAGGTCCTGCAACAGCACAGACAGTGCAGCGCATGCACCCAGGCAGCTTCTCCCAACTGTGGGCCACCTGGGGCACGCGGTCACAGTACATCTGTGACCATCAGGTTTCAAGGATTCCGACCTACTTTTTTGGCAGCAGCCTTGTTGCTAATCCACATACCTTTCAGCCCACCCGTTTTATGACATGCACAGTTCATGCTGTTCTGTGTCTTTGCACACGTGTAAGATGATCATCTTTCTTTTTCGGCACTGGGGACTGAACCCAGGGGTGCTCCACTGAGCCACATTCCCCAGTCCTTTTTTATTTTGAGAGAGGGTCTCGATAAGTTTCTGAGGCTGGCCTTGAACTTGCAATCCTCCTGCTTCAGCCTCCTGAGTTGCTGGGGTTACAGGCAAGAGCCACCACACCCAGGACCACTGTCAATTTTATAGAATGTTTTCATCACCCCAAAAGGAGCCCCAAGCCCTCCAGCCTTCACCCCAGGCAACTGCTGATCTAGTCACGCCTCTCTGGAACTTTCATACAATGCACGCCCATACGTGCGTGGCCTCACTGCCGGGCCGCCGCCTCCTAGCAAGGTGATTCCAGGTTAGCACTGGCACCTCATTCCCTTCTGTGGCCAAGTCCGGCCACGCGGGTGCTGCTGCAGGCTCAGGGCAGAGTGCTCGTGGAGGGCACCACCCGCCAGGGCAGCTGCTCCCGCCTGAGTCTGCCCCTCCCCCACCGTGCAGAGACAAGCAGGCGGTGGCCAAGTCGCTGAAGCAGAAGGACAAGAAGCTGAAGGAGGTCCTGCTGCAGGTGGAGGACGAGCGCAAGCTGGCGGAGCAGTACAAGGAGCAGGTAGCCTTGCGCCAGGCCCCTGTCCCCCAGGCCCCCCGACGGGCCTGACCCTGCGGCCTCTCCCTGACAGGCGGAGAAAGGGAACGCCAGGGTCAAGCAGCTCAAGCGGCAGCTGGAGGAGGCGGAGGAGGAGTCCCAGCGCATCAACGCCAACCGCAGGAAGCTGCAGCGGGAGCTGGACGAGGCCACGGAGAGCAACGAGGCCATGGGCCGCGAGGTGACCGCGCTCAAGAGCAAGCTCAGGTGAGAGGCCCCAGGAGCCACCAGGCACCGAGCCGGTGCCCCGGGGTGTGCCTGTCCCCCGCCAGGAGGAGGCTCCGCCCACGACACGCCCTCCTCACGAGCCCCTCCCCGACACCCTGCGCCTTCGCCCTCTAGCTGGGCTCCTCCCGGCACCAGGGCAACCCCACTGTCTCCAGAGGGCGCTGGGGTGCGGGCACGCGCAGCTGGCCCCTGCCCTCGCTGGCGTGGGGCTGTCCTCTGGTCCTCAGGGCCCCCGGCTCCCCGACGCCACTTGTGCGCTGAGGTTTCAGCACCCAGGCCAGCGCCGGCACCTTCCCACCATCCGGCCACCCCCCTGGCAGTCACCCCAGGCCTCCTGACTTGCCCATCAGGCATCTTGTCACTCACGGCCACTTGGCTGTAGCTGTCGCCCTGGGGTCTTCACCCACAACAGCCCCCACTGAGCCCCGGTCAGCTGCACGACTGCCCTTTCCCCCTCCTTCCCTGGCCTCACCGGGGCACACGCAGCCCCCACAGAACCCACTCTCCTGCCTCCTGCACAGCTGCAGCACAGAGGGGCACAAGGAAAGCAGATCTACTGCGTGCTCTGACCCCGCGGCCTGGCCTGCACCTCCCCACACTCACAACCCCTGCCGCAGCCTGTGGCCTTACTTCCTGTTCCACTAAAACCAGAAACCACCATGAGACCACCCCAGCTTCCCCATCTGCCCGCCCCCCACCTTGCTGAACCAGCCGGCCCCCGCCACGGCCAGCGCCTCCTCACTCACCCCCCTGTGGTCAGGGCACCCTGACGCCTCACCTGGCCCTGCTGCAGAGCTTCCCTCTGGTTACCGGCTGGAGAAAACCAAGTCCCACTTCCTGCCCCCCCACCACAACACTCCCTGTGGACACAGTGCAGGTGGCCCTGCGTCCTCACCTACCTCGCCCAGCTGGGGGACAGACACAGCTCCTCACTCCTCTTGCCCCAAATGCCTTTCTTCTTGGGCTTTCCCTGCCCACCCTCCCCTGCTGGGCCCCATCTCAGAGCCGGCCAGCCACTAGACGGCCTGGTGCCATCTTGGGTCCTCTCTCCCCGCCCCTGGTGGTCTCAGCCGTCTGTGGCTTGGGAATTTGCGTCTTCAACCACTGACTTTGCACCCGACCCTACTTGAACTTCCCACTCGGCTGTCCTGGGGGCAGCTCACAGCTCACGTGCCCCGGCCCTTCCCCGCCCAGCCCCGGCAGCGAGAAACCCCACACGCTCCGACGGCACCTGGTGGCCGCTGTCCTCCTCTGCCCTCACTCCTGCACCAACCTGTCGGGACATCTGCTTAACCTCCCTTAAAACGCTGTGCCTCAGGCGTTCTTCCCACCTTGGTCCAAGCCACCGTCGCCCTCCTCTAGATCACGTTCACAGGCTCTCCCGGGCCTCCTGCTGCCATGCTGACCCTCCGACTTCTCAACGCGGCAGCCAGGGGATCCTGGTTAAGTGAAGCTGGGACCCATCCTTCTTGGCCCAGCTCTCCTCACACAGAGCCAACACAACCTCTTTACAGTGTCTCATCCCATTAAGCCCTAAGTGACCTCTGCCCTGCCCTGTAAATGACCCTCAACTTCACACACTGCCTCAGGGCCTTTGCACAGGCTGCTCTCTGCTGGGAATGCTCTTTGCCCAGCAAAGCTGCCTCCCTCCCTGCTCCTTACCCAAAAGCCAGTCTAAAACTTCCACCCTTGCTCCCTCTCCTGGCCCACCACCCCTGCATTCCCTGCTGCTTGGTTATCTGACGGCTGCCCATCTCCTTGGCCTGCAAGCCCAAGAGCAGAGAGTTTCCTCTGCTCATCCCAGTGCCCAGGATAGCACCAGGCACCCAGGAAGCAGAGTCCTAAAGGGTGTTTCTAGCTTCCATTCTCAGGCCACCTTTGTCATTTACCTTAGCCTCTTGCCGCCTGCATTACTGTTGACTTCACCTGTTCTTTGAAAGTAACCGTTTTAATCATTCACCCGTTTGCAAATAAAACTAGCCACCCTGTGTTCCTGAACCAGCATCACTGTATTGACAGGTCACAAAGCTAAGCACTGGGAAGTTGAGGATGGTAGCTGTGTGGCCACACTGAAGGCCCGCCTCTCGGTTAAAAGGCAAACACACACCTGCGCCGGACAGCCTGGCCTCACCAGATTTATGGAAGCAGCAGTGGAGAGGGGACGCCCTTCCCGGTGTAGTTCCGCTAGGCCACGGCAGGCGCACGAGACAAGGGGCTGGTTCAGGGCGCTAAGGCTTCGAGGAGGAGGCCCAGGCCCAGCAAAATGAGGGCTTGTGGGCCTCTGTTAGAGGGAACAGAATCTAGACCCAACTTTCTGGGGGCAGCAGCTCCCAGAGTCCAGGGGCCAGTGGAAGAGGCCTGTGTTCCCTCCTGCCTGCTCTGCAGGCAGCGGGACCCTCTGCCCCTCCTGAGAAGCTGGGCCACCCCTGGGCTGGCTCTGCTCCCTTCTGGGGGGCTCAGTGATTCTCTGAGCCCGGGCAGAATACCTCCCTGCCCCCCCGAGTTCTGGCCCAGGCACTGACAGGCAGGACAGGCGGCCCCCGGTCTCTGGGTCTGCCTGGCGCCTCTGTTGGTGGAAGCTCGTGCCTTCAGTGACCACAAACCTCTCACCCGGCTCCTTCCCGCTAACCACCGGGGACTCTCTCTCTCTGTTTCAGAGGGCCCCCCCCACAGGAAGCCTCGCAATGACCCACCAGGTACCAAGCCTCGGGCACCGCAGCTCCTGTGTGTTCCGCTGTTTCCGTTTCCTTTCTGCCCGTGCCACACCCCCTCCACGCCCTCCCTTTTTAAAATCCTGGCCAATTTCTGTGAGATTCCTACAAAACGTGACGGTTCAGATGACTTGGTTTGAAGCACCTCTTAGGACACCGAGAGCCTCAGGCCAAGCAGACCTCACCCGAGTCGCTTCCCGTCCCTCCCCGGGCAGTGCTTTGGCAAATGACATGGCACCCCAAGCGTGGCCCCATCTCTGTCCCAGGGGGTTTCATGAGACTGTGCTCGTGTTGCTTGGGTTCCTCTTACCTGAGTGCTGCTCTCCTGCTGTTAGGACACCCAGCAGAGCCGCTGTCCCTTGCACAGTGGCCACACCCCACTAAGTGAACAGGATGGTGCCAGGCTCCGGGCCTGTCCCTGCAGAATGGCCGTGGCTTGGATCTATCAGTCACACATCAGGATGACAAAGCACAGTTCTTGGTGACCACAGCCCCAACTTGTCCCTCACAATTCAGCTTTCACAAATGTGCGGAGGATACGGCACGCGCTGCCATGTCCCACAAACACCAGGGCTTCGTGTGGCTTGGGCGTGGTCTGGCTGCCACCTGTGTCTTCGGCACACGGGGTGGGAACCAGCCTCACGGGCACGCGCGTGCTCAGGCCCTGGGGACGGACGCGCAGACTCGGAAGCACGCGGGCCTTGTGAAGCGCGCAGAGGCCTCTGCTTCTCTGCGATCCTGACCTTCCCACACTGTGGAGTCAGACCCAGGCCCAGTCCCCTTATCGCCCAGAGAGGCCAGACAGGCCTCAGCTGGTGTCCATCCTCCCTTTTGGAGAACCCCAGCTTTGCAATGGCTGCCAAATACTTAGAGCTGGGTGAGGCCTGCAAAGGGCTTCGCGGGGCCAGGTGGGCCTCCAGGACGCCTGGGCGGCTCTCCTGCCCACTCGGAGGACGAGCTGCCCCCAGGCTGGTGCAGTGTGGGACCACCTGTTAGCGGGAGGTGGAGTCCTGCAGTGTAGCTGGGGTGGCCGCTCTGGCACAGGGGCCCCGTCTGCAACAGTGCTTTGGACAGACGCTCAGAACAGAACCTAGATCCCAGGATGAGACCCTCACTTCCCGTGACAGAGTTGATGCCAACCTTCGTCCAGGGCTTGACGCAGGTCCTCTAGGAACCACGGCGAGCCAGGACAGACCGTCCCGTAGAGCTCATCTGAGCCGGGTCCCGGGACAGGGGTCTGCTTCCAAGATTGAGGAGCCAGAAGGATCCCCTAACTCTCCCAGCAGGCGAGGGGAGGCCTGGAGCCCAGAGGCTAGGTCAGACACCGTCCCCCAGCCCCAGGCTAGCCCACGGGGTGCAGGGAGGCCAAGGGGCCCCAGGAGCCACCAAAGCTCACCCCCCCCCCGCCTGGTCTTCAGGACCTTCTCTTGCTGAAGAGGAACCCAGGTCGGAGAGGTCCCGTTCAGAGAGGGGTGGGCAGTGCCTTCTCTAATGTGGCCAGGGGTCCAGAGGCTTCCTCTGAAGCTGTCCTAGGAGGCTTCACTGGCCACGGTTCCAACTTTAAGTATTTATTCCTGACCGCTCACCTTGTCCTTGCTTACGTCTCGAGTCTCACCTGTGTCCGTTGTCCCCTGGCCTAAGAACGGGTGAGGGCTCAGCCCCGTGGCTTCTCCGCCCAGCCTCTCTGCACTGAGCAGGCCTTTGATTATCAAAGGTCTGCTTTCTTCCGAGAGGTCCTCAAACGAGGTAAGGCCTGGTCTGCAGCCAGGTCCAACAGGAGGCCGAGCCCAGCACACTCGAGGTGTCTGCCATGCAGCACGGTTCACTGCAGGCGGCTGACGTCCCCCTCCGCCCATCCCCTCCCACCCAAGCCCCTTCACACAGGCAGTCCTTCCTGGGAACTCAGGGTGGGCCTGGCGCAGGACTCGGGCGCACGGCAGCCCAGGGAAGAGAGGCGGCGGGAGCAGCGAGGACGGAGGGTCCTGCCGCTGGCGCCAGGTCCACCTTGGACTGACCCGGAGCTTGCTTTGCTACAGTGTCCGCTGAGCACCTCTCTCGTGCCCTGCCTGGCACATACCATGCAGAGCAAAACGGGCAGCCCAGACACTGCCCAGCGGGCACTGGGCCAGGAAGCGCCACTCCCCGGGGCACGTCCCGCCCTGCAGCCAGGGAGCGCCCCTCTGCTCCCCGACTTCTCTCCCTCTCGCTGCCCTGGGTGTCCACTCCCAAATCCTTTCAATGAACACCCAGCCCCTCCCCTTTTTCTTTGGGAAGTACAGAGGGTGGCGGGTGGAGGAGGACACAGCACAGTCCCCTCCTTCCCATCTGCCTTTCCCACCCCGCCTTGCCTCCTCTCCTCCTGTCCAAGACCACAGGAGACCACAGCCCTGGGGGTCATTGACTGACCAGCTAGATGGCTTTAAAGCCCATCATCTGGCTTTGGAAAGAACCTCCTGACCCCCATCTCAGCTATGAGTCGTAACCGAGCAGACCCCCAGACTGGGCCGCGGCCCTGAGCCTGGCGGGGGTCTCCTCGTGTCCAGCCCCGCGTGCTTGGTCTCTGCCCCTGTAAACGCCTCTCTGGCCTCGAGGACCGCTTCACTAAAGAGAAATGTGTTTTCTTATTAAAACCCACAGGCGGGGAAACGAGACCTCCTTTGTCCCTGCCAGGAGGTCTGGAGGCCGCAGGGTCATAGAAAACGCAGACGGGTCCGAGGAGGAGCTGGACGCACGTGACACGGACTTCAACGGAACCAAAGCCAGCGAGTAGACTCACCAGAGTTCTGCACGGTGACCGCAGGGGGACAAAATCACCAAACATGCAACAAACCCGGCAGACTCTGAGCCCGTTCTCCAGCGCCGGCCTCACCGACACCCCCACGACCAGGACAGAAAGCACTCCCTGTCGTTGGGGTGTGGATTTCAGTCTTTAGGACCCCGGGAGAAAAGCCCGCGACGAGACACAGGAACGGCCCCCAGTCGGTGGACTGTGCAAGTGTCGAGTTTTAAGAAGAAAATCCACAGTAACCGGTCACCGGCGACTTCATTCACGCAAGACAGGGAGAAAGTTATTACCATCCCGGGCGCCCCCGCCCCCCCTGCTCCCAGCTCACCCCCAACCCGCGGACCCCTCCATCTTCCGGAGTCCGGCCCTTGTCCGAGAATTCTCCCCTCCTGGCGGCCACACTTGACACACCCAGTTCACCACGAGCCCAGTGCCTTCTGTAGCCACGTGAAGCCAACACCATACCCCGACTGTACTGCCACTGTCACCAATAAAAGGTTATAAATCACGAGAACGGGGTCGGCTTTTCTGTTGAGCGGTTGTTTGGTTTTCTACAGAGGAAAGGCAGGGGGCGGGGGCAGCGGGCAGCCTGTCAATCAATCCTCAGAGACCCTACGAAGCCCCATTTACAAAAGGGGACACGGAGGTCCGGGGGGGGGGGGGGGGTGAAACCAGTGGCCCAGGCCCCACGGCTGGCAGGAGGTGGCAGAGAGGCAGTGTGAGGCTGTCTGAGGAAGGAGGTGCCCCGGGGCCAGCAGGGCGCTGCCCTCGACCAGGACGGGGGAGACCATCCTCATGACCAGCACCCGTGAGACCTACTGCGTGTGCATCCTCGATCCCAAACCCCCAATTCTTCTGAGCACCAGCACGGCCACAGAAGTAGAAGTTCCACGCCTGACCCCAGGTGAGGTCACGGCACAACGCAGGCACGCTGGAAGGCCCTGTGTAGAAGGCCCGTGTGAAATATATATATATATATATATATATATATATTTTTTTTTTTTTTTTTGTAGACTTGGATCCACCCCTAAGATACCTCATTACCTATCTGCAGCAAATATTCCATTTTTTAAAAAAAATACAATATCCAAAACACTCTGGTCCCAAGCATCTTGGATAAGGGATGTTCGTCCGCAATAGGGTGAATACAAGACTTCTTTGATGTTTTTAAAGCTAACTGTGAGACTCTTGGAGGGCCGTCGGGGGACAGTTACCCGTCTCAGTACTTATTTTAGCCTTTGCAGCTCTACCTGGTTTCTGTCACACAGTCATTTTTTTAATCCTTAAAAACTCCCAGACCGTGCTCGGCAGGTTGGCCTACAGAGCCCAGGCCCTTCCTTCTTCCAGGGCTTCAGACACATCTCGCAAAACTTCTCTCACACCAATGGCACCACAGACGGGCGCAAAGGGGAGAGGTGAAGACGGGAAACCGAACCCAGACAGACTCGGCCGCACGCTGGGTCCCAACACCCTGGAGGCAGGCCCGAAGGTTGCCCAGCACTGCCAGCAGTCTGGCCTGGAGGGCAGTTTATAGAAAGCAGATTTTTTTCTTTCATATTGTGACGTGGTTAAAGAGTCTTCACAAGCTCACAAGCCGATGGAGAGGCAGACACCACGTGGCACCTTCCGGCTACACGGACCAGCTGGACACGAGTCCCTCTTGATTTTATTGTTTTTTTAAAAAATAAGAGTCCATCTTTTGCCGACACAGGTTAGGACGCTTTAGGGGACAGAGTCCAGCACTGAGGCTGAATTCTCTGAACTCGGGCAGCCCTGGAGGAGCTGCCTTCATCTCGAGGCTGCCCTGCTGGTTCTTGCAGGACACGGCTGGGCAGGAAAGCAGGGCCACCAGGCTGGGCGCGGTTCCCATGGCTGGCACGCGCCTCCCACCTGCGTCCAAAGGCGGGTGGCTGCCGCGCGGCCAGCAGAGCAGACTCTCCGCGCCCCGGGATCCGGTGCTGGCTCCTCCTCCCACCCACGGGCCCACAGCGACCTCGCGCTCTCTCCCCTCCTTTGAAGGCCACCCTGGCTATTTCATGACGCTTTCATATTTCCAAGTCCTGTTCTCAGGGCGTGTCACCACGGCCACTCCATGCCAAGTGCCCCCAGGGTCCCAATGCAGGTATCACCCCGTACCTGGGTAGGGGACTCAGGAAGACCAGGGTCAGCATTTACCAGGGGACAGACCTCCCAGTGACCCTGACCCACCCGAGAATGACTCTGAAAGTCAGACTAAACCTCAGCGAGGGGCAGGCCACGGCCCCAGAGGCACAGGACGGAGATTTAAAAAGGCACATGTGACTTCCGCTGTCCATCCCTGGGTGCAGTTTCAGGGCACCGTGAGGCACGGAGGGTCTGTCCGTGAAGGCGAGCCCAAGGGGGTGCAGGTCCCCCGTGGGGGACCCCAGCACGAGGGGGATCAGGCAGCCAACCGTGGGGGAGCCTTGTTCCCCCACACTCTCACACCTCCCGGGGGCCACTTTGTCCCTGCCTCTGGGAGGCGCACACCGACGGTGAGGCTAGAGATGGAGACGTCATTTCATGGGGACGACACCAGGGCCCCAGGTGACAGCCTTGGTCCTTGGTTTGGGCCAGGCAGCACAAGCAAACCATGGTGACTGCTGGCTCCCAGTTCTCAAAACTAACGTAAACCACCAAAGCCTGTGTGCGGGCCGCGGCGACACCCTCGGGCTCCGGCTCCGGCTCCGGCTCCTAGAACAACAGCTTGACCACCCCGGGGGCGGGCGGCGGCGAGGAAGAGCGTGAGGGCGGCTTCCCGAGTTCCAGGCGTTTTCCCAACCTTCAGACAGAGCAAACCAGATTTAGCTGACGGGACAGTGGTGACAAGGCAGCTAGCAGGGGCCCAGAAGGTCCCAAGAGCAAGTGTCAAGAGGGGGAGCGGTTCTCACAGGGTCTCAGTGTTCCCTCCCGTGACAGGAAGGAAGAACACCAGCCACCAAGCTCTCGTGTCCTCAAGCCCTGTCTCAGAAGACCCCTGAAGACACCTGCTTCTCACCTGTCGATTAAATTGTGTGTGTGTGTGGGAGGGGGCGGCGGCGCTGGGAACTGAACCCAGGGCTGTGCATCCCACGAGCTGCGACTCCAGCCCCCAAATTTAAAATGTGCAGATGTAAAAAATTAAACCTAAAAACAAAATCTGCGCAGGGCGCAGTGCTGCATGCCTGTAATCCCAGTGGCTCTGGAGGCTGAGGCAGGAGGACCGCAAGTTCAAAGCCAGCCTTAGCAACAGTGAGGTGCAACTCAGTGAGACCCTGTCTCAATAAAATACAAAATAGGGCTGGGGACGTGGCTCAGTGTTCCAGTGCCCGAGTTCAATTCCCGGTACCCCGCCTCCCAACAAAAAAAAAACCCACACAAAATAAAACAAAACCAAAAAACCCCAAATCTGTTTCTAGATGTCTGGAAGCCAACTGTGTGCCACAGAAACCCATTTAGCTTCCCGCCAGGTGTCTGCCACAGACCCGACAGATTGACATCCGGGAGGACGGTGGCTCCGCCTGTGGAACCCCTGTGTCTGGAGGTGGCCCTGGTTTTCTACAGGCAAGAAAATCAATGAGGCTGTTGGAGGTCAGACGAGGCCTGTCGGTCAGGAACCTAGCCTGGCCAGAACTCAATCAGTCCCTCCAGATTCCTGAAGGTGCTACAGGCTTAAAAGTAGCAGGACCTTCTTCGAGAAGCAGAGCACGCCCGCAGGACAGGAGTGCACATGGGCCATCCCAGGGCGTGACCCCACACCGGGCTGTAGAACCAAATTACAGCAATGGCCCGTTTGCTCCAACCAGAGGTCACCTCGTTCAGGCTCAAGGACAGGAGTGGAGGGTAAGGTTCACCGAAATAATCCTACAACTTAAAAAAGGGGCAACAGGCGGGGTTAGCGTCTCCGACCCAGAGAAACACAGAGGGTTCCCCACCCGACCCAGAGCGTGTCAAGAGGCACTGACCCTTTATCACTCAGAGGAACACTGGCACTGCTCGTCCGTCTGTCCCCGCCGTCTCTGTTCTTGCTCCCCCGCCCTGAGCCAGGGCCGCCTGTCCGGTTTGGGGACTGATCGTACACGAAGTTCCGGCAGGATGCGAGTTTGGACTCCAGTGCCTGGGGAGAAGAGCGCGTTCACGTCTCCAGGACAGGGGCACCCTCGCACCCAGAGAAGAGGGAGCGGTGGTTTCTGGACCGCGCTGCGCTGGAATTCCCAGGGGCGGGCCAGAGGAACCCTCGTAGCTCTAGGACTTTGAACCTCTTGCCCAAAACACCCAGGAGCTTCCTGGAGAATGGCTAACTGCTTAGTGTCCAACTCTGCCTACAGGAAGCACGACCTCAGCCTCCGGAGCCGGACACTCTTCTGCTGACCTCATGGAGCCCGCACACAGTGGCAGCAGCGTTCCACAGGGACTTGAACTTGCAGGGGAGAGACCCTGAGGAATCCGAAGGGCAGTGGGACCTCCCTGGGCATCTTTGTATTCTAACTGTGCTAGATATTCAGAGGCCTGCTAATGCAGCAGAGAGCCAGAGAGGCCAAAGCCAAGGCCAAAGGAAGGAGTGGCCAGCTTCTCTGAAGCTGTAGCCACCAACACACATGCGTGCTGCTCAGTGACCAGCCGGGAGGACTGAAGCCACAAGGCATCTTCTTTAAAGATGAAAGAAACAGGGCTGGGGCTATAGCTCTGTGGTAGAGCACTTGCTTCACACATGTGAGGTACTGCGTTCGAACCTTAGCACCACATAAAGATTAATAAAGATACTGTGTGTCCACCTACAACTAAAAAAAAAACAACACACACACACATATCTATACACACACACACACACACACACACACACACAAAGATGAAAGAAACAACTACCAAGATTACCTGTGCTATAGCTTAAGCATAATAGAATCCCTCCCTGTAATTAATGTAAAACCTAGAAGGTCAAGTTCTTAAGAGGTTCCATTAAACTCCCTGAGAAACCAAGGACAGAGAAAGCCATTTTTAAATGGGCTTCAGTTTTTTCATAAAAGGAAAAGGAAAAAAAAAAAAAAAAAAAAAAAAAAACCAACCTCCAAAACAATCATCCTGAATTGAAGGAAAAAATGGTTCAAGGAAAACCAGATACAGCCAGGGGTGAGAGGAAGGCCGACTCTGAGCTCTGGGCCTCTGGCAATAGCAACTGCCACAGGAGAAGCCGACAAAGGACCAGCCACAAGGGAGAGGACCTGGTGAGATGTCCCGAGAGTGCCCAGGGGTGCAGGGCCTTACCCCTACTTTCCGAAGCAGGTCCCCTACGATGTTGAGGGCTGAAATCCGGGCTGCGGGCGTGAGGGGGGTTCCACTGTTGGAGCTGTCCAGACCTGGGTGTGCAAAAAAAAAAAAAAAAAGAGAGAGAGAAAGCGCGTGTCACACACCAGCCTTCAGTCTGTATCCTGACACGTCCAGATTTGAAACAGTCGGGGAGGGGAGGGAAGCTGCCACCTTCGCTTGGACCCTGGATATGGCCTTATGTCATCGAGGAGTTAGCTGGGTGACGCGCCAAGAACCTCCTGGACGACCAACTCCGTGTCCTTAGGAAGACCACACTAAGCATTTATTTTTCACATGTTCATTTTCCCCAAGTTCTCTTGAAACCCCAGGATTCCGCACAGCTCGGCCCTGGCCCTGCTCCCGCACCTGGCTCTCAACGTCAACCGTGTAAACACAATGCCTCGGCGGGAAGCGAGTCAGAGCGCAGAGCTCTGCTCTGCAGAGACCCCTCCTCAAGGTGGGCTCCGTGGACCACGCCGCTCCAGGTTGCTGGGCAGAGATGCAGCGCCGACACCCCCACCCCCACCAGCCAAATCCGAGGTGCACGTGGAGGAGACTTGAAGGCACCCCAGGAGCCCGTTCACACTGAAGTGCGGGAAGGCGCTCGGGACTGGGACTCTAGGACTCTCCAGCTCTCCATCGTCAGGGCACAAGAAGGGGCTGAGGCTTGTGGTGCAGCAGGCCCTGGGCCAGCCTGCCTGGGCTCCCACCCCAACTCTGCCACTGACTCCTGGGGGGTGCCAGGTAGCTCTAGGACTCAGGGCCTCGGTCTCTACGCTCTCCAGATGGCGCTAGCACTGGTATCAAAGGCCCGAGGCAGGGCCGTGGGGCCGCACACGCAGAGCGCGTCAAGCTCGGTGGCCACAGACTATGCACTGACCGCCCGGTAGTATCCACTGTCCGTGGCCAGCGAGGGCCTCCCAGCTAAGCCATTTGCAGAGGGGCAGAACCCAGAGCTCTCTGGTTCTGCCGCGTGGCATGGGCTTCCAGGGTCCCCTGTGGATGGATGGGCTCCTGGACCCTCGAGGCTTTGGATTTTTGAGCTGGGGGGTCTCACTAAGTCGCCCTGCCTGCCTCAAGCGTGATCCTCGTGCCTCAGCCTCCCAAGTTGCTGGGGTTACGGGGTTGCTCCACCAGGCCCAGCCCACGGTGCTTTGTGTCCACAATGCTTTCTACACTTCTTTTATTGGCTGCTACTTTAGGGATTTCATATGTGAAAAGAAGAACGGCCACATCTGCGTCACGGAGCCCACCTTCCTTGTGGCAGGAGCGGAGTGGCGGCTGCCCCTGTAGAAAGGGTTTCTGTTCTTCACCACAGACTCCACCGCTCCCTCCTGCCTCACGTCCTGGGCACTCCCTGCACTCATCACCGTGATCTGCCCCGCTGAGGATCCCAGGCTGCCCCCTGCCTACAGCCCGGCCCAAGTCCCCTCGCCCAGGACCCGCCCCCAGGTTCCTGGCGGGCAAAGCTCTTGTGACACCAACCCTCCCGGGTCCTCCGGCGCCTTACCACGTTTGAACGTCCCCGGCGTGTGCAGGCCAGAGCTGGGTCCTCGATGTGCTACGGGAGTGGAAGGCACGGAGCCCGTGGCCTGCACGGCTGTGTCTGTCCTTTCAGCTTCTACGGAGCTGGGCATGGGCGTCCTGGGCTTCTCCTGCTTCTGCTGCACAGCCAATTCCTGCCGCAAGTCTGCACCAGGGAAAGAGCCCAGAAATGGGAGTCCTGCTTCGGGTTGGGGGGTAGAGGGTGGGAGTCCAACAGGACCCAGGGGAAAACTCCAGGAGGAAGCCCCAAATGGAGGGAGACCCTCACGACCCTGCCTAGCAGGTTGGCAGAGCCACGAGATTTGGTTTCTGAGTGGGAAAAACAACAACAACAACAACAACAAAAAGGTGGGGCTGTGGCTGTGGCTCAGGGGCAGAGCACTTGCCTACCACGTGCGAGGCACCGGGTTCGATCCTCAGCGCCACATATAAATAAATTAATAAAGGTACATCAACAAAATATATTTAAAAAATAGTTAAAAAAAAAAAACGTGGTGGCAATACATTACTGCTTTTATTGTTAAAAAATAAATTCAACATACCAGTGTATGTAGACTCCTAATGAAAAGTGTGTATGTGTTCCCCCAAAAAGTACTGCTACCCCCAAATGCCCCCGTGAATCCTAAGCAGTCACAACACAAGGGAGATCTTTTCAATCCTTTTCTTCTTCTTCTTCTACTTGTTCACACAGTTTGTGTGTGTGAATATAGACTGAGCATAAAATACAAGTCATTTTTATCCGCACCTCCTTCTGTGGCCGATTCCTCCCTCTTGATGGTAACTTATTCAGCCACTTCACGATGGTGTAGATCCAGAATGCTTGGACCACAGTGCTTTAGATTTTATACTTTTTCCCAATTTTGAAATATTTACATAATTTTACTGGCTTGAGCATCTCTTATCTAAAAATCTGAAATGGTTCAAAATCTAAAACTTCTTTAACACTCTGTGGTACTTCTTAAACGTAATGGTTGGGTTTTTTGTTGTTATTGTTTTGTTTTAAATCCCCTACCAACTAACTGGGACTTCAAAAAAAAAATCTGTCACGTGCCACCTTGGACTTCTCGGGACGCACGCGGCGGTGGGTCTGAAAGCCTTAAGTCTGGAACCACCACGCTCACGCGGACGAGGTTCAGAGTTCTAAGTCACACGAATGGGACCCCATCAAGCCACAGGAAGCCATTCCACCAGGAGAACTTTCTTCCCCATGAAGCTCTCGCGCTCCTACCGAGGTCCACGCCAACTTGGCATGACTCATGCGTCAACTGCAGACTAAGAACCATCTTCCCTGAAATGAATTCTGCTGCTGAGTCAAAACCCCAAAGCAAAGCCTCAACCTGTGAACCCTCAAGCTACTTCTGTAACTGATGAGGGGGTTCACAGACGTATCCGTAAATACTGAGGACAGCTGACAATTCTGAGGCTGGGGAGGGACCAAGGCAAGGGTCTGCCCGGGTGGACCTGGTCCTCTGCCTAGCTGCGTGCAGAGAGGGGGACAGATCTCCAAGGAAGGTAGAGCTGGGCAAGGCCAGGGGACAGGTGCTGTTGGAGCGGAAGAGAGGACCACACCAGTGGAGCTGCAGGACCAGCCCTGACCTCTGGCTTCGTCCTTCAGTCGCTGGACGGATTCTAGGAGGTTCTCCTTCTCATCCAGCTCACTTTCCAGGAAGGCGTTTCTTTCAATGGCTTGATTCAAGCGCTGCTCGAAGTCTTCCAGAGACATGATCGTGGCTCTAGATAAGAGAAAAGCAAAGTTGTCCAGGAGGGCAAGGGGCTACAGACCCAGGAGACACTGCAGGTCAGACACACCTGGGCACAAGTCCCAGCACTGGGCTTCCTGCATGCCACAGACTGGGACAGGTCTGGTAGCCTCAGGGACTCAAGCCACAGACCTGGGCAGGGCCCGTAGCCTCAGGGACTCAGGCTCCTCACTGAAGAATGGGAGACAGCTCAGGAGGCACCAGAGGTGAGTAGGCACTGTCCACGCAGCCCTCACCAGACAACACGACCCACCCAGGCTTGGCGAGTAGCCGGCTCCGCCTTCTCCTGGAAGCCCACAATGCAAACCAGTGTTGAGAACTGCCTAACCAATGCTGATGCAATTCACTAACACTCTTTTACACAGGTAGAAGAGACCAGCTCGACTACTTTAGAAAGTTCTGAAGGCCCAGCCACAGGCCAGCTGTCCTGCCCACAAGCACTGGGGACAGAGAGGACGCCTCCCTGGACATAGCAGCGAAGGTGCCAGGAGGGCTGTCATGGAGGGGCGCGTTTGGCCCTGGTGAGCTGCTTTCTGTGTGTCTCAGCTTCCTCCAGTGTGCAGCAGGGATAGCAGTGGTGTCTCCAGGCAAGAGCCGGGGGACGAAGGAATACAAAGAGCCCCCACACGCAGGGGCCGCTCACCAAGTGCCCCGTCAGCAGGTGCCAGCGACTTTATCTTTGCAGTGCTGGGGACGAAACCAGGGCCTCATGCACACTAGGCAAGTGCTCTACCCTGAGCCACACCACAGCCCCAGAGACTTTGATTTGTGACCCTGCGTTTGTCTCCAGAGGGCCGTCACCATCCTGCTGACTATATTTCAAGGTGGCTGGAAACACGTGTTTGGCATGGAACCAGGAACCAACGCCAAGCTCCTCCACGGAGGCCTGAGCGTCCTCGTCCCTTCCTGCAAAGCAAGCTGGGGTCCCCTGCTTGATCCAACACCTTCTGCAACGTCTACGTCCCATTTGCACCTACCCTGGGAGGGTCTCTGGAAGAAGTAGGTGGGATAAAGTTACCGGAAGAGGCTGATTAAAAGCAACAAAGGGATCACACCTAGGAGCGCGACAGGAGAATCATTTAAAACGCCCTCAGGATGGTGTTGCACAACCACGGAACGATAGCCGAGCTAGGAATCCTGTGACAACAAACACGTAAGGACACAAAACGCCATGGAAACACAGACATGCTGTTCACGAAGCAGAAGACCCGATCTCAGGAAGAAGTCAGCTCTCCAGAAGTTAATGATGTCACCATTTTCACAAAAATTTTGTCACCATTTTCACAAAAACACAGGGCTGGACAATTCACAATAGCTCAGCTGTGGAACCAACCTAGATGCCCTTCAGTAGATGGATGGATAAAGAAACTGTGGTATATATACACAGTGGAATATTACTCAGCACTAAAAGAAAATAAAATCATGGCATTTGCAGGTAAATGGATGGAGTTGGAGAAGATAATGCTAAGTGAAGGAAGCCAATCCTAAAAAACCAAAGGCCAAATGTTTTCTCTGATATGAGGATGCGGATCCACAGTGGAGACGATGGTGGGGTCGTGTGGGAGGAATGGAGGGACCCAAGATACAGCAAAGGGGAGGGAGGGGAAGGGAGGGGACACGGGGTAGGAAAGACGGTGGAATGAGATGGACATCATTACCCCAAGTACACGTATGAAGACACGAATCGTGTGACTTTACTTTGTGTACAACCAGAGACATGAAAAATGTACTATGCATTGGACCAGCTCTAAACACTTTCGATTCTACTGTCATGTATAACAAATTAGAATAAATTGTTTAAAAATATACAGGGCTGGGGAGATTTGAAAGATCATGTGATAATGAAACAAGAACGGTTGGGAGAGTGGCTCGGGGTGTAGCCCCATGGTTAAGCACCCCTGGGTTCAATCCCTGGGAGGCGGGAGACACAGGCTACTCTAGAGCCTCGATAATGAACGAGGGCGGGGCACGGGTAAGAGGGACAGGCAGCCCGGGGGAACCACAGGTCCAGAAGTAGATGCACATTTAGCTATGGAACGTGGCCCAGCGGCACCACACATCACTGGGGAGAAGACGGCAAGTTCAAGTCTAGGCTTAGGGCAGCCACCTGGAAAACGTAGAGTTGGATTCCAACCTCTCAGTGCAGTCCAAGATAAATGCCATCGGGGCCAGAAACTTACACTCAGCATTTGCTCCAAATCGACCATTTGGCTTCTGGAATGAGGGAGAACTTAAAGACCAACCTCAGCAGCATTCCTGCCATTTCTGGTCCAATGTCGGCAGTCTCGTGATTGGGGTGACCAGCACGATGGCACTGAGAACACTGGCAAGCCATGTCCTTCAGATTCACTGCGACTACCACGGAAAAAGGTCAGCCTCCTAATGACAACCCGAGTTAAATTATATTCTGGGCTCTAGATGCTGAAACTCTACCTGTCAACTGATTGGCAGTCAGTGTGTTTACTCTAAGAGTAAAATGCTGCAATGATCAATGACTGGTAGCTGTTAATGCCATGTTCTGTTAAGAGCTTAAAGACCGTTAAATAGGGAAATGGTTTTCTAGCAAATATAACAGATTTATCAAGATAAAAACACATGGGTGATAAAAATCAATCCATTTTAATCTCTGTGGAAATTTTTGGTATCTTAACACTTATGTATGAAATAAAATAACTTTTTTTTCTTTTTTTTTTTGTACCAAGGATTGAACTTGGGGGCCCTCGACCACTGAGCCACACCCCCAGCCCTATTTTGTATTTGATTTAGAGACAGAGTCTCACTGAGTTGCTTATTGCCTCGCCGTTGCTGAGGCTGGCTTTGAACTCACCATCCTCCTGCCTCAGCCTCCAGAGCCGCTGGGATGACAGGTGTGTGCCACCGCGCCCGGTGAAATAAAATAACTTTTAAGGGCTGTAGTTAGTTTCTTCTAATAAGACCCCCAGTCGCTCAAGCCATCCTTGCCCTAGGTCCCCTCCTCCACAAAAGGCAAGTCACAACTTTTACAGGTGTGTAGCACCAGGACAGGAGAAAGGACCAGTCGATGGTGCTGAAAAAGTGCTGCTGTTGCAACAGAATGTCCTTTTCCCAAGTGGGGCTATTCGACGTTCACAGCAAGATCTTAATGTCATAGTTTCTGTTAAGAAAACAAAGCTTCGGCATTCTAGAGATCCATCAATCCCATCATGGTGATTTGAGCCTCTACGTCATTTGATTTGCATCTTTACTGAGAGAGAAGAGACAGAGAAAGAAGAAGAGAGAGGAGGGAGAAAGAAAGGAAGGAGGGGAAAAAAAAATGCTAGAAGAAAGGAGGCTAAGTACTTCTGGAGTGCAGAGGGGCGTCCCAGCCAGGACTGACTACGGAGTGGGACGACACGGCAGCCAAACAGCTGCCGCACCAGTCAAGACACACAGACACAGCCAGAGACAGCGGACCGGCTCCAGACGCTTTCACATCAAATATATAAAACCCTCCTGAAAATAATGAAAAAAAAAAAAAAAAAAAAAAAAAAATCCCACCAACCATCCAGACACAGGGCTGGAGATGTAGCTTGTTGGTAGATGCCTGCTAGTGCGTGCGAGGCCCTGAGTGTGACCCCCAGGACTGGGAAAAAAACTGCAACGGTCCAGAGTAAAGGAAATGAAATAGTTCTGAAGTATGTGAAAAGGAACTCAGCATTAAGAAATAAGACTGTTATTTTACCTCTTAGGAAGAAATCCTAAGCTTGAAAACCGCGGCTAGTGAAGCTATTTCTAAAACAGCCATTCACATACATCCTGTCATTTCCACCCAAATCTCATCGATCAAAGCAAATCATAGGGCCAAGGTGAGTCAAAGGGTAAGAAAGGACATTCCACCCCAGGCAAGGTGTGCAGGAGGGAGGGCGGGAGACCAGCAGGGACGCTGGGAATGTACACTGGTCCCACCGTGTGTAAAAGAACCCAGCAACACCTGCCAAAATCACAAATGCATATATCCTTAACAACACCAACTTAGTTCCTGGGACTTTATTCTATGGTCTATACCTGTGCAAGGTCATTCAACACAGCAGTGCTTATCACTGTAAAAGACCAAAAATTCAAGAGCAATATCCATCCACAGGGGACTCAGTGAATAAATTACTACGGTATCCTACAATACAATACCAACTGTCTGATAGAATATTACATATGTAGTTGGCGGGAAAAGAACAAAGAATGCTGTGTCCCACAACAAGAGATCACCAAGAGCCGGGCGCGGTGGCACACACCTGTAATCCCAGCACTTTGGGAGGCTGAGGCAGGAGGATCGCGAGTTCAAAGCCAGCCTCAGCAATGGAGAGGCACTTAGCAACTCAATGAGACCCTGTCTCTAATAAAATCCAAAAAATGGGCTGGGGATGTGGCCCAGTGGTTGAGTGCCCCTGAGTTCAATCCCTGGTACCAAAAGAAAAAAGAATCTCCAAGATCTACTGTTAGTGAAAAAGCAAAATGCATAACAGCATGTGCACAATGCTCTTCTGCGAGTTAGATGGGGAAAGGGGATAAAAAGAATGTCTATTTTTATTGACTTAAATTTGCATTAACAAAAAACAACAACAACAAAAAAACTACCCCTCTGTACATCATTTCCGAACTGTGTGATGCACTACCTGTTGGGGGAGGTGCATCAATGGTCCCAATTCGTCTTCCCTCTGCATCCACACTCTTTGATGCAGCATGGTCATGTGACTTGCTGTGGTCAACCATATGGGGGTGGAAATGACACTGTGCCAGTAGCTTGCCAACGATCAGATTGTGGCTTTGCCTACTACAAAGCCATGGTACTCAAGACACCGCGGTATTGGTGGAGCCATTCACAAATGGTACGGTGAACCAAACGGAGACTCCAGAATTAGGTCCCAGGATGTGCGGGAGATTAACACAGCAGCCAACTTCACATGAGTGGGAAAAGAAAAGATGGGGTGTTTGATAAACAGCGCCAACAAAACCAGTTATCCACCTAAAGAAAATAAAGTTGACCCCATATCTTATTCTAGATATAAAAAATAAACTCTAGGTGAATTAAGGCAGTAAATGTGAACAATTAATAAAAAGATCTTGTAAAAAGAGAAAGAGAGGAAATGAAGCTACAAATGGAGATGTAACTGATGACCTAGAAATGGAAAATATGTGTATGGAATATGATGGACAAAGTCAGACCAAAGATTATTTTGAGCTGGGCACAGTGGCTCATACCTGTAATCCTAGCAGCTCAAGGAGGCTGAGGCAGGAGGATCACAAGTTCAAGGCCAGCCTCAGAAACTTAGCAAGATCCCGTCTCAAAATGAAATATAAAGGGCTGGGGAATGTAGCTTAGTGGTTAGGCACCCCAGGGGTTCAATCCCTGGTGCCAAATAAAAAAGAAAAAAAGATTATTCTGGAAAAAAAATATTTTCCAAAAATGAACAAAGAACTCTTACAAAAGGACAAGAAAGGAGGTCCCACTTCTGATAATAATGGGCCAGTTTGTATCAGGCCAAACCTCCTACAGATTACAAACTATAAACTCTGGATAAAATGTGCAAAAACAACTATCTGAAGGCACTGGCAGAACTAGAAGGAAGTCAACACTTGGGAGAAGAGATCAGCACAGGGGAATGTTACCCATTTCCAAGCTTCAGAGCTAAGGCCACAGGAAAAAGCCTCGACTACTGCCACCTCTCTGGCTGACCCCTAAGCCACGTGCACAAGGCAAACGCAAAGCATCCAATAAGGCTTTGTTAAAAAAAAAAAAAAAAAAAAGCTTTCCGTTACTGCCCATCAGATGGGAGACAGTTTGGAATGTACATTCAGCCAAGTTAGTTATACTTGAAAAAAACAGACCAAAAAATAAAATAACAACAATAAGAAAATTCCGCTAATATGTGAATCACAATGTCCAAAATATGACCCAGAATTAATAGACTTGTGAAATGCAAGAAAAATGTGACCCAACTCCAGAGAAAAGGCGATCACTGGAAACCAAACCTGAGACAACCCAGATGTTGGAAATTGCAGGAAAGGATTTTCAGACAGCTACTGTAACTATGTCCCAGAATGCACAGAAAGAAATCTCAGCAGAGGAACAGATATCACATCTATACACCTATGAGCCAAATGGAAATTCTTGATGTGAAAATATAATACATCTAAAATCCAACATTATTTGATACAGTTTAACAGCAGAGTGGAGAAGGGAACTCTGTGAACTTGAAACCAGAACAACAGAACTGTGCAATTTGAGAACCAAGACAAAGCACTTAAAAATTACACACACACACAAATTCTCTCTCTCTCTCCCCTCTTTCTCTCAGACCCGACGGTATCAAAAGGACCCAAGTATAACTGGTATCACAGAAGAATAGGACAGAAAGAATGGCAGAGGAAAAAAAAAATTGAGGAAAGAGTGATCAAAGTTAATTTGGCAAAAGACGAACATACAGATTAAAGAAGCTCAGCAAACCCCTATCAGTGATAAAACCTCAGCCAGGTGTGGTGGTGCACACCTATAATCCCAGAGGTGCAGGAGGATTGCAAGTTCAAGGTCAACCTCAGCAACGTAGTGAGATCTGTCTCAAAATAAAAAGGGTTCAGGATGTGGCTCAGTGGTTGAGCACCCTTGGGTTCAATCCCTGGTACCGAAACACACACACACACACACACAGAGCTAGGCGCCTTCTAGTCCAATCTGAACACCAAGGAACAGAGAACCCGAGAGCAGCCAAAACACAGCACTTCACACTCGGGAAGTAACATATGCATGACCACTAACTCTAATCAGAAACAGAGACCAAAGACAATGGAGGTCATCTTAAAGGTGCTAGTAGGATAACAAAAAGCAAAAAGTCCTGTCAACTCAGAACGCCATACCCAGTGAAGACATCCTTCATGAATGAAGGCCAAATAAAGATATTTTCAGGTAGAAGCTACACCACCAGAAATTCTAAGGACGTTCTTAAAGCTGGAGGGACGGGGAATCAGGTGGAAACAGGGCTTCAGGAAGGAAGGAAGAGCACCAGGAATGGTAAATAGGTGGGGACACTATTTTTCTACCCTCTTAATTTCTTTATGTGACTTTTTAAAGCAAAAGTTATGACAATATAGTATGGATGCCTCAGTATTTATAGATGTAACGGGTCTATACAATAGATTTGTGATAGATGTGACAGTTTTGTAGATGCAAAGAAGGAAGAGATACAATATTAACTTAAGTAGGCTGAAAAATTGGAGATGTGTACAGTCATCCCCAAAGCAACCACTAAAAAATAACACAAGGAACTTTGTGGAAATATTAAAATGTTCCATATCTGACTAGGAGTGGGGCTACATGAATGTGTGCATTTTTCAAAATTAATTGAGTTGTACAATTGAGATCTGTATGTTTCACTGCAATTTATATATAAATTGTTTAATTGTACATATTTATGGGGTGCAGAATACTTTTAATATTTTTAAAAATCAAGAGTTTTCTTTAAATAAAAAAGTGCCTATCGTCAGAGTAACTATCCCATAAATACTGCGTTCTGCTAAGCCACAGAACATCAGTTGAGGAAATACTGCTTTGTCAATGTGCTCCTTTCCTGCCTACCTCAGGACCTTAGCACATGCTCATCCTTCTGCCTGGAATGCTTTTGCCTCGCCTCCTTCCCTGGATAACAGCTATTCATCCCTTTAGTCTTGGCCTAAATGGCATTTCCTGTCGGAGGTTTTCCCTGACAATCTCCCACAAATGGCCACATTGATTCATCCTATCACAAGTCCCATAGCACCTGGCCTTCCAGCACTTGTTGCTGTAATTGATGAGCTCTTACTTGCCTGCCATCCGCTTCCCCCATGAGATCCCCAAGGGCACTGGCTCTGCTCTGCCCGCTGCCAAGCCCTCTGTGCAGGGTGCCTGGTACCGACGGTGCCTGGTACCGAGGTGCTGGAGTGGAGAGCAAGAGGAAAGGCCCCCACAGGCTGCCCTCCCTCCCCACGTACCGCTTTGCTCTCTCCAGGTCGTCGTTGGCCTGCTCCAGCTCCCGGATGTACTTCTGCAGCTGGTCTTTAATGGCTTTGGTCTGCGCCAGGTCATCCTCCAAGGCCGAGATCTGCCGGTAGCCTTCAGAATGCTGCAGCTCAAACTTCTCCTGAAGGACAAAACCAGAGCGGTGCCAGTGACGCCAGTCTGCCTTCCTGGCGCCTCCTTCCAGGTGCCCCTGGGACGCAGCTCCCCGGGGGGGGGGGGGGCATCTGTTGCTTTCCGTGTGTCCCACCGGCACCCTTCTGTAGGGAGCCCCTCTCCCTCCCCGCACCCCGAGGCAGCTCCAGACACCCCCAGCTCCTGCCTAAGCGCGGTCAGCAGGAGCCCCCTCCAGACTGGAATCCCGCGGGAGTGCAGGAAGGAACAGGTGGCAGGCACGTCCTGGCCAAGTGCTCCAACCACCTGCCGAGTGCTTCCTGCCCAGCCGCCAGCACCTGGTCCCTACAGCCCCCAACGAGCTTCCGACAAACCACTTAAGGTGTCCCTGGACAGAGAAAGCCTCGCCCCCACCTTGCCCAACACGCGTCCTGCACCATCAAGGAGAGTACGACCAGTGCTTGTGCGTCAGGATTAGAAGAGGGCACTGGGTAAGCAGTGACACCGTCCTTTGGCCCAGGACAGTCCCCTACGGCGTGGGGGAAGTTACGAGGAACTTTTGGGCCAGGAGGGAGGGAGATTAGGAAACAGAAGGAAGATGATGGTCACTAAGTGGCAGAGGAAGCTTGGGGTGATTGGCGGGCACTTTCCCAAGGCAGGGAATCACCAGGTGGCATCTCAGTGACTGGCTGTGGCCCTCCTGGAGCAGTTCACATGTACTGCATATTGATTTCTGTGCCAGCCTCAGAGATGTGGGGACTGGGACTCAATTACACAGCCAGCCCAAACCCACTGGCTGCAGACGACTGAGCCAAGACTGGGCCCGGCCACTGGGACTGGTGCTGTTAAGTCGACCCTAGCCAGAGCTGGGGGCAGACACCTGTGATCCAGCGACTCGGGAGGCCGAGGCGGGAGGTCACACATCCCAGGCCAGACTTAGCTACTCAGTGAGACCCTGTCTCAGAATGAAAAGCACCGGGGTTGGAGCTCAGTGGTAGAGCCCTGGAGCTCAAGCCCCAGGACCAAACACGGTGACGCTCAGCAGCGCCAAGCCACATCGGTCCTGGTCACCAAGGTGCTGACCACGCTTTCTCCTGCTTTGGCTCGTCTTTCAGATGCCTTTCCTGCATCAAAACAGCCTTCCCGGACTTGCTTCTTTCTTTATTTTATTTATGTATCTGATTTTGTGGTGGCAGGGATCAAACTCAGGTCTCCCGAGTCAGGCAACTGCTCGACCGAGCCGCAGCCGCAGCCCCTTCTTGCTGGACTCGACAAACACAGGCGAAGGCGCGTCCCACGGGAAAGGCCGAGGCCACCGTGCACGTCCACGACAAAGGCCAGCCTCTCCTCGACGCAGTCCAGCGAACAGCATTGCGGGACACGGCCCGGAGGCGCCGGGGGTGACGCGATGGTGCCTGGGCCCTGGAACAGCGGTCACTCGCAGGGTCACGGCAGGAGGGCGTTCCACACCCCCGCGGGCGCCGGGCTCCCTCCGCGGCGCCGACCCTGGCTGCGCGCATGCGCGGGCCTGCAGGGGCAGAGGCGGCCGGCCAGCGCCCGCGTGGACCCGGCTGCCCCGAGCCCCACTTGGCGCCGTCTCCAAGTACGACGGGGTCCCAGGCCACCGACCGACCGCAGCGCAGGCTCCGAGGGGCCGCAGGAGCGGACTTCTCCACCCCGCCAGATCAGACGGTCTCCTCTAACCGGGGACACGGCTGTCCCGCCGCGCCGTCACCCCGGGCGATCAGAAGGCGCTGTCAGCTGACCGGGCCTCAATAGCTGCTCTGTCTGCCTCCTGCCAGGCGCGGCATTCAACGCGATGAATGAGCCACTGTCCAGAAGCCCGTCGCCAACACGTCCCTCCTGGGTGACGGGCAGATGCGTGCTGGGGGCAGGGTGGCTTCCTCTGAGGTGTCCACGTCTCCTCCCGGCTGGGGGCTGTGCGTGTCCGCCTGCCAGTGCTTGTGCTGAGGCAGCCTCCAAGCCGTCGATTACTTAGTAACCAAGTGACACTCGGCCTCCACGGAGGGCCCACCCTCTCCAAACCACAGGACACCCGCAATCCCTGGCTCCATACGGCTTCTGTCCCTGGGTCCCCTTCCAGTTAAGAGCCAGTGCCATGGGCAGTGGTCAGGCTGTTATGAGAGAGAGAGAGAGAGAGAGGGGTAGGGGCATAGAGGTGGGCCCCGTGCAACACAGCAGCACCCGGAACTTGGCCTTCGGCACCGGAAGCAAGGGGACAGGGCAGAGGGGACTCGGTTGGTTCCCTGTTGGTGTGGGCAAACGCAGGCCTGGTGTGGCCAGGTCCACTGCTTCTCAAGGGAAGTCAGAAATCCAGATTTTTCTACACACCTTAGACTTGGATGCTAAATGTTTTTAAAAACCTGAAAATAGCAATTATACTCTTGAGAGGGAAAACTAAACAAACACCTGAAGTCTAGTTAACACTGAGCCCGCTGCAGGACTCGGGGAAGGTGCGCAGACACTGCAACTGATTTTGAAATGCATCAGAAGATGAGCGGGCTGGAGGGGCAACGCGCGGGAGCGACCAGGGGGCAGACCGCAGAGGCTCGCCGGAGGAGTCTCCCGCGCTGTGCCTGGAACCTTTCAAGGTAAATGCTGGGAAAAAGCTAAAGGGCCAGGCAGACGTCCTTGGGCTGGACTGACCTGTGCGCAGATGGCCAGCCTGGGCTCTCTGGTCTACTGCACCAAGCATGGACTTCACTGTTTAGCTTCCAAGGTCTTGGGGACCTTTCCTGTCCCATCTCTGAATCCCCAAGGCATGTGTTGGTCTTGCTTTTTCCCATGCACTAGGAAGGCCAGGATCCCACCTGACACTCACCCTGTCCTCGTCGGACACGGGTCCTGGGGAACGTCTCACACACACCTGGCCCCAAGCACCACACTGCCGGCTACGCACAGACAGACACACACACAGCCCTTTCTGACCCCACCTGAAGCCTCCCTCAGCTCCGCACGAAGCCTTCCCCAACCCAGGCGGATCTTCCTCCTAGAGGCCTCACAGCACAACGATGAGACGGAGCGCCGCCTCCCTCAGTGCCCGCCATGCCATGCAAGTAGGATCAGGTCAAAACGAACCCCACTGTTAGGTGCACCTATAATGCCCTGATAAAAACCTTTTAAATACTGTTTTTAAATGTATCTGGAGAGAGAGGGGCAGACAGACACGCCAGGGCCCTGCCCAGAATCACTGGGAAGTGGGATCTCCGAGTCGGGCGGAGCAGAGCTGGGGAGGGAGGATGGGGACCTGCCCAGGCCTGTGTGACGGTTATGAAGCTGGCTTGGTGGTCCTGACTGGCAGCCAGGGCTGAGGGCCAGTCTCCAGGGCACTGCGTGTCCCCGACCGTCATCTGCTAAGCCCTGTAGAACGTGCAGCAGGCACGGCCTCCGCCCTGCAGAGCAGCGGCTCTCCAGACTCAGCCACGTCTGGAGAGACTTGGGCTGTCGCAACCCTGGAGATGAGGAGATGCCCACTGGTACCCGCTGGGAGGAGGCCGGGGTGCCCTTACACACCCACAACGCACCACGCAGCTCACACATCAAGACAGCAGCTCCCCACTCTCCATGGGGACACAGCCAAGGCACTCAGCCGTGCCCCAAACTTCAGACAGTCTGCAACCCTGTATGTGTGTGTTTTTAATCCTACGCACACACACCTGGGATGTGGTTAACTCACCACCTTTAAGAAATTTATAACAGTAAAATAGGACAATTGTAACAATATGCTATAATAAAAGTTATTTAAAACTTGTTTGTGTCTGGAACCTTCCATATGATACGTTCAGAAGTAACTGAAACCATGGAAAGTGGAGCTGAAGATGGGGGTGATCGCAGGGCCTGCACCTGGAGCTGCACCCTAGCGCTCTAGAGGGGCCCGTTCCGCAGGCCTCTGCCCACGGACAACACCCAGGAGCTGCAGGTGCCCTTCAAGCACTAGGAATGTGCGACCGAGGCATCGAGGGCTGTGTTCTCTTTAACTTCCATGTCAACAGCCACCTGTAGCTAGGGTCGCCACCCTGGACAGCACAACCCCGGGCCTCACGATGGCCAGCAATTCTAGTGACAGTCCAACATCCGGAAAGAACGCCCTGCCACGTGCCCCGTGAAACCAGTACAAGGCACCAGGAAAGGCCTTGGGGCACGTGTGTGACTTGCTTCTCACAGAGCTCCATCCATCAGGGGCACCAAGTGCAGTGACCACCCCTCTCCTCTCCCAGGCCTGCAGGAGAGAGGACCCTGCCCTGGCCCTCCCAGCGCTCCTCCCTCCAGCCTGTCCTTGCCGCAGGCCTGCCCCTGCCTCTGCCTGAGAACACCCCGCCCCCAGCCCCTCACCTTGACCGCTTCCAGCTCCAAGCGAAGGCGGTTGTTCTCTGACAGAAGGTCCCGGTTCCTGGACTCGATCTGTTGCAACTGCGTCTCCAATTCAGCTTCATATTCTCGGCTTCCCTCTTGGAATTCTCGAAGCTCCTCCTGAGTATTCTCTGCCCTGCGGCAGAATCGCCCAACGTCAAAAGATGATTTATTGAGCACGTAGAGTGTGCGTGCATTGTGCCCATCACTGTGGTACACAGATCACCTCTTCACTCAGCTGACATTATTTCCATTTTACACCCAAGATGTGATTTAGACAAGATGAGTAACTTGCCTAACCATCACACAAGAAATCAACAAGAACTGGGAACTAGCCCCTTGTACCAGACTCTAAAGCCATTTCTTAACAAATTCACCATTTGCTCATTCAGTCAGCATATATTTGTGAGCCCAACATATAGCAAATATACTTGGGATTTATTTCATACCTGTATCTCCAAAAATTGGACACCTGATAAATGTTACCTTATACCATGATAGTCTGTCCCCAGCCCATCCCAAAAGTCTGTCTGGCTTCTCAATCCTTAAAATTCAAAAGCCTTGTTCCCTTCAAAACCAAACCTGAATAAACTTAAAATCAAACTAAGAATAAAGAAATGAGGCCGGGCGTGGTGGTGCACACCCGTAGTCCCAGCACTTGGGAGGCTGGGGCAGGAGGGTCGCGAAAGCCAGCCTCAGCAATGGTGAGGCACTTAGTGACTCAGTGAGACCCTGTCTCTAATAAAATACAAAAGAGGGCTGGGGATGTGGCCCAGTGGTCGAGTGCCCCTGAGTTCAATCCCCGGAAACAAAAAAAAAAAAAAAAAAGAAATAAGAGGGACTAGAATAAGACCTCCACGTGGACATCCTCAGGGGCCAACAAGGAAAAGTATTCAACTACACACACACAGACCTCCAGAGGTGAGCACTTGAACGTTGGGTTCACATTTTAAAATCTGCCAACAACCTATTTTGTTAGGCACAGGGGCAAGTTCTTTTCTAAAATTCCCTTTCATTACCGAGTAGTTCGGGCATCCGGGAACTGATTAACACCCTCGCAGGGAGGCAGGGTGGTGAGCAGCACAGCCCTCGCTGGCCGTGCCCCAGGTCGGATGCTGCCTTCCCCGAGGCTCCCTTCATCTATAAAACGGGTGGCAGCGGTTCCTGCAGGGGGCACCTCTGAATGGGAGGTGCACCTTCACAGCGCAGGTCACGGGCCTGCAACAAGAATTCTCCCAGGAGGAAAAGCCCAGGTGGGCTCTGCATGACTGACCTCTGCTTGTAGGTCATCGCCAGATCTTTCCAGTAGCTCGCTTCTTCCTCCTCGGAGCCAAAAGTCTTTCCTGAGTCTTCCATTGTGAAAACGGGGGAAGAGCTCACTCTTCCTGAGGCATGGTGTCTAGGAGAGAAGGTTTCAAAGTGACGGCCCATGTTTGGGTACATAGCTAATCTTTAACAACAATGACAAAAGCTTGAACTTGATTCTGGATTAAATGATAAAATATTGCTCCCAAACAGGAACTAAATCCAAGCAAAAAATAGCCCAACTGTCACATTCCATGGATTAAGATTTATGTATATCACTCCATGAGTCTTTACTGAGCACCTACTATAGGACCCAGATATCCATGTAGAATATCTGCAAGATGCCTACTTCCCCTTAAGGGGTCTTGTAAGTGGAGAAGATGTAAATTATAGCAAACTCTGTGGTGAGTATAAGGACACAAATGAACAGGACACTGGCGCGTGACATGGTACCTCTATTTAGAGTACGTACTTTGGTGTGTTTGGACCTATGCATGATCAGAGAAACCTCCACCACAATGAAAATAAGACACGTTTCTGCAGTGACCAGGATGCTTAGGGAGTCCCCAATATAGCCTGAGTCAGGAAGGGGATGCCCGAGCAGCACATGGAAGAATATGAGAGGCAAAGGTGGAGGAGAAAGAGGACAACGAGAGGAGGAGAGAAAGTTGGTTGTGGAGCGCTGAGGAAGTCAGGGAGGCTGAGGTTGAGGTTGGAGGCCAGGAGGATTAAAACAGAGGAGCTAAACCAGTGGGCTCTTCTGACACGTTAAGAAACCTAGGGGCAGCGTTCTCTGCTTCCTGCTGCCACGCCTGGCTTAGCTCTCCTCCTCCAGCAATGGAGTAGGCCAACCAGACTGGACCTCTGAAACCGTGAGCCCCCAAATAAACTTTTCCTCCTCTTCTAAAGGAAGCAGCAGCAGTAGCAAGGCGCAGTGGCACACGCCTGTAATCCCAGCACTTTGGGAGGCTGAGGCAGGAGGATCGCGAGTTCAAAGCCAGCCTCAGCAATGGCGAGGCACTTAGCAACTCAGTGAGACCCTGTCTCTAATAAAATACAAAAAAGGGCTGGGGATGTGGCCCAGTGGTCGAGTGCCCCTGAGTTCCATCCCCGGTACCAAACAAAAAAGAAAGAGAAAGAAAGCAGCAGCAGCCAGGCAGGGTGGCGCACACCTGTAATCCCAGAGACTTGGGAGGCTGGGGCAGGAGGATCACAAGTTTCAGGCCAGCCTCAGCAACTTAGTGAGAGCCTGTCTCAAAATAAGAAATAAAGGGCTGTGGATGTAGCTCAGTGGTAGGGCACTCCTGGGTTCAATCCCTAGTACCTCTGAAAAAAGGAAAAAAAGAAAGAAACATATCGGGAGCCAGATGCGGCGGTGCACACTGTAATCCCAGCACTTCGGGAGGCTGAGGCAGGAGGGTCACTTGGGCCCAGTTTGAAGCCGTCAGCATGGTGAGATCACATCTCAAATCATAATTTTTTTAAAACTAGGATTTGATGATTTATTACATTTGAGAGCAGGGAGAGGGGGGAAAAGGGAGTTGGAGGTGTCTCCTGGGGTCTAGCTCCGGCAACCAGGGACCTCAACTAACCCCATCACCAAAGATGGAAAGTACCAGTAGGAAAAGGCTTGAGTGAGTGGGTGGGTGGGTGGGGGAGATAAACCCAGTCTGGGATATCTGGGGTTTGACTCGTCCAGGACACATTTAGATGCAACAGTGGACCTGAAACTCAGGACTGAACCCTAAGCCCGTGACGGCACAGCTGGTCCCAGTGGCTACGGCTGGTTCTCCCCTTTTGGGGACAGAACCCTCAGAGCCTCAAGGACCACGTGTGGAACTCGGGGACGCCAATGCTGGAAAGGCGAGCAGAGAAAGGGAAAGAGGAGAACCCGAGAGGAGGAGCTGTCCCAGGACAGGATGGTGACAAGAGGACATTCCATAGCAACAAGGACACAACAGAGAAGCCGATAAGAACTGGAAAATATCCAGGACACCGAGGGACGAGTCGGTCACAGCGGCCTGGGCCTGAGTTTGCACGCTGCGCAGGGGACAGGAGAATGAAGCTGAGGCGGGAGGACGTGGCAGGCGAGGGAGCCAGTGGCACTTTGGACAAGAGGGAGACAGAGGAGCCGGGAGGAGGGGGCTTGGCTCCGAGGACTTGGGCGGCTCCAGTGGCAGTCAGAAGCCAACGTCCACCAACCCTGGGCTAATGATTTGTCAACTTCCTGTGACGAGACCTCTTTTCTCTTTCTCTGATGGCACAGCCTATCTTCTGAGTTGGAGACCCTGAGCTTGTCAAAGTTTGTTGGGACTCCACATATGATGTCACCAAGGTCCCCTCCTCCCTCAAGGGGGCTCACAGGCTCCTTTGTGTCCTTGGAGACCAGAGCCGGGGCAAGCCCAGCCCTCTGCAGACATAAGCTGTAGTTTTGGTTGAAAACACAAATCACTCAGCTCTTCTCTCCCGCCTAATTTTTACCTCTTCCATAATTCAGAGAAAACATGCCACTTCCTCCCCACTCCACACCCACTGGGGAAGTTTCTCCAAGCGTGATCCAGGGTGAGAACACGGATATGGCCAAAGTGGCTGGTGGACAGGTTTATTTTCCCAGCCACTCTTCCTTTCCTCCATCTTTCTGTGACAGCGCCCCAATATTCCCTTGGGGGAACACACCCTACTCTCACCACATGTGATTCATGGATCCGACATCATCCTCTGCCTCCGGGAGGTGACCTAGGCCTCTGGCATCAGTGACTGGCTCCAGGATAGCCAAACCCACGGAGCCATCGACTGGTGCAGGAGCTGGGCCCAACCCAGGCGTGAGCCAATGACAGGGGGACCCGAACCGGTGGCTGGCTCAGGGGCTGGATGCAGCCCAGATCGGACTACGCCACGGGGCCACGGAGCGTCCCGGCCTTCTGCACAGCTATCCAAACAGAAACTTTCCACCAGGGTCGGTCAAGTGGCAGGAGGCAAGCCTGCGACTGCCAGTCAAGTCTTGCTGTCACTGAAGAGCCAGGCTGAGTGAGGCGCAGCACTGCTGAGAGGTGGGGTCTGACATTTTTGCTGCCAGCCCTGCACCTAGTCACAGCAGATTTAAGGACAGGAGAATCAGTTCCCTCTGGTGGTTATAGCACTCAAGGTGGGCTCTCTGCCACAGACACGACCTAATCAGCATACTGACAGAACATTCTTATTGCTCAAAGTAAAATCAGGTAGAGCATCACTGAAAGAGTGAAGGGTAGAGGTTGGCCTGCAGAAGATCCTCAGCCAGTCGCTGACTTGGCCAGGCACGGTGGCGTACACCTGTAATCCCAGCAGCTCAGGAGGCTGAGGCAGGAGGACTGCAAGTCAAAGCCAGCCTCAGCAACTTAGCGAAACTCTGGCTCAATACATATATATATTTTTAAATGCTAGGGACATAACTCTGTGGTAAAGCATTCCTGGGTTCAATCACTAGTACCAAAAAGAGGAGGAAAATAAAAAAAGAGTAATTGACATGCAAGGGAGAAGGGGTAAATCCAAACTGAACACTCTCAGCTCCAGCTGTAAGTTCAAAGGAGCCCAGATCTCATCTAACACGTAGTCACCAGACCAGTTCCATAACCTAGAGAGCCCAGAGCTCATGGATCTCTAAAATGAGCACCATGTGGCCATTAAGACACTAGTGACCTTGTGGAGGCCACTCTCAGCTGTGTGGCACAGAAGGCAGTCAGAACACAGTTGGGCAAGGTAGTGCCTAACACAGACTTAACAATTCTGACTGTTCAGAAAAAAAATCAGGCTCAAGATCCCAGGTCATCAGTCTCCTGCTTTCTTCCCTAAACACCTCCTACCTCTCATTCGTTTTGTCCCAGGGACCCTGTCTTCACTCTTGCCTGATCACACAAAGTCTGTTCCCACCACAGGGCCTTTGCACTTGCCCTTCCCTTGGCCTGGAATGTTTTTGCCTCAAGTCTCTGTCCAGCAGGCTTCCTCCTTGCCATTCAGCTCTCAGGTGAAATGTTGTCCCCAAAGGGACCATATTTAAATACTCTTAACGCTTTCATTATGCTACTAACCTCTGCTGTGTCTTATTTCATTACTTTTGAGTTTTTGTTTTTTTTTGTTGTTGTTGTTTTTATCTCCCCCACAGGAATGTCAGCTTTTGAATAGGAAACTGTTTTTTTTTTTTTTTTTTTTTTTTTTTTTTTAAATCCCCAGTGCCTATAACAGTGCCTAGCATTCAATGAATGGGAACTAGGGAGCGATGGAGATTGATGGGAGATTGATCGTTAACTGGAAGGGGCTGTGAGCGGAAGGAAAGGCAGGAAGCAGAGCATGAGGGAGGAGAAGCTTGCTACATCTGCAAGCCCCAAGAAGCTATCAGAGAACCCACAGGCAAACCCAACTCTCCCCACATGCAGCAGGGTGCCGTTAATGGGAAGGGGCTGGAGAAGATGCCTCAGGGGCAACCTGCCGGCCAGGGTCATGTGCTAAGCAGTATCCTAGAGGTTCCCCCTGCACGCTTACGAGTGAGTTTTAGAAAAGGACTTCTTAAGACTGTTATCTTGACTAGTGAGGCTTAAAATTGAATCCTTGGGAAAGGCTGTGAGATGTTTTGGGAGGTGATGTGATGGTGAGTGGGTGGGTCTAATTACAAGCAGGCCAGAGAGAAGGGTCTAGCCTTGAACTTCAGGGACTGAAGAGAAACCACACAGACACCTGGACTAGGTCACAGCCTGCACAATCCCATATGTCAACTAAAGGACAAAAGGCACAGGAATGAATTTCAACACCAAACCCCACGCATTCTAAAAGCAATACTTAGGGAAGAGGAAAGAAATTCTGAAGGGGGAAGAGGTAACCGCTGCACTTAGTTACGAGACAGCAATCTCCAAAATGTGTGTGTGTGTGTGTGTGTACATATATGTACCCGGGATTGAACCCAGGGGTGCTTAAACACTGAGCCACATCCCCAACCCTTTTTGGGACAGGGTCTCACTATGTTGCTTAGGGCCTTGATAAATTGCCAAGGCTGGCCTTGAACTTGTGATGCTCCTGTCTAAAAATATGTGTCCTTTTGCCATTTGGAATCTGGCTTGGAGAGTGCTATTGCTCTGCTCTATGCCACAGAAAGCAGGCATGGTGACTCGCACAGGCTCTCTCCTTCCAGGATTACCTACCGACTTTTACCTTGGCCTTCTACTTGCTGTGGGCTGGGCATTTAACAAACTCTTTTCAAAGGACACTAGCCTCTTCAGGCTGTCCAACCCTAGGAGGTAAGCATGCCAGGCGATCGCTGTTTCTTAGAAGCAGATGCTAGAGCAGAAACATTGCACACGTTGGCTATCTTTCAAGGTGCAAGTTAGTGGTAGAAGCAACTAGAACCAAGTCCAAGGCCTTGCAGGAATTGCAGACAGACTGACTGGAGGTCAGATTCCCTCATTTCATTTGGCTTATGGTCCTTTTAAAGGCACTATAGAAGGCTTCGTTCATAGCTGGTCACAACATAAACAGCTTTTTTTTTGGTGGGGGGCGGGGGGGGGGGGAGCAAGGGTACCAGAGATTGAACTCAGGAGCACTTGACCACTGAGCCACATCCCCAGCCCTATTTTATATTTTATTCAGAAACAGGGTCTCACTGAGTTACTTAGCACCTCGCTTTTGCTAAGGCTGGCCTTGAACTTGTGATCCTCCTGCCTCAGCCTCCCAAGCCTCTGGGATTACAGGTGTGCGCCACCACGCCCAGCTTGTACCTTCTATCTTAAAAGTGGATACTGCACTTATTTCACCTGTGTGCAGATCATCATGTCAACATGTCCAGAAGCTCTGTGGACCAGTCTGATGGGGACCTCAAATATATATGCAGCATGCAAAGAACAATGAACTAGGATCCAATGGTACAGAAACTGTTTGGCATCACTTAGTTCTCTACCGCCTATAAAAATTTATTTCAGCACTTTTGCATGATTAAATTTGACAGGAATGTCTGAAAATACACTGGAGACACACACCTCTGATTTCAAAACTCTGGAAAAAATAAAGTGGTCCCTCTTGGCTTTCCTCTGAGCAAAGAAAGTCAGCATAGCTGATCCCGATCAATACACAGGTAGAAATCACCAGGTAGAATTAACTGGCTGCCCTTCTCCACCCAAACCTCACATCCTTCCCAAACAAAACAAATGCAAGAGCTGAGGGGAAAGGGAGGGAAGAGAAGCTGGCAAATGTTCCCACATGCACCAATAAATAGCCGTGTTACCATGCAGGCTTTGCATTTTGCAGAAGTGACATCACTGGGGCAAAATCAGTCAAGAGTCAGCAAGCCTGGTGTCTCTTCTGCTTTCAAGGTCTATAATGATCTACCTACAAAAGTACCGAAGCATGCAGGGACAGGTGCTCAGGGATGCACCCTGTCATTCACTAATGTGGAAAACTGGAGAAACCCAAGTGTCAGCAGAAGACTGACTGGAAAACTGCAGTTGTTGAGAATTCCATGTGCTAATACAGAAGAAAACTTATGGGGTGTTGAAAGAGCGTTATTCTTGTTTATCTTCCTCTCTGCAACACGGATAGAAAAGGGTCTGGAAGGAAGTGCCAGTTTAGGGGTAGAGCAGGCAACAAGATAACTACTCACACCTGGCACACTTCTTTACAGTAAGCATATGTCATTTTTGAAATTTTCAAAAGCTTATGCTAGGGGAAAAAATAGCTATTGTTCCAGGATAATTTTACTCTATTGAACCAAGATGCCAGGGAATTTTTCCTACTGTGTTCCCCTCCTCTATTCCTTTCCAATTACTTCTTGAATGCCCGCCTACTATGTGCAAAGCACTGCTGGGAGAGGCAGACAAAGCAGGGACAAACTTCCTAGGCACAGGCAGGACTAAGTTAGGAAATTGTCTTGCAAGGAAAGGGAGTGTAACCTCTCTGGGTTCACAAGTTCTAAGGCAAAAGAATACATTTTGGAAACAAAAATAACATCCTAACAGAGTAAGCCAAGTGAGGATACTGTTATCCAAAATGGGATAAAATACACAATTCAGAGACCCCAGAGACTTCAAGGGCATCTAATACAACACAAAAGAGGAGCTGAGAGGAAAGATTAAGTTTCAAAACTGGTGAAATACCAGTGTGGTAGGGGGAGGGGCAAGGGTGGTCAGATAACAAGAGGCTCTGGGAGTAAGCGGGGGTATTCAATTACTCTTCAAAGCACCCTACACCCAAGTCCTAAAATGCCATCCTAGCCCAGAATACATTGAAACAAACCCAGCCTAGAAAATGAAAAACCTGGGCATTGCACATGCTGCCAAGGCCCCTTTCTTTAGAAAGGAAGTTCAAAGGGGCCTCAGGCTAAAAGTAGGAAGAAAGAGGCACAAACCTGGTACGAACCCTGGACAAAGAAGACCGGGGGCTGGGGCTCTCGGGAGGCAAAGAACCTTAGAGAAGATAAAGTAGCTGCCCCCCAAAGCGGTGTCAAGGTGATGGCGGGGTTTCCCACGACCTCGGGGAGTCAGGTAAGCCCAGCCAGCATTCAAGCTGCGGAATAAGCGTTGTCACCCTTTATCCAATCCTGCCCCAAAGTGCTGTCCCCAGAAACCCGAACCGTCCCGCGGCAGAGATCTGAGAAAAGCGGGTGGAAGGAGCCTGCTCCAGACACGTTCCCGAAGGGAGGGAGGTGCAAAGGAGGGGGTGGCTTTGGGAGGAAGCCTGCACTCGGGGTGAAAATGGGGTGGGGACCCAGGCGCGAAGGCGGAGGTGGCGCTGGGAGTGAAGGAATGAGAGGGACCAGGGAGCCGCAGGAGCAGCAGGGGCGGGAACGGCGGGTGGCGGGATGGCGGGGCGATAGGAGGCGGACTCGAAGGAGGGAAGAGGGGTCGAGCCGGGCTGGGGGACAAGCGGGGCGAGGTGGCCCAGGAAGTCCAGAGGGAGGACAGGGCAGCGGGGCTGGAGGGACCAGCGCAGAAAGAGGAACGAAGCTGGCCAAGACGAGGAGCCGGGCGCGAGGGGCACGCGGTGGAAGGGCGGAGAGTGAGGAAGCGGGGCTCCGGGAAGGCGCGGAGCTCGAGGGCCGGCGGAGCCCGGGCAGCGGGAGAGGGCGCGCAGGGTCCCTGCGAGGCGGCGTGGGGTGCGGCCCCGCGAGCATGGCGGGCGCCGGGCGGGGCCGGAGGGTCGCGGCGGCGGCCCCGGGGCGGCCCGCACCCCGACCCGGCCGCAGCTCCCACTTACCGGGCTCCGGCGCCGAACACCCGGCGGCCCGGGCGGCGAGGGTGGCGCGGCCCGGGACCTCGGGTCTCCACCCCGGCGCTCGCGGCCGGCGCCGCCCATTGGCTGCCGCGCCACGGGTCCGCGTCCGGCTCGGCCAATCAGCGCCGAGCAGCGCGGTTTGGAAACTTTTTTCCCAGGCCCGGGCGCGGCGCGGCCACGCGGCGGCTACCCAGCGCGGGAGGGGCCGGGAGGCTCCGGCGGCTGGGCGGCGACTAGCCGGCCTTGGAAAAGTGGCCGGCTGCCCTCCCAGCACCCGGGAACGGGCTTGTGCTCGCGGGCCGCGCTCTTCAGGAAGTCACGCCGGCCTCTTTCGCACGACTGCCTTTCCCCCTTCTTCCACTTCCCCAAATCTGAAGGAAGGGTATGGATCCAGGCCCGCCGAGGCCACCAGTGCTCTGTGCCCTTTCCATTCCTTTACACCCAGAGTCGAGTCGCCAACATCATTGTTTGCTTCAGAGGCAGCCGGTCTTACTGCACAGGCGTTTGACTTTGAATCCTAGCTCTGCCCCTTGCTAGCTGTGTGACCTCGTGCAAGTTATTTAACTACGCTATCAATTTCTTCTATAGAATGGGGTTAAGAAGAGAACTAAAGCAGTTAGCATTTGTAAAACGTTTGGGGCAGTGCTTTGCACATAGTATGTACAATATATGCATTTGTTAAATGGTTGGGGTTTTGTAAAATTATTATATATCTCAGGTACACCAACTTCTAGACAAGTTTTTTTTTTTTTTCCCTTTCATTTAACTCATGACAGGTTAATTGTTCACTAACAAAGATTAATCGATCAGCTTTATGTACTAGGCACTCTTACAGCACAATGAATAAATCAAAGGTACCTGTCCTCTAAGTGCTTATATTTTGAAAAGAGAAAGGCACTAAACCAGTAAGTGAATAAAATAATTCCAGATGTCATAAGTTATGAATAAAGCTAAGTTGTGATAGAAAGGGGCTAGGCAGGGTTATTTCAGATAAAATGGTCAAGAGAAGCCACTTTAAGGAGGTGATGATGGAGCTGAGGGGGGAGTGGAGGGGGGTGGGGGGAATGAGAATCACAGGAAAACACTTTTATTGTACTTATTTTAAAGATGAGAAGACAAAGGTGCAGGAAGTTAAAGGTGTTGCCCAAGGTCTTCAATTAGTAACTAACAAATCAGCATTCAAAACTGGCTGTCTTTGATTCCCTTTGATTTTTCACCATAAGCTAGAGGCAAAGAATCCCTCCTGCCTCCCTGCTATGATTAGAATGAACTTTCTCTAATAATTCTTTGACTCTGTACTAGTTCCTTAAAAAAAAAAATCTCAGAGACATAAAAGGGAACCCCACCACCTACATCAACAGGGTAAAGGAAAGTACCAAAATGATTTTCCAGGAATTTCCAATCTGGTCCCAAACACTAACAAATCATTTGCATATGGTGTGACACTTAGTCTGAAGCCTTTACCTTCTGAATTTTACTTGACCTTCAGAACTCTGAGGTTTCTGGGCAAGGAATAATCACCCAGTTCCTAGATAAGCTGAAGCACAAACTGGTGAGGTGTTGGTCTTGCCTCAGTGGAAATGATCAAATTATTTACACTAGTTGGTTCTCATTTTCCCAAATTTCCCATAAAGAATAGGGGGGGATACTGAAATGATTATCGTTTAAAGTTTTATTCAGAACAAAAAATTGGGGAAATGGATTTGTTATTGGGTAAAACCTTAGAAAGTTTGGTGGACTTTAAAAACTGTCTTCCTCTTTCTCTAATTAAAAAAATAACAATACACTTCAAATCAGTATATCTGGTTCATTTCAGCTCCTTCACTGCCAAACCTGCGGGCAGATTTGCTTGAGTTTTTTCTCCTTGCAGCTTTGAGATAGGACTCAACAGAGAGCTGTTTCTGTTCTTAGAGCCTTCTGCAACAGTGGTCCCATCACCCTCGATGCTCTAAGTTTTTTTTTTTTTTTTTTTTTTTTTTTAATTTATATATTTTTTTCTCTCTCCCTCCCTAACAAGATTGGGGAGACAGTGTTATCTTTTCTTCCCCTCGTTAATTGCACTTGAACACACCCACTTCTGAAAGTAGATGCCTGAGGATCTGGGAAATCAAAAACTCCCCAATTAACAAGTGAATCCTAAGGCGGCAACAGGGCACCCTGAGACCCCCTACTGGAATGTAACCCTTGAAGAGTTCCTTTAAAACCCCCCTGTCCCTCCAGATCAGAAGAGTCACACCTTTGGGACAGGATTCCCCTTTGTTTCTCCTTTGCTGGCTAAGCAATAAACCTTCTTTTTCCTTTTTCTCAAAATTGTGTCCTCACTATTAAGTTGGCATTGGTTGGTACTGGGGAAAGGGACTCAGCTTTTGGTTACACTTCCACCATAATTTACCAATTCAAAACACTCAACCTAATATAGTGGGGAAAGCAGTTACTGAGGAGAAACCCCTGAAATAGCAGCTTGGATAATTGAGAAGCCAAATCAAATGCAAAGTAACCACTCAAATAGCACAAAAATAAGTCTTCATCCCTGTTTCATAAATGTGGAAGTTATTACTTAGATAAGGAAAAACTTAAACTTACTAAATAGAAATAAATTAATAGAGGCTATCTGTACTTTAAAGTATATCTTAAGAGAAATTACTGTTTCCTTGTTAACAAAATCGTGTTCAGAAATATTCAACTAAAAATTAAAAGGAGAGGGAAGCCATCTAAAAGAGTAACATATTTGATACTTTGAAAAAAAATCACAGGAACACGGTTGTTTTTCAAGTTTTAATTCCCACTTGGAAAATACTACCCACACACAGACATAATGAAGATCTACTCAGCAATAATAAATACCTAAGCAGGCAGATGAGGTTTACTTGCTATGTGTCTTCTGGAAAATTAAATACAGGCACAAAGGATTCTTCAGGGACATGTTGGATCCTGCCCTTCACCATACATGTCTACAGGGACTATTAATCCCCACTAAATACTAATTGCCCAATGAAACCACCTCATCCTGAAGACTTCAGTTAAAAAAAAAAAGTTATCATTTAGTAATTTCTACTTGCTGATTTTTTTGGTAAAGTTAATGGGTTTCTTGGCAAACTTAAAAATTGAACGTTTTGAGTAATATTCTGCTAGCACATCCTAAACTGTGCCTAGATTCAGATAATACGTGCTTTGTTTTTCTCCTAATTTGCAACAGGAAATAGCGAGCAGCTGGCAAGTTTTAGAAATCACCATTTTGCCTGATGAATCTTAAAAAAAAAAAAAAAATCATATCAAGTGAAAGATTGTGAGGTGCCACTAAAAAACACACACACACACACACACACACACATAGCATGTTTATCCATCCAAAACAAAAAGTGCTGTTAGTTTCACAAAGCTTTTGTCACTGTAGGGTCTCCTTTTTGTCCACTGTCAATGCAAACATTGTATTCATTTGTAACAAGCTCTGGATCAGGGCTTTTAAAACACGATTTCTTACTAAGGTCGTCGCGGACCTCTTAATCGTTGGCGACAGTATCCAACTTAAGTCTTTGCACACTCTTTATTTGTGCCAGCTGGGTCGAAACTGCAGGAAGCCCAGGCGGCAGGTTTTTTTCCTCTTCTCGCCACTAGGCTGCACTAGTAGCAATTAAGGATGCTGTGAAATATGCGCCATTTATTTTTTTAAAAATAAGTAGGACTATCACGTGACGAGACGGGGTGGGGGCGGAAAGCCCAAGCAACCGGGTCTTTCAATGAAGTCTCGTTTATGCCGCTTTCCCCCAAAAGACGGAAAGGGCTGAATTCTATTAAATCCCGTTCGGCAGGTTTTTCCCCGGTTCCGCCCCACCAGCTCCCCAATTCTCCGCTTTCAGGTCCCAACCGCCTCCACAACGTCAAGGCAGCGGGAAGGCCTTCTTAAAATGGGGGTTTCTGCGGAGAAATCCCGGGCGGCCCCCCGGGAAGGTCCCTATTTAGGGGTTTATCGGGAGGGGACTGAGCCTGACGAGGCTGCAGGGCCGCGAGGCCCCGCCCCCCCCAGGGTTCCCAGCGTGCCCCGCGCGGCGAGGACGCGGCGGCGGGGGCGGGGCGGGGAAGGGGCGGGGAGAGAGGCAGAGAAGGGCGTCGGTTTTGCGACAGGGGCGGTGCGGTGCGGAAGCGGAAGTGGAGGGTGCGCTTGGCGGCGGCGGCGGGAGCTGCGGAGTCGGGAATCAAAACAAAGGGCCTGGGGGGGCGGGGGGAAGGCGGCGGGGCCGGAATGTGAGCGGAGGTGGAGCCGGCGGCCGAGGTGAGTTTGCTGTCAGCGCTGGGACTGGACTCTGACAGGCCCACTGCCCTGGGGCCGCCAGAGTTGGACGAGGGACAGTGCCCCCCCCTTCCCCCACCTATTGCTGGTGGGGTGAGAGGAGAGGTGGCTAGTCCGAGGGGAAGGACTGGGACCCGCAGCACGGGCTGCTTCCAAACAGTCGGCTGGTCTCCTCTTCAAGTTCCTTCACTACTGTCACTGTTGTGCAGATGTTCCCCTTTGGGGTATTTGGCTCCCTGCCGCACCTGTCTCCCTGCTCCCTATTGGGCCCTCCAGGTGAGAGGAGCAACCTTCCCAGAGGGGTATTAAAAATTGGAAAGTGAAAAGCAAACGTTCGGAATGGGTGTTTTTGCAACCCTCCTGAGCATTTTTCTTTAAAAGAAAAAAGGCTGGGTCTTTTAACAACCCCTAGGGTTTCACTTTGGGGTTTCAACCACTCCCCCTACTAATTGTATGCGACCTCCTGATACCCTTTTTAGAGTTTCTCAAAGCACCTTTCTGATATTGCCAAGAGCTTTTCAGCTATATTTTTATTTTTTGCACTTCCCAGCATCTCTGGGCGACAGTCTTTTGCTTTGCATACAGAGAAATTGAAAATTAAACGTTCTTCTTTGACGTTTATTGAGCTCGTCATTTGTTCAACAGTTATTTCTTGATACATGCCAGGCACAGTGCTAGATGCAGGAGATAATAATGAATAAGAAAACATGGTCCCTGGAATGTCGTCTTGGAATTTACATTCTAATGGGACTAAAAGAGAATGAAGTATCAGGTAAAAATAAATAAATAAATAAAAGAATAAAGTAGCAAGGGCATAATAAGAGATGTGAGAAAGAAAAAAAAAAATGGTGATGGAGTGGTGTGGGAGCCCAGGACAAGATAGAGTGATAAGGGAAGGCCATTTGCCAAGTGTTCCAGATGGATTAGTTCCTGTAATCAAACAGTCCTCTGGGGAAGTTACTTTTTTCCTTTGTCCCTCCCCCCCCCCTTTTTGTGTGAAAGGTAAGAGAAGGCATGTGAGGGTAAGAGTAGTTGTGAGTTGCTCAAAGCTAGACAGGTAGGAAGAGGTGGAATTGGGGACAAATATACAGTGTGACATCACATCCTGTACTCTCAGACACTATCTGAATTGTTCAAGGGCTGTGAGAGAGAGTGGTAGAAGGGAGATTCCCACTTAAACAGCCCCTTCTTTGGCAACCTAAGTTGCCTAATAGTATTCCTAGAAATATTGGAAAAATTTCAGGGTGCGGGCCATCAACAAGTTTTTGCTTTTATTTGCTTGTATTGATCAGTATTAGAGGCAGCTTGGTGTGGTGGCAAGAGTTGGGCAAATCTATTTTTCCCCTTTCTGCAGTAATCCTGTGCTCTCTGACTAGCTACAAAAATTTAAATTTCTATTTCTCCCTTTGTAAAATAAGACCAAGCCGGAAGCGGCGGTGCACACCTGTAATTCCAGCACTTGTGAAGCTAAGGCAGGAGGATCACAAGTTCAAAGCCAGCCTCACCAATGTCGAGGCGCTTTGCAACTCAGTGAGACCCTGTCTCTAATAAAATACAAAAAAGGGCTGGGGATGTGGCTCAGTGGTCGAGTGCCCCTGAGTTCAATCCCCAGTACCAAAACAAACAAACAAAAAATAAAATAAGACCAGTCTTTCCCTTTCTGCTTCACAGAATTACTGAGGGAGGGAAGGAGGGGGGGAGAGAGAGAGAGAAAGAGAGAGTTAAGAATAATTAAGAAAAAGTCTGCTTAGGGCAGAGAAAGTTGACTCTAGCCAGGTGAAGAGAAGTCTCATTCAGGAACATGAAAAATGTCTAAGATTAGGCTATTTTTTCAAAATACATTATATAAGTGGATCCCATTCTTTAATTTTTCATCATTATATTCCTTGTGCTATATGGTAAATATAAGCAAATATTTGCTCAATGAGGAAATAAGGTTAAATGAAAATGCTTTGCAAACTATTATATTATAAATTCTAGCTCACTTTTGGGATTTGGCTTTGAAGAGCTTTGAGAGAGCATATTAAAATTGTTTATACAACAAACATTACAGGGGCTGGGGTTGTGGCTCAGTGGCAGAGCGCTCGCCTTGCATTTGTGCGGCCCGGGTTCGATCTTCAGCACCACGTAAACATAAAAATGCCTTGCATTGTATACAACTAAAGTAAATAAGTAAATATTTAAAAAATATTAAAAAAAAACCATTACAAATTGTTGGGGCACATAAGACCTGTATTTAGTGGTAAAAACAAGTATCATTATTTGATATTAGTGTTGGCATTTCCATCTCTATCTATGATTAACCACTTCAAACTCTAGTGGGTAAATTGTGTTATTTCTTAATTCCTTCATTCAATAAGTATTTACTTTGTATCTACTGTGTAGCAGGCCTGTGTGTGCTTAGCACAAGAATACAATGATGAAAATAGATATTGGGTTGATTTACTTAATCTTTTTCTCTATAATGCTCTGAGGTAGACCAGGGAAAAATTAGCCACATTTTACAGAGGAGGAAACAATCTGTGTGTGTGTGTGTTTGTGTAGGCGCACACCCTGAGGATTGGACTCAAGACCTTATTAAACATGTACTCTACCACTGAGCCACACCCAAGCCCAGAAGGAGAAACTTAATGAAAATCTGAAGCTTTGACAAATGGGCCAAATAATTAATATTTTAGGCTTTGTGGCCCATCCCTGTTGCAACAACTCAACTCTGCAATTGTGCAAGAACAGTGACAGACAACCTTTAAATGAATGAATATAACTGTGTCCCCGTAAAACTTAATGGTCACTGAAATTAAAATCTCATTTATTTTTTTTTTCAGGAATTAAAAAATGTACATTCTAAGTGTCACAGGCCATTTAAATATGGGCAGTGGGCTGGCTTGGGCACACAGTTCAGACTTTTGCTTTATTTGGTCAGTTCTCATGTACCTCAGACACAGTATTTATATAATTTCTCAACTCCTCCTACCATGTAGATGTTAACATCTCTTAAAAAGAACATCATATTAGAGATAGAGCTCTTGATAGAGATAGAAGTTGTTTACTGTATGCTCAAGTGTAATTTCTGATGATGAAATTAATCACCTGAAAATGGCCAGTATAGGTAAGATAGGTGGTTGTTGGGATATTGTGGTAAGGACTTGGAAATGAAGTTTAGTCGTCCTCACCATTGGGCAGCTTCCTCCATGATTGGTGGGTATGGGTTGATTTGATCTGTCTTTATTGTACTGTTTAAGACCTCTAAGAGTATTGTTATAGTGGAGCAAATACAGCACATCTGTGACTTGTGATTGCTTTAATTGTTAGATTTTTCGGTAGTGTGTCACACTGGACTTTCATCGTGAGTAAACTGAGAAATTGATTTGTTCTGGGCAGAATAGAATTCAAAGTTCACAGTGCTCATATCAGAGACATAATAGTAGAGGCTAATATCATAGTAGTTCTTTTTTTTTTTTTTTTTTTTTTTTTTTTTTTTGTGGGTACCGGGGATTGAACTCAGGGGCACTCGACCTCTGGGCCACATCCCCAGCCCTTTTTTGTATTTTATTTAGAGACAGGGTCTCACTGAGTTGCTAAGTGCCTTGCCATTGCTGAGGCTGACTTTGAACTCGCGATCCTTCTGCCTCAGCCTCCCAAAGTGCTGGGATTACAGGCGTGCGCCACCGCGCCCGGCTTCATGGTAGTTCTTTTAATACAATTAGATTCTCTATTCCATCAACTTCTTTACTCTTCTAGGCAGAATCTTTCGGGGGAGAGAGGGAGAGAGGGAGAGTTAAGAATAATTAAGAAAAAGTCTGCTTAGGGAAGAGGAAATTGACTCCAGCCAGGCGAAGAGAAGTCTCATTCAGAAACATGAAAATGTCTTAAGATTAGGCTATTTTTTCAAGCATGTCAGCATATGAAGAAAAAGGACTCATTCAGAGCTCATTCTTACTTGAAGAGCTATCAAACACAAGGAATGGCAGTATAGATTTTATAAAAATCAGATTGATTCTTTTAGATTTTAAACATAAGCAGTCAACCAAGTTTAACAAATTTTAGTAACTTGTAACATGTTATGATATGCATTCTTTTGTTCTTTAAGATTTGAATCATTGACAGCCATTGCATGGTACATGCAGTTGCAGCCATATTTAATATAAAATTTGTACTTATTGCAAAGAAATAACAAGGAAATGTCACTTGCTTTTAACAGGGTGGAAGAATGAAAGAAAAGAAAGATGAAAGAATGTTGAACCACTTTGCATGGCTGTATGATGGAAGGAAACAGAACTGAGAACCCCTGCAGTAGAACACTTGGATGGCTTCAACAAGATAATGATGCTAAGCCATGGCTTTGGAAATTCTCTAATTGCTTTTCTCGTCCTGAGCAGACGTTGCCACTTAGTCCCCAAACGGTAACTATGTGCAAGGACTTAGCAAGCTCTTTGTGTGACAAGATGAGAGGTCCATTTGGTCTGGCTCCCACTCTCTTTCCCGGGAGTCTGTGCCAGGTGTTCCTGTATATCCTGCTTGTATTGCTCGTTGTAGAATGTTGTTATTCCTGATGCAATGAGGATTTTTTTTTTAATATTTATTTATTTACTTTAGTTGTACACAATGCAATGCATTTATGTTTACATGGTGCTGAGGATCGAACCTGGGCCGCGCACATGCGAGGCGAGTGCTCTGCGGCTGAGCCACAACCCCAGCCCAGGATGTGGTTTTTTTAAATTCCTATATTCTACTCTGAGTGATAGTAAATGCATTAGATATTAATGTTAAAATTTTGGGAAGATTTGTTTCTTAATATAGACCCAAATTCCAAAGATTGTGTAGTAAAATCAGAGGAAAGTGCAAAATAAATTGTATTGTACTGGAGCCTTCTGAGGGTTTTGCGTCTCATGACCTAAAAGAGATTGACAAGACCATATTGGCATTCTTTTTTTTTTTTAATTAATTTATTTGTTTTAGTTGTACACAATGCCTTTATTTTTACGTGCTGCTGAGGCACGTGCCAGGCGAGCGCTCTACCACTGAGCCACAACCCCAGCCTGGCATTCTTTTTTATTCAAAATTTCTTGTGAATGTGTCTTGTGGAATTTTCTGTGGTGGTGGTGGTGCTCAGGATCAAACCCAGGGACTCACCTGGGCTAAGCACATAATTTACACTGAGCTACATCCCCAGCCCTGTGCTTGCTTTATTTTTTCATAGTGATTTTGACATTTTCTGGTTTCATGCACTCTTGCTACCACCTATTTCCTTTTTTCTATTGTACTTGGGGTTCAAATGAGACATCTAAAAAATCAATTTAGTTTTCTGTCTTCTCTAGGTTTTCACTATATGTTTTTGTTGTTTTTGATGTTTTTTACTATATAGTTGTTTTTGTTGCAAGGCATCAAGTAATTTGGGTCACTTCCAGAGTGCATCAGTTTAGGGACAGTTGACAAGGAGTGTTGGCATCTCAACAGGGTTTCCTGGGTTGTGATCTGGATCTGGTCCTCACAGAGCCACCCAATTCAGAATTGCATTCTCAGCTTGTTTTGTTGGTCCCAGGGATTGAACCCAGAGGTGCTTAACCACTAAGCCACATCCCCATCTCCTGTTTATATTTTATTTAGAGACAGGGTCTTGCTAAATTGCTTAGAGCCTCACTAAGTTGCTGAGGCTGGCTTTGAACTTGTGATCCTCCTACCTCAGCCTCCTGAACAACTGAGATTACAGGCATGTGCCAATTGTGCTTGGCTCAAAAGTTGTTTTTGACAGTAGCACACAGAATGGAGTAGGTTTAGGCAACCAGCTCATCACAACGCTGCACATAAGAGCCTGATATATGTAAATTGAAATGCCAGTGTATTCATAATTTCCAGCCTGAACTGTAATTATCAAGACACCCAAGCACATTGCTTGTTGCCTAGTCAGCCCATTGCTGTTATCCCCCCCTCCCTGGGGGAGTGTAGAATGACAGTCAAAGGGCCTTTCCATGCTCTGATGGATCAGCATGTTTCAGTGACCACATGAGGGCCTCCTCTTTGGGTTAGGGGTACTGCAGTCACTCCATAAAGGTGATTAATTAGTTAGATCCCCTTTCAGGGACCCAATATTGTGCTAAGTACTTTATACGCTCAATCCTATTTTATCCTTCAGTAACTGTGGAAGATGCATTTTATGATTCCCAGTTTGTAGATGAGGAAAGCAAAGTTTAGAGAGGTTAAGTAACTAACCCAAAGTCACACTGCTTTGGAGCATCAGATTCAACTCCAGGTCTCTTGACTAGAATGCCTGCTTATAACCTTTGTCATATACTGTCCTCCCCTGTGTTGAAGTCAGATGGTAGGCTGTTGGTCTCCTGCCTTTTCCCAGATGGTTTTCTAAGTACTGTAATTCTTTTCCCTGGTTTAGTATAATGGTTGTCATCTGGCTTTAGGTCATGACATCCTATCATTTCTTAAGTGTCCTTGACAACAGAGCAGGAATCTTACTCTTCTTCTTTAGGGGACCCTACTAAAACCCCTGATGCACTGACTTCAGGAACTATTTAGTGAACCACTTTGCTTGCAAGCTATCTTTATTGAATGTGGTTTGTGACATTATTGTTTCCATGCCACCTGTCTTCTTTAGAAAGTCCTGTGAGGCAGGGGAAGTTATAAAAGGGAAGTCATAGATGGTTAACCTGCTTTGCTGAAGCATAAACAGACCCCCCCCTTTTTGGTACTGGGGATTGAACAGCCCAGGAGTGCTTAACCACTGAGCTTCACTCCCAGCCCTTTTTTAATTTTTTGAGACAGGGTCTCACTAAGATGCTTTGGGCCTCACTAAATTGTGAGGCTGGCTTTGAGCTTGCGATCCTCCTGCCTCAGCTTCCTGACTCACTGGGATTACAGGCTTGTGCCACCATGCCCAGCAACGTAGTCTTTATATCAGTTGTGTTTCTTTGTTCACATCCTGGAGACCTTTCCAAAGAATACCCCTGGTCTTAGCTGCCATTCCATTTTGTTGGGATATGACTGAGTGACATAAACAGAACTAAACACTATTTCTGTTTTTTAATGAGTAGTATATGAGTTAACAAAAATCACTGACCTCATAAAATTGACTTATGTTCCTATTTTCTTTTCTTAGAAAGAGTACATGGAGAACAAGAAAGTTGCTGTGGAATTAAAGGATGTACCATCTCCCCTTCATGCTGGCTCTAAGCTTTTTCCAGCAGTCCCACTTCCTGATATTCATTCTCTTCAGCAACCTAAAATACAGCTTTCAACTGTCCCCAAAGTAAGCTGCTGTGCTCATTGCCCTAATGACTCCTCCACTTCACCAATGCATTTTGGCGGTGGTGGTGGTGGCAGTAGTGGAGGTACTGGTAGCTTGATTCACACGGGCGCACTCTTAGACTCACAGAGCACCAGGACGGTCACATGTCAGGTAGGGTCAGGGTTTGCTTTCCAGTCCACATCTTCACTCCAGAATGCCTCAGCTAGGAGCAACTTGGCAGGCATTACAAGTGACTTTCCCAGCACGTGTCTAGAGAGTAATCTGTCCTCCTGCAAACACCTCCCTTGTTGTGGAAAGCTCCATTTCCAGTCATGTCATGGCAGCGTGCACAAGCTGCATCAGTTTCCGACTCTCCAGGGCTGCACCTCTGCTGGCTATTTCCCCTGTTCTGATTTCACAAGTGGGGCTCCAGGGCGTTTGGAAGAGCACATTTCACAGTCGGAGCTAACGCCTCACTTGTGCACCAACTCTTTACACCTAAATGTGGTACCTCCGGTTTGTTTAAAGGGCTCACTTTACTGCGAAGACTGTCTAAACAAGGTTTGTATCCTTTTATTTTCTATGTTGGGTGCAGCTGAGGTTTGAGGAATGACTTTTCTGAAGGCTATTATTGTGCACAGGGTGGATCTCCCCATGAGCCTGACCTCTGCTGGTCCTGAAAGATGCAAGGGTAAAACAGGAGAGCATTCAGAACAGTGCAGAGGTGTTTTTTTTTTTTTTTTTTTTTTTTGTGTGTGTAGCTTGTGCTTTTAGAGTCCCTAGTTGAAATAAGTCTGTTTGCAACCAAAGAACCTAGTTCCACAAAAGCTCTGTGTTGCTGTGTCTTTAATAGCTAGGGCACAGCTGATTTCTTTTAACTTACCTGTAGTCGTGAGTTTCAGGTAACATAAGTAACCCCATATTGTCTTTGTAATAACATGGAGAACTTGAAACTCTGCCTCAGTCACAGAGTTCAAGGGACGATTGCATTGCCCTTAGTCAATTATGTGAGGTAAAGTCTCCATTGTAGCAGACACGTGCCCCAGAAAGCAGAGGTCCCATAGTGTGGTGTCTGCCCTGATCATTTCAAGTCACTTGTTGGAATGAGGCTATGAATTGATAGTTAGTCATTCTGGGAAAGATTATTTGAAAATACATCTATTTTATCAGTTTAGGTGGAAAGGTGAAACACTTAGGATGTGTCTTCAGATGTGTGTAACTCTAGGTTCTGAAATGATGTATCTGAAACCTCCTCCTTTTTTAAAAAAAAATTTTAAAACAGCCGGCAAGAAATAGTATAATTGATGCTGCTAAAGTCTGGCCAAATATACCACCTCCAAATACTCAACCTGCACCTCTTGCTATCCCTCTGTGTAATGGCTGTGGAACCAAAGGAACAGGGAAGGAGACCACGTTGTTATTGACGACCAGTCTAGGCAAAGCTGCTTCGAAATTTGGTAAATGACAGTATGGTGTAAAATGTGCATATTTAAGTAGTTTTCAGTAGCTGGTACTAACGTTGCATCTAATCACCTTTAAAAGATCCCTCGTGGTTCTAAAGCTGTGTTTGATTCTAGAGTTTATGTGAGTCTCCCCTTCCATGTCTTGGGAAAGATCTTTTTATTATTACTATAAACCAGTGAAGTCATCTGTCCTTGATGTTGGGCGAGGCTGTTTGAGATTAGAAGCTGTGTATAGAAAAAGGGGAAGTCATTAAGACACGTGGGATCAATGGGTTCCCGATTGAACCTACTGCTGTATACAGCCTAGAAGTTGTAAAGTTAGTATTTACAACAATTTAGTAATGGCTGATATTAAACAGAATTTGAAAATCTAAGAGTTTTCAGTAAAAATCATTTCCCTTCAAAAGCAGGTCATACAATATTTGATATTTATCAAAGACATTTTTAAGTGTTAGATGTTAAGTATTAAAGGTAACTTAAATTCAACAATAGTAACAACTTCATTTTGGTCATCTCTTCAGTGTTCTTCCTCACTGAGTGGGTAGAGAGGCATGGGTGCGCATGAGGATCAGGGCCTGGAGCAGCAATATCCTACCCGTTAGGTGTTTAGTGTTCAGAGAAGTGACACTGGTCAGTGCGAGAATGTCTCATACTTCGAGATAGATTTATTATGAGTTTAAAGTCACGTGACCTATAGATTTGTTCTCTCTTGAAAAACAGGAATAATCTTAAGAGTAATACTATGGCACCTTGGTTGATTTAGCTTTTCTGCCACTAAGAATATTAGATAATGACTTATTAATATATTTTAATTTGCCATTTTACTTTTTACAACATGTAACTGAAAGTGTTAACATTTCTTAAGGGTCACCGGAAGTCGCAATAGCCGGACAGGTGCTAGAAAACTTACCCCCCATTGGAGTATTTTGGGATATTGAAAACTGCTCAGTTCCTTCTGGCCGGTCAGCTACCACTGTTGTACAGAGAATCCGTGAAAAATTTTTTAAAGGTCACAGAGAAGCAGAGTTCATCTGTGTGTGTGACATCAGTAAAGAAAACAAAGAAGTTATTCAAGAGCTGAATAATTGCCAGGTAAAAAATAAACAAATTTTAAGTATTTTAATCTAGTGGCCAAGTATGGTAGTATACACCTATAATCCTAGCAACTCGGCTAAGGTAGGAGAATCACAAGTTTGAGACCAGCCTAGTCAATTTAATGAAACCCTGTCTCAAAATTAAAAATAAAAAAAGGACTGGAAATGTAGTTCAGTGGCAGAGTGCCCCTGGATACTTTCCAGTACCACCAAAAAAAAAATCTCATTCCAAATTCGTTTAATGATGCTGCATTTCTGCTCAGTTTTCAAATAAAGGAAATTAGCAAGAGATTATTCCTAAAGTGCTAGACATCACTTAATCACATTTAATCTTTCAATAATGTTATTTAGGGTTACATTTGGATGGTTTCTTTGGGTTTTCTTTCTCTCTTTCTTTTTTTTCCCCAGTCCCTGAGGTGCTTAACCAGTGAGCCACATCCCAGCCCTTTTTATTTATTTATTTTTGAGACAGTGTCTCGTTAAGTTGCTTAGGGCCTTGCTGGTCTTGAATGTGAGATCCTCCTTCCTCAGCTTCCCGAGTCGCTGGGATTACAGGTCTATGTCACCACACCTGGCTTTCTTTGGGTTTTCAAAACTGCTGCGGAACCAGGCACATAAGATTTTTTACTTGAAAATTTACAGACAAAACTAAGGCCCTGAGTAGGAAAGCAACTTTTTAAGACTGAGACTTAATCCAGGTTGTCTGACCCTGAGCTACACCCCAGCTTTCAATTCCTGACAATAATAGTTGCTTTCTTCAAGAATTATCTACTAAAATGTGGGCAGAATGTGTAGCAGGTTTCTTAACCTCACCTCTTGCCCGTCTGCCCTTATACTATGAATCAATGCAGGTAACCGTTGCTCACATCAATGCTACTGCAAAGAATGCTGCAGATGATAAGCTCCGGCAGAGTCTCCGAAGGTTTGCAAATACTCACACTGCTCCGGCCACTGTGGTCCTTGTGTCAAGTAAGTGTAAAGATATCCGCTGACTTCAGTTAAATTCACTGTGGGAGTTATAGAGCCAGACACACACGAAAGTAAATTGAGCCCCCAGAGAGGCTGAAACACGTAGGACATGCTGACACTTATTGTTGTGAATTGTTTGGGCAAAAAATGGAGCCTGAATTTTTGTATTGTCTTCTTGGAACTTGAGTTCTTTTTTTTTTTTTTTTTTTTCTGGCAGGGGGGCTGGTTACTGGGGATTGAACCGAGGGGTGCTTAACCACTGAGCCACTCCCTGGCCCTTTTTAAATATATTATTATATTTAGAAATAGGGTCTTGGTAAGTTGCGTTAGGGCCTTGATAAGTTGATGAGGCTGGCTTCGAACTTGTGATCCTCCTGCCTCAGCCTCCCAAGTGGTGGAACTTTAGTTCTTAATGGGACCAGTTTTATTAAAGAAAGTGTGATTTGGTCTGTTCAGGTATTTTTAACCTGGGCCCAGTACAATTTAACTAAAAAAATCTAAAATGAATGATTTCCAAATTTGAGTCTCCTCAACATATTGATGTTTGCTTCCTAGTGATGCTAAAAGAAACAAATGTCTTAGAATTGCATGTAGGTATGTGGTAAAATTGTCCTACTGTGTTAATTTTCTGATAGGAAATGTGCTTGTGTTCTCTAAAAGGGGAAACAACTTTGAATAGAGGCCAGCCAGTCCTTTCTTCTCAGTGGGTGTCACTGGAGTTGTTTTTGTCACATGTTTCTAATGAATGAGAATGAGTTCGGTCTGTATTCTTTCAGCCGATGTCAACTTCGCATTGGAACTTAGTGACCTGAGACACAGGCATGGTTTCCACATAATTTTGGTTCATAAAAACCAGGCGTCAGAAGCACTGCTGCATCATGCCAATGAGCTAATCAGATTTGAAGAATTCATTTCTGACTTGCCCCCCAGGTTACCACTAAAAATGCCGGTAAGTAAGTTTGTTATTTTTGGCAATTTCCAAGATTGAATTATTGAGGCTGAGCAACTTCCAGACTTCAGCTAACAACTGAGGAGGGGAGGCAGAGTGATTCAGATGGGAGAGGGCAACTTTGTGCAGTGCCCACAAGGTAGCTAGCTGAATGTTGTTTTTAGCTGAAGTCTGGAAGTTGCTCGTTCTTATTTTGAAAACGAACTTGTGCCCTTGAGTTGACCTGATGTAACTCTGTTTCCTCTGTATTAGCAGTGCCACACTCTGCTCTATGTTTATAACCTGCCAGCAAACAAAGACGGCAAGAGCATCAGCAACAGGCTCAGACGCCTGTCCGACAACTGTGGTGGGAAAGTGCTGAGCATCACAGGCTGCAGTGCGATTCTGCGCTTCATAAACCAAGACAGTGCGGAACGGGCTCAGAAGCGAATGGAAAACGAAGACGTCTTTGGTAATAGGATCATTGTGTCATTTACCCCAAAACATAGAGAACTCTGTGAAGCAAAGAGTTCAAATGCAATTGCTGATAAAGTGAAGTCTCCCAAAAAACTTAAGAATCCAAAATTGTGCCTCATCAAAGATGCAAGTGAACAATCTTCCAGTGCCAAAGCCACGCCTGGAAAAGGCTCACAGGCAAATTCTGGATCTGCAACAAGAAGTACACATGTTAAAAGTTTACAGGTGATTTTGATCTCTCTTGCTTTCTTAAGCTCATAGTAGGTTTGGTTTCTTTATTTTCATGCTTTATGTGCTTGCTGGCTCTTGGTGTGTCCTCCTCTTATTTTAGTTTTGATAAAACTCAGAGTCAATTATTTTCTGTGCAAGCTGTAAGACATCTTGGGTACTTAAATTTGAAACCCACTGTACTGTGTCTGTGAAGGAGCTGTGCCGCATGGAGTCAAGGACTGACAGCAGAAGCAGTGAGCCGCAGCCCGGTCACGTGAGACTGGCAGCAGCTCCTCACAGTAACCCCAGTGCTGTGGTGCCCACGCCGAAAAACTCTGGGATGGCGGAATTGCTCTACAAAGGCAATCAGAAGTATGTGGGGTTACTCTTTCTCAAAGTTGCGTCTTTAATGTGAAGGGAGATGTGTGACCTTTCCCTTCATTTTCTCCCTTCTATTAGAAAAGAGAACCTCAGTGCCCGAAGTGTCACCAGTTCTCCTGTAGAAAAAAAAGACAAAGAGGAGGCTGTCTTCCGAGTGAGCTATCCATCTGCTTTTAGTGAGTTGATGGCGTCGAGACGAGTTAGTCCTCTGCTCACATCTCCGTCCTGGACTCCTAGGTGAGTCCAGCCTCCTGCCAACACAGGTGGCTATAAGCAGTAGGAAGGATCATGCACTAGTGTGTGTGTTGAAGAGGATACAGAAGTGCCCAAAGGGAAAGATAAGTCTCCAGCACCCCCCCCCCCCAGCTGCATTTCCTTAGGTCATGGCTCACATTCAGGGGCGGTGCTTCTCGCCATTTCCCTCCTCCGAGCCATGATCTTGGCGAGCAGAGATCAGAGAGAGAAGCCTGCCTGGAGTCCCTGGCTAGTGAGGGGAGTATGCTAAGATGTCTCTACATTTGTTGTGTTGAGGAGAGAGTTCAAACTAGGCAGGCGGTGGTTCTTTTTTTTTTTTTTTTTTTTTTTGGTACTAGGTATTGAACCCAGGGCACTTTACCACTGATCCCCATTCCCCAGTCCATTTTATTTTGTGTCTTGGGACAGGGTCTCACTAAATTGCTAAGGCTGGCTCAAACTTGCAATCCTCCTGCCTCAGCCTCCCAAGTTGCTGGGATTACAGGCTTATTAATGTGTCACTTTATAGAAAGCTGCTTGAAAAATAAGAGTCTCTGTAGACCACTATGATTATCTGTCACCTCCCTTTAGTTTCCTAAACCCTTACCACATAATGCTTGAGGCTTGAGACACAGGGAATGACGAAGCATGTTGTATTCTCCTGGGCTCCTTCTGACATTACATTTGTTCTCCTGAGGTGGTGAAGAATCACTGTAGAAAATGATAGTGAACCTGTAAAATTACATGTAAAATTTCACATGAACATTTTCCTATGTGCGGAAAGACTGCAACATATGAGCCAGAAAATTTAAAGTTTTCAGAGCCACAGAGAAGGTTAAAGACTGAAATCGGTAACACAGGTTGATTTCCTAAGGGTAAATGCCCAAAGTAGGACATTAGTTCATCAAGGCTGCCTGTAATTCCTGCCTTTAGCTTTAAATAATACATGAAATAATGTTTGAAATTGAATAATTTATTGGTTGTTTAAAAGGGCTCAACAGATAGTAGTTCAGACAATAGTTCTAAATCCACATATGTTCAAGATAAAAGCACATTTGAAAACCAAATGGGAAAGCTCTTTTCTATGTGTAGCTTCTTACAAAGCCTGAATTTTAAAGCCTTAAGTACATTTTTAAAAAAACTAATCCCAATGTGTGTTTCCAGCAGGAGTGTGTCTCCAAACTTCTTAAACAGAGCATCCCCACTTGCTTTCAGCGTTGCTGACCCCAACAGCGGAACCGACCGCCCAGACCCTTTTGCAAATGGTGCTGACATCCAGGTCAGCAATGTGGACTACAGGTTGTCCCGGAAGGAGCTGCAGCAGCTCCTCCAAGAGGCCTTTTCTAAGCATGGCAAGGTAACCTGCTCACTCTTGCTTGTTTACCCTTTGGTAAGTCAAGAGAACTTAATTTGGCACACATAACCACAGCCAGGATGTAAATGTGACTGAATGGGTTTGAACTCCTTCCTTTCTCTGAGGTCTACTCAGGTTGTGCTATATGTCCAGTTTCTAGGATACAGCCCCAGAGAGCAGGAGCCCTGGCCATGAGAAGCACTTGTCATAGGCAGGCTCTAAATGACACTCTAGAAAACAAAACATTGATGGGTCTTAGTCAGCTCTGCCTACAAAAATACAGAGAAAGCATTCTTAAGTAATGTTGGCTATTTTTCTTTATTTCTTATTGTACCTGACTCAGCTTTTAGATGCAGTTTGCTAAAAATCCACCTTTTCTAGTCTGGGGTTTTGCAGAGTGCAGACTACCTAGAAGACCCTTCCCGTGCACTGGCCTCTGAGTCTCAGACAGCTGTGTGTGCCAGAGCACCCAGGCACACCAGGCCTGCTGTGCACCTCTGAAGTCACCCCATCCCACTTACCTATCTTCTGGCCAGCAGACATGCAGTGCTCACATGGGTTCCCTCACAGCTTCCCTGAAGTCCACAGATGTGTTTCTAAATGGCAGGACCTGGGTAGACTTAGTTCCATTTTCCTTTTTCCCATGGTAGGTGAAGAGTGTTGAGCTCAGCCCCCACACGGATTACCAGCTCAAGGCTGTTGTGCAGATGGAAAACTTGCAAGACGCCATCAGCGCAGTGAATAGCCTCCACAGGTGTAAAATTGGCAGCAAGAAGATCCTGGTCTCACTTGCCACAGGAGCTGCTAATAAATCACTCTCTTTACTGAGGTAAGAAACAAGGCAAACAACCCAACTGTTTATTTCAGGAAGTAACATTTGACCCAGAAACTGTTTTGGAAATAATAAAAATTGATCTTATCACATTCTTAGTTCTGTTGTGATTTTATGTATGCAGTAATGCTTATTTTCAATCTATATAGTTAGAAATAAGCCACTTGAGTCTTGTTCAGTCATTAATCGTAGGTGAAGTACAACTTAAATTTGACAGGCAACTGGGAGTAAAATAGTATGCCACATATCCAGAACAGGTTCTAAAAATAGAACTCTAAAAGCTTACAAGTCTGCAAAGTCTAAAATGTTTCCTTCAACTCTTAGTAAAAGGTGCATTCACCTTGCAGACTAGATCTACACAGCTCTAAGCTCTCAACTTGGCACATGACCTTAATGCCACACAGCCACCCAGTGCCAATTAGTGCACTTTACAACTGTGTCAATCTTGGGAATCCTGCGGCTTTATTTATACTAAGGTTTGATTCTCCTTTGGCTTCCCTATTTTAAAATAGGAAGCTCTCCTGAGTGTCTGTTTGGATCTTTAACTTGTATTTCACCATTGTTTTATTTTCCTTAGAATAGAAATAATTCTCATTTGAAGAAAATTTGGAAAGTTCAGTAACAAAAGCAACAGGGGAGAAAGTCATCTATAATTCTGTGGCTCAAAGCCAATCACACTTACCATTTGGGCATTTTCTAAGCACAGTTAATGTTTGGGCTTTTTGGGTTTTTGTCGTTGTTTTTAACTTCCCTCTGAGGGTTTATTTGTGTACTTTTTGATTTTTAAACAATAGTTGAGATTATGTTGTATTGAGTTATGTTATATTCACATTATAGGAATTCTGATCCTGTGTATATAATGTATGAACACCATAGCAGGAGATGATTCAAGCTCTTGAATTAGCTTTTTACTCTGAGTTAGCAACCAGGTGCTTGTCCTACTGTGAGCAGTCTTTCTTTCTGCACCATAGGTAAAAATAAGATAAAAATATAGATAAAAATCCTAGTGTATAATTTAATTTCTCATTGGCTTGTCCCTAAAATTCTTTCTTTTAAAATTTTCTAGAAAACAAATCAACATATCAAAACTGGTAAATTTACTTTGCATACACTACACATTGTATTAATTTTATGAACTCATTTTTCTAAAAATATGCTTTGTAATGTAGAAGTGGTATGCTTTCTGATTAATTAAAATTTTTGTCTTACAGTGCAGAAACCATATCTATTCTTCAGGATGCCCCTGCCTGTTGTTTGCCTCTTTTTAAATTTACAGATATCTATGAAAAAAAGTAAGTAGGTTTATCGTTTCGCGGATCCAGCCAATACTGACTGGTGACTTGCTTGCATGAACCATGGTAGCAATGCAGGGAGCAGGAACAGTGTTGTGCTGATTTGAATTTTGAATTTAACATACATTTTAAAAACTTCTTTTATTTTTAGTAAATTTAGACTTTAATCCCCAACCCTATTCTTTTTTTTTTTCCTAGTCTAGTTCTTTTAGTTTTTTTTTTTTTTTTAATCAGCCTTTTTATTCTTCGTTTTATTGGTCATTGAATGAACATTTCTCAGTGCTCTCTGGGCTGTGCACCCTGGACAGTGGCTGGATCTGGCTGGGTGCTCAGCACCCAGCGCGTGACGCTGTGTGACGTTAGTGGGTGAGAGCTGGGTGCTGTGAAGGATGCAGAGCTGTGCGGGGCACAGCCCTTGTCCCTGAGGCGCCATGTCTAGAAGGGAAGAGAAGACACTCAGAAATTTCTATGTGAATCAAAGAGATCTCATAGAAAAGGAGGAGCAGGGAGAAAATGGTGCACAGCAGGAGACAAGGAGCTTGACTGTGATCCCAGATGAGAACGGGGGCCACTGCAGCGCTGCGGAGTGAGGGAGGCACGCGTGGCAACAGGACCCATGCTACAGGGAGGCTCTTGGTGGCAGAAGTCAGATGGTGTGAACAGGGAGTGGGGGGACAGAAAAAGGAGTGTGCTACTCCTGGCCCAACACTGAACAGATGCTGTGGGAGCAAAAAAAGCTAGATGGCCTAGATGACGGAGATCTCCAGTGCCGAGACACAGGAGTGGGCACTGGCGCTGTGAAGCAGGAGAGGTGAAAAGCAGAGGGCAGTTTGACCCTGGGTTTTCTTGCCTTGGGAAACTGGGAGCATGGCCAGACAGTTAAAGTGGAAACAAGGAGGTAGAACGGGACTCAGGAGTGGTGCGCATCCTTGGTTGTGGACATAGAGCTCTGGGGCCACTGGAGCCGCTGGGTAGGGCTCAAGTACTCTTGTGCACACTTGGAGGCTCCCTTGGAGGAGAAGTTGGCCCTGAAGATAGGGCAGTTACTGCCCAAAGGTGGGCATGATGGGCCAGAGCAGATAAGGCAGAGGTGGGGTGTTGTTCCAAGGATGTGTGGAAAGAGAGCACTTCAGACACAGGGATTGCAGGGGTCCAAGGATACGTGTGGTCTGGGGGTGAGTGAAGGCTGCTGGTGGCTGCAGAGCCATCACTACGGAGTCCTGCGGGTGAAATCTGGGAGGGAAGGGGCGAGAGCCTGGAGGACGAGATAGCAGGTGCAGCTGTGGCGAACCTGGCTGTTTTCCTCATGGAGGACCACCTGGGGGCACCTGGTCAGGGGGAGGGGCGCTGGGAGAGGGCAGTCAGTGAAGATGGGATGGTGGGACACTGGGAAGGAAGCGCTGGACAGACGGGAAGCGCGGTTAGTGTTGTTGAGCACATTCCTCCAGGGAATGTGGGATACATCACTCCACAGGTGGGAAAATCGAGGCCTGGATTGGGTTGCATATCTTGACAAGGGTCACATGATGTCAGCTTAGATCTGTCTACCTCCAGAGCCTGGGTCCAAGTATGCAAGATGCAAGTTAGGAGGTGACTGAGATGTTCAGTCTCGGAGGATGTGAGCATGTGGTTGGGGCACAGGGGAGTGACAGTCCCTGGAAAGGAGCATGCTTGTGAGGGCAGAGAGCAGGGTGGCAAGAGGTAAGAGGGATTTGGAAGTGAGTGGGGCCACACTGAGAGAAGTCATGTTTGATAGCTTTCCATCTGACAGATGTTTACAAGGATGTTTACACAAATTGGGCAGGCATAGGGGAGAGGCTACCAAATGACATGGTCATTGTGCTGGGCACTGAGCCAGAGATGACTCCACGGAATACCAGGCATCACTCAGTTGGTAGTAAATAAATTCACAGAATAATCGAGATTGACTTTTTTTTTTTTTTTTTTTTTTTGATATTTCTGTACAAAGAACAACATTCTAAGTTAGTGTATCTCTCTTGTTTTTTTAGGTTTGGACACAAGCTGAATGTGTCAGATTTATATAAGTTAACGGACACAGTCGCAATCCGTGAACAAGGAAACGGGCGGCTGGTGTGTCTCTTACCCAGCAGTCAGGCCCGCCAGAGCCCCCTGGGGTCTTCCCAGTCACATGACGGCTCCTCCACGAATTGCAGCCCAATTATATTTGAAGAATTAGAGTACCATGAGCCTGTCTGCCGACAGCATTGTTCTAATAAGGACTTCAGGTGTGCTACATGTTTTCCTTAAATAATCCTTTTATGTAAGAGTGGAACATCTCGAGTTAATTACCCTGTGAATGTTTTAGAACTACGAGGATTCTTAACTATTTTGTTTTCTCTTCTGCAGTGAACATGAATTTGATCCAGACTCCTACAGAATTCCTTTTGTGATTCTCTCTCTGAAGACGTTTGCACCCCAGGTCCACAGTCTTCTCCAGACCCATGAGGGCACTGTGCCTTTATTAAGGTGAACAGCGTTGTGCGTTGTGGGTGTGATCCCCCAGCTCTCTGTGTCAAAGAAAGTCTGACCTTCTGACCACACACACACACCATGGAGCGCTTCATCCTAACATGTGTAGCCTTTCAGCTGAATTGTATCTGAAGTGGGATCTATTCACTCAGTGTTTACAAAATTTCACAAAATTTGTGTCTGTACTAAAGTTTACGAACAAACGGTACAGTTTATTCTCCATAGGAAAGAGATGTATTGTCAGTGCAGCGATAGAAATCTGCATAGTGGCTAGGAAAGTGCACACAGTCTCAACTACTTGAAAATGTTAAGACCTGAAAAAGAAGTGTGCTCCTCAGGAGTCCATCTGACCACTCCATAGCGCTTACTACAAAAGTCAGTGCAGGACCAAGAGGCCTGGTGCCCCGGGGGCTGAAGCAGATACGTAGCTGACTGGGAACTCTGGGGCCTGAGAGCTAAGCTCTGCTCCTGGAAAACTGCCCGGAAATTCCCAGTACCAGCAGAGGACTTCATGAGGCCAGTGTCACAGCAGTTAAGGTCCTTGGGACCTTAACTTTAGCATTCAAACCCAGATGTGGGCTTTTAAACAGAAGTTGCTTAGTAACCGACACTTAACCTGAAGCCTCCCGTTTAGTCGGCGCTTTGCTTTTCCATTATTTTATTTCAACCTCTCTCCCCTCCCTCTTCAGCTTTCCAGATTGCTATGCTGCAGAGTTTGGTGACCTAGAAGTAGTGCAGGAAAATGAAGGGGGCGTTCCCTTGGAACACTTCATCACCTGCATTCCAGGTGTGAACATTGCCACTGCTCAGAACGGCGTCAAGGTGGTGAAGTGGATCCACAACAATGGATCTTTGAAATGCAACCAGTGTGTAACTGGAAAATTTCTCTGCTTTCACTTCTATTGTAAGTAACCCTAGTGAACTGTGCGTTACTCTGGCTACTTTGAGAATTAGTAGGAAAGGTTTGCCAGCCTCAAATAAGCTGGATCAGCCAGTTGGTTGTGAGGGATGGTGGACAGAAGCAGAGACGTGAAGTGGCTCTTCAGTTTCCTCCGCCTGCTCATGATTGAACTCAAGCCAGAAACTAGAAAGTTCATCACTTTCCCTTCAGCTGAGGAAATCATGCATCCTGCCTCACACATGTCCTTTCTTTCTCTAGACCCTTGGCTTCTGCGTTCAAAAAGTCCTGTGGGGAACCCGCAGCTGATCCAGTTCAGTAGAGAAGTGATCGACCTGCTGAAGAACCAGCCGTCCTGCGTCATACCCATGGGTAACTTCATCCCGTCCTACCACCACCACTTTGCCAAGCAGTGCCGAGTGTCAGACTACGGCTACTCCAAGCTGATTGAGTTATTGGAAGCAGTGCCTCATGTGTTGCAGGTAAGGGTGCTAAGGGGTTGTTTGGAGGCAGGAATGTTCCCTCGTGGCTTTGGCTGCTCCAGGCAAAGAAACAATATAGATAGTAAGCTGATTTCTAAAATATCAGTTCTTATCAAAATAGCCTGTAAAAGTTTTGTCCAAAGTGCAGGAGGCACACACCAGGTGGCTCCTCAGTTGTGGAGGAAGGCACTCCTTAGAGGACCGTGGACATCTTACCTCTGGTCTCTTTAGACTGACGCCCTCCCCACACAGTTCTCTCCACAGTTGTTCACTGCTGCAAGGGAGCTGCTGTGGACATCTCGGCACTTATGTGTGGGTGCCTCTGTAAAAGTCGAGGGCTTAGCCTTTCTTGTGAGTGAGCTGGAGAGTGACTGTGGGGCAGGAGCAAGGTATTGGACCCTAAGAAGACTTGGCCCATTAACTTACAACATCAGAGTAGTTTCCCACTCTTAAAAATGGCTTGAAAGCTTTTGCTGTCGGGGTTGGGGCTATGGCTCAGCGGTAGAGCGCTCGTCTTGCATGTGTGAGTCCTGGGTTCGAGCCTCAGCACCACGTAAATAAAATAAAGGTATTGTGTCCACCTACAACTAAAAAATTATTTAAGAAAAAAAAAGCTTTTGCTGTCTTTTAAAGTTAAAATTAGCTATTCAGACTGACAATATACTTTTCATTCTGTGCTCCTGATTTTGGGATGTGCAGGACCCAAACAGTCCAAGGCAGGCGGTTTTCTTGTTGACTGTGGATGCTTTGCTGATTTAGGAGTGTTTCACGAGGCAGACATCACATGTAAAGGGAGTTACTCCCTGAGGGTAGCAGCAGCAATGAAGCAAGTATCTCCTAAGGTCCTGTGAGTGTAAGTAATCGAAATATTTGATTTGCAGATTCTTGGAATGGGCTCCAAACGTTTGCTGACCCTCACCCACAGGGCTCAAGTGAAGCGCTTTACTCAGGATTTACTAAAACTCCTCAAATCCCAGGCCAGCAAGCAGGTTATTGTGAGAGAATTCTCACAGGCTTATCATTGGTGAGTTGAGAAGTAAAAATTAAAGGCAGACATTTCAAATTACTTTTTCTTCCCCCAGAGTCTAAGCAGTTATCTAACTTTCCTATTAAGCATGCTTGGAAAACTTGTAGTTATTGTCATGATGATTTTACTCATTCTTTACCCATTCCTGGTGTTGTATCTAGGTGTTTCTCAAAGAACTGGGATGTTACTGAATATGGTGTTTGTGAGTTGATTGATATCGTATCAGAGATTCCAGACACAACCATCTGCTTGTCCCAACAAGATCAAGATATGGTGATCTGTATCCCCAAAAGAGGTACATGGCTCACGCTCCTGAACACACTGTCCTTCTCAGTGGGGTCTAAAATGTGGGTCCTTTAGGTCCCCTCTCTCTACATGGCTCCTGAGGATTCCATGGAAAGTGCAGTTTGAAGATTGCCAGGGGGCTGGGGTTGTGGCTCAGCAGTAGAGCGCTTGCCTAGCATGTGTGAGGCACTGGGTACAATCCTCAGCACCACATAAAAATAAATAAAATAAAGGTATTGTGTCCAACTACAACTAAAAAAAATATATTAAAGAAAAAGAAATTGCCATGGTACCTGGCCTTGTGTTCCTCAGAGTAGGTGAAGTCACTTGTCATAGGTGAAAGCGCACTGGTTTTTTTTGGAACTTACTCCAAGGGGAAAAAGAGTGTAGCTAACACTTCCTTAAAATGCAGCCCCCTCCCGTCTGTGACTGTGTAAGCTGCAGTGCCTCAGCTCAGGGTCTGTCACGCGGCTGTTGCTTGTGTCTTCTTAATTCTGAGCACTTTACCATGCACAGCTGAGCAGAGAAGAAAACTCAAGTGTTGTGTTTTGTCTTTTGAATTTTTAAAAAATATTTATTTACTTGTTTTAGTTGTACACAATGCCTTTGATTTTATGTGGTGCTGAGGATCGAACCCAGGCCGTGCCCGTGCTAGGCGAGCGCTCTACCACTGAGCCACAACCCCAGCCCCTGTCTTTTGAATTTGCATGATTCCAGTTGAGGGCTGGGAGGTGGGATAGTTAGATGTGCATATGGTCATGCACTCCCACTGTTAGGGATCCATGATTTTTAAACTGGGCTCCCACAAAACACTGATGTCCATGAATTCTAGAGCTAAGATAAGTAATGTCAGTCTTTCTCCAATTCTAATTTAAAACTTAGTAGAAATAGCCAGGCACAGTGGCACATGCCTACAGTCCCAGCCATTTGGAAGGCTCTAGATTACCTTTGTATGCAGAGAACTGTTGAAATATCACGTTCATACGGGTTGGAGGAGGCAGTGGCTAGCCCACAGGTGGCACTGTTTCTACTGTAAGGTGAATACACGTGTATTCACAGCAGACCTTAATAGCATCACGCCTTCCCAGTGTTCTGCCCTTGAACTCATGTGAGAACCACTTGCGAAGAGCAAAGAGTCCATGTGTTTGAATTGTGTGTGTTTGGAAGACAAAGATGTCTGTCTTGTAGACTTCAAATAGGACTTACTGCAGTGTGGGTGTTGAACCCAAATGGATAGAAAAAGACTGTGACCTACATTTTGTTTTGTTTTTAAAGAACGTACTCAGGATGAAATAGAAAGGACAAAACAGTTCTCCAAGGATGTTGTTGATTTGCTGCGTCACCAGCCCCACTTTCGGATGCCCTTTAATAAGTTTATTCCCTCCTATCACCACCACTTTGGCCGGCAGTGCAAGCTCGCATACTATGGGTTTACCAAACTACTTGAACTTTTTGAAGCCATACCTGATATTTTGCAAGTGAGTGAAGACATTCTATTTTTCTAAACAATATTTAGGGAATTGTTTTTTCATTTTTGGACCTGTTTTCCTGGGAAGTAAGGAGTTTTGAAACAGTATGACAATCTGAAATATTCCCATCAGATAAGCTGTGTTGTCAGCTCATTAGTATTTTTGGTAAATGTGGTTTTCTTCTTTAATAAAGAATTTGTTTCAGGGGCTGGGATTGTGGCTCAGCGGTAGAGCGCTCGCCTGGCGCGTGGGCGGCCCGGGTTCGATCCTCAGCACCACGTACAAATAAAACGTATTGAACAAAACGCATTGTGTACAACTAAAGCAAATAAATAAAAAAATATATATATAAAAAAAAAAATTTGTTTCAAACTCTCTAAGATGATTATTAAGAAGAGGATCAGGGGCTGGGTTTGTGGCTCAGCAGTAGAGCGCTCGCCCAGCGTGCGCGGCCCGGGTTTGATCCTCAGCACCACGTACAAATAAACGCATTGTGTACAACTAAAGCAAATAAGTAAATATTTTTTTTTTTTTTTAAAAAGGAGCAGGTAATTTGATCTCTTAGGCTGGATATTCTCTCACAAGCTCCATATTTTCCAAAACCCCTGTGCTGGAGGTGGGGGTGAGCATAGGAGGTGACAGTGATACTAAGCTACTGAGCTGATTTCTGTGGTTGATTTTATTAATACTGTTGGGCTCATAAAGTGCTTTTAAAATTTCCTATTTTCATAAAACATACATGACAGAATTCACTCTCATAACCTTGTTCTGGTATACATTTTAGTACTCAGTACATTCCTCTTGGGAATCAACTTCCAGAATTTTTTCATCTTGCAAAACCGAGCCTCTGTACCTCTTAAACACCACCAACATTCTTTTTAATTACTAATTATATACATTTTTCATGCCCTTTAGTTTCAGAATTCTAATTTGTTCAGTCTTCCTTTTCTCCTCTCTTTGTGTTTCCCAAGGTATTGGAATGTGGAGAAGAAAAAATCCTTACTTTGACAGAAGTAGAACGGTTCAAAGCTCTGGCTGCCCAGTTTGTGAAACTTCTGCGGTCCCAGAAGGATAACTGCCTTATGATGACAGATCTGCTCACAGAATACGCCAAGACTTTTGGCTACACATTTCGTCTCCAAGACTACGACGTCAGTTCAGTCTCAGCTCTGACGCAGAAACTCTGCCACGTTGTGAAGGTAGAGAGGTGACTTTCATGGTATCGCCCTGGCATGGTCCTCACGGGCAGTTTACCTGGGCTGTAGCGTTTGCATGTTTACCCCATACCACTTGCTGTCGCTGCACGGTTGTTTTGTGTGGTATCAGTACCTTAGTAGGCTTGCCACTGCAGGTGTCCGGTCTTCCTTCTGTGTTTACTAATGGCCTTGTCCAGGTAGTTCCTCTTTGAGTTGATGGGGTCACTTTTTATCCCATGGTGTGTGTTCTCAGCAGGGCAGACCTGAAGTTGAATCCTTCCAGACAGACTTGGTCTCCCAGGTTTATGGGAAACTGTAATCACATATCTCTCCTCTCCTCTAAATCCCTGCTCCCTTGGGAGTGGATCCAGGCAAGCACAGGCTCAGAATTACCTTCATCGCTGCTGCACGTATGTCAGAGGGCAACTTCCTTCCCTTGCCTGCCCTGAACTTCCCTCCCAGGTCAAGGCAGAGCAGCTGTGCAGTTTCCAGGCCACCTCCAGCACAGGACCAGGGAAGTCACCAGCAGGGGGAAGAACTAGGAAGGAACCAGGAAGTAGGGCAATGCAGGCATGAGTCTGGGAGGGATCTGTTGTAGTCCATGAGTTGGAGGACGTGGAACCCGCACAGGAGGTGGAAGGATGCATACTGGGAGAGCGGATGTCGCAGAGCCAAGGAAGAGGAATAGCCGGCAGTGTCCCATGCCTCTGGTGTTGCTGGGGAAGGCAGTGACGGTGTCACTGTGATGTGGGGACAGAAGCCACAGTGAGCCGGTTGAGGAATGAGGAGGGAGGGCATGGCAGCGGTCTCCACACTTCCTGGTTGTGCTTGCGAAGGAGGAGGGTGGGAGGCGCAGCTGGGAGTGTGGACCGGGTGAGGCCAGCTGGGGCGGCTGGCCTCTGATTGGGGTTCTGAGTCTTGGGCATGTTTGAGAGCCGCCCTGCAGGGTTCACTTGAGAGCGAGAAGATGAGCACCAGTGCGAGAGAGAAGGGTTCACGGGGTGGTGTCCTTAGCAGGAGGGATGGCTCTGACCTTCATATCTCGATGAGAGGGAGGGGTGACAGGCAGGGTGCTGATGTAAGTGTGAGGTTTGCTGTCAGGGAAAGGATGGTGATTTCCACCCCATGGCTCCTGTCTAACCAAGGGGAAGGTAAGATGAACTGCTTAGCAGAGGAGGAGAGACCGGCTCGTGGTGGAGGAGGGGTGGGCAGAAGGCTTGAGTCGTGAGTGGGAGGGAGGCGTGGCCGGGAGGTCAGGTGGGGCCTGGGAGTGCGGCGAACTCCCTGGACGTGGGCCCCTGGACTGACCTTGGAAATGGGCATGGGGTGCAGCCGCCTGGGTGCAGGCCCAGGGGAGCTCGGCAAGCAGGCAGAGGGACAGAGGGGCATAACGTGAATGAACCAACGGCCCACGGTGCCAAGGCGGCTGAGAGAGGACGGACCAGACACGAATCAGGAGGAGGCAGGGAGGCGGTGGGGAGGTGGGGAAAGGTGCAGAAGGCGGAGCAGCGGGGCCTGCTGGTGCTTGGCCTGTCGTCGGTGCCCCTGTCCATACACACAGGGTACTTTGGAGGGCTGGATGCCCTTGGGGATGGGTCTGCAGTGCAGTAGGTGCAGAGGGCAGCCCTGGAGATGAGAAAGTGGGGGCCAGTCTCCTGGGCGCTCAGTGGCCTGCACGGTGGGAGGAGTGGGCTCGGGTGGCTGGGAAGACTGAGCCGCGGCTGGAGACTGATGCACGAGGTCGGCTGATGGGAAATTGGGTGTGAGCGGGCAAGATGGGGAAGGTGCAGCCCTGCTGCCCACTGTCACCTCCGGGCAGCTGCTGAGAGTGCCATAGCACAGACTTCCTGAGCAGGCTGAGATCCTCAGGTGAGCCTGTGAGTGTGCTCCGAACCTCAGTGCTGTTGAAAGCTCCCGTGGTGATTCTCACGCATACACGAGAATCGAGACAGAATCTAAGCAGCTTTAAAGGAGCAGGGCTTGGCTTGGTCTGGTTCCTTAAGAGGCAGTAGCAGTGTGATGGTGTGTCACCTAAGACGACGACTCACAGGCCGCTGGACCTGATTCTGCTGCTGATCCCGCCCCGCCTCTGAGCAGGCAGTCTGCTGGTTCCTGTGTGGGGTGGAGTGGGAGTCTCCTGCTGGCGCAGAGTGCACCCAGGACCAGGCTGAGACGCACTGTTGGCCCCTCGCTGCCCCCCACCTCTCTGCCCCTCGGACTCCAGAGTCCCAAAGTGGACCATCTTCTGATTACTTAGCCCTCACTGTGGGCATGGAGATCTTTGAAACTTACGGGGAAGCCAAGTAAATGGGGACCAGCTGTAAGAGCAAATGTTGGTCAGACTCAACGATGCCTAAGCAGCATGACCTTCACACACAGGCTGCCTGCTCTACTTACAGTAAAGGCCTGTGGGCAGACACGCCCCCAGCCAAGGCCTGCTGATCTCAGACTCCAGATGCTTGTTTCTGTACACGGGTTTTTGTTTTGCTTTGTCTAAATTTTTTTTTTTAGTTGTTGATGGACCTTTTTTATTTATTTATTTATATGTGGTGCTGAGAGTCGAACCCAGTGTCTCACACATGCTAGGCAAGCGCTCTGTCACTGAGCCACAACCCTGGCCCTCTGTACCCAGTTTTGGTCTCCAAGTGATAATGGGTATCTTTTCCACAAAGTTTTCCTCCCAATGCACTTTATCACTTCAGTCTTTCACTTTCTTGAAAATCTGAAACAATTGAGGAATAGACACATAGAGATGAAAATGCCAGCTTTTCAATTAGAAGACTAGAAAACAGCTTGCCTTGTGGTTAGAGGGGCCCTCTGCCTCTCCTCAGTCCAAATCCCCCATTCCACCCCTCCTGTGAGCATAACATCCCTTCACCCACAAGCCTGAGCCAGGCATGTCAGCTACTAGTCTTGCCATGGGGATAGGGAAGTGGGAAGGAGGGAGGGTGCAAGGGAGGATGGAGGGTAGAAGCTTCTCCGTTATCACCCTGACAGAAGAAAAGTGGTGTGGATGGAAGGTTTTGGTCAGGGTCCAGCAGAGAGGAAGAGAACAATTTCTGCTGTGATCTCATCCAAAGAGCTGGTCTGATATCCTAAAGAAGCTCAAGCAAACCCACTCACTTTATTTTAGTTTGAGAGAAAAAGAGTTTGTTCCTCTATTGGTTTCATTAACCAAAATGAAATCAGCTGAACTGGGTAATTCAGCTAGATTTTCTCTCCTGAGTTCAAGTTTGGCTCTTGGCTTTCCCCAGGTTGCTGATATGGAATCTGGCAAACAGATTCAGCTGATCAACCGGAAGTCTCTGCGGTCCCTCACTGCCCAGTTGCTGGTACTGTTGATGTCTTGGGAAGGAGCCACCTCTCTTTCTGTCGATGAGCTCAAGAGACATTATGAGACCACCCACAGTACTCCTCTCAACCCCTGTGAATATGGATTCATGACCTTGACCGAACTTCTGAAGAGTCTGCCTTACTTAGTTGAGGTATGTGTGTTAGTGGTTTTGAGAGCTAATGAACTAAGTCTTTTTTTTTTTGGGGGGGGGGTGCTGGGGATTGAACCCAGGGCCTTGTGCATATGAGGCAAGTACTCTACCAACTGAGCTATATCCCCAGCCCTGAACTGAGTCTTTCTGGGTCTAGATTAACCCAGCGTGTAGCGTGGAAGGGGTCCCCAGAGATCTTCAAGACCGATGGTCATTTTATACATGAACACACAGAGGCCTGGGGAGGCAAAGGAACCCTGCTGGGGGGGGGTGGGAAAGTCAGTGCAAAGGCTCTGGACTCTTGGTGTTTTTCCCAGCTGGATTTTGCTAGTGCTGCCTTCCTAAGTTAGGTGGCATGTGTCGGAGTGTCAGGGACTTAACAGCAGAGGTGAGGGTCAGAAAGAAGGTTGGCTGGCCAGCCACCCAGGCAGCCTGCCAGTGGCTGGGAGAATTTTAAGACAATATTTTATGTAGTTGGGCAACAAACAAAAACCTAGAGCAAGTAGGTGAGATCCTAGAAAAGTAAATCATCCAACTCAAGAGGAAGTTAAAAATCAGACTAATTACTACAAAAGAGACTATAAAGATCCTTCAACTCTTACCATTGAACAAGGTGCCAAGACCAAGAGGGTTAGTAGTTGCATCTTGACCAGCCCTGAAGGAACAGGTAACTGCAACTTTTTAAAGACCATTGTAGGACACACACACACACACACACACACACACACACACACACGAAAGTTCATCACTTCCATGGTGCCAAAATAACTTTAATACAGAAAGCCTGATATCCCATAACAATTCTAAATATGGTAGTAGCAAATTCAGCAACATAAGGTAAGAATGATAAACCATTGCTGTTATATAACTGTGTGATAGACAATTCAAAAACAGCAGGGCCGGCATTTGCTAAATTCTGTTAATTGTGTATTCTATCAACACTGGCTCTGGATAATACAAATGATGCTTCAGGACTTTCATGACCAGCTAAGGTTGGGAAATATCCCTTCTCTTGGAGATTCCAGTACATATTAAAGATTCTGAAAAAGTTTATGATTAAAAAAAAAATCTGTGTGACTTAATAGGAGAAATGGTTTTGTGTGTGTGCGTGCTTCTTATTGTCTTTGTTACTTTTTTTAAAAAATATATTTTGTTTTAGTTGGACACATACCTTTATTTCATTTTCATGTGGTGCTGAGGATTGAACCTAGCACCCTGCAGGTGCTAGGTGAGCACTCTACCGCTGAGCCACAACCCCAGCCCCCTTTGATACGTTTTTAAAGAATGCTGATGCCCTCCTGCATCCCCATTTCTTGTAAAGTCAGTATGGAAGGTGAGGCTTAGAGCTTCGGTCTGCGGCCTGTGCAGTGCTCTCCAGGGCTACTGCCCCTCCTTATTGCCTCTTGATTTGAGACTGCAGTTCCTGGCTTCCCTCCCCACTCACTTGCTCTTGTTTCTGGGCCTGTGGACTTGCAGATAGCTTAGTTCAAAAGTGCAGCCTCCTCTTAGAGGAGCTCCTAGAATGACTGTCCCCGCAGCCGCCTCCTGCTCCTTTGCATGTTATTGCCCATTTTTCAAATTGATGGGGTTTTTTGTTTGTTTGTTTTTTGTTTACTCTCAGCTGGAGTCCTCATTTCCATGGGACAGAGCCAGTCACTTGTGAATTTTCTAATCCTGTCTTTTCTTTTGGACCAGGTTTTTACTAATGATAAGACAGAAGAGTGTGTGAAGCTCACAAGTCTCTATTTGTTTGCAAAGAATGTGCGGTCTTTACTTCATACTTACCACTACCAGCAGATTTTCCTTCATGAATTCTCCATGGCCTATACCAAGTATGTTGGAGAAACACTGCAGCCCAAGGCATATGGCTACAATAGTGTGGAGGAGCTCTTGGGAGCCATCCCACAGGTAGGTGTTTTCTCGGTTTCTTGGAGAGCCTCGTTCCTGAGGAGCCACAGTGTAACTTGTGAACAGGGAGATAAAATGCTGCCAAAGTAATAAAGTGGCAGCACCTTGAACTGATTCTTTCAAAACGTCCTGTTAGTGTGAGATTAGTGATTCCGTGGTTTTCATTGATTCTTCAAGCCTTAAAGCTCCTGTGTGCCAGGTAAGTAGCCCCAGATCCTCCCCTCAGAATGGTGCTGGTAATGTGTGTCGGACACCTGGCGGGCAAGGAGTTGGTGTGGGCACTGCAGTGACAGCCTTGAGCAGAGGGTCTGCTCCCCAGGTGCCAGAGGAGGGACATGGCTGCAACCACTTGCTGGGCATGGAGGTCCCAGGGCAGCAGCGCCGAGGACATGAGCAAGTTACTATGTGAGGAGGAGGGGAGAGGGCAGTCCAGTCGCAGTAGCACCAGCTGATGGAGCCACAGGAAGTAGCACAAGGTGCCGGGACCTTAACACCACGTTGGGGGGCTGGGGTACAGCTCAGTGGTAGAGCATTTATTTGCCTGGCATGGGCGAGGCCCTGGGTTCAATCCCCAGCTCTGCAACAACATAGAAAAGGAATAAAACCTGTGCCGGGGCCTGCTTGTGACGTAAAGCTCAGTTTGGGGGGCTTCGCTGCTCTCGCTAAGGAGCTGGATGGCGTGGGGGAGCTGGAGGAGCCAGGCTGTGTTCAGAAAGCAGCTCAGTGGCTGCTGCCCATGGTGGGGTGAGTGGAACAGGAGCATGGGAGGTTTGGCCATCACAGAGGTCCCAGCAACTGCTAGACAGAGGTCAGTCAGGATGAAAATGCAGGTTGAGCATCCCTAATCTGAAAACCTGAAATCCAAAATACTCCAAAATCCAAAACAAAATTGAGTGCCAACATGAGGCTGTAAGTGGAAAATCCCACACACCTGACTCACGTGTAGGTGGCACACTAAAAACAATGTATAAAATAATTTCAGGAACCAGGCATGGTGGCACAAGCCTGTGGTTCCCAGCAAATCAGGAGGCTAAGGCAAGAGGATATTAAGTTCAATCCAGGGCAATTTAGACTCTTGAAACAAAAAGGGCTGAGGCTGTAGCTCAGTGGTAGCGTGCTTGCCTAGCATGCTCAGGGCCCTGGATTCAGTCTCCAGTGATGCAAAAAAGACAAAAACCGAAAAATCCTTCAGGCTGTGAGGACAAAGCATATATGAAACATAAATAAATTTGTTTTATTAAAATATTTTTATTGGTGCACTGTAATTTTATGTAATAGTGGAACTCCTTATGCCATATTCATGTGTACACGTAATTTATTAAATTATCATTCTTCAATAGCACCCTTTCCCTCTTCTCCCCTCCTCCTCCTCAATCTGCTTACTCTACTGATGTCCCTTCTGTTGTTGTTATTATTTCAGTTAATATATAAGCAAAATTCACTGTGGTATATTTATACAAGGACACAGCATAATTCGGTAGATTTTGTTCCCCAGTACTTCCCGTACCCTCCCTCCCCTCCATCCCCTTTCTCTACTCTGTTGGTCTCCCTTCTACATAAGCGAATTGTATGTTTTGCTTTGAGTCCCATCCCCAAGATGCCTCATTATGTACAAAGAGATATTCCAAAATCTGAAGCACTTCTGGTCTCAGACATTTCAGATAAGGGAAACTCAACCTGTAAGGAAATAGAGGAAGTAGTAAAGATGGATGAAGACTACTTAGGAGTTGAGACCAGGGGCCTGGTGGAGATCACATGTGGGGGCCCTGGAGCCAAGGGTCCCCACCCCCACCCTGAGCTGGCCAGGGAGGTGAACAGCACCATTAGGTGGGGTACTTTGCTTAGGATTAGGATCAGAAACTTAGCTTAGGGTTCTGGGAAGTCTGTCTATTCTTTTTGTGTTTAGTTTTTGGAAAAAATGGTAAGAGCTCTCGTGAGATCTTTCTTGATTTCTGTGGTGTTTAAAAGACATTCTTTTCAAGAGTCATGAAGAATATTTTTAAAGCTGTCTTGATTTTTCTGACTGCTCCACTTTTTCTTAAGGGGTGTGTTTGTCAGCCTCCTTCTATTGCTTTAGAAGCTAAAGAAAGAGTATAGAAAAATAGTTCTTGGCATTAATTTGGTTTCTCAATTCTAGAATGTTAAAAGCAGACACAAGAGGGCCCACCCTTCCTGAATGCTAGGGCGCGTTCCCTCCTTTTCCACTGCTTAACCAGGAGTATGTCTTGTGTGCAGGTGGTCTGGATAAAAGGACATGGTCATAAGAGAATTGTAGTGTTAAAAAATGACATGAAAAGTAAGTAAGCACCCGCCCCCTGCCCCTACACAATCACGGTTCTCTCACTGACCTTTCTCTCTGACGGGTGCTCCTTGTCCTCTAGGCCGGCTCAGTTCACTCGGTCTCTCCCCTGCCAATCCTGAACATCAGCCCGCAGATAGTGAGCGAATCCTGGAGGTGCCTGAATCGTGCACAGCCTCGGAAACCCAGCCTGGAGCAAGTAGCACTGGTACGGGAGGAAAAGTGACTGAAACAAAACTCGTGAGACCTAGGAGACGTAGCTGGGGTGGGCGTGAGTGGAGGAGAGGACAGCAGCAGGCCTTTCCATTCAGTAGCCACTTCTTCAGAGCAGTTTCGGTGTTGCTGATAGAGAAGAGGCTGCCCTGCATTGGATAGCTTTGCATGGTGAACTGGTTTAAGTCCTTAAATAGTGTTTGGCACCCCCATGATAATTATCCCAGTTCAGGTGTTTATTTTTTTTTTTATATATATATATATATTTTTTTTTTTTTTTTTTGGTACTGAGGATTGAACTCAGGTCCATTCGACCACTGGGCCACATCCCCAGCCCTTTTTTGTATTTTGTTAGAGACAGGGTCTCACTGAGTTGCTAAGCCATTGCTGAGGCTGGCTTTGAACTCGCGATCCTCCTGTCTCAGCCTCCCAAGTGCTGTGATTACAGGCCTGCGCCACCGCGCCCGGCTCAGGTGTTAAGTTATTCTGATGTTTGCTAAAATGATAAGTCGAGACTATTGCAATAGAAGAAAAGAGCTCAACTCTGGTACAGCCAGGACAGTAAGGGGGTTAGAGCCAAGGAGAAAAGTGGAGGCTCAGCCCATAGAAATTTACTAAGAGGAGACATCAAGGCTGGGGGTTCTTGCTGAACTGCCTAGCAGAATTCCTTCACTGCTGTGGCAGTGACGGAGTGTCAGTGATGGAGTGTCACTGAACTCTGTGCTTACAGGGAAGCTGGGTTGCACAGCTTTTCACAGTGCCAGACACCTGGCTGCAAGTCATCTGATGACATCCCTGCCCTGCTTCCACAAGAAGTTACCTCCCTTCTCCAGTGAGGAGCTGAAATTGCAGGTGGAGTTAGCCAAGAAGTGATAGGAGTAAGGCCCAGGTCTTCTGAGTCTGAGCTTTTGCTCGTGTCCTTCCTCAGAAGCTACTTCAAAGCCCTTTGTCCCAGTGGGGTCTCTTGAGAGGCTGGTGTTCCTAAGAGCACAACTCTTCAGCTGGTGACTGGCTGGTGGCATTTCATTTACCAAGGGTCTTACTGCTGATGACTTTTTTTTTTTTTTTGGTACTGAGGATTGAACTCAGGTCCATTCGACCACTGGGCCACATCCCCAGCCCTTTTTTGTATTTTGTTAGAGACAGGGTCTCACTGAGTTGCTAAGCCATTGCTGAGGCTGGCTTTGAACTCGCGATCCTCCTGTCTCAGCCTCCCAAGTGCTGTGATTACAGGCCTGCGCCACCGCGCCCGGCTCAGGTGTTAAGTTATTCTGATGTTTGCTAAAATGATAAGTCGAGACTATTGCAATAGAAGAAAAGAGCTCAACTCTGGTACAGCCAGGACAGTAAGGGGGTTAGAGCCAAGGAGAAAAGTGGAGGCTCAGCCCATAGAAATTTACTAAGAGGAGACATCAAGGCTGGGGGTTCTTGCTGAACTGCCTAGCAGAATTCCTTCACTGCTGTGGCAGTGACGGAGTGTCAGTGATGGAGTGTCACTGAACTCTGTGCTTACAGGGAAGCTGGGTTGCACAGCTTTTCACAGTGCCAGACACCTGGCTGCAAGTCATCTGATGACATCCCTGCCCTGCTTCCACAAGAAGTTACCTCCCTTCTCCAGTGAGGAGCTGAAATTGCAGGTGGAGTTAGCCAAGAAGTGATAGGAGTAAGGCCCAGGTCTTCTGAGTCTGAGCTTTTGCTCGTGTCCTTCCTCAGAAGCTACTTCAAAGCCCTTTGTCCCAGTGGGGTCTCTTGAGAGGCTGGTGTTCCTAAGAGCACAACTCTTCAGCTGGTGACTGGCTGGTGGCATTTCATTTACCAAGGGTCTTACTGCTGATGACTTTTTTTTTTTTTTTTTTTAAGTTGAATACTTGAAGACTTCCTAACTTGCTTCTTTTTTAAAGCTCAGCAGCCCTCAGGCACAGACTGGGCATTTGCCTGTGGCACACCGCCTGCTCTCTCTGTACAGGGCCTGGTCAAATGGAGCAGGAGCTTCTCCACCTGGCCAGCAGCTCCCCTATCGACCTCCTGTGTGCGCCTGTCCCTTCGTGCCTGCCGTCCCCTCAGCTGAGACCAGATCCTGTCATCCTGCAGTCTGCTGACCTCATTCGGTTTGAGGAACGCCCTCAAGAGCCTTCTGGTAGGTCACAGTGCGTCTGGGCTGGGTTTCCAAAGCAGAACCTTGATGCTGTGGAAATGGCCAATGAAGATGGGGAGAAACTGCACCACTTCAGGTAGAAGAATACCTGATTATTTGGAACTTTCTTTCCTTGTTGGGGTTTCTCTGGAATAGGCTTCATACTCCAGAGCTGCTTAGGGAACATGAAGCAAGGGAACAGAGGTGGCTGGAGGGGAGATGTGTCTGGCTGTGGAAGAGCCCCGCGGAGGAGGATGACCAGTCCCATCAGGCAACCTCCAGGCTTTTCAGAGGTTCAGCTACTTGGACACACCTGTCACCAGCTGCCTGCATTGCCTGTGGCTGGAACCCAGGGGTGCTGGGGCTTTTGTTTATTTATTGATTGATTGATTGGTACCAGGGATTGAACTTGGGGGCACTCAACCACTGAGCCACACCCCCAACCCTATTTAGTATTTTATTTAGAGACAGGGTCTCATTGAGTTGCTTAGCACCTCGCTATTGCTGAGGCTGGCTTTGAACTCGCGATCCTCCTGCCTCAGCCTCCCGAGCCACTGGGGTTTCAGATGTGCACCAAGACCCGGCCAGTGCTGGGGCTTTTTGAGGTGTGAAGGAGCAAGGCATCTCTTGCTTCAGCCCTGGAGTCTGCCCAGCAACCTGAGAACAGAGGGGAAGCTCACCTGGTTGGTCCTGACAGAGCTGGCCTCACACAAAGTGCATTGGGGCTCCGCCTTGTGCCAGCCTGTGCCGGGGGCTGATGGTCACTGCTGACACATACCAGACACTCAGGGGGGCCACTGCTCCCACTTCACAGCTTAGGTGACTTGTGGCCCAACTAGAAATGCAGCTGGACACAGGCTACTTGGCAGGAAGCAGCAGAGCCAGGATTTGAACCAAGGCCTCGTCAGTGTCACCTGGCCCCCTGTGAGGAGGCCCAGCTGCTCTGGAGAAATCCCTCCCTCCCCCTCTTCTCTGGGAATCCCTCCCTCCCATTCTGCTGATCCTGTTTTCCAGGCGTCCCCAGGAATGGCTGCTGCTGGGCTGGCCTCACTGTCCTTAGTCTTCCTCAGCAGCATTTGGCACCAGTGATGAGAGAACTAAAGCTTTTATCTGGAGAGCAGGGACTAGGGGAACATGTAACTGCCTTCTGATGTGAGGCGTGAACTCAACCGTGAGCCTGTGATGAGAGCAGGGATTTGGAGATGGGGGCAGTCCTGTCCACTGGCTTCTTGGTTGGGTGCCTGGCAGGAGCTGGGATCTGTCCCTTCCGTCCCTCCTACCTTGTATGAAGCCTTTGGGAGTAGGAGCTTGTGCACACACAGTAGGGGTCTGGGACATGCTGGCACGCCACCTCAGGCCACAGGGCTTGGGATGTGCTGCAGGTGGGCCACCTGTGGCTCAGCGCAGAAACGAGGCTATGAACATGCAGGGGACTGACTGCACTTCCCTTCCTTAGTTCTTAGGGTGATTTTGACTCAGTGTAACTCTCCTTTACCTCCTAGGTTCAGATCTGTCAGAGTACAGGTTGTTCAGGAATAGAATGGCCCCGTTGCTCCCTGGCACTAAAGTCCCCTGTGGCTGATGGGTCCTTACCCACCTGACAGAATGGGTGGGCAGAGCACCCTAGCAGGAAAACGTTGCCTATTGAGGTACAGCCAAAAACAAGGTCTCTAACGCTTGGTGGTCCACAAAGAGGGGAGATGCAGTTAGACACATCTGAGCTTTGTGACACAGAACAAACACGTAAATTGTGGCCTGGGTGTGACATTTGGTGGGTTATTTTTTAAAATACCTTTTGAGAAAATACAAGCCAGAAACTGAAAACAACACTTCTTGTATGTCCTAGAACTAAATCTGTTTACTTTTCTGTGTTTATAGAGATTATGAATTTAAGCCAAGAAGAGAGCATTGAGAGTCCAGTACCAGGAAAGAAGGAAATGCTGCCCTGTGATCCCAGCTCCTCCTGCGTCCCAGCAGCTGCCCCAGAGCCGCCCCGCCCCTCAGGAGCCCCAGAGCCACCACTCAGCAAGGACCCTGTGGAAAGCCCCGCCAAAAAACAACCCAAAAACAGAGTGAAATTGGCAGCCAACTTCTCCTTCGCACCTGTAACCAAGCTTTAATTCCCACTGTGAGCATAGAATTAGGATGGGGAAAAACTGTCTGATTCTGCACACAAAAATGGGCTCAAAAAACAGCCTTTTCTGTTTTAATGAAACCCCCCCAGAAGCCACTTAACTGCTTCTTTAGATGTATTCCATAATATTTTTGTTCTTTTTAAATTGAACACAGCTTTCAACTGAAGTTTTTCTTTTTTTTTTTCAATTATTTGAAAGAATTTCTGGCATTTGTTAAAGAATCCTCAATACATTGTACCAAATCTTTCTCAACGATTGGGCCACACAGTGGTGTTCCAGAAGTGAGCAGTGAGGACCCAGCTAGCAGGAGGTGGTTCTGCTTCCATGGAGCCACCTCAGGGTGTGACCCACACGTAGCATCAGAGCCACCGTCCTTGCTCCCTGAGGTCCCTGACAGTGTTAACCAGATGCATGACGTGTGTGTGAAGCAAAGCCTGCTCGCAAGCCTGCGCTCACACTGAGGGAGGGCGGGCGGGGCGCTGAGCTGTGTTCTCAGGTTGGACTCTGAAGGTTCCTGGCTTCCACGTGACTTGTAAGCGTGCCCAGTTTTTTATTTAACTATGTCTGTGGTTGACAAATATGGCTTCATCACAAATTTTTTAAATGTTTCCAACGCAGGGTTCCCTTTAGGAGCTTTCTAGAAAGTTGAGGGTGTTTTAAGCTTCCCTTCTATTTTAAGTTCCAGTTTGGCGTGGATCAGGTGAAGGGTAAGGAGATGGTCTTGGCGTCATGAGTTTGAAGTCAGCGTTTGAATTACAGCACACATTACTGTGTGTCGAGAGGCAGTGTTGGAAAGAGTCTGATTTTCTAAAATATGCATCAGATGCATAAATTATAAATCAGAGCTGAGTGGTGAGGTACTTTAACAGGAACGGGATCAATACTATTTCCACTAGGAAGGGACAGGAATTCGATCTGTACATGTGAAGGCCAAGGTTGATCAACTTAACCTTGTTTTTGTAATTTTAAAGCTGGTTTTGGTAGCTGGGAAGCTTTATATGTGGAGAGGTGTGTGTCTGTGTATTAGCTCAGCCTCTTTTAATAGTGTCTGTTTTTACTCTCGTCACTTTTTGCCGTTGGAAGCATATTTGGGTCTTTTTGTGGTGTCTGATGTTGGCATTTGACAAAAGCCAGCCTTCGGGGGCACTGCCTGTGGAATGGCCTTCCTCTCCAGTGCCTGAGGTCTCCACTCACGGGTGACCTCTCACCCCTGCTGGAGAAACCTGACATTTACAATGGATTGTATTTGTTGGGCAGAAAGGGCGGATTCGTTCATAGAGCAGAAAGAACCTGTTGGCAAAGGTCTTCCACTAGTTAGTTGGTTTCTTTGGGGGAAATGTTTATATTTTATAATTTCTAGAAAGCCAGAAAAATGAGCTCTGACTTCATAGCCAGCATTTTGATGAAATGCCACAAAATAAGGGCTATCGAGATTTTTACAAGTTGGATTTTGTTCCCCAAATCTTTTAAATGAAGCCACTGGTGTCTGGTTCTCAGCACGTGGCCCCAGTCGAGATGGAACAACGCTGGGAAGCCTTCTAAGTGCTGTGGCGGCCTGCACATTCTCCCGAAGGCGTTTCCTCTGCAGGCATAGTGTTACAGGAAGTAAAGGGCAAAGATGCAGTTTTTTATAAAGATGTGCTTTTAAACCATGTAATCAAGTGGGTGTTTAGAACATCAGCGCCTTGTTCTGAGACTTCATAAGGCTGAGTTTGCACGCTTGGGCTTCAGTTTTGCTAGCATGTATAGAATTGTGGACTTTAAAAATGTAAGAGGTATCTTTACAAGTCACGTGGAAATGTCTCAAGGAGCAGGTTCTTTGGGCAGCAGAGAAAGAATTTCCTTGCTGTCGTGTGAGTGTGTCTTCACGCCATTTGCTGGGATTGCCAGTTAGTCTGGGACACGCGTGTGACTAACAATTGCTGTTTAAAGATGTGCTCCACAGCGGCCAGTTCAACCGCTGTCTATTTTTTTATCCAGAGGCTTAATTAAATGAATGACAAAATGATGTATGCACATTGAGACAGAGTTCTTTATTTCTAGGTGGCAAGATGTACCGACTTAGATTTATCTGTTTAAAAAAAAAAAAAAAAAAGACAAAAGTTATCACCAAAACCCCCTTTCCCATCTTGCACTGTTTGTTTTGGATCGGGCTTGGGGGAAGAAATGTTTTTCTTATCTGTCTACTTTGTTTGAACACTTTTTTTGTGGTTCAAGTGCTATTTTGTGTGTTGGGACCAAACAGTTGTCAATAAACTTTACAAGCAAGCATCCAATCTGAGCTTTCCAAGTGAGTGGTTTAATCCATCTGTCTGTCTGTGGGGAGGGATGACAACCCAGTCTAAATCTGACTTCTTTCATTTTGACTCCCCTAGCTTTTCACCCCTCTTAAGGTGTCAGTGTAAATGGAGAGCCCTGGGGCTGGTGTTACGTTTGAGAGGCGTGCTGGCCGTTGGCTCTACCTGGGTAAGACCCCACTTTTCCAGCTTTAGTTCCAGTTTTATATCAGGTGTGGAGAAATCCGACAGCCACACAGACCTTCCAGCTAGAAACCTGGGGCAATTCCTAGGCTCTCGTTCCCAGAAGGAAGTCCACCTTCCGTCTGCCTTGGCTTTGGTCACTGCCCAACCTGCTGTGTGGGAAGAGGCTTCTTCCTGGGATTCAGCAGGGCAGCCTGCTGTTACCCCTGTCACCCCCACCCCTGGTGAGACTATAGAAGGACCCAGAAGAGGCTTGAGTCAATTACTGCTTGATAAGGTACGATTTTTTTTTTTTTTAAGTTCGATATTGAAATCACCTAAAGACCTCAGCAGTCCTTCCAAAGTCTTTCCCGCAGCAGAGTTCCACACGTGAGCAAGCTGCCGCCTGCCCTGTAGGGTGGGCCGGGCAGTTCCCAAGTCTGGGTTAGGGTTGGAAATGGGGCATCGTGTGTGTCTTTGTGCATTTCCTGTCCTGGAAGAGGCTTTGGGGGTGACAGCTCAGACGATGGTGGGCTGGTGTGAAGCTGCCCGCTGGTCGCAGGGGCCGGCTGTCCTCTGGCGCCCTGCAGCCCAGCCCGTCCTCTGTGCCAGGAGGAACATCTGTACAGATTCTTCTTCCCTGGCTCCCTGGGGCTTCCTCCACTCCCCCGTGGCCTGCCAAGGCCTTTGTAGGGAGTAAGAACTTCTCTTCCACCCTCTTGGTGGGAGAGATGGAAGGGCCACCTGGGGCTATGTGACAAGGCCCAGGGCCCCAGACTTGACTGCTGGACCAATGGGGAATGGTGGATGGCTTCAAACGGGGAAGCATCGCATCCGGTCAGACGAATGCTTCAGAAGGATCTGTCTGGCTTCTGAGCGGCCCGTGGATAGGTTCAGGAGAGCGCCGTGGAAAGAAGGGCTGGTGGGGAAGCTGAGGAGTTCTCAGCAGAGGGAATGGTGGGGAAATCTGGGAGAGGGGCCGACAGGGAGCATGGCAAGGAGAGCCAAAGAACTCAGGGAAGAGTGTGTGGTCCCAGCATCAAGAGGAGTGGCGGAGAGGGGGCCCCGGGAGGCTCAGCTGTGGAAGAGCCAGACCAGAGGGGACTTTGAACCGCACGAAAGAGCATGTGCTTGTCTGAGGCGTGGGAATGACCTGGAGGAGGGACCAGGAGGTTGGCCTCATCCAGACTGACCAAGAAAAGCTGATGGTGGCCACCCCCAGGAGTGGCCAGGTCCTTGGGAAGCATAGGAGGTAGGCACTTCAGAAGTGGCACCAAGGTCAAGGACACGTCTTAGGATAACCTTGGGGCTGGGTAGTACCCTTTCCTGAAATGAAAAAAAGCAAAAGAAAAAAAAAAAACCATGGAAACTGAGGGCAGTTTAGAACAGGAGTTGACCAACTTTATCTTCAAGGCCCAGAGAATAAACATTTTAAGATCTATGGGCCATGCATTCTCCGTACTCCATTCTGCTGTCCTAGTACAAAATAAGCCATAGACAACACCTGAGTGAGTGCGCGTGACTTTTCCAGTGAAACTTTATTCACAAACGCAGAAGGCAGGTGGGAGTTGGCCCACAGGAGTCTGCTGGTCCTTGTTTAAGACAGGTCACGTTTGAGGTGCCTGTCCTAGATTCAAATGGAGTGCCTCCGGAAGCCGACGGAGACATGCATCTGAGCTTCAGAAAGAGAGAGGTGTAAGCCAGAGAAACCATCCCGGGAGCGTCATGTATAGATGGCTCTCCAAGGTGTGCAAGGTGTGCAAGAGATCAGGGAGAGGAGAGAGCAGAAGGCCAAGGGCCAGGCTTTGAGGCCGAGGAAGGCTCACAGTCTGGAGAGAGGGCTTCTTGAGCAGCAGGCAGCACACCTAGAGAGTGGAGCCATCGCCGTCGAGTCAAGCCCGCGTCCGGGTCAGACGCCGCAGAAAGCCCATGGTGTAAGGGCTGATGTGCACCAGCTGCACGTGAGCACGTGGTGGCCTCCTGGCAAGAGGGGCCCAGTGCAGGGGAGGGACAAAAACTAGATTAAAATAGATTCTGCAGGGCTCTGGGGGCCGGGGGCGTGGCTGTGGAGATCGCAAGGCTGTGGTCAACTCTAAAGAGGGCTGTGAAGGAAAATGGGGTGGAGGGTGTTGATTTTCTTTTTCTTTCTTTCTTTCTTTTTTTTTTTTTTTAATGAGAGGTCTGTTTAAACAGTGGTAGGAAGAGAAAGACCTATCAAGGCCACAGGAGAGAGAGGGACGGGTGATGGATGTCTGGACCACTAACGGCCATGGTCCCTGGGCCTTGGATTCACTGCCACATCCTGATCCATACAGTGGCAATGACATAGGACCCACCTCCTCAGGCTGGCCTGAGACAAATGAGCTGATGTGTGTACATTGCTCAGCGCACAGTGATAAATTGCAAGAAACATCAGCGCCCTTCCCCATGGCTTCCAAAGGAGCAGCTCTGGGTGTGCAGGAACTCCAGCTGCAAGGATTCCAGCTTCTCGGCAGGCCTGGTGACCCGGGAGATCCTAAATTGTTACTTTATCCTGCTCTTCTGTGAAGACCTAAATAAATGTTTGTTTGTTTGTTTTAAATCAGTGGAATAACAGGAAAATGAGGTCGGTCTACCCAGGGCTTAATGGAAGCACCAGAGGCAGGATTTTTTTTTTTTTTTTTTTTTTTGTACCAGGTATGGAACTCAGATGCACTTGACCCCTGGGCCACATCCCCAGCCCTTTTTTATATTTTATTAGAGACAGGGTCTCACTGAGTTGCTAAGTGCCTCACCACTGCTGAGGCTGGCTTTGAACTCACGATCCTCCTGCCTCAGCCTCCCAAGTGCTGGGATTACAGGCGTGCACTGCTGCGCCCGACTCAGAGGCAGGATTTTTATGAGAGTTCAACCCCCCTGGGTCTGTCAATCAGTGACTGACTGCCCCGTGAGTGGACTGAGGTCTCCCTGACCCACGTTTTCCACAGGGGATAGTAGCGAACCCTTTGTAGCCTAATTAATTTTGGGAGGGTACAAGTATTGAACTCAGGGGCGCTTAAACCCTGAACCACATCCCCATCCCCCCACTTTTCTTTTTCTTTTATTTTGAGACAGGTTCTCGCTGAGTTGCTTAGAGCCTTGCTAATTTGCTGAGGCTGGCTGCAAACTTGTAATCCTCCTGCCTCAGCCTCCCCAGCCACTTGGATTATAGGTGTGCATCACTGTGCCTGGCTGCAGCCTGAATTTTTTTTTTTAAATATTTATTTATTTACTTTAGTTGTACACAATGCAATGCATTTATGTTTACGTGGTGCTGAGGATCGAACCTGGGCCGTGCACATGCGAGGCGAGCGCTCTGCCGCTGAGCCACAACCCCCGCCCAATGCAGCCTGAATTTTTATTGCGAGCTAGAGTGGGAAGGATCTACAGTGGCTTAATAGTATCCCCTGCACCACCCCACTGTATTCACGTCTCCCTGGATCCTTAGAATGTGACCTTACTTGGACATAGGGATTTATAGAAGTAATTAAGTAAGTGAGGATCAAGGAAAGGTCATACTGGATTAGGACAGGCCCTAAATCTGATGAATGTGTCCTCCTAAGACCAGGAGAGGACACACACAGACACACATCCAGTAGAGAAAGCCATGTGAAGACAGAGGTAGAGATTGGAGCAAAGTAGCCAAGGCAGGCCAAGGATTTGCCAGGACCTCCAGGGAGCTGGAGTAAGGAAGGAAGGATTCTTCCCTACAGCCTTGGGAGGGAACATGGCTGACACCTCAATCTCAGACTTCTGACCTCCAGAAATGTGAGAGGATGGGTTTGTTGTATAAGCCACCCAGTTAGATGTAATTTTGTTATGGCAGCTGGAGAATACTCATACTATCTATCTCCATGGGGCACAAAGAAGGACATGCTGTCCTCTGATTCTGGTGACACTGAGTGGAACCTCTTCAGCATCAGAATGGCAGGAAGAAGTGTGTGGGCAAAGCCTGGACTGAAGTAGAAACACATCCGAGACAGACTGGGAGGCCCGAAGTAGGAGCCCACTGAGACGGTCCATCAAACTGAAGCCTTAAGGTCAACTCCAAAGCTTCTGTGACTGGAAACACCTGTAGATTCACTTGCAATTCACAAATACTTTGAAAATGGTACCCATTCATGGCCCAAGAATGTTCTAAGTGTTCCCCTTAAGGAAAAACCCACAATTCAGATGATTTGTCTCCTCAGGATATTTATCGTAACACCATTTACAATATTGAAAAAGCTAGGAACAGTCTAAATGCCCAAATGGTGAGGAAATGGTGAGATAAATGATGGCATATCCACGAGATGGATTACTAAGCAGCCAGTATAAAGATGTATGAAGAGCATTTAATGTTTACAAAGAGCTTTTAATGAAGTGGGGGAACCGTTGCCCATAATGACCTGTTATAAAAACACTGGTTATAAAATGGTAGACTATGATGCCGAGCATGAGAAAAAGAAATACATGGAAAAGACAAGGAAACACACCAAAGTGCCAGACGTCTCCAGCCAGAGGAATCATGGGTGCTTAAAAAAAAAAGTCTTTATATTTTCTGTACTTTTAAAATGATTTACTATGTACATCAATCACTTCCATAATCAAGGAAAAAATTAAAGCATTTAAAATGTGGTGTATGTGGTTTCCATTTTTATTTTCTCTGATGGATGATGGAACATCAGCGAACCTTGAGTTACACTAACTACTAAGGCCGGTCACGACACACATACAGGGACAGAGAGGTCACACAGGCTGTGCCGGGCTGGCTGTAGCAAATGTACATCAAGTTGGACAGGTGGAATTATTAGGCTGGTTCAAATATGCCACCAAATGATGGGACACGGCTGGGTTGGCTGTCTCCCGCCCGTCGGCATTCTTGATGGAGGTCTGGGTTTGGGGCTGGTGTGGTGACATCCCACTGGCACTCCTGCAGTGGCCCTTGGGTCAAGAGTGCCTGGGTCAACCTCTGTTCTGGGTCCCCTTCCGTCTGTCCTGGCCTTGGACTTGGATCCTCCAGCTGTCCCCTCTTTCTTCCAAGCACTGGATCAGTGGCTGCCCAGACCTGTCCCCACCCAGCTCCACACCCCCAGGCCAGACGTGGCAAGTAAAAGAAGAGCCAAGAGCACAGTGGACACCCTCCCATTGTGAACGGGGCCCAGACACAGGATGGGAGGAAGCAGGAGACATGACCACAGCGTGGCACACAAGCTCAAGTCCTTACAGACAGGCCATCGGCCTCCAAGAACGTGACACTGATGGCGCCTGAGAGATGCATGGGCTACATGTAGGGCCCTCCAGTGGGGGGCACAGTCCCTGGGAGAGGACAGATGAGGGATGGGACATGTGCCTGTTTGGGCAGGCCTGACAGCAGAGCTAGGAGGGCGGAGGGGGATGTGTCCAACACGGCGCTAGATTGTTGAGAAGTCACAGCTATACACACCTGGGGGTCGATGCCCCTCTCCCAGATCACTTGCACAGTGGGTTAGATACAGCTAAATAGAAGTGGAGATATACTTTTCTGAGGGAGGACCTTTCCTGGTGGTTGGATAATTGGTGAGGCAGACTCCTGGGTTCGGCATGCTCTGGGGAGGGCCATGCGACAGTGAGGGACTCCCTATTGCTACACTCTGTACAGGGTGGCCGGCCGCCTGCCGCGCCCATGGCCCCTGGCGGCAGTCACAGGCTTGCCTTCAACCCCTTCCGGAAGCCTTGGAGAGCTCTTAGGCCCCGGTGAAATGGGGGCTATGACGACAAGAGGGTGGGGGGGGGTCCCCGTGGCCCCGGGGCACCCCACGTGGGGGCTACATGATGTTGCACTGCGTGGCCCCGCAGCAATCCTTGATGAGTGCCAGCCCTGTCTTGGCCACTGTGGGCTTGCTAGGTGGGGGCTCTGCTTTCTTCTCTGCCCGGGAGCCTGCAGCAAAGTAGAAGCACAAAGGGAGAGAGGGAGAGGTGAGGCGAGGAGAGCCCTCAGCATCGGCAGCCCCAGCTTGCCCCAAGCCAGGCCAGGCCTGGTTCAGGTGATCTGGAGAGCTGGTGTGCATTACATATGGTCTAGTGACTGTTCCCCTGCCCCTGTGGACCGACTGGCTTCCAGCTCCCTGCTTCCAAGCACAGCCTTCTCCTAGCCACCACTGTAAATGCCAAGCCTCACACATGACCTGGCATGCAATCTGAGGGTTCATATCTTTCAAATCTGGAAAATGATCACATATTTTCAGATACTTGCCTCCACATTGGCTATTTTCTCTCCTTCTGGATTGCCTACTAGATAGAAATTGGAACTTCTCATTCTATCCTCTCTGATTCATGGCCACTCAGATTTTACAACTTTTTCTGTTTATGCTGGGTAATTTCCTCAAGTCTGCTTTTCACTTTGTGAGCCGTGCCTTCAACTGTGTCTCTGTATTTAGTCCATTGATTTTTTTACTTTAGTGACAATTTTTTTTAAAGGATAATTTTTTGTAAGTCAACTTATTCTTTTTTCATAGCATCCTGCTTTTTAGCTTTGGTTTCATTCCTTCTCTAACCATTTAAATATATGTATTGTCTCTTTAAAATAGTTGTTATGTCTGGTTCTTGGGAGAACATTCTCTTTGCTGCATCCACTAATTTTCCTTATGGTGGTACAGTTTTTTGTTTGTTTGTTTGTTTTGTGTGTGTGTGTATGTGTGCATGTGTATGTGTGTGTTTTGTACTGGAGATTGAACCCAGAGCGCTTAGCCATTAAGCCATATCCCACCCATCTTCATTTTTTATTTTGAGACAGGGTCTTGCTAAGTTGCTTAGGGCCTTGCTAAATTGCTGAGGCTGGCTTTAAACTTGCGATTGTCCTGGCTCAGCCTCCCAAACCACTGGGATTACAAGTGTGCACCACCACACCAGCTTCACGATGGTACAATTCTTGTTGGGTTTTGATATTCACTGAGAGCTCCTCTTGGTGGGAGTCGTTTTATCCATGGTGGTGCTGTGTCTCAGGGGTTGCAAATTGCTGAACATTACTGCCTTTGCTCTTGCTGGGGCCCCAGAGATTCCACTGGTTTTCAACTTGTTTTTATTTTTCAATTTGAGATCTCAGCACCAGATGGGTAGTGTGGGCCCCACACTCGACCCCTTGCTTGTGGTGTGGGCTTGGTGTTCAATTTCTTACTGAGATCATTTCTTTCTTCTATCCCTAACCTCGCACAGAAGGAAGATTTTCCTGCTCGTTCTCCATGCTGGTGAGTGGGATTTTTCTATTCTGCCTTTCTTAGAAGAGACAGTCCCTTGAGGATGCTGGCTTTAGGAAGGGATCTTGTGCCTTGTGGTCTTAGGAATTAATAGAAGGGAATATAGACTCCCTCCCTTCCCCTGCCTCTTTTTTCTTATGGTACTTGGAATTGAACCCATCAGCATTCTATCACTGAGCTATATCCCCAGCCTTGTTAATTTTTATTTTTTGAGACAGGGTCTTGCTAAGTCACCCAGGCTGGCCTCAAACGTGATCTTCCTGTCTCGGCTTCCTAAGTAGCTGAGATCATAGGTGTGAGCCACCACACCCAGTGGCCCTTCTCTTTCTCTCCCCCCCCCCCCCACAACTTTTTTCCAGGATATAATAGATGGCAGAGTAAACTGGGTTTGTGTTTGGATACATGGTGCAGGTTTTGGTCTTTGTATTCCCAAAAAGACTCCAGTCCTTACTCTGGTGACAGCCCAAGTCCCTGTGGCTGCTGGAGAGGGAGGGCAAGTGACACAGACCTGGCCAATCAGAGGACCCAACCTCTCCATAACAGCCCTGGGTCTCAGACACGGGAATATGATCTACGAAGGACCAGAGTCTTTCCCTGAGATCTGTGTGTTAAAATACCAGGAGAATGAACCTAGCATTGCCTTGGAGCGGCCAAGCTATGGTTCTGGGATTCTAACCCACGGAGAAGGACCGTGTGATAGGGGAAATGAAGCTAACACGCAAAGAAGGGCAGAGATGAGACATGGAAGGGGAGTGAGGACATTCTGATCGTGTCCAGTCTCTGAGACCCTACTTCTTGTCACTCTTCCTCTAATAAATCCCCCTTTTTTGCGTAGACCAGATTGAGTTGGGCATTATTTCTTATAACTGAAGGGGGCCCTGTGAATACAGCGATGGGTCACATCTGAGGAGCATGGAGCCAACAACGAGAAGACGGCTCCTTGACAGGGGGAGGTGGCATCGCCTTAATTTCCTAGTGGACGCTGGTTCCTCCAAATCAAGGGTCAACCTTGCAGCATTTCCCAGACTTCTTTCACACACACACACACACACACACACACACACACACACCCCTTTTGCTCTAGGTCTCTCGTAAGGCTCATATTCTGGGAAGTGCGTCTGGCCCTCCAGAGATCCCAGCCCTGACAGAAGCTGGGGTTCCCTGAGCCTCACCAAACCATGTGACGAGGCAAGGACCCTTGCTATTTCAAGACAGCAATTGTAGAACATGGGCCTGGGGAACTTGATTGCAAGAAAGCTTTTTGTTGTGCCCTCTGGTCCCAGATCTCTCCGAAATATCCTTCTCTCTCTCTCGTGGGGGAAGAGGAGGAATGGTGGATGCACTCACTGGCTGGAGATTTGGCTACTTTGTCTAGAGGTTTTAACTTGATTCTCAGGAAATCGGCCATTTCCTTGTCTTCTTCTTGCTCCCTGGGAAGGCAGATGTGCAAAAGAGAGAAGCAGAGTGAGCGAGGAGACAGCTAGGAGCCAAGGGAAGGGGGCGGGAAGCCATACGTGGGGGACCGGGGGTGGGGCTTTGTGGACGGTACCTGTGTGGTGTGTGCTCTGGGCGTGGTGCGTAGGAATCGTGTTCCTTGAACTGCTTTGAACCAGAGACAGACCAACAATGGGTACAAAATGCAGATCCAGTGCTCAGGTGACAGCCCAGAGCAGAGATGGCCATGACAGGACCCAACCACCCTGCGGGGGGGTTTAGTGAGCTGGGCGACACCTCTCCTGACCCTCTACCTTCAAGCCACCCCTGTCACCTGTGCTCCCATGGTGTGTGGCAGGTCTTGAGGGCAAGTCGCCTCAGCTCATCAAGGTCACCAGGAATAAATCTGGTGGTCCCAGCCCAGCTGAGCAAGGCAAGGCATATTCCAGGGTCCTTGGAGAGGAACCTCCGAAGACACAGAACAAAGAGTTGCCCTCCACAAGGAGAGAGGCTCCAAAGGCTTTGTCTGGGGACCAAAATCATTGAGAATCAACCTTCTCAGCACTTTCTTATGCCCAGACTCCTCAGCAGCCTTCCGTGGCCCCAGAGCCTGTGGTCGTCTGGGTCAAGCTGGCAAGTATGAATGGGTATAAAAGGACCTTGGAGCCACTGAGGAGAAGGGAAAGGAAAGGAGACATCTGGGACCCTGACAGGGCAGGAGAGGGAAGCAAGGCGAATATAGGAGCCACGTTTTTGTAGATACTGACAGGAGAAGTTTCTAGAAGTTGCCTTGATGAGTTGGAAAGATATGTAGGAAGCTCTGTCACTTGTTACGTGATGTCATCTCCCCACCCCAGGGCACCTCCCTCAGTGACGTTCATCTAAGACACACAGGACTTTGCAAGACTTTGGGGGACTGGATTTGAGTTCTATTAAATAGGAGATGGGTCCTCAGGGTCTGGGGAGCCCGGTGGAGGCCGTGTGTGTCGGGCGAGGCAGTGCACCTCGGGAGCAGAGTGTGGGTTTTGTGGGGAGGGGACGGCCAGGGTCTGGTGGCCGCGGCTCCAGGACATGCACCACACTCACCTTAGCCGCTCCACCTCCGCGTCGTCCACTAGGAAGTCTCTCTTCTGCACCAGCCTGTGGATCTTCTGGATCAGCTCATCCTCTCTCTGCTTCTGCAGCTTGGTTTTTTCTTCTTCTGGGAAGAAGAAAGCATCGATAAAGAAACCAGGAGGTTAAACCCCTTGAAGCACCGGAGTCTGAGGGGCTGGGTTGGAATCCTGGCTCCGCCGGTTCATGCGCTGTGTGAACTTGAGGAAGCAACTTGGCCTCTCCAAGTCTCAGTTTCCTCATCTGCAAAATACACACAGTAAGGCTCAAAAAGGCAGTGATATCAGTATGTGACTTAGCCTGGACGTGGCCTTGGCAAGCACTCAGAAAATGGCAGTGACTCATCAAGGGGGGATCTGCAGAAGATGGAGGGGACGAAGGGCTGGCAGGGGTTTGGGCGGGGGCTGTTCAGGAGGGACATGCTGTGTGGTGAGGGTGAACAAGTCTCTCAGGAAAAAAAAAAAAAAATTGTCAATGCTGATAACATTAGCCTGTCCCAAATACCCAGGGCCAGGAGGGCAAGAAGAGGCTGAAGGTCCAAAGAGAAAAACTCAGAGGCAAAAAACTTAAACCCACGTCCAGCTCTTTCTGCTCAAATCCTTTCAGAATAATTTAAAAAAAAAATGCAGGTAGCTTGTCCATCTGCCCACTTAGGGGCTGGCACCGACCATCTTCAGATCTGGAAGCAGAATTAGGGGTGAGAACATGGAACAGTCATCCCTTGGTATATACATGAGGGGTTGGTTTCAGTTACCCCCCACAGATACCGAAACCCAAGGATGCTCAGGTCCTTTGTATAAAATGGCGCAGTGTTTGCAGAGACCCTCTGCGCACCCCCCCCCCCCCGTAGACTTTAAACCATCTCTAGATGGCTTATGATCCCTGGTCCAATGTCAACGCTGTGGGAAGCCACGGATCCTTAGGTCTGAATGGATGTGAACAGGATGGAAGTTTGGTTTGTCTCATTAACCAAAAGGCCACCAGCTCAGGAAGAAGGGCGGTGGAACTGTGAGCAGTCCCCAGTTCCCAAGGACCAGGGCATCACTGTGACCATGGTGGGACTTGCAAGTCTGATTCCCCAGATCACTTAGCACCAGAGTCCTCCCTGCTGCCTCTAAGCCAGCGCCAGTGACTTCCCTCTCCCAGAAGCCATAGCATCGAAAAATGTCTCCAGACCTTGCCAAACACCCCTTGGGGAGCAAAATCTCCCCCCAGTTGAGAACCACTTCCAACAACCCTGTGAAGGTGACACTATTTTCACATCCAAAGGGAAGGGTCAATGGCCTCTACAGCCACACCTCAGCACCCCCCCCCCCTGCTCTCAGGATGCAGGGGTGGCAGCAGAGGTGGTGTGAGACCTCTGGACTTGGGTATTGTCCAATCAGAGTTCCCCAACATTGGCAAATTATTTTCTGACCTTGGCTGAAAAAGCATGATTTTATTGGCTGTTTACTCTCCACTGAATACTTTATGGCCAGTGTGTTCCCAGAAACATTCATTTTTCTTCTCCTAAATGCAGCTATATCCATCTAGCAACCTGTCACTGGTCCAGGGAATACAGAGAAAGATGCCCAGTGAGGAGGGTGGAGGGGAAGGTAGGGACAGGGGCCTGGGAAGGCAGGAGAGGAGGAGGCTCTGAATTTCTGCAGAGAAGTCACAGGAAGAAGCAGTTTGCGGGGAATCGGTGGGGCGGGGGGGGAGGGAGGGGCCCGGGGCTCTGTGGCTCGTGAACCTTGGACCTGGTTTGAGTTGTATTCTCAGCAGGGACGTCGGTGGCATTTCACTCCAACAGGACGTGTTCTCCCGTGGTCTTGTGGCCTCCAGGCTACGGGCTGCAGCCCCCCTGGCCTCTGCCCGCGGGAGGTCACCGCCCATCCTGTCTTTACACCTTTGACATCTTGTTCATCATGAATTTTTCTTTGCGTGCATTTAAAATATTTATCATGCCCACCAAATTGGGGGAGCTCCTTTTGAAGGGTCTTGTTCTCCTTGCCCTCCATCTGGCCCTGGTCAGCTACTGACCCCGGTCACTGTGTCGACCAGAAAGTGCCATTTCCGGGCCTGTGCTGGAGGCTGCCGCAGCCTCCGCTAGCCTCGGTGGACTCAGTGGTCACACACTCAGGCCTCCTTTGCCTTGGTGGGCTCCCAGGTGTCCTGCTGAGCTAACAGTGGGCCCCAGGAATCCTCCCTCCCAAGGGGAACGTGGTCGCCCAGATGCATCTCCCGGGAGGTGGACATTGGAACCGGAAGCCCTGAGGGTCGGGCGGTCACATAAGGAGGTCATGCAAGGGAGAGGAGGAGCCTTGTATGATTCAGGTGCTACAGGAAAAAATAGAATATGCACCCCAAATGGGGGTGGTGGCCCAGGACGTTTCACTGGCTTCGCGGGTTCAGGCCCTTGTGAGGCTGGAGGGAATTGAATATGTCCCAACCCACCCACCCTGTCCCCACTGATAAATCCATGTCTACTCTAATCGGAAATAGGTCCTCTCAAATATTCATATCCACCCTATGCAGAAATAGCCTATTTCCAAAGTAATTTGGAAATGACTTGGCAGATGGAATTAGTGAAGCTAAAATTAAGTTACGCTCATTAGAGTGGTCTCTCCGTCCAGCGACTGGTGACCTCAGAAGATCAGACGTCGAAGGCAGATTGGAATGACAGAGCCGCCAGCCAAAGCCTGCAGGGACCATCACAAGGTGGAAGAGACGGAGATTCTCCTCTAAGCCTCTGGAGAGAGCGTGGCCTGCCGGCACCTGGGCTTCAGACTTCTGGTCTCCAGAATTCTAAGAAAATTCACTTCTGGGGTCTGGGGTTGTGGCTCAGTAGTGGAGCACTTGCCTAGCATGTGTGAGGCACTGGGTTCAATTCTCAGCACCACATGTCAATAAATAAAATAAAGATACATTGACAACTAAAAAATATCTAAAAAGAAAAAAAAAGAAAGAAACAAAATTCACTTCTGGTTGTTTTAAGTCACCAAATTAGTGGTGATTTGTTAACACATCATAAATACAGTGTGTGAGGGCTGCGGGGACAGGACCTTGTCCTTGTAGTTAGGAGGGCTTTGTGTTTACATACCCTTGGGTGGGTCTCTGCACCTTTCAACCAAATTCCACTGAAAGAGCTTAGAAAAAAAGAGTGGAACCACCTGGTGGCTCTCACCCCTGGCTGGCCTCACGATCATGTGGCAAGCCACCCCCTCACCCCCAAAGTCCTTGGGATTGAACCCAGGGGTGCTCTGCCACTTAGCCACATCCCCAGCCCTTTTCATTTTATTTCAAGACAGGGTCTCACTAAGCTACTCAGGCTGGCCTCGAAACTTGTGATCTTTCTGCCTTGGCCTCCCCAGTCGAGGGGATTATAAGCCTTGCCTGACTAGGAAGCTTTTTAAAAAAAGTTACCAGGGTCCTGCACCTGACCAAATGAAGCAGAATTCCTAGTGGGTGGTGTCTGGACTATAGCATTTTTTTCCCCATTTGTTTATTGTTTAATTTTAATGCTTAACTTGTTTGGTGATTTTATTGAGACATAATTCACACACCATGGAGTTGCCCCCTTTCAATTAGGACTGTCGGCTCAGTGGTGTATCCCCAGGGCCCGGCACAGGGCCCGGCACCTTGCAAATGCCTGTGAGAGCCACAGTGCCTGGTCCTGCTGTTGGCACAGGCCACCCTCCAACAGGACAGCTCTGAGCACTCCGACATGCTGCACTTGTCCCCTGGCATGGTCAAAACCAGCATGTGGGCTGGGATTGTGGCTCAGTGGTAGAGCGCGCTCGCCTAGCACGTGCGCGACCCGGGTTCGATCCTCAGCACCACGTACAAATAAATGCATTGTGTACAACTAAAAGCAAATAAATAAATATTAAAAAAAAAAAAAAAAAAACCAGCATGTGAGGTGACACCGCTGGCCTTATTTTACCAATGAGGAATATGAGACCCAGAGAAGTTCAGTTTCCCAATGAAGGTCGTGGTCGCATAGCTGGTTAGCCTGGCTCAACCCCACACCACTGGACCCTAAGGACAATGTTGCCCCCTCCTTCTGGGGCATGCAGCAGAATAATAAATAAAATAAAAGTACATTGACAACCAGCTGTCACAACTGGGGGGGTGGAATGTGCTACTGGAGTGGAGTCGTTACCGGCCAGCAGTGCCACTCAACATCCTGCAAGGCACGGAGCTCCCACCCCCATCCTACGACAAAAGTCATCAACCCCAAATGATGGTGTTGACACTGACACCCTCCAAGGTCAACAGAGACGGGGCTGAGCGCCTCTGCTCTAAAGCAGGCTCCACTGCCCTTCTTGCTCAATACCACTGACCCCCGTGTGTGCCCACCCATGTCTTTCCACTGACCAAGGAGCTCCACCCGAGTGGAAAGCCCTGCTTCTTCTTCACTGCATGCAGGACCTGGTCCAGGCTTTGCCAAGAGCAGCCTCTTGGGGTGCACCTCTAGAATGGCAACCATATGCAAATCAAGGACAGTGGTGGCTCCTCTTTTTTTTTTTTGTACCAGGGATTGAATTCAGAGGCGCTCAACCACTGGACCACATCCCCAGCCCTTTATTGTATTTTATTAGAGACAGGGTCTCACTGAGTTGCTAAGTGCCTCGCCATGGCTGAGGCGGGCTTTGAACTCGCGATCCTCCTGCCTCAGCCTCCCAAAGTGCTGGGATTACAGGCGTGCGCCACCGTGCCCTGCAAGCCCCAGGTTCTTGAACTATATATATCTCTGTCTATTCATTCAACAAATCTTCTCTGAGCACCTACTAGGCCCTCGCATGTGCCTCAAGGAGCATGCATTCCAGAGAGAGACATGTATATGTCGAGAGGCGATTGCCAGATTAGCACTTTGATAAGCGAGCAGGACACCTAACCCAGACCGCGTGGACAGGGAAGGCTCTTGGGGTAGAAGGGACCAAATAAGCAATGTCTTTTTTTTTTTTTTTGTTTTTGTTTGTCTTTTTTTGGAACTGGGGGTCGAACCCAGGGCTTTGTGAATGCAAGGCAGATGCTTTGCCACTGAGCCACACCCAAGCCCAGCGATGTCATCAATAACTAGCAGCTCCAGATTTGACACCAAAGGTAGAGCTTGTAACCACGATACTCTACTTGTTCCCAAACAGGATAATGATGGTAGTGATTACTAATATTTATTGGGCCCTTTGGGCCACGTATCGAGCTAAGCATTTGGTCTGCAGTGGACATTTATCACAGTGATATTTACAGTTAGTGAATCGGGTACTATCACTATTATTATATCCTAATTTCAGAGAGACCTTGAGTCTCAGAGAGGTGACTTTCCCACGGTCCAAACTTGGCCAGGTCTGCCCGACTTGAACTTGTATTTGGACCCCGGGTTCAGGGTGCGTCACTGCAAGATTGAGGTCAGGCTAGGAGGAGGATGAACTCGTCCCCCAGACCCAGGGGTACGGATGGAGCAGGCCGGGCCCCCAAGCTGCTGCTAGCAGGAAGTGAAGTCGCGCGTGGTTACCTGGGATGGCGACCAAGTTCTGCAGCTCCTGCTTCAGGTCCATGATGTCCTTGCAGAGCTGAATGTCATCCATCCTGGGGAAAGAAGGCGACATGCGACAGGAGGTCACATCAGCAGAACAGGCCCCCGGCATCACCCCGCTTGAACAAGAGGTTCTGTGGGGGGGTGCTCCCCGCACGGCCCGTGGGTGCTCGGTGGTCACTGTGGGAGTCAGTTTGACTGGAAGGGAGGAGGCCTCAGGGCCTGGTGAAGCCCCAGACAGCATCTCCAGAGGAGACCGGCCTGTCCGTCCGTCCCTGGGCTGTGTGGGAAGACCTGGCCTCAGCGTGGCTGGGAGCCCGGATGAAGAAGGGAAGGGAGAAAGCGCGGGGCGGCGGGTTCTCTGTTTTTCTGTCTCCCTCCCTCCCTCCTTCCCACTCCCGCCTCTCCTGGAGCAGGAGGCCTCCTCCTCTTGCCCCGGGACACCCAGAGTCTGCCCCTTTGGGATTCTGGGACTTGTACTAGCAGGCCCCTGGAGCTTGGGCTGGGGCTGCAGCATCAGGACCCTGAGCTCGGGGCTTCGCCTGAGCCGAGCCCCGCGAACAGGGCCTCTGGTTCTCCAGCTTACGACAGCCTACGCGGGACTCCTAGCCTCTGCCATCTTGTGAGCCAGCTCCCCAACAAACCCTCTGTCCTGCATCCTGTTGGTTTTGTCTCTTCGGAAAACCCCGACTCACACACACGGCCTTGCACACGTTGACCCTCGTGCGGAGCCTTCCAGAAACGGCCCCTTACCCCACCGCTCAGCAGTGACCCGCCACTGCGGATGACGCCTGGATCCTGTGCTTCGGGTCTTCCTGTGCCTGGCTTTCATTGCCTGTTGTGCAGGCGCCTCCTGTCGCAAGTTCAGGTTGTTTTTTACTTTTATTTTTTTCTGTCAGTTTGTGTTAAGTCATTCTGAGCAGGCCAGGTGTGTTGGTGCAGGCCTGTAATCCCAGCAACTTGGGAGGCTAAGGCAGGAGGATCACAAGTTGAAGGCCAGTGCGAGCAACTTAGTGAGGCCCTAAGCAACTTAGCAAGACCCTATCTCAAAATAATAATAATAATAATAATAATAATAACTATGATAATAAAGGGATGGGCGTAGCTCAGTATTAAAGGGCCCCTAGGTTCAATCCCTAGTACCAAAAACAAAAAAACCAAAACTGAGCATTACAAAAATTCACAGCACAGAGATAAATCTCCCTAATCCTTTAGTGAGAAGTATTGCTAACAGTTTGATCTATATCTCTCCTAATTCTTTTTTCTTTTCTTTTTTTTTGGGGGGGGGGCCACTGGGGATTGAACTCAGAGGCACTCAACCACTGAGCCATCTCTCCAGCCCTATTTTGTATTTTATTTAGAGACAGGGTCTCACTGAGTTGCTTCAAGCCTCCCTTTTGCTGAGGTTGGCTTTGAACTCAGGATCCTCTGCCTCAGCCTCCCGAGCCACTGGGATTACAGGTATGCGCCACCGCACCTGGTTTTCCTAATTTTTAAAATGCTTATGCTACCATATATGACACCATTGTTATTATACAAAGACATTTGGCGATTTGCTTTCTTGGTTTTTTCTTTTTCCTTTTTTTTATTTTTTTTATTTTTTTTTTACTTAACAATATATCTTAGGCCTTGTTTTCTGTCAGTTCATGTAGATATATTCATTTTTAATGAATGCACTGTATTCTATCATGTTGATATACAGTGATTTATTTAACTAGTTTTGTATGCATAGACTTCGGGGTATTTATCTGATACAACTCAATGATAAACTCTCAGAAATGCAATTGCTTAGTCAAGTGACATGAACGCTTGTGCTTTAATAGAAATTTCCAAATTTCCCTCCAGGGACATTGTTGGGTGTGTTGGGTGGGGTGCTCACTCTATAATCTCAATAATCAGGCTGCATACACAATTTTGCCTTATTCATTATAGTTTGTTGTGTGTGCTATAAAAGTCAGCTCATCTTACCATAAATAATATTGTAATGGCTGCCTGGAACTTCACCATATAGATCTGCAAGGGCAGTGTTCACTATATCCATATCTGATTACAGAGGTGGGTGTTCAGGTGGCTCATGCTGTTTCAGACACTATAGGATAAATGTTAGTTAGTATGAAGATTTTTCTTCTCATTGGATTATTTGGAGATAGGGGCTTAGAGTCTCTGAAGTGGGACCATTAAGTACAAATGGCTTGATTAGGTCTGTAGCAGTTGAGATCTATTTTCTAACCACTTCCCTAAGAGAGTACGTGTGGAATCCCCTCTGCACATCTTTACTGAGCATCTTCTGTCTGACACTGTCCTGGGCTTGGGAACACATTAGCAAGCACAACCAAGACCCTCATGGGAATAGAAGGCAAACTCAGATACAGTCACCCCTCTGTCTCCATGGGGGATTTGCTCCAGGACCCCCAGATTCCCAGGATGCTCAAATCCTGTACAAAGAACCGCTTAGTGTTTGTCTAGACCCTTCACACATTCTTCCTCTAGATTTAAATCATCTCTTGATTACTTGCCATACCTAATGCAACAAGTGCTATGACCTAGTCACCAGCTGTATCATTTAGGAAGCAATGACAAGAAGTAAAAGTCTGAACCTGTTCAGTGGAGACACAATGTTTTTCCCCCATATTTTTGCAACCCTTGGTTGGTTGAATCTGTGGATGCGGAACCCCTGGACACAGGGGAAGAGGCTGACGGAGCTTCAGTTGCTCTGAAGAGTAGAGCAGGTTGGACGTGTCATTTTGGAGACAACATCCTACTCTGCTCCTGACCACTGTCCCGGGAAGAGACAGAGGGATTGTTAAGATTCTCATTTTACTGATGTGGAAATGGGTCAAGAGTCTCCGCTGGTCCCTACCGCTAGTGGGAACGGGGCCAGGACTGGAGATGGACGCCAGAATCCGAGCAGGCGGATCTGTCTGTTGCTTCCTGCAGCGTCTTCAAAAGAGCCCGATCTGCTGCTGGCTCCTTTCCATAGTGCAGTCCACTGCTAGCTGTGGGGGGCCCTGTCCTTTGAGGGTCAGGAAGTGCCCGTGTTCTTCCAATCCATCTTTCAGGACAAGAGGCCGGGGTGTCTTGCTGCAGCTCACGTCTCTGCTGCCAGCGGCACCCCAGACGTTTTCCTAGCCCCGCCCTGGAATGTCTCGCAGGTGGCAGGTGCCCCAGGTGAGCGAGCCAGTCGGGCTTGCCAAAGGGCACGGGCTGTTCCTGCGGGTTTCTGCCGGTGACCCTTCAGCTGGAGGGGCTCCAGGCTCCTTCTCCACAATGCACACGGGGGTCAGGCTGCCTGGGTGGTTCTCAACAAGGGCGATTTTTGTCCCCGAGGACAAATGTCATGTCTGAAGATGTTTTTAGTTATTACAACTGGGTGTGGGTGGCAGGATCACTCCTGGCATCCAGTGGGAAGAGTCCGAAGATGCTGATAAACACCCTACAGGGCCCAGGACAACCCCTGGTTGACAAGGATCCCATGCAAATGGCAATCATGCTGAAGTTGAGAACTCTTGGGTTACAACCGAGAGTGGACAGAGATAGTTTTATCAGTAATTTTTGAAACGTGAGAGAGGAGAAGATGGAGAGAGAAAGAGAGCGCACCTCCAACAACCAGATAAGTGCAGGGAGGGAAGGAATGCAACATGCGAGCTGAGACGATGGTGGAAAACCGGCCATTTGACCAGCTTTGGGCAAGGACAAGTGGTCAGGCCCTGTCAGGATAATAGTGCTGCTGCTTTACAAAATTTTTTTTGAAATGACACGGTCTGCAGCTGGAGTTAGGTGCAGTCTAATGGAAACCCACAGGGACGTTGATGCAAAGGCCAAAGCAGACTGTCAGAGGGAAGGGTCGACTTTCTAAACTAGTATTTATTTGGCTCCTTTTCCGTAAGTTGCAGAGGCTGCAGACTTCCCCGGAGGGGTAAGAAGCAGAGGAAGTAACGTTGACCTTGGAGATGGTTGTGTCTGGGTGTGAGGTGTCCCCCAAAGCTCACGTGTGAGACAATGCAAGGAAGTTCAGTGGGGAAATGACTGGGTTACGAGAGCCTTAACCTGATCAGTGGATCCCCTGATAGGGATTAACTGGGTGGTGACTCCGGGCAGGTGGGTGTGGTTGGAGGAGGTGGGTCCCTGGAGCTGTGCCTTTGGGGTATGTATTTTGTCCTTGTGGAGCGGAGCTCTCTCTGCTTCCTGATCATCACATCACATACTCCGCCGCCATGATGTTCTGCCTCGGAGCCCCAAAGAATGGAGTCAGCCATCTATGGACTAAGGCCTCTGAAAACATGAGCCCTCACATAAACTTTTCCTCCTCTAATTGTTCTTGTCAGGTCTTTTGGTCACAACAGGAAAAAAAAAAATGGATTGCTGATCTGGGATTTGGAGCTCGGGTCCAAGTTCAAACCATCCCTGACACTGGGAAAGTCGTTCCCCTCTCTGGACTTGTTTCCTTATGCTTAAAATGGGAGGTTTCCGTGATCCCTAGAGCCCTGTTCTTCCAGGTCAGAGAGGACGTGACCAGATCTGAGGGTGGGTCTCAGTTCCTCCATTAGCTGGCTGTGAATGATCTCAGCGTCAGAGCCGTCACAGGTGAGGAGGAACAAGCCTTCACCTGGGTCGTGTGAGCACTGAACGGGCAGCCGGGATTGGCACACACGGAGCAGGTGTGTAGGAAAGGCCACTTCCGTCCCCGCTGTGCCCTGGGTGGGAGGGGGCGGCTGGGCTGGGTCGCTCCTGCGTTACCCAGCGGCAGAGGACGAGGCTCGCCGCAGGTGCTCTCCGCTTTCCTCAAACACACGGGGCCAGACAATGTTCCTTTGCTCCACTTTTGCCGGGTCCGTGAGCTTCCGCGCAGTCCCCGGGGAGCCCAGGAGCTGGGCCATCTCTCAACATCACACTGGAGACCAAGGGACCAGAGAGGGGCTGCCGGTGGGCTCGGGTGACACACCTAAGAAAGCAAAGCCCTGGGGATGCTTCCTTGAAGGCCACGCTGCAGGTCGCCTCTCAGTGGCTCGCTGAGTGACCAGCGCGTCAACCTCCATCCATGGGGGTCCCTCAGTTGTAATCAGACCCTCATTCTTGGATGTGAAGCGCAGTCCCCAAAAGTATGTCACCTCCCTCCGGCACAGTTTACTCTTCTCCTCCAAGAGTGTTCTAGACTCTCTTTTTCGATCCTTTTTCTTTTTGCAGTGCTGGGGGTAGAACCCCGGGTCTTGGGCATGCCAGGCAGAGGGCCTCAGGGATGGAGCTGGGGACACCGGGGCTAGTCTGTCTCTAGTCAGGGCTTGCTGAGCCACCAAGGGGACAACGTGGGTCCCTCCAATTCCAGCCTCTGCTTATCCTAGTTCATGCAATGAAATGCTGTACCATTTGAGAATAAAAAAATAAAGCGACTGAGATCTTTAAACAAAATAGCAATGTTGTCCTTTCGCCATTGAACAGTCAGGTCCACTCATTTGTGGGTGATGTGGCTGTTTTCACACTACAACGGCAGAGGTGAGCCACCATGACAGGGACTCAATGGCCTTCCAGGCCCCGAGATACTTACAAGCCAGCCCCCTATCACAAAATGCTTCTGGCCCCTGATCTTCACAAAGAGCCACAGAAAGTACTGAGAACCAAACTGCGGAGCTGGAAGCACCGACCTTCACCTTGCATGAGTGAAGAAACCCGTGTCCAGAGAGCGGACTAGTGTCCATGGAGCCGCGGACTCTTCCAGAAAACGGCTCTTGAGGGCCCACTGCGGGCCAGGCTTCCAGACTCGATTTTCACTTCCCAAAAACACTGAGGATCAGGCCAGCGACCAAGACCCCATGGAGAGGCGGCAGGGCTCGCACACACCCCCGCTGTCCTGGTCTAGGGCCCAGAGACCATTTTCTTCTCCAGGTAGCAGCAGGGAGTTGGGCTGTGCCCGGCGCACATAAGGTTGGCCAACAGACCTTCCGCAGGTGCCCGCCAATGCTGTCGGGCAGGTGTGTCCTGCAACACATCTGGCCCTCCGCACGCTCTTCACTGCAGTGATGTGGGTAGGAGATATTGAGTTTCGTAATTTCTTTTTAAAATTGTCTACTTTTCCCTTCAGTCTCTTCCCAAGATTGTGCCTAGGCTGAGACACTTAAGTCCTCCCCGTCAATGGTTCAGCAAGCAACGACCCAGTGTCCCCAGCCCCAGCCCTAAGACCGTTGGCCTTCAAAAATGGGAAGGAAGATGAAGCTCCCAAGAGTAAGGCGGGGGTGGGGGGGAGGAAGGACGAGAGAAGAAATACGAGACAAGGAGAGGGAATGGCATGGATGTCTTTTTTTTTTTTTTTTTTTTTTAATATTTATTTATTTGCTTTAGTTGTCCGGGCCGTGCACGTGCTAGGCGAGCGCTCTACCGCTGAGCCACAATCCCAGCCCCCGCATGGATGTCTTAAAAGGGGGCACTGGTTGCCCATGTAGTTTTCCAACTCTAGGAAGAACTTCACCAAGGCAAGAGCTGTGCTAACCGGCCTGCAGGGGGCCCCTTGAGACCACAGAGCTGATGTACGACAGGGTAAGGTGAGGCAGTGGGGGGACAGAAATACCAGATTTAGCAAATGGAAATACAGAGCTCACAGCTGGTGGTGGCACAGGCCTGTAATCCCAGGAGTCTGAGGCAGGAGGATGGCCAGTTTGAGGTCAGCCTGGGCAACACAGCAAGACCCTGTCTCAAAATTAATTTTAAAAAAGGGCTGAGGGGTGGGCTGGGGTTGTGGCTCAGCGGCAGAGCGCTCACCTCGCACATGCGCGGCCCGGGTTCGATCCTTAGCGCCATGTAAACATAAATGCATTGCATTGTGTACAACTAAAGTAAATAAATAAATATTAAAAAAAAAAAAAGGGCCGAGGGTATAACTCAGCGGGAGAGAACCCCTGGACTCAATCCCCAGTACCCAAAAAATAAAAGTGAATTTTTAAAAACGCAGAGCTTACAGTTATATTTGCATTTCAGATACACAACAAATTTTAGTATAAGTCTTGTCTCAACAGGGAACATACTTACACTAAAAAGAGTGGTCACCGTTTATCTGAAATTCATATTGATTCAGATTAAACCGGTGTGTTTTATCTGGTCAAGAATTCTGCTAGGCTTTGGAACTCATGTTACGATCTCATTTTAATAGGAGTTTAATTTAATCGTAACAGTACTGAGGAGCGGGACCTGAGGAGGCCATGGGTCACAGTTAAGGTCCCGGTGCAGCGATGGCTCCTGACACCGGGTGGGTCCGAGGGTGGCCGTTTGGCCTCGCGCATGCGCTCTCGCCCTCCTGCCACCCCCCCACCCCCCTGCCACTCTGCGCCCTGGGACTTTCTGGCTTCTGGCGCTGTGGGAGATTCAGTGCTGTGTGAATTGCCCAGTCTGTGGTCTCCTGTTGTAGCCAAGGAAAACAGGTTAAGGCACGGAGTGAGGTCACTTTTTCAGTAGCAGCCTCCTTTTCTGGGAAGTCCTTTGCCCAGGGGCTGCTCCTTGGAGGGAGGAAGTCTCCAGGTGGCCCAGTGGTTAGAATAATGGCAGAATATCCCAGCCTCCCTCTCCCCACTCCTGCTGAAGAGCCCTCTGTGGACGAATTTCCACTTGTGTGAGAGTTTGGAAAGACAGCCAGCAAGACTCCCAGGGGGACTTGACAGTGACGTCCAATGGACGGGCAGTTGAAATTGAGGACCATATGAAGATTCATGCTAAGGACTCAGCAACACGGGAGACCCTTTAGTGTGTCGACTCTATTTAGGGTTTTATCCTAAGAAGATAATTATGGGCACATAAAGATTGAGCGATGATTATGTGTAGTACAAGTATCACCTTGTTGACAATAGCAGAAAATTGGGAACAACCTAATGTCCAATGATGGGGCTGCTGAAACCAATTATGGACATGTGTGTGAGGGAGTTCTACAGGCATTAAGCATGAGGTTCGAAGATGTTATCCCTCTGAGAGAATGAATCATGTTAAAAAAAAAAAAGAAAAGAAAACTGGTTAGGAAATGTTATGATCCGATTTTACAAAGTACTTATGCATTGAAAAAAAAAAGACTCCATTCAAAATGCTTTGATGGCTGGGCTCAGGAGCACACGCCTGTAATCCCCATTTCTTTGGAGGCTGACACAGGAGGATCCCAGGTTCCAAGCCAGCCTCAGCAAAAGTGAGGGGCTAAGCAACTCAGTGAGACCCTGTCTCTAAATAAAATATATAAACTAGGGCTGGGGTTGTGGCTTAGTGGTTGAGTGCCCCTGAGTTCAATACCTAGGACCCTGCCAGAAAAATGGCTTGATACTTTTGAAGAAATGGTTATTTCATTGCTTCTCCATATCTTTGATTTTCATTTTATCAATAAGCATATTTAATTATTTTCTTTGTTTTTTTTTTTTTTTTTGGGGGGTGTGGTGCTAGGGATTGAACAAAGGGCCTTATATATGCTAAGCACATGCTATACTATTGAACTATATCCCAGCTCCCCTCTGGATGAACCTTTTTTTAAAGGTTCATGTTGGGTTTTGTTGTTGTTGTTGTTTTTAAATTGCACAGCCACTGTGAGAAATGGAAAGTCCAATGGTCCATTTTCAGATTACAGTATTTAGCCTTAGATGTGAAATGACTGAGGATGTAAGAACATTAGCCAAAGAGGAGATAGAACAAGTGGCTACCGGCAGTTAACCCCCCTGAGTGGGACAGATTCGCAGCCCCTTGACACACAGGAGGTGAAGAGGAAGGGGCCAGCCTGAGCAGCCAAGATAAAATTCCTGTGCTAAAATGTGCTCCATCCCAGAAAGAATTTTCTACCACCAAACAACACAGGGAGGTGGGCACAACTAAAGGCATATTTCTCTCAATAACCCAACAGGTGACAGTAAAACCTAGGCAATGCACCCCGTGGTACTCAGCCAGGGAGGGACCAGGGAGGGACCTTGGGATAAAATGCCGATGGCTCCCCAGACACCTGATCTTGCAAGACTGCAATTGCTTTCTCTATACGGTCAGCCTTGGGTCACCTCAACAGAACCCCTCTGTGCCCTGGCCTGAACCCCAGCTGCAGGCCAGTGGGACCCCTACTCTGCGTCCTTCAGTCTGCCCAGCTCCAACTCCTGCCCCAGGACCACGGCATCCAGGACTGATTCCCACGCAGCCTCTGAGCCGCCCCGCGGCTCCTGAACCTTCTAGAAGCTCCAGGGCTGGATCAGGTCACCTTCCTTTCTGCTGCCACAGCCCCCTCTCACCCTCCTGTCGCCCCACTGATACCACCTCAGCATTTGCGTTTCCCCCCTAACTAGACTGTGCCCCCTGAAGGGACCTCCCCCCCCTCCTCCCTGCCTCCAGCACACCACCTGGTGCCTGGCACATCGCAGAGACTCCGTGACCGAGGAGAGAGTGGCGCTGGCAGGCAGGCGCGGGGACGTACACACAGTCCCAGGTTTCACTGAAGCAAGGCCTAGAGATTGCAAGTGCAGGTGGAAAATTTTTGGATCCCATGATAGAGACTCCGCCAGGGCAACAGCATCCATCAAAGGCGGTGAGTCACCCCTGGAGGAATCCAATTAAACACCCGTAATTCGAGCGCTGCTGCTTGGCGCTCTGCTGTCAATACTGCGGCTATTCTGAGCTCTCGCGGCACTTGCTGGGGGGGGGGCAGGGGGGGCTCACCCCACGTCTTCCACTTGCCATCACCTGCCAAGACTCCTTGCCGGTGCCCTTTCTCCTCTCTCCCCAGCCCTCTCCCAAGTCCACCCCTGCTCGTTCTCATACCAATAGAAACTAATATTCAGTTGACAACTCCCTGTCCATGTGGAACCTGTCCCAGCAGTAGCTCACGGAGTCCTCACAGCCTGTAGGACGAGTGTTCTCGTTCTCTAGTCTCTATAGGAGTCTCAGAGAGGTTAAGTAAAGCACCCCAGATCACACAGCCGGCAAGATCTGAATGAAGAGAATCTGACTCCAGAGACATGACAAATGCCACCCTAACATCCTGTCTACGTGTGCCACCCGGCTGTACCTGCTGCCACCCTCTGCCCCAGGAACCCTTTATTTTGTCCCATCCTGGCAGTTAGAAGACTTTTTTTTTTTTTTTTTTTTTTTTTTTGTGGTACCGGGGATTGAACTCAGGGGCACTCGACCACTGGGTCACATCCCCAGCCCTTTTTTTGTATTTTATTTAGAGACAGGGTCTCACTGAGTTACTAAGTGCCTCGCCATTGCTGAGGCTGGCTTTGAACTCGTGATCCTCCTGCCTCAGCCTCCCAGAGTGCTGGGATTACAGGCGTGCGCCACCGCGCCCGGCTGCTTTTTTGTATTTTATTTAGAGACAGGGTCTCACTGAGTTGCTAAGTGCCTCGCCATTGCTGAGGCTGGCTTTGAACTCGTGATCCTCCTGCCTCAGCCTCCCAGAGTGCTGGGATTACAGGCGTGTGCCACCGTGCCCGGCGGAGCCTTTTTAAATGTTCTCAACGTGGGACAGTTCCAAGGGTGGGCTTTGTTGGGGTGGGGGATGACTTTAGCTCAACCCAGAATTTCCATTAGCCTTCAAAACCACCTCCATGTTTACCGTTTCTTGGTGAGATAGGCAATGGATATTTCCCCAGTTTTGTGTAAAGCGTATGTACAAAATTTGGTGGAAAACCGTGCTATTTTTACTGATTCAGATCGCACGAGTCTCAGTTAAATCTGTGGACCGCTACTCTAAAAGCAGCTTGAAGATAAGTACTCTGATCCCTCTTGGAGCCCACGTTGCTGAAGCTAACCCCCTCCTACATAGGAATTCTAAAGCTGTCACTCTGTTCAACTGAGAATCCAAGGAATGAAGGGGGAAAATCTTAGCAACATAATCAGCGGTCCCTGGAAGACCTCCCTGGCCTTTCACCACCATGTCCTGCTTAGCCCACAGATTGGGCACAGTGACCACTGTCTCAGCTGAGCCCAGCCCCCGCCAAAGTACAGAATATCCTTCTCTGAGTCCCTTAGCTGTCTACAATCCCCACCCACAATTCCCATTAGATTTACTGCACAAGCAGCAGCAGATCAGCTTTTGATGATAATTAATGTTTAAATCAACGTCGTGTTTATTCAGCATTAGAGATGAGAGGGTTCTTTTGCAGAGAAGCAGGGTCCCAGGGATTGGTGAACCACAAGAGAGCAGCAAGTGTCCTCTGCAGAGTCTTCCAACAAAGAAGGGCAGCAGAGGGCTAGCACAGGGCTAGAGTCAGCCCTGCACTGGCGGGCACTAGGTGACAGCTGGCTGGGAGTGGCTGGGGGGTGGAAGCCAGGCTGTGCCACCTGCCAATTTCCATGGTGTAACTACTCCCCACAATCGCAGATTTCAGGCTACCCACAGCTTAACAACTAGTTCACTGGATCCCTGAAAATTGGACATGGCTGGCTGAACTCAACTAGAGAGCAAGCTTGGGGCTGTCTCTCCAACACACTTTGATCTGCGTTCAACGTTTATTCAGAAGAGAAGCTGAGTGCTGCGTGGGGACCATGATGATGCCGGGTACCACTTATCAGGATTTTCTGTGCGCACCCTGGTTTAAAGATGAGAAGTGCCTTTCACAGATGATCTCGATCCTTACAACAATCCATCGAGAAAGGTGTGATCATCTCTCTTACAGAGGAAGAGCCTGCAGCTCAGAGGGGTGAAGTAGCTCATGCAAGACCACTCAGCTAGTTAAATGGTGGAGCCGGGATGCTAACCTGAATGGTCTGACTCAGATGTCGGCATTAAGGCAGTGAGAAATCTCGATTGTTCCAAGCAATTTGGCCTAGGAAATTTCAGCATAGTCCTAAAAAAAAAAAAAATCCTGCAGATACAGGACTCATTTTACTTAGAAGGCTCTTTAGAGACCCTCTACTATTCTTCACAAATGGTCTTTGCAGGGTGGTGGGGGCTGTGTGTGGCTTCCTTGCTCTTATTGGCAAAAGTTGGAATTTTCCATTGCTCACCATCCAACCCCTGGCTTTGGGGGAAATGGTTCATTGTGCTAATCATTGTTAGAAAAACCCCCTTTCCCCAGGCTCAGCCCATCAGAAACTCATGGCCAACATTTTGACCACTGGGCAAATGACACAGAGATAAAAGGACAGCGGGGGGGGGGGGGGAGGACTGGGCCCAGTGGCGCACACCTGTAATCCCAGCACTTGGGAGGCTGAGGCAGGAGGATCACGAGTTCAAAGCCAGCCTCAGCAATGGCGAGGCACTTAGCAACTCAGTGAGACCCTGTCTCTAATAAAATACAAAAAAAAAAAAGGGGGGGGGGGCTGGGGATGTGGCCCCGTGGTGGAGTGCCCCTGAGTTCAATCCCCGGTACCAAAAAATCAAAAGGACAGTGGGGTTAGATTGGGGGCATCCTGCCCAAATGGGTCCCTGTGGTTGGTCTCTGAGGGCCTCTCTCTCCCACCCATTTTCCAAGACTTTCTCGTTAGACTCCTTTCGTCTCCACGGGCCCCCACTACACCGAGAACCAGACTGACCAGACGGCAGTGTTGCCGGGCAGGGCTAGTTTCTGTGGCAGGTGGCCGAGACCCCTGACTGACACACACTCTCTCCCAAGTGTTCCTGTCAATCACACCACGTCCTCACTAAGGGAAGCCTGATGGGGACAGCCGTCTCTGTTTTATGTCCTCTTCTGTGGATTGGTACCTTGATAGCGTGTCCCTTATCAGTTCTGTCAAAAGACACCAGCCGGAGGGACTTGTGCGATTGGGCCTGTGTCTGGTGCTGGGGGGGGGGCAGTTCAAAGGAAGTGGGCATTTGCTCTGCACCGGATGTCGTCAAGAAGTGGGGGTGATCTCTGAGAGGGGACAATCATTCTTCCCTACACATGAGACGAAGAGAGTGAGGCTGACACTGATGGGTAAAGAAGCAGCTGTCACTCATGGGGGACAGGATATGGGCGCTGCTGTGATTTGAATAAAGTTCGTCCCCCCCAAAGCCCATGTGCTGAAGCTTAGTCACCAGTGAGGAAAGTATCCAATGGTGGGGGGCACTCCCGAGGTGGGGCCTAGCGGGAGCTGGCCAGTCATGAGCACCCGAGTGAAGGGCTGGCTGCCAGCCTCCAGGGGGCTGAGTCCCCGGGGGCGCACTATTTCCTGCAAGGGCAGGTTGTTACCAGAGAGCGAGCCCAGCCCTCCCCAGTCTCCCCCTTTCTCACCACGTGACCTCTCTCTCTTCCGAGATACCATCCGCCACGTTGTGACGCGGCCCGAAGGCCCTCTCCAGCACGGCCCTGTTTGCCCTTTATTAGCCTCCAGAATTTTGCGTCCAACACATCTCTTTTCTTTGTATATTACTGAGCATCAGGTATTTTGTCATAAGCATCACAAACCAGACCCAGGCAGGGATGTCTTGGTGATCTCTGTGGTGTGGACAGTGCTCTTGTCTTTATCTACTTCCCAGCATGCTTGTGCAACAGTCTTATTTTTGTCTTGATTTCGGTTTTTGTTCCACCATGGCCTTGTCTGATGTTGGCAATCTGCACAGTTATTTGTGTTCAACAGAAGGATGCCTGGGCTAAGCTCCTGGCGGCCAGGGGTGGCGGCTTCTCCTTCTTGCACTGTAAGAAACGATTTTCCTACTTCCTGCCTCCCCATAAATAATTATGAAACCCTCCACTGCAGAGACCAGCCTGTTGTCTTCCCCGCAGCACCCGACGTGATGTACTGTACACAAAAGGTACTCTGTGGACGCTCGGTGAACTGAATTATGGGTACAGAGAGCTCCCTGAGACCTGGCATTATTACAATCATGCCTCAGTATTCTGCATTTTCACACTTTTAAAAAGGTGACTCGTAGAAAATTTATTTAACTCATTAATGAGGGAACCAGTAAGCTCATTCCAAGAGCATTCAAGGATTTATAGGCAAATTTTTAAAGAATCTTAGAATATGATTACCAGGCTATGTGCAAAGCTGGTTAACACCCCACAGGGGGAATAATCCTATTACTTTAAGGTGATCTTTTCTACAGGACAGAAATTTACAAGTTGATGTGTAATTCATCATGTGGAAATTCTAATAAAATAGTTAATAACCAAGTTGGAAACTGGGTGCTGTGGTGCACACCTATAATCCCAGTGACTCAGGAGGCTGAGGCAGGAGGATCCCAGGAAGTTCAAGGCCAGTCTTAACAACTTACCAAGACCCTGTCTCAAAATAAAAAAAAAAAAAAAAAAACAGAAAGACTGAGGATGTGACTCAATGATAGACCACCCTTGAGTTCAATCCCTAGCACCAAAAATCAATATAGAAATAGTCAACTAAGTTAGATACGTGTACCCTCTCCCTCATAATTACATAATCCTGGGGCAGGCCTCCAAACAGAGCAACGTGGAAAGGTCATGTTTGCCTTACCCTCTTTCCTTATTTAGTTTTTAGTCAATGTTATTTATTTATTTATTTTGGTGCCAGGGATTGAACTCAGGGCTGCTCAACCCCTGGGCCACATCCCCGGCCCTTTGTTGTATTTGATTAGAGACAGGGTCTCACTGAGTTGCTAAGTGCCTCGCCATGGCTGAGGCTGGCTTTGAACTCGCGATCCTCCTGCCTCAGCCTCCCAAGTGCTGGGATGACAGGCGTGCCCCTCGGCTCCTGGCTTGTAGTCCCCTTTTGACCATGCCTGAGTTGGTGCTGGGGAGGTGACTGGGTGGGGGTAGAGAGCTTCAGGATGGGGACTTGTCACAGAGGAGGCTGAGGGTTGAGCTACAAACCCCTTCAGCAGTGAGGGTCAAGGAGCGGGGGTGGGGTGGAGGCGGCATTGCACTCGCTGGTGCGCTGGGGAGGCGGCTGGCCCATACACAGCTCTGCATGTGTATCCCTTCCATTTTTCAGAGTAAACCAGGAAAAGTATATATTTTCTTGAGTTCTGAGTCATTCTGCGCTGTAGGAACCGCCAAGCGTAGAGTCATCTAGGCAGAAGCCAGGGTGGCCCTGGACCTGTGACTGGCATCTAAGTCATGGGCAGTTTTGTGGGACAGAGGCCTTCAACTTGTGGGATCTGACACTAACTCCAGGTCCATGGTGTCAGAATTGAATCAGCTTGCCGGACACCCAGTTGGCATCTGAGAATCAGAAGCGTCAGGGTTGAGAAGGGTCCTACGTTTGGTGTCAGAAGAAGAACACCATCACCACGTGTGGGGTCAGAAGTGGTATCAGAAACTGCCGTACAGACAAGCTGCAGAGAAGTTAATAATCGGCCTAAGAGCACACAGCTAGGGAGCATCTCCCCAGGGGCCACAGACTCTGGCTAAGGCACAGCCCGTGACCTTGACCACAAAGCATCCTGCCTCCTGCTGGGCGCAGTCACCTGGCACCACCCAGGGAGGAGCTACTGCGTGCCCCATTTAGGTCAAAGGAAAGTATGGCTCAGTGCTCGAAGCTCAGTCAGTCATTCATATCACCATGACGACGTCAGCCGCGTCTCCTGCCCGCTCTATTATTATTATTCAATATCATCTTTATGTTGATTCACTTTTTAAAAAATAGCACCATAGGGGCTGGGGTTGTGGCTCAGCGGCAGAGCGCTCGCCTTGAACGTGCGCAGCCCGGGTTCGATCCTCAGCACCACGTAAACATAAATGCATTGCATTGTGTACAACTAAAGTAAATAAATAAATATTAAAAAAAAATAGCACCATAAATGGAAAACTAGTATTTTTCCTAAAAGACGTGAAAATTAATGTTTTTCCAAATACTACCCCAAACTGGACCAACTGAGTCACTGAAGGTCACCCGGCCAAGATGTCAGCACAGGGTCCTGTCTCAGTCCGGGGGGTCTCTCCTGGGCATTCTTCGACCACGGGGTGTTTCTGCAGCAAAGTGTAGAGAACTAGACATTTCTCAACTTGGCTCAAAATGGGACCGAGGGGAAAACCAGAGGGACAGGCAGACAGCAGATGGCAACAGGACTGACTCCTTGGAGCGGGTGACCGGGCACTGGGCAAGGTGCCCTGAATTTAACCAGCAGGGCCCAGGCTGAGCTGAAGCAGACCTACTCAGATCATTCTAGGATCAGATGGTGTTTGCCTGGGGAAAAGTTCAAGGTCAGCTCTAAGGAGCCTCAGGAGCATGTGAGCACTTGAAACCGTGGGAGAGTGGTGCACGATCACTGTTCAAGGGGAGGGGAGGGCGCAGAGCTCAAAGCCCAGAGCCTTGTAAATGGCCTGGCACAGCTTATCCAACTCCGTCTGGGGAAACCTCACATCAAGTCAACATGTCAGCTTATTCCAAGCCAAGGTACTGAGGCTGGCCTTGAACTAGTGATCTGCCTGCCTCAGCCTCCCAAGTTGCTGGGATTATAAGCATGCACCACTATGTCTGGCTATTTGGTTGTTTTCAAAGTGAAATTTAGACCTCGTTATACAAGTGGGCAGTTATTGTCTTAGAGGGAACGATAGCTTCAAGATTCTTTCATAGGTTGCAGAGACTGGCCAAGAATTCTCATAGCTAATACCTGGGAAGGTCCTTGTAGGGAGTTTGACCTTATACTAAATTCTATCATGCATTATTTCATTTAATCTTCTCTCCAACTCTATAAAATAAAAACTGTTATTGGACCAGTTTTACAGATGAGGAATCTGAGGTTTGAAGTCAGTGGTGAAACTAGGGATTAGATTTCAGCACCATCTGGCTCCGGAATCCACCTTTATCCTCATTATATTCTAATCCTAAAACCCTGCACAGTTTGCTGAAGAAACTCAGAAATCCCATTTTGCTCACTTGATTTCTTTACAAATATAAAAAAAAAGAAAAAAGGAGCCCACGTGTCAATTCTTAGAGGTCAAAACCAGATGGAGCAAATAGAAAAACAATCACTGTTGAACGATGACAAATTCCGCTTCGCGCCAGACGCCGCTGGAAACCTGCACTTGTCATTTGCTTGATAAATATAGCACTCGGTTCAATCAAAGGTGTCATCGGTGGAATTTGATAACGGATGTGACGATGATGGTGACAGCTGGCATTCAAATTCTCGAGCACGCATTTCACTCTGGTTCCCATCATGATCCCAAACTCCTGGAGAGAGAGGTCCCCAAAGCCACACCGAGAAGTCCAGCTAACAGAGAGGAGATTGGATACGTTCTGTCTGACGCTGGTTTTCATCCAGAAAAAAATTGTGGAAGGAAACAGGAAGAGGAGTCATCTGTGAGCAGCTGACGGGCACTGGGGTTCTTTGACATCGTCCGGAGAGGAGCTGAAGGGTAACCCTCTAACTGCTTTTAAAATGGCCGGTGTCTCGACCGCATTTTGGACCAGCTAATGAGACTCTGGAGTGAGACCAGGCCTGGGCATGTCCTTCTAGATCCAGGAGATGGCCATGCTGAGAACCACAGGTGTGGAGGACCTGCCTCCCTGGTGCCAGGTGGACAAGCCCCAGCTGCCCAGCCCCTGGAGGCTGCCCTGAAGGTTCTCGAGGGCCAGCAGTCGGGACCGGCTCAGGGAGGCCCAATCACCATGAGCCATGGGATGAGGGAAGCACCGTGGGAATTAGAACTCCCAGAATTGTGGGAAGAGCGGGCAAGTGAAGGCCCCGGAGGGGATGGAGGAGCAGAGGGGTCACCAACCAGCCGATCTGAGGGTCAGACATGGCCCCCTGGCAAGATGGCTGCAGAGGGGGCAGCAGGTGGAGGGCTGGGGCTGTTGCCTCATCTGGCAAACATCTTGAGGAGGCCGGGCTGGTCAGCAGGGCCGGGGGTCAGGTGCTCGAGATGGGGGGAAGTCGACGAGAGTGAGGTCCAGCCAGAACCTCTGGGGCCACCTGTCCGACCACCTCCCATGTCCATCATGGTGGCCTTCAAGGAGTAAACGCCACGGCTTCCCTTTCGTCTCAGTCTGCGTTGTGCTAACCACCACAGATCGGGTGATTTATAATAAGCAGAAATGTTCTGGCCCCCAGCTCTGGAGGCCGTGAGTTCTGGAACAGCAAGGTCCTGGTAGTTGGCGAGGATCTTCCAGCTGCATCAGAACATGGCGGAAGGGGAGAGAGAGGGCCAAAGAGAAGGAGGGGGCAGACCTGTCGCCCCAACCAGGGGCAGACCCGTTGTGCCCATGGTGACAGCGTTACTCCATTCCCCAAGACCTGATCCCCTCTCGGAGTCCCACCTCCTACACTGTTACAGTGGCATAACGATGTCAGCATGAGATTTGGAGGGACATTGAAACCAGGGCTCCTTCTGCCTCCTGACTTTCCCGCGTGGTCCCCTTTTGGCCACTTTTCACCTGGAACCACCCAGGGAAAGGGGTTTGGGAAAACAGACTTGCAGCTAAGTTTTCAATAGAATATTCCAGCACTAGCTGGAAGGAAGAGAAATACACTCAAGCTCACTTGATAAGAAGATAGTTTAGCAAAGGCTCAAAACCATGAAGGGATCGAACCAATCGGGACCCAGCAAGTCTGGCCCACAGGAGGGGAGCAGGGAGAAGCCCAAACCCCACCCTGGCTGCCTTGCCCGGGCTGAGGGTGGGTCTCCAAGGAGGGCAGCGGTCAGGGAGTGGCTGAACAGCAGCGTGGTTGTAAGCCTGGGTCCTGGGGCCAGGATGCACGGCTGGAATCTCACCCTACTCACTCCTCGCTGGGTAATCTTGGGTAAGTGCAGGTTCCCCATTTATCAGCTGTGGCTCATAATCGTACCTGCTTCCTCCAGGCAAGGTAAGGTGAACATCGTGCCTAGCACAGCTGAGAGTTCAGATTCGCAAGCAATAACAACAGCCCTAAGCACTGGCCGTGGCGTCTCAACGTCCCCGTCCCACCCCGCCACCACCCGGAGTGTCCCTCCATCATCCGGGCATCATCTGCTCCTGTCCGTCTTCCCTCCTGGGCTCCACACTTCATGAGGGCAGAGCCCCCGCTGTCCCCCTCATTGCTGCAGTCCCAGGACCTGACACATTGTGATTAAACACCGCAGATGGCCCCCTGACCATCTGTGAAGTTGAGGTTTCTTCACCGTGGTGAAGAAAGCAACATGCTGCGGTAGAAGATGGACTTGGAATTTTGAATTCGCATCTTCCCCGGGGCCGAGATCTGTGGTAAGATCCTCTCTCAAGGTCCCGGGCAGCTGCCACGTGGTCACGACGCCCTGATCCGGAGAAGTGTCCCGATGCTGTGTGGCTGAGCTGTGAGGTCCCGAGGCTGAGGTGGGCCGAGTGCATTTTTTTTTTTTTTTTTTTTGTTACCTGGGATTGAACTCAGGGGCATTTGACCACTGGGCCGCGTCCCCAGTCCTTTTTTGTATTTTTTTTTTTAATATTTATTTATTTACTTTAGTTGTACACAATGCAATGCATTTATGTTTACGTGGTGCTGAGGATCGAACCCGGGCCGCGCACGTGCAAGGCGCGCGCTCTGCCGCTGAGCCACAACCCCAGCCCCGCTTTTTTGTATTTTATTAGAGACAAGGTCTCACTGAGTTGCTAAGTGCCTCGCCATGGCTGAGGCTGGCTTTGAACTCGCGATCCTCCTGCCTCAGCCTCCCCAGTGCTGGGATGACAGGCGTGCGCCACCGCGCCTGGCTCCAAGTGCATTTTTGACTGATGACACTTTGAATGTACAGAGGGTTTTTCAGGATGCAACCCCTGTAGGTTGAGAAACAGTGGTGTAGGCTTGTTGAATGAATGAATAATTGAACACACACTTGAATACCCCCAGGTGTGGGAACTCCTTATCTCCCAAGAGTCTAGCGTTTTATAGCTCTAAATATTTGGAAAGGCCTCTCCTACTCAGAGTGTAAGCCAATTCCCCACGGCCTCTGATACTGGTTCTTGTTCCACATAAACGAAACTCCCAACCTACCTGCAATTTCTAAGTTGTTGCTGTTGTTGTTTTTCTTGGTATGGGGACTGAACCCAGGGTGCCTACCACTGAGCTACATCCCCAGCCCTTTTCTATTTTTTTATTTTGAGGCAGTGTCTTGCTAAATTGCCCAGGCTGACCTCAATTTGCAATCCTCCTGCCTCAGCCTCCCGAGTCCCCAGGTGTTATGGTGTGGATACGTGGTGTTCCCCGAAAGGCTCCTGTGTGAGACAATACAAGAATGTTCAGGGGTGAAACGATCGGGTTCTGAGAGTGTTGGTCTAATCAGTGCATAAATCCACTTGAATGGATTAGCTGGGTGGTAACTGTAGGCAGGTGGGGTGTGGTTGGAGGAGGGGGTCCCTGGGGACCTGCCTTTGGGGTTTCTGTTTTGTCCCGGGTGGGCAGAGCTCTCTCTGCTTCTGTGGCTACGTCCTGAGCTGCCTTCCTCCTTGGCACCCCTCCGCCATGGTGCCCTGCCACGTCTGCGGACTGAACCTCTGAAACTGTGAGCCAAAATACACGTTTCCCCCTCTGGGATATCCTTGTCAGGTCTTTTGGTCACCGCAGTGAAAACGTTGACTGAGACACTGGGATTACAGGCAGCAACGCCGCATCCTGCCCGTGAGATATTTTTTTAAAATTTTTTTAATGTTTATCTATTTGCTTTAGTTGTACACAATGCAATACATTTATGTTTACGTGGTGCTGAGGTTCGAACCCGGGCCACGCATGTGCTAGGCGAGCGCTTTACCGCTGAGCCACATCCCTAGCCCCCGTGAAATATTTTGAGACAGACATCAGGCCTTCTCCTTGGAACAACCTTGTTGTGGAAAACCCTTCATTCCAGCCTCCAGTCTCCTCCTTCTCTGGGCCTCCTCTTCAAAACAAAAGGCCTGTTACTAAAACCCAAAAGCCTGGGTCCCACCCTGAAATCTGGTTGTATTCATTTCCAAACTCATTTCCATATTCATTTCCTCCTGGGGGAAAGGAAAAGAACATTTAGTGGACGCTTATGTTGCAGCCAGCACTGGGCTGAGCACTCCTAACCACCCAGTGAGATACTGGATGCATCTCCATTGATAGATGAGGCAACCGAGGCTCAGAGAGGTTAAGCTATTGGTGCAAGATGGCACAGCCTGCAAATGATGGAGCTGGAATTCAAACCTGGGTGTAATTTAATCTGGAGCAAGGGCAGCTCTCTCTTTCAGAAAAGAGACGGCTTCTTGATCAGCCCCATCAAAGACCAGCACATCTAGGAATGGAAAAAACAGGCATCCACTCACTTTTGGCAGAGCCCAACCAGGAGAGTCTTGATCAAATTGAACTTGAACCCCTGAGGAGTGAAGGGACCTGAGGCAGGATGGAATTCAGGGAGAAAACAAGACCCGCGTCAACTGATGGCTCAAGGAGTAGCAGTCAGCTAAAGGCACAGAAGCTGTAAGTCTGCATTTTCTTACGGGGGTGGCTGGCTGGGGCCAGCTAGGCACGTGTAGACCCCCCACGTGTAGACCCTGCTGAGCTGTTTGTAGATAGACTCCCTCCCGTTCCTCCTGGAGAGCCCGCCCCAGAACTCTGCAGAAAAGGCCGCCCTCCTGACTCCGCCCCAGCCACCCGGTCGCACAAGGAGCCCGCTCCCCCCGGGGGGCCTCTCCAGTGGGCACGGGGCCAGAGACAAGCAGAGACTAGAGGACCCCTTGACTTCAGGCCACCAGACACCTCTCTCTGCCCCCTCTTTGACAAATTCTTGCCGGGTCCAGCCGCAGCAGCGAGGGTGTGCCGTGCCCACACGGTCTCCACCACGGGCTTTCGGCTCAGCCCTGACATGGACTGCTGCGGTCACCTAACGTGATGGACTGAATAGCGGCCCCACAGATGCCCACTTCGCTGCTGCGATTGAACCAGGATCTGGTGATGGGCGGTTCTCCTGGACGCTCAAGTGGCCTTTTAAGAGGGAGGCCGAGGGAGACGGGCACAGAGGGGGAAGGTGACAGGGCCACCTCACACTGCTGGCTTCAGAGGTGGGGGGAGGAGCCGGAGCCCAGCAGAGGGCCTGGAAGAGCCCAGAAGAGAAGGGCCTCCTCCCCCACTCCGGAAGCAGCACCACCGGCCATGGCCTTGACGGTGGCTGGGACAGACTGGTTCCAGGCTTCCAGCCTCCAGGGCCATAGGAGAACAGGCACCTGCTGCTCAAAAGCCCAGGGCAGCGCTCTCTGTTACGCAGCTGCGGGAAACTGGGCGCCTGCGTTGCAAGGTGCATGCAGGGTCACCTGCCCACGTCTGTGGCCTGGACCCCCGTCCTCCCTCTACATGTGAGAGCCACGCTAGCCTCGCCTGCTGACTCTAGGGCAGCCCTGGAGGCTCTGGCACAAAGGTGTCCCCCAGCCCCTGCGTAGGTTGGCCACGCACTGAGTGTCACCGACATTGGTGGGTGTGAAGCCGCTCAGAGGCAGCTGGTCAAGGTCAGCCTCTAGTGGGAGAGATAGATGGACAAGTGGAGGGGAAGGCTTCTGAGGAAAGGACCACCAGGATGGTGACAGGACCAGACACAGGCTGAGAAAGGGCAGGAAGGCCTCCCTGGGAGCGACCCCCATAGAGGGCAGCTTCTAGCTCTGTGCTCGCGTGGCGCAGGGCAAAGAAACTCCAGTGGACCTCTATTTTTTCTTTTCGGTACCAGGGATTGAACCCAGGGGCACCTGACTACTGAGCCACATCCCCAGCCCTTTTTATTTTTTATTTTGAGACAGGGTCTTGCTAAGTTGCTGAGGCTGGCTCTGAACTTGTGATCCTCCTGCCTCAGCCTCCTGAGTTGCAGGAATTTCCCTTTATTTAATCAATTGCTAACCTGATAAAGCATCCAGATGAAAATTTCTGAGGGTAAACAGGCTCTTCAGGATTTTCCAGAGAAACATGACCAATAGGACTTATTTTCATAGGCAAAGCAACTTTGTAAGGATTTGGCTTACAGGATTATGGAGGCTGATGTATCCCTAAGGCTGCCGTCAACAAGCCAGAGACCCGGGAGAGCCGATGGTGTAAGTCCCAGTCCAGCCAGCAGCTCTAGACCCACGGAGAACCATTGTTCCAGTTTGAGTCTGAAGGCTGGAGAATATCAACGCCCCAGCTCTGGCACGAGGAATTCTCTCTTACTCAGCCCTTATAGTCTAGTCAGGCCTTCTACTGATGAGAAGAGGCTCACCCCCCATAGGAGGTCCATCGCTCCACTCAATCTACCATTTAAAAACATTAATCTTAGCCGGGCGCGGTGGCACACGCCTGTAATCCCAGCACTTGGGAGGCTGAGGCAGGAGGATCGTGAGTTCAAAGCCCGCCTCAGCAATGGGGAGGCACTTAGCAACTCAGTGAGACCCTGTCTCTAATAAAATACAAAAAAGGGCTGGGGATGTGGCCAGTGGTCGAGTGCCCCTGAGTTCAATCCCCTGTACCAAAAAAAAAAAAAAAAAAAAAAAAAAAACCAACCATTAACCTTACCCAGAAACACCCTCTCATACACCCAGAGTCCTGCTGGACCAAATGTCTGGGCCACTTGTGACCAGTCAAGTTGACACACAGAGGGTCATAGATGACATCTCCTTCCCAATGTACCAGAGCCCCGCGGGTGCAGAGGAGACCCACTGAATGAAATTCATCCAGAGTTAACAGAATGAAACACATTCATGATAAGACGGGGCCTGCAAGGAGAAGTATTTCCTTTCCTAAAATGCGTCCTGGCCATGAAAGAGGGCGGGAACCAGCAGGAACCTGTCAATCAACCCCATTCCCGCCCCCCCGCCCCCCCCCCCACACAGAAACCCGGCAGGAGGCTCCTGCCACGAGGTCTAGCCTGGCCGCTCCCCCATCCTCTGCCTCCTCTCTAGCCTCTCCTTCCAAGCCCCCTCCCTCCCAACTCCTCAAATTCTTGCATATTTTGTCCAAGACAAATTGCTTCTCAGAGGTTCTGCAATTAAGGTCATCTCCTCCCACCTGATGCCTACAGTGGCTCTGGCAATGGTGACCTGTTCTTAGAGATGCTATTTAAAACCCAGAGTGCATCCGGAGTGACAGGAGTGTGGCTGAGACGCATCGAGCTACATAAACGCACAGGCTTTGTCTTGCCCTTGGCTTGAAGCTCTTCCTAAGAGGCTTCAGAATCACAGGTTCACCAAAGCGGGGAGAAAAATGCAGGGTTTCAATGTGCAGAAGCAATAATAATATCATCAAGGCGCCACGCTGCGGCTGGATTTGGTGATGGACGGGCACACCCAGAAACGCCCAACACAAGGGACTATCGGGACCCCGGCTCTGAGCTCAGCTTCTCTCTCAAGAGGGCTGTTTCCGGTGTCCTCTGCAGCTGCAGAAGCAGCCCCGAGACCCTCGCTCTCCCTCAGAGCACAGTGCTAACAACAAAAGGAGGGAAAGGAATTTAGGTCCGCCTGCTCCCTAGGAGAAGCCCTTACTTCTCAGCTGTGTCTCTTTGACCCTTGCTACAGCTCTTCCAGGGGGACATCAGCACTCAAGTGTAGGGACGGGAAACTGAGGTGCTAACGGGGCAAAATATTTACTCTAGGCCCCAGACTTGGAAAGAAGCAGAACCAGTTTCAAAATCAGTTGCAAGACCTCATAGTTTGATGGTTGAGGCCATGGACTCGCCCCAGAGAGCCTGGCTTATATCATTGTCTGCCATTTAATGGAGCCTGTGCAACTCCAGACAAGTGACTTGACATCTCTGTGCCTTACTTCTTTCAGAGAGAGAGAGAGAGAGAATGTGTGTGTGTGTGTGTGTGTGTGTGTGTGTGTGTGTGTGTGTGTTATTATCGGCCTACAGGGTTGTACTGGGGATTAAATGAATCAACACATCAATACTCTGAGAATCCTACCGTGCAGAGCAAGTATTCCAAAGTCTGTCATCTATAAGTCATGCACTCCTTGAATCTCTGCCAGGTTCCACGGGCCTGACCTCTTCATCACACCAGGTGCTTCTTAATTAAATGAAGGTATGAAAGTTCAAGCCAGGTGCACTAGAAATATTGGAACTCCAGGGCTGTACTCCCGAAATGTGCCCTTGGCATGCCCAGCTCCCTGCTGCTGCATGCTGACACGGGCTGATTAGGAGCTGCGGCTGGCCAGAGCCAGCAAAGAGATGGGCACGCGTCCCTTTTATGAAATCCAGCAAGCGGGTGTGAAGTGGAGATAACCAGCACCCCCTGCACTGGAGGCTGGAGATACTTAATTATCTGAAACCCAGATAAACAGCAGGAGCGGGAGGGTAGGCGGATGCAGAGGAGCTGAGCAGCAGGCGACCAGAGGCTGCAGGGGATAGTCAGAGCTAATGGTGTGAGTCAGGGCCCCAGGAAGGGCCAGAAGAGGAGGGTGAGGTGGTTGGCAGCCCCGAGGAGGCGCACGCACCTGCAGAAGAACAGGATGGGAGAGGCAGGAGGAGGGACCGGAGGGGGAGAAGCAGCTCTGGGGCGTGGTCTCCTGGCCAGGCCATCCGCCACTTGCTGCAGAGGTGGCTTCAGGAGACCGAGGGGTTTACGGACTTGGTCTAGCCAAGTTCATGAGCTTGCTGAACCTCAGGAGAGGGATCTCACAATGCCACTTTGCAGGTTGGAAACCCGAGGACAAGCTAGGAAAAGACAGCGAGAGGAGATGTGGTGGGTATTCAGGGTGCAGAACACACCTCTGCTGGGGTTCACTCACAGCAGCCGATACACCTGAGCAGGGTCTGTGAACTTGACCTTGAGGGCCCCATGCAGGGCCAGCAGGTAGCTAGGGGGTCCCAATCTGTCCCTACTTGACAGAGGTGTTGACAGTGTGCACAAAGGGCTCAGCGTGAGCCCAGGCCCACGGTAAGGGCTCAGTCAGTGTCACCACGGTGCTCCTTGAGAATCCTTGCAGGAATAGGGCTCTGCAGAGAGTTCCCAGCAGGCCACTTGACAGACCTGGACTAAGACGGAGCTCGGAATTCTGGGCTCCAAAATCAATCTCTTATGTCCAAAGAGCCAAAGTAGGATCCCCCCAGTTTCCAAGGTCCTCCACTCGAGGTGGTGAAGCAGGACAAGCCCTGGCACGGGACGTTGGGCGTGCTACCAGGGGTCACCCGGTGCACTCTAGCAGCTGGGCAGAGAGCACCAGGGTCCCTGTACTAGGAATAAAGGCAACAGTGCAGCTTAGGGTTGAGGCTCAACCTCCAGAACAAACGTCTTGGCTTCATCTCCTGGTTCTGCCTTGTTGCAGCTACTGACCTTGAGCAAGCCACTTTGAGTCCCTGACCACAGCAAGGACAGGCCCCATCAGGATTCCTGTGAGAACTCCGGAGCTAAAGCCAGCCAACGCCTGCGGTACCCACAGCAATCTGTGTGGCACAGCAGAGTCCCCAGTAAACAGCAGCTCCTGTGCTCTGCCCTGAATCCAAGGTCGAGTCCAAGGACGCGAGGAGCCAGGATGACTCCTGAGCTCAGGAATTCTCGAGGCTCCCTGGGGATGGGTAAATCTCCCTCTCCTATTCCCTCAACACCCTGGCAGGAAGGGAGGGAGGCCAGGCAGAGGCTGGACAGTGGCCAAGCAAAAAGAGAGCCATCAAAGAAGAGTCCTAGACCCTGGGGCAGGGAGGAAAGGCAGCAACCACCGCCCGGCCCATTCCTAGAAGGCCCAGAACACGGCAGGGGCCTTGGAAGCCGAGGACATTCTCCACCTTGAAACGTGGGCGCAGTCCCGGGCTCCGCGGGAGTTGACGGGTATTAACTGATCACGTGATCACTCCGAGCAGGTGTGACCAAACCCGCCTCACTGTGGTTGTTATGATCACCAGGGCGTCTCAGCCAAGGGCTGCCACATGCCTGCTGCTCGCAGCCTGAGAATGCTGAGAGTCTATCTCCCTCTCACTCTGTGCTGAGGGTTGCACCGTGCAGGTCTGTGTGCGTGAAGGGGGTGGCTGGGGATAGCGCTGGAGTGTCAAATATCTGACAAATATCAGATGCTGGCCTGGAAGGTGTCGGGCACTGTTCAAGATGCTGGGAAGACACAACAGCGAGGGACATGTCCATCCCTTGCACTCTTCAGGGAGTGATCTCGGTAAACACCAACTCCCAGCCTGCCTGCCTTCTTTCCTTCCTTCCCTTTTCCCTCTTTTTTTTTTTTTTTTTTTTTTTGGTACTGGGGATTGAACTCAGGGGCACTCGCTCGACCACTGGGCCACATCCCCAGCCCTTTTTTGTATTTTATTAGAGACAGGGTCTCACTGAGTTGCTAAGTGCCCCGCCATTGCTGAGGCTGGCTTTGAACTTGCGATCCTCCTGCCTCAGCCTCCCGAGTGCTGGGATTACAGGCGTGCGCCCCCGCGCCCCGACTCCCTTCCTCCCTCCTTGATTCACATATTTCATAAACACCCTGGGACCAGAGTGCGTTCCAGAGTGGCTGCCCCTCACCTTGGGCTCCCATTTCTTCCTCTCCAAGATGGACATAAGAACAGGACTCACCTGCAGGGTTAACCCTACACCTGCAGAAGGACCAGTCCTGAGAAATAGCTGCAAAACTCAATCCAAGCATGAACCTGGCTCACAGCCTGTTGGCTGGAAGGCTGAGGGTGATGGATGAGGAGTTTGTCCAGCTCTGAGTGTGCTGCGCCCTCAATCTTGGCCAACGTAGAGTCCTTTGTGCATCTCTGAGACGGATGAGGTGGGTGCGCGTCCAGGCAGGCTACACACTGCAGGAGGCTGGGCTTGGCGGGAGCCTCGTTATCAGTTATCATTTGCCCCTGCCTGCGGGACCCTAGCAAGACCTCTGGGGGGACTGGAAGATGGCCCTTCCCCTGCACAATGTCACTGGGTCTTCATGCTATATCCTGGGAGCCTTTAGATGACTTAATTTATTCAAGTGTTTACTACTGACGTTTGTCCCTAGGTGGTGGGACTCATGGGCTGGATGAGGAAATTCAGTGAGTTCAGAAGTCAAAAGCTCGGTGCAGTGCTCGGCCCAGAGCTAGCGCTTAATAAATGTTAGCTATTCTTGTCCTTAAGCACCGCTGTAGGCCAAGCTCCTGCCACATGCTGGGAAGGACCTCTGTGTGTGCGCCCTAAACACTCACAGCAAAGGTCAGTCAAGGCAGGGTGGCAGCCGTGTCCCCGCTGCTGAAAAGCAACCGTGAACCCCTTCTGCCCTCCTCCAGGGACCTCCAGCCCTGCAGGGCTGCGTTCATGTTCTCTGTCTTCCTTTCCAAACACGGGAGGAAGGGATTGCTTCTGCATGCCTGCGTATTGGGTTAGCTGGGAGGCCTTGGGCCGGCTGTTTGCCTTCTTTGAGCTTCAGTCTCCCCATCTGCAAAGTGGGTTAATCACACACCCAGCCTTACGGTGTTGTGAGACATCCGTGCACGGGCAACGGGCTCAGTGCCCGCAAGATGTGATGCTCCTGCCGCTGCCAGCAAGGTTGGGTTGGGAGCTGACAGGTGGCTGGGAGAATTTTCCAGAAAGGTTCCCTCTTTATTTTTCTATTTGTTTATTTATTTGTTACAAATGCACAAATCCAGTTCAACTTACTGACTTTTCATGGGTTAAAATTCTTGGGAGATACAGCATTGTCCTGATTCTGTGTCTACTGGCCTTGGCAGGAAGGTGGCTTTGGAATTTGGCACAGACTGACCTGCTGTGTCCTGCATCATCGGGTCTTGTTCTGTTTTCTGTGGTCCTTTGCTTCATATGTGCACCCCACGTCTTGCCTGTATAGAATTCAGGCCGCCTCGGGCACAAGCACCTTCAGGTGTTTTTGTTTGTTTGTTTTTGTTTTGGGTACTGGGGATTGAACTCAGGGGCACTCGACCACTGAGGCACATCCCCAGCCCTATTTGGCATTTTATTTAGAGACAGGGTCTCACTGAGTTGCTTAGCACCTTGCCTTCGCTAAGGCTGGCTTTGGACTCTCAGCCTCCTGCCTCAGCCTCCAGAGCTGCTGGGATGACAGGCGCCTGGCCACCTTCAGTTTTAAGAAGACTTGTGCATTCCCTTTGGCACCAGAGACCTTGCTCATAGCCAGCAAAATTGTCATTGCACCTCAGTCTTCCAGACTTTTGCCCTCAGAAGTCGTCACCAGTCACCTCTTCGGGCTCCAAGATGGTGGGAAGAGCCCAGGTTACCCCTTAACCCTCTGTTGTTTGTCTGCCTTTTAAACTCTATCTGCCAGAGCCTAACTTTCTCTTGGAAGGCCCCCTATAATGCCTGGGTTGCCAGGGACCCCACAAAGGGGTATTATTTTCTCCCCTTTTATACATGAGGGCACTAAAGCTCAAAGAGGCTGAGCAACCTGCCTATCTGAGCTCAGATGGCGTGATCTTTACAGCCCCAGCACAGGGTACCACCTGATTTTTTTTTTTTTTTTTTTTTTTTTGGTACCGGGGATTGAACTCAGGGGCACTCGACCACTGGATCACATCCCCAGCCCTTTTTCGTATTTTATTTAGAGACAGGGTCTCACTGAGTTGCTAAGTGCCTCGCCATTGCTGAGGCTGGCCTTGAACTTGCAATCCTCCTGCCTCAGCCTTCCAAGTGGTGGGATTATAGGCAGGTGCCACTGTGCCCAGCTGAGTTGTTTTTTGTTTGTTTGTTTGTTTTTGTTGTTGTTTATTTGTTTTTAATGGATGTAGTGCCTTTACCCCAGTGCCCCGCCTGTAGCAGGCCACCCACAGCCACCAGGGCCGCAGGCTCCTCCTCCACACCCCCCACCCCACTCCACACGCTCGCGCGCCTGCGCACCCTGCACTCACATGAACCTGAGCTCAGACTCCCGGCGGACGAGCACTTCCCGGAGACGCTGGATCTTGGCCATCTCCAGCTCGATCTCCTCGGGCATCATGGTCGTCTCTGCCATGGAGATGATGTCCAGCTGAGCTGTGCGGGGACGGAAACACAGGCGTCAGGGCCCCGGCCGTGCGGGCTTCAAGAACCCGCAGGGAACACACCCTGTGCAGCCCAGGGGCCCATCACGCCCAGCTGGGTCACGCGGACCTCGGCCACCTGCAGACCTGGGCCCAGGCTGCAAAGGGGGAGCCATGCTTTCTGTGATGCTAGGGTTTGAATGTGCTTTGTCCCCACCAAAACTCATGCTGGGGCTTGGTCCCCAGTGTAAGGCTGACAGGAGATTAGGTCTTTAAGAAGGCTGGGCTCTTGGTTAATGGGCATGGATTGGTGGTCTAGGGAGCAGTGCATTCGAAGTCAAGTTCAGTTTCCTGGGCATCTCCTTCTCTTCTGCACACACCTGCTTGCCCTTTTTCTTATATCCACCTTGCCCTGGCACAGCAGGAGGCACTGTCACCAGATGTGGCCACCCAGTCTTGAACCTTCAGGCCTTCACACCCATGATTCAAAATAAACTTCTTCTCTTTATAAACTACCCGCTCCCTGGTATTCTGTCATAGCTACAGAAAATGGGCCAAGACACAGAGGAACGCTTGTTATGATGCCAGCAGAGGCTCAGAAAGTCCTGCTTAAGGCGTGGTCAGTCCCTGCCTGACCCTAACCTCTGGGCTGCCACCACACTTGACCATGGCCACTTTGACCTGCCCCAGCCCCAAAGACCTAGGAAGACTTGAGGAAGAAAATTTTTGTACTAATTATCTTATGATAATACTAAGTAACGTAAATAGTAGTAACATAAAGTAATAACACGTTTGTTGTAGAAAATTCAGGTAATATAGGCAGACAAGAAAGAACACAGTAAGAAGTCATCCATAACCCCACTGCCCAGAGAGAATCACTGCTGACATTTTTAAAAGCATTTTTATTAGTTATTGATGGACCTTTGTTCATTTATTTTATTATATGTGGTGCTGAGAATCGAACCCAGTGCCTCACAGGTGCTGGGCAAGCGCTCTACCGCTGAACCACAGCCCCCACTACTGATACTCTTCCAATCTTATATGGTCAGAGTTACATATGTTGCTATATACAAGAACTACATGTGGGCTGGGGTTGTGGCTCAGCGGCAGAGCGCTCGCCTTGCACGTGCGCGGCCCGGGTTCGATCCTCAGCACCACGTAAACATCAATGCATTGCATTGTGTACAACTAAAGTAAATAAATACTTAAAAAAAAAGAACTATATGTAAGAAACTGTATGTATCACCATGTATAGAACCATAGACATTACTACATCTGTGGAAAGACACTACAGCCTGCCTTAACAAAACACTACAGGGCTGGGGTTGTGGCTCAGTGGTAGAGCGCTTGCCTAGCATGTGTGGGACCCTGGGATCGATCCTCAGCACCACATAAAGATAGATAAACGTATTGTGTCCATCTACAACTAAAAAATATTTGAAAAACAAAACCACTTCAGGCCCGGTGGCTAAAACAACAGCAGTTTACTTTGGCACAGTTTACTTTGGAAGCTGGAAGTCCCAGATCAGGTGGCAGCGGGGCTGGCGTCTGGAGGGGACGCTCTTCCTGGCTTGTGCCCCCCTGGCCTCTTCCTGGTGTGTGCATGGGGTGGGGGTGAGGGATGGAGAGCAAGTTCTGTGGCATCTCTTGTTTTTTCCTCTTTTTAAATTTTTGTTGTTGTTGTTGATGAACCTTTATTTTATTTGTTTATATGTGGTGCTGAGAATCGAACCCAGAGCCTCACACATGCTAGGCAAGTGCTTTACTACTGAGCTCCAGCCCCAGCTCCCTCATGTCTCTTCTTATGAGGACACCAGAACTATCTGATCAGGGCTGCACCCTCATGACCTCATTTAACCTTAATTACTTCCTTTGAGGCCCCATCTCCAAATACATTAGGGGTTAGCATTTCAACATATGAATTTTCAACCCATGACAGGATGCAGGTGTGGGTGAATGTCTGCACATGTGTGCGTGTATGTATTACCACATATGCTACCACTAGAATCTTGTCCCATATCCTCCAGTGCATATGTCTAACTTCTATCTTTTTCTATAGACACAGTCATATGGTCATCTACATGACTTAGTGTGGCCATACAGGGCAACACAGATGGAAGACTTGTAACCTGAAGATCAGAAATCTGAAATACTCCAAAGTTCAGAACGTTTTGAGTGTCAACATGACGCCACAAGTGGAAAATTCCACACTTGACCTCATGTCAAAATGCAGGCACACTATAGATACTGCATAAAACTCGAGAGGCTGAGGCAGGAGGATGGCAAGTTCGAGGCCAGCCTCAGTAACTCAGTGAGGCCCTGAGCAGTTTAGGGATACCCTGTTCAACCTTGTTAAACAATAAAAGGTGGGGCTGGCGTTGTGGCTCAGGGTAGCGCACTTGCCTGGCATATGTGAGGCACTGGGTTCAATTCTCAGCACCACATCTAAATAAATAAAAATAAAAGTCTATCAACAACCAAAAAAATTTTTTTTTTAAAGTATATATATATATATATATATATATATATATATACATACATATATATATAAAATACATATATACATATTGCATAAACAGTACATATACATTGCATATATATACATTTTGCATAAAATTTTCTTTAGACTACATGTATAAAATATAGATGAAACACAAATCAATTTTGTTTAGACTTGGGTCCTCTCCCCCAAGATATCTCATTATGTATGCACGAACGTTCCAAAATCTGAAATCGGAAACACTTCTGGTCCCAAGCATTTGGGAAGAGTGATACTCAACCTGCCTATATAGTTTTATATATGCAGCATGTATAATTATATATACGTACACACATATTTTTTAAAGATTGAAAAAAAATGTATACTAAAATGTTAGTGATTAAAAATGTACCATATGCATGTGTCTATGTATATGCACACATATATATATATCCACATATCTGCCATTACACGTCTTATTTTGGTCCCATGGAGTCTTGCTGGTGTGGCCCTCTCTTCTCACTAGCACGCTCACAAGCACTCTTGCCTGTCCTTGGATGCTCTTGCTTAGTGGTAGTGGGCAAGGCTGGGTGGTTTTCCGAGTGTGGCTCTATCACGAATCACATGACATGACCAGTCTGCAGGCCTTAGTACAGTAGGAGCAGGAGATGTTCTTGCTTTACAGAGACCCAACACCACACCCCTCATCTCTAACTCTCCAGCACCACCCTGAGGTGCGGCACACCACCCCACACTCAGCTCCACTGGTCTTTGTCCTCATGTCCAAGTCCACATCTGGAAAGCTGCCCTGGTTCTACCTGTCTGTCTCCCTCCAGCCACCTGGAGCCCTGGCATGGCTCCCCTGCCCAAGGACGGGGACACGGTGACTTGCAGACTTCCCTGAAGGCAACTCCTGCCTTCTTTGACCTCAGGAATAGTGCCAATTCCCACAAGCCCCTGTGACGGGCTGTGTCCATCTGTCAGGCTCTCCTGGCCTTGAGTTCTCCAGCAGATGGAATTTGGAAAGCTACGCGCCCCAAATCTGTTTCCCCTGCAGCAATCAAACCTCCAAGGAGGAAGGCAATTCCCAGTAGTGGATTCTCACATTGAAACGAGTGGCCTTGGAGCCAGGTATGGTGGAGCACACCTGTAATTCCAATGCCCTGGGGCAGCGGTGGGGCATTTTGGATTCTGATGGCCTGAGCAGGAGTCCCAGCTCTGCCCCTGCAATAGCTGTATGACCTTGGGGGTGGGGATCTTTAACTGTTGGCGGTTCATGAACAGAGAGCCCACCACCCAGGCAGCTGCGGGGAATGAGTTAACCCCAGTGTGTGGGGCTCGACCTCTACGCATGCTCTGACCCGCCTTTTTTTTTCATCCTCCACTCGGTTCAGCAGGATCCGAGTGCTCTTGTCTTATGAAGGAAGCAAAGGTGCAGAGCTGCTGGGAGTGGCTGAACCTGTTCCCATGTCTGCTCCTAATTCACGCTCTGCTGCATCGGGGCTGCCTCTTGTCCACAGGTGCTCCAGGTCCATACCCCAGATCATTCCCATCTCAGGGTCCCGGGTGGCACCATCACTGATAGATGGGCTACCCTCCCCCACCCAGAGTTTTCCACATCCTGAGAGAAGCAACTTTGTTTCATTCTCCGAGCAGGATGTTTCTTGCCGGGACAGGATGTTTCTTTTCCCCGGGCAAGAGCCAATAGGCTTAAAGGTCACCCTGTTCTATGGGCAAAGAGCCAATGGTGTTGGGATTGCTCTGGTGCACCGCCCACCAGAAATCCCTATATAGGGCCCTGTTTGAGAGACTCAGAACACACACACACTGACACACACATCAGCTCCTCGATGCTGAGAGGAGGAAGCCACTCAGACACATCAGCTCGACCCTGCGGAGAGGAGGAAGCTACTGTGACAGCTCCAGACCCATCGCTTTCAGCCCGAAGGCCGCTCCCAGCTGACAGCTCCAGCCTCCATCCAGACAGCAGCTGCTTTAGCTGATAGCCCACCCACCTTCTGTCCAGAGCTTGCACACTCCCCTCTCCCTGACTCCCTTCTCCCACCAGAGCTTGCACACTCCCTTCTCCCTGACTCCCCTCTCCCAGCACCTCTTCGACCTTCGACCAGAGCACCTCTTCTCCGGTTTTGCTACCAGCCACAAAGGCTGTTGAATAAATCTCTTGGCTGCACGGCTGTCCCCGGTGTGATGTTTTGCCCTTCAATCACCACAAACCAGAGGCTTAAAAAAACAAGAGTTTATTCCCTCACAGTCCTGGGTGTCCAAAATCCAGGTGTTAGCAGAGCTGTGCTCTCTGAGAAGCCTCTAGGGGAGGGTCCCTCCTGCCTCTCCCAGCCCCTGGTGGCTCCTGGCAACCCTTGGCTTGTGGCTGCATCACTTCAACCTCTGTTTTCATGTGACAGCTCTCCTGGTGACTCTGTGTGTCCCTCTCTGTCCTGTTAGATTTAGGACCTACCCAGAATCGCACATAAGGTCACTTTTCTGAGGTTCTGGGTGGATATGAATCTTAGCACACTAACTGCTACGGAGAGTCCCTGACTTCCGTGTTTTTGACTTTACGATGGTGGTGACATCATAGGCATTCAGTAGAAACCCCTATCTTGCATTTCAGATTTGGATCTTTTCCTGGCGTAGCAATCGGCAGTCACATCCTTTCTTGTAGTGCTGGGCAGCGGCAGCAATCCATAGCCCGACTGGCCACGTGATCCCCGGGAGGAACAGCTGAGATTCCCCAACGTACTGGGGTGCGCTGTAGGCTAAGTGCATTAAATGCATTTCAACTTACGATATTTTCAATCTAGGAAGGATTCGTCAGGACACACCTCCGCTGGAAACAGGCATCCTGCATAGATCAGTGGCCATGGGCTCGCAAGCTCCCAGACAGCAACTGCTCTCTCCCAAAGCTTTAGGTCACCCGGTGTCACAGTCTTGGCTGGAAGCAGTGGGGGTCCAGGAAAGTGGAAGAGGCAATCGGGGTCTGGCAAGAGCCTTCTGGGGGCCAGAGCTGCCATCCCAGTGCAAGCCCCTCATCAGCTGAGGAGACTCTTTACCTCTTAGCGGCATTTCCTTCTCTGCAAAACGGGGCTCCACAGTGGCCGCGTGCTGGAGGCTATTCTATGCCTTTTTTTGCAATTAATCCCGATTATGCAGACAACAACTCTGAGGCTCAGAGAAGGAAAGGAGCGGTGCCACATAACGGGAAGGAACCCAGCTCCCTCTTTCTCCCCACCCCACGCTGCACGCCTTAACCCCGCCCTGCTGCTTCCTGGCCGGGTCCAACACGCAGGTGTGGATGTGCGCATGCGTGGTTAGGCCCACCACGGGAGGCCCCTGCTCGTTTCCCACCACGGCTCACATGGGCCACCTGCTTTCCAGGGGTCAGACGCTGAAAATGGCAACACACCCTGGGGCCAGGCGTGGGAGGAGAGAGCTCATCACACCCCACGCACTGGCATTTTACCTCCCTCCTGGGGGAGGGCGCGGGGGTGGCGGCTGCCAGGCTCCAGGTGTTGGGTAAACTTTGAGCTCTGATTGGGGGCAGGGAATGGGGCCGAGACCAAGGCTGGAGAGTCTCGCTCAAGGCTATCTCCTTCCCCTGGAGGAGGAAAGTCCAAACCTCCAACCAGACACTGCAGTGGCACCCCCTCCTCCCCAGGAAATCTTCACTAAGCTCCTCCAGAAATCGTCACCATAATTGATTTTAGGACTATCAACGAAAGAGTCTCTACAAAAAAGTTCATTGTAGGTAAACTTCCTATATTTTCTTGTTGCTCTATTACTTGGCCACTGGCCTGGAAGAAATCTGCACTCCAGGTGCTGGACGCCCCTTTACTTGTTTTTCACAAACATGTATCCAGTATAGTACTTTGTAGAAGTGTGTTTGCAAATGCAAAATGTGATAATAAAAGGACACATTCTTTAAACAAGGCCTCTGGCCTTGAGCTTCAGCTTCACAGAGATGTCTACATTTCTAAGACAAGAGAACTTACCAACTGGGCTCCATGGTAACAGCTGGCAGGGGGAGGAAAGAAAGGGGAGAAGAAACTCGCCCCTCTCAGGTGTTGTCCTTGAACAGTGAAAGAAAAAAAGAAGGAAAAAAAAAAACTGCTTTTATGTGAACTTCTGTAAACTCTGAACTTCTGAGCCCCTCCCCTTACGTGCTGGGTATAAAGTTCTGAAACGACCTGAACTCGGGGTTCAGGGGATTAATTGATTACAGCAAAAGCTGTACCGTCTGAACCTGGCTGCAGCCAAATAAAACTGTTTCCTGCTATCTTTGGTGCCTCGCCTTGTCTGTCCCTGCAACAACTTGAAATAGCATCTTTTCTAGTAGTGAGCATTATGCTGGGTGTGGCGCGGGCTCTGGAGGGCCTATCTCATTCAATCTTCACTATGCCCCAGGCCAGGGGTTGATGACCCTGGCCCTGTGCTTGAGGTCCTAAGTGCATAGGTACGGACTGGAGCACAGGTCTTGCTCATTTGTTTACATTGTATCCATGGCTGGTCTTGCACTACCACAGCAGAATTGAGTACTGCAACACAAACCCTAGGGCCCCAGAGCCTCAAAATTGACTAGCCGGCTCTTTGCAGAAAAAGTCTGCCAGCCCTGCTGTAGGTGGCAGAGCCTAGGATACCCTAGTTTGGACATTAAGCATCCCAGGTCCACCCAGGAACGCTAACTGCTAACATCATGGAGCATCTACCACATGCCAGATCTGCGTGCTACCTTGTTTGAATCTCGGAACAGCCCCCTGGTGGTCAGTACTGTTGTCCCATTTCCAAGATGAGAAAGTTAAGGCTCAGGAGAAGAAGCGATGAAGGCTGAGATTTGAAATGAGATCCAGCCTACTGCAGAGCCCTTGCTGTCCAATCACAGTCAAGGACCTGTTGGACAGTCATCATTGGATAACCCCTAGAGTAGGGGGGTTGGGACCAGGGACCTTCTGGTATTCAGACTCTTAGGAATGCTGCTATGCTACATAAATAAATGAATGTCACACATGGTTGGTTTCTTTTTGGTCTGAATTTGTGTAATAGAAACTAGCATGACACGATGGTCCCTTCCCAGGGCTGGCCACCTTGAAGGCAGGCGTCCAGCAGCTGCTGAGACAGGGGTCCATGGAGGAGATGGGAGGAACATTCCAAGCGGGCCAGAGAGGATGGTCACTAAGGGGCCCTACTGCTCCTTGCCAAGCAGAGCCGCTGGCCTGTGGTGAGAGTGAAGTACCACGGCCCACAAGTCCCCAGGGCTCCAACTGCCATTGCTGTCACCGAGCTTCTCGGAGCTGAGTCACTTCTGGGGGAAGAGGCTGCTAAATCCATCTTTCTATCCCCAAATGCCACCCCAGGAAGAGGCCTGCCTCCTGGGCAGCAGCCTAGCAAACAGGAGCTGAGCGCCGGGCAGGACTGGGACGTGCCAGCACCGTTAGTCATTTATCTTGAAAATGGAAAGCTACCCAGAGACTGGAGGGGTGGAAACGATGGCAGTCTCCTGGAAGCTTCTAATTTAAATACAGACCAGGATGGCAAAACTGCTGGGGACCAAAGAGGAGTCTCCCTGAGTCTCTGTCCCAGCTGTGGGTCCCAGGATCCCTGGATGCTCCTGGCTTTTGCTTCTGCTCCATTATGTGACACACCTGGTATACATCCAAATAGGAAGTATTTATGTGAGCACGTACTAGCTCCTCGCCCCTCCGTATCCTGGGGGGCAGGTGCTTTTATCATCACCCTCTTTCCCGGTTAATCTTGTGAGGCTCAGGGAGGTCACAAGTGAATGGTCAATGTCACGCAATCAGCGAGTGGCAGAGCAGGGGCGCCAACACAGACCTGATTCCTGACCTGATGCTCTACGCCAAAGAGCTACCAAATGGCGTTTCCCAAACTCCAAACAGGGCAGGGACTCGGCACAGCTGTGTACTCTGCATGACCCTGTACTCAGGATTTCTTTGCATCGACTTTTTTTTTTTTTTTTTTTTTTTTTTTTTGGGCAGTGCCGGGGATGGAACCCAGGGCCTCTCACATGCTAGGCAAGTGCTCTACCACTGAGCTACACCCCAGCCCTGCCATCTTCTTTAAGCTGAAACAAGGCAGCCCAGTTAAGATGCTCACCACCCCAAGCATCCGCGGGCACTTAATCCAAGAGAGTCTTAAATACCAGGCAGATACACCTGAGCCCCGTCCCTGGCGAGCCGCTGTCCTGAGGCATTTGAAAGGCTCCTGGTGGCATCCCAGCCCCTGATGTCCATGGAGGGAAGAAGCTCACGTCAGCCCCAAACACTCCATCACGAGAGGTGTTGAGCACTGCTCCTCTCCCTCCAATGTGACCATGACGAGAAGCAGCCGGTTGCTCTTAATGAGTCACCATTTCCCAGGGAGATGAAGTAACTGCTTTTGCAGAAGCTCCTGGCTGCTCTACCCGGCCCCACCCGCAGCCTGCCTTGCGAAGGCAGGAACTGGACCTTCTGTTGCACAGCACCGACGTCCCCTACATAATGTCTCTTTACATTCACAGTCACCCCAGAGAAGACGTGCGATTGAGAAAACCGCCTTGCTCCAAATCCTGGCAAAGACTGTTATTCTCTAATACAACCTTATGTGCATGCTTGAATTTCTCCACATTTCTTTTCTCTCAGCCTCATTTGATTTGTCGAAAGAGACAAAAGTGATAAGGGTGCTGTGATTTGGATAAGTTTCCCCCAAAGGCCCAGTGTTAAAGGCTGAGTCCCCAGCTGGGTGCTATTGGGTGGTGAGGAAACTTTAAGAGGCGGGGCCTAGAGAGAGGTCTTTAGGTCATGGGAGGCTTGCTCTCAAAAGAGGAAGCTGGCTCCTCTTCCATGTTTTTTTTTTTTGTTGTTGTTGTTGTTGTTGTTCCCAGTCTTTCAGTGAATGATTTTCTCTTTATAAATTTATTCATCTCAGGTATTTGTTATAGTAACAGAAAGCATTTTAATGCAGTCAGTGGTGGGGCTAAGACACAGGCCTTGGAGAGAAGCAGACTGAGGTTCATCCTGGCTTTGCTTCTTTCTACCAGTGGATGTTGGGCAAATGACATAACCTAGCAAAACCTCAGTTTCCTTATTGTGTGCCAAACAGAGCTGGTTCTGTCTGCCTCTTTTCTTTGGTCTCAGGGCACCTTGTGGCTGGTTCTATTCGCTGGGGCTGGCTCATTCCGGGACACCCTCTCCAGGGCAAAGATTTACCACCATTTGAAAGATGTTCCTATGGAGGGAGATCACTGTTCCCAAGTGGGATTCCCAGAAAGATTTTCTTTGAATAATGCATGTGTTACCTCCAGGTTGGGGCTTTGAAGGGAATGACACACAAGTCCTGGCAGATTATTCAGCAACCTGTAATGTCATGGTACGTTACTCACTGTCCTCTCCCCAACACTTCTAAGTGACCTTTAATGAGTCACCAAGTCACTCCGGCACCTTCCTCCCAACCCCAAGCTGAAAGGGCTCCAGGTGGCTTCTGAGGCCCTCGGGGACCATACAAGCGAATAAAGCATTCCTCCTACTTCAAAGGGAACTGTTGGGGCTGTCGGATCAAAACTGTGGAAATTGATAACCCCGTAATAACAATAAGATAATTGCCCAATTATAACTGCATAAACAACTCACATTCCAGCCCTGACTGGCTCCTCCTATTATTCAAGGTTTTTTTTTTTTTTTTTTTTTTTTTTTTAATTTTCCTCTAGTCCTGCAATTTCAGAGTGACTTCGTGAATACAGACAACTATAAATCTATCCTGAACAGTGATTCACGCCTCTTCAGCAAACTCCCTGAGACATGCAATTTACAAACCAATTCAGAAGTAAGCAGAGGGTCCGGACCCAGTCACACAAGGATGGTCAAAGAACCAGATGGTACCACTCGAAGCCACGCTCGCTTGGGGCTAAGATGATGGGAATCTGGAGGAAAATAAATTGGGACTGTCTGAAGTAATATTTCAGTTTTTAAAAATTGCTTAGCCTGGAAATCATGTGGCTCATTTCATTGTTCACAGGCTGGAAACTCGATGGGGAGATAAAATGTACAGGGATAATTATTTTCCTTGGGAAAGTTCAGGACTCCATAATAGTGTGGGATATGTTCTTTTCTGAATGAGGGTGGGGGACAATCTGCTGGGGAAGCCATGAAAGCTCATGGGGATGACAGAATTGGAAACTAGAAGGAAGTCAGGTTTTGGCAAAAGACGGAGGAAGCAGGGGGGACGTCATGTGGTGGCTCATTCCTACAATCCCCACAATGCAGGAGGCTGAGGCAGGAGGATAGCAAGTTGGAGGCCAGCCTCAGCAACTGATTGAGGCCCTAAGCAACTTAGCGAGACCCTGTCTCAAAATAAAAAATGAAAAGGGCTGGGGATGTGGCTCTGTGGTTAAGCGCCCCTGAGTTCAATCCCTAGTACCAAAAAAGAAAAAAAAGAAGAAGAAGAAGAAGATAAAGCAGATATGAAAACAGAGAGGCTGGGCTGGAAGTTCTAAATGGACAGAGGTTAACAATAAAGGCAAAAGCATCAGGCTTAGAAATCTACCCCCTCGCTCCCGCTTTAAGTTAACTAAAATTCCTACTTTGTTCAGATTTTCTTGGTTTTTTACCTAACCAAGGTTCTTATCCTTATTCCGTGCCAAGATCCCACCTAGGATAGCATATGACATTTAGTCATGTCTTGGGTGTGACAGTTTCTCAGACTTTCCTGGTTGTTGATGATGACCTTGACAGTGTTGAAGGGTACTCGGCAGGTATTTTTTTAAAAAATATTTATTTATTTGCTTTAGTTGTACCCAATGCCTTTATTTTTACGTGGTGCTGAGGATTGAACCTGGGCCACGCACGTGCTAGGTGAGTGCTCTACGGCTAAGCCACAACCCCAGCCCCACTCCTCAGGTATTTTGTACAACGACCCATAATTGCAATTTTTCTAATGCTCTTCTATTTTTTTTTTAATTCGGATTTTCTTTTTTTTTTAATTAATTAATTTATTCATTCTTTACTTTTTTTTTTTTTTTTTAGTTGTTGAGGGACCTTTATTTTATGTATTTATTTATATGTGGGGCTGAGGATTGAACCCAGTGCCTCACACATGCAGGGCAAGCGCTCTTCCACTGAGCCACAACCCCAGCCAGGGCTGTGGTCTGAATGTCTGTCTCCCCACTAAATTCACACACTGAAACTCAACTCCCAGAGTGACAGTAGTAAGAGGTTGGGTCTTTGGGGAGGTGATTAGGGGGTCCCAGTTCCCCCTTCATGATTGGGACTAGTGCCCTTAGAAAAGAGTTTGGTGGGAGCGTGCCCACCCTTTCTATCACATAAGGACACAGAGAAGGTGCCATTAATAAGACAGGAAGTGGCTGACCAGATCCTGAATCTACTTGGACCTTCATCTCAGACTCCCCAACCTCCAGAACTGTGAGCTGATAGATGGTCTTGGGCAGATGAGCCACCCCCCACCCCAAGCAACCTTGTTTCATTTTCCCCAGGCAGGAGCCAATGGGCTTAAAGGTTGCTCTGTTCCCTGGGAAAAGAGCCAATAGCATTAAAGGTTGCTCTGTTCCCCAGGCAGGAGCCAATTGGCTTAAAGGTTGCCCTGTTCCCTGGGAAAAGAGCCAATAGCATTAAAGGTTGCTCTGGTACACCCCCCACCAGAAATCCCTACTTAAAGCTCCTGCCTGCCCAGAGCTCAGTCTCAACAGCTCATCCCTGCTGAGAGGAGGCAGCCACTGCGACAGCTCCAGACCCGACAGCTCCAGACCCATCACCTCCAGCCTGACGGCAGCTGCCCCAGCCGACAGCTCCAGCCTCCAGCCCGACAGCAGCTGCCTTAGCCAACAGCTCCAGAGACCACAGCCAGCGCAACCAGGCACCCACCTTCCGTTCAGAGCTCACACACTCCCCTCTCCCTGACTCCTCTCTCCCACCAGAGCTTGTGCACTCCCCTCTCCCTGACTCCTCTCTCCCTGTACTTCTTCTACCTCCGACCAGCCATAAAGGCTTGTGAATAAATCTCTTGGCTGCACAGTTGTCTCTGGTGTGAGTTTTGCCCTTCATGAGCAACAAATTCTGTCCTTCCCAAATTGCCCAGACTACTGGGCAGTTTTGTTATACCAGTTCCAATGGACTGAGATAATTAGACTGGGTTATAGGTTTGGGGAGGAAGAGTGCAGGCTTAGGTTATAGGTTGGGGGAGCCACAAGAACAGAAGGTGAATCACTGTTCTCACCTCTTCTTTGAGCACCTGATCTTACAATGACCTGGCCTGCTGATGCGGGCCTGGTCAGCTGGCTGAGGTAGAACCTGTCAGTTTTCCCCACTGTGAAGTTCCTCTGTCCCCGTCCTCTTTCTTACTCTCTGGAAGGAAGTCACTATGCACAACCTGCACTTATGGGGTAGGGAGCTGTGTACACTTCCTCAAGGTTGGGGCATCGTAGTATTTTTATATTGAGAAAAAAAAAATTCCACATTGAAAGATGAAGAAGTTCCCATGCCAGTGGGGGACATATCCAGAACTTCCTGTGCATCCCAGCTGGAACTGTGGCGAGGGTCAGCTGTCATCGATGCAGCAGGAGATGTAAAATCTAAGTGTTCAAATCCAAGGTCAACTTGGCTTCAAGCAAAGACAAGCTGGGCACGATGGTGCACACCTGTAATCTCAGTGACTTTGGAGGCTGAGGCAGGAGGATTGCACATTGGAGGCCAGCCTCAGCAACTTAGACCCTGTCTCAAAACAAAACAAAAAAAAAAAAATTAAAAGATCTAGGGATGTAACTCAGTGGTAGAGAGCTTGCCCAGCATGTGTGTGTCACTAGTAACACACATACACACACACACACACAAAGTAAAAACAACAAAACCAAAACACTGGGCACAAAAGCTAGGCAAAGTTTGAGCTGATGGGTATATGCTTTGCGGGCACTGAGTTTTATGCTTTTCTCATGTCTTGTTTGAATACTCAGAACTCTGCCCATCCCCATGCCTTGTCCCTCCTCTGTGGGGCTCCAGGCAGATGACATGTCTCCCTATGTCATTGACGGGTTCCTGGTTTATTCAACATCTCTCCCTGTGCTAGGCAACGTTCTCAGAGCAGGAAATGGATCCACCATCCTGGTAAGCATGATGGACAGAAGCAAAAAAGATAGACACTATTTAATTTGACGGGGCTACAAAGACAGTAAGATGCAATTAAGGGCCATAACGTGACAGACAAGAAGCCGGGCGCAGTGGTGCACACCTGTCATCCCAGCACTTGGGAGGCTGAGGCAGGAGGATCGCGAGTTCAAAGCCAGCCTCAGCCATGGTGAGGCACTCAGCAACTCAGAGAGACCCTGTCTCTAATAAAATACAAAAAAGGGCTGGGGATGTGGCCCAGGGGTCGAGTGCCCCTGAGTTCGATCCCGGGTACCAAAAAAAAAAGTGACAGGAGACCCCTTCAGGTGGCATGGGCCACAGAGACCCCTCTGAGAAGGGGGCATTCCAGCCAGCTCTGAAAACCCCGCAAGAGCTGGCCTGGGAAGATGGCTGGAAGGAGCGTCACAGGCCGGCAGAAGAGCAAGTGCCAAAGCTTCCCTTGTGGGTGGAGCAGAAAGAGAAAGGGGAGCAGAGGCACAGGAGGGGAGATGGGAAGGTGGAGACGAGGCGATGCTGGGGGTCGCAAGGCCTGCGGACTCTGGTGGGAGGGCTGGATTTCAGGCCCAGGGGTTGCCCGCGAGAGATGCACTGTTAAAAGGACACACACAAGGAGGTGGGAAGGGCACCTGGGACACAGCAAAGTGCCAAACAGGCAACAAAATAATGTAATGAGCGCAACAACTAAGCCAAGCTACCCTCCACACTGGGCCCCATCCCCAGCCCTTTTTTTTTTTTTTTTTTTTTTTTTTTTTTGTATATTTTATTAGAGACAGGGTCTCACTGAGTTGCTAAGTGCCTCACCATTGCTGAGGCTGGCTTTGAACTCGCGATCCTCCTGCCTCAGCCTCCCGAGGGCCGGGATTATAGGCATGCGCCACCGCGCCCGGCTTGGACCAGATTTCTAAGATTAAAAGAAAATCAGAATCGGGGTGACAGGCAAAAATGGGAAGAACTGCAGGTGATCAATCGTGTTTGGGGGAAACGTAGAAAACGCTAGACTCTGATATGGGGAGAAGCAGAATCAACCATCAACAATGCCTCCAAGTATGGAAAACTCCAGTATGAATCATGGAGAGCCCACGTCAGACACAGCTATTTTGAGCCCAGCTCGAAAGTTCAGCTCTGTGTGCCTTTACTGAGAGCGGTGAGTGGCAGACCCAGGCTGCCAGCTAGCCAAGTACCATGAGCCTCGGCCACCTGACTGCCCGGAAGAGGAAAAGTAAACCTTTGCAGACCCATAAAAGTCTCATCCAAGAGAGCAAAGCTTTCCTTTCCTTTCCTGCAAAAGGAATTTTACCAAAGGAAGGACAAGCAATTCCTTCTAGAAGAGGGGATATGAACAGCAATTTCCTATTCCCAGCAGGTCCCCAACACACTTATTCAAGGCATTGAGATTCTAGATATTATTGTGTGACTTCCCTGTGGGGTATGGACATCTATTGATTTTGCCCCTGTCTTTGACTGTTTTCTGTAGCTGTAACAGAATACCTGAGGCTGGATAATTTATGAAGGATAGAGGTTTATTTAGTTTATGGTTCTAAAGCCTGGAAATCCAAGAACATGGCACCACCTCAAGACAAAGCAAGCCTTCTAGCTTGGCCCTTTCTTCCTCTTCTGATAAAGCCACTGATGCCATTTCATAGAGCCCCAGCCTCATGACTTCATCTAATCCTAGTTACTTCCCCAAAGCCCCACCTCCAGGTACCATTACTAATTTGGGGACTGAGTTTCCAAGCATGAATTCTGAGGGACAATATTGAAACCACGGTGGTCATCAGCATCCACTCAGCTCTCTTTGGTAACTGGGCTCCTATTTCCTTTGGGAAACCAACATGCACCACACGGTGGCCCAAGCCTCTTGCCGTGTTGCATTTCCCAGCCCCTGGGCCTGGTTTGCACGGGCTTGGGGCCTCAGACACATCATCAGTCAGGCCTCAGCTTCTCATGAGTTCTTGGGGGAAAAGAAACCCTGAGATCACATGAGTTCCAAGTGTAAATTCCCCGTGGTGGGGAGAAGAGCTGAGAGATGGAGAGAGACAGGGGTTGTTCTTTGAATCCCTGGACCAACCACCTCTCAAGTATATATATAAAACAAATGCATTCCTAGCGGCGCAGTGGCGCACGCCTGTCATCCCAGCACTTTGGGAGGCTGAGGCAGGAGGATCGCGAATTCAAAGCCAGCCCCAGGAATGGCGAGGCACTTAGCAACTCAGTGAGACCCTGCTTCTAATAAAAAATACAAAAAAGGGCTGGGGATGTGGCCCAGTGGTCAAGTGCCCCTGAGTTCAATCCCCGGTACAAAAAAAAAAAAAAACCCGAATGCATTCCTTTTTAGTGTAAGCACTTCAGGTCGAGTTTTTGTTGTTGTCGTTGTTGCATAAAACCATGCCAACACTATATATCTTCTAAGAGACAGACCCAAGAAGGAACAGCAGAGGGTGAAAACAACTCTGGGGTCAGAGAGGACCCAGGAGCAGTGGGCGGTCATGTCTGTCCCCCGCCTTCAGTCAGAATGCTGACACAGCAGTGGCAGTGATGTGCACCTGTGGGCTTAGTCACCATGGAGGCTGATGTGGGAGGAGGATCACTCGACTCTAGGAACTCAGGACCGGCCTGGGCAGCACAGCGAGACCCCATCTCTAAGAAAGAGAACAAAAAAAAGGAAAGGAAAAAGAAAAGAATACCAACCCATGTCTCTGAAAGCAGGGTCTGCAAATCACAGCCCGAGGGCCAAATCCACCTCACCACCTCTTTTTGGTGAACTGAAAATGGATTTTTACATCCTCAAGTGGTGGAGGAGAATAAAACAATAGATAGTAATGTGAAAATTACATAAAATTCGAATTTCGGTGCCTTTAAGGGAAGCTTTCTTGGAACCCGGCCATGCCCATGTGTGTGCGTGTGCTGTCCGAGGCTACTTCTGTCCTGCGACAGAGCTTCCTCGTAGGACAGAGACCATATGGCCCTCGAAGACAAAAATATTTACTATCAGCCCTTGAAGGAAAGGCTCCTGTCCTGAGGGACCCTGCGACTGTCAGCTGTGTTTAACAACCCCCAGCAACGTCCTGTCGCCATCTTCACAGAGGAAGGGGCTCAGGGCTGCAGATTCCAATCTTATTACGCTGGCAAACTCATTAAGACAATCACATTTTTTGGGGGGGGCAGGTAAAATAGGCAGAATCCCCAATAATTTATACAAGATGGTTTATTTCAACCTTTAAGGTTATAAACCAAAAGTGTCTTCTGGAATTCAAATAGTAATCCCCAGGGCAACAATGATGATAGATTTAATTTTAGTCATGGTCTTTTTGCCTATTTTCACACATTTTAAAGCAATCTAAGCCGTAATTAGAATGAAGTTTAACAGTAATAGTAATGAAAACAGCTATTATTTATGAGGCTTTTTCTAAGTGCCAGCAAGAATTCTGAGCGTTCTACTCATATCAGTACATTTAAGAGTCCCAGCCACCCTCTCAGGTAGGCCCTATTATTGTGCCCATTTAGGAGATGGCAAAACTGAGGCACAGAGGCAGGGCAAGTTCCTTGCTTAGGTCACATAGTCAGCAAATACTGAGATCAGGATTCAACCCCCAATATCTGGCCCCAGAAACTGGACTAGGCTGTGGTGTAGACCACCTCAACTTTACTTAGAAGTGGTGAGGGTAGCAAGAAGATTTCACTTTAGTTGGAAATTTAATTTGTAGTACAAAGCAACATAAACTTTTTTCTTCTGGGAAGCATCTTTTCTTCTGCACCATGAACATGATCATATTCATACAACGTAAGTCCCACCCCCTCTCTATACTTTATTGGACCAAGCGAGGACATCTTATCCAAGCTAGACCAATAGGATCCTTCCCTGAGAACTTGGTACTGAGATGACAATTCCAGCCTCGATCTAACTACTGTCATTGTGTGTGTGTGTGGGGGGGGGGGGTACTGAAGATTAAACCCAGGGGTGCACTCTCAGCCCTTTTTATTTTAAGACAGGGTCTAAGTTGCTGAGGCTGGCCTCCAACTTGCAATCCTCCTGCCTCAGCCTCCCAAGTTGCCAGGATTGTAGGCAAATGCCATTATGCCCAGACTACCTGCCATCTTAAAGTATAAACCTGGTAGCTGTTTGCCACAAGTTCTGAAAACCAGAGAAAGCTGCTCTTCCATGAGGGAGAAGAATGGAGAAACATCAAGAGAACATAGATGAGAGATGGGAGTGGTAGGAGGGAACTTCTTGCTTCACAACAGGCCTTCCTGATTTCCAGTGAAACACCATTCCTGTGTTCTGTGAGTGACCCCAGAATCCTTCCTATATAGCCCCTTTTGGTTGGATCTAAAGCATTTCAGTTACCTACAAGCAAAAGAATCCTTAGACATAGCCCAAGGAGGAACACAATAATCTGCTACTTTTCATATTCCCAGAATCAGGAGCCTGGGCCTCTCAAATAATGATTCTGCTGGATTTCTGATTATTTCCTTAGTTGGGCACAAACTAGGCCAGCTCCCAAGATGACTGGTTAGCAGACAGAGGGACTAGTTAAATATACCCCAAATGGTGCATAAGACAATCTGGGAACCCACAAACTGGTTTTAGACTTCGTTTTTTTTTGTTTTTCTTGTTTACTTGCTTCCTTTCTTATTTTTTATTCCCTGGAAAGAAGACAACAAATATCTTTCCCCATTTTCCTCCAATGAAACAGCAGGGAAATATCAGTTCATTCTTGGGATGGGGTTTGGGGAGATGGATGGTGTCTCACAACCAATTACTAAAATGACCAGAGTGGTTATAAGAGGCTGTTGCATAATTTCCTAGGCCCTGTTTCTCCAGGCGGAAATGGTTCAGAGACCATCCAAATGCTTCTCTGAAGAAATTAAGCAAGGCGGTGGGAAAAGAAAGTTGGCTGCCCAGGTCTGGTAATAACAGGGATGTGAATGACTGTGCACCAGCCCATTTATAGATGGGAAATATGCGGGCCCGGGCGCCAAGGAGACTTGTTAACCAAGTGCAAGGTCAATACCATACCTCTGGCCTCTGAGTCCAGCTCCCCAGCCCCGCGACCTTTGAATGACATCTGCTCTCTGACACCACCTAGCATCCATTTCCTGATTGTCCCTTGGGGGAATGAGATGGGACCCAGAATCTGACCAATCAGAATATTCCACCAGCACCTCTTCTCTGTCCCTTAACATAGCAGTTGGTTCAGGTCTGGGCAATCGCCACAGGTCGGGCCAATAATAGTCGTGCCAGAACTTTAAGGAAGCCCTTCGGATGAAGTTGCTCTGTTGGGGAAGAGTTCTCTCTCTCTCTCTGTCTCTCTCTCTCTCTCTCTCTCTCTCTCTCTCTCTCTCTCTCTCTCTGCGCCCTGCTGGGATGGAAACTAGTTTAGCTGGGCTCACATGCTTTTCCCAACAGAAGGGAGAGCCAGGAGCTCAGAGTGCTCCTTCTGTGTTCTCCAGAACAATCAGAATTCAGCCCCCCAGAGGCGTCCCCCTGACAGCACTCTTCAGAACAGTGAAAAAGTTGCAAACCTCTGATGTTTGGCCCTAGGGCCCCAAAATGCCTTAGGGACCATAAATGCTATTTTGAAATGCCAGGCGATCTTTTCCTTGAGAATCCTGCGAGGCAGCCCTTGGACTTCGCTTCCCTGAGCTCCCTTGCGGTGACCTCCTCCTCCAGGTGCGAAGCCGGGGGTGGCAGTGAGTCACGGCTGCCTCCCAGGTGCCCTCGAATTGGGCTCGACTCAGCTCCCTGTGTGAAAGTACCAGCTGCTTCCTTTTCTTCTATTTTTTTAAAAATTCTTTATTTAAGACTTTTTTTTTTTTTTTTTGGTCTTTTTAAAGCCTATTTTTGTTTTGTTTTGTCTTGATTTTTTTTTCTTTTTTCAGTCCAGCTGCTTCTTTTAACCCACTGGGCTCAGGGCTCCCCACTGGGGTCCTCCTCCAGAGGCCACCAACAATCGGGTACAGGGGGCAGGGTTCCAAGGCACGTGCGCTGGACGGTTCTGGTGGCCACCAGGATGTGACCTGACTCTCAGCCCAGGTGACAGTTCTCTGCCCCTGTGGGTTCCTGTTTGGAGCATTAACATCAATGCAAGCAATCTAATCCAAATGTAGGCAGGCTTCCTCCCAGAGAGACAGAGGATGTAGCCTCAACATCATCCCCACCTGGACGTCCCCGTGATCACGGTCTGGCCCTCTTTTCCCCTTCTCCCAAGGCAGGCTGTTAATCAGCTCTGCCACCTGGGATGGGCTGGGGAGCACTAGACGCCCTGCCAGTGTCAGCGGTGATGGGACCTATCCTGCCGAGAAACGTCTCTGTCTTTCACAGAAGGTCTGGTTCAAGGTCCCAACCAAGTTTGATGATGATACCAGCAATGTGCAAATTAATTATCATTGCAGGAAATTTGAACAATCTAGAAGCATGCTTCAAAAAGGAAAGAAAGGAGTTCCCTCAATGTTGCCGCCTGAAGTGATGGCCGCTTGGAGCAACAAAGCCGCGGGAATAAGTTCAGAGGCAGACTGGAAACAAACAGGCTCTTTATTCTGCCAGCTTCTCTCTCCGGCTCCAACAACACCCCCACACGCCGTCCACGCTCCTCCAACAACCCCAAAATGGCCCCAGGACGACCCACAATCCCCCGGGCCAAGTCTCGTGAGATCATGCAAATGGCGCAGACCAGATCCCCAATGTCCCGGGCCAAGTCTCACGAGACCATGGAAGGTGGTAATGCTTATGGCTCACAGCTAACCGCAATCTTAGCTATCTCCTTAATTAGGGTTCATGCACCTCAACACCGCTCTTCCAGTCCCACTCCTCTTCCCAGAGGGAACCCAGGATTGATACTAGTTCCATGTGCACACGTACCGCACATGCGTAGTGTTTTTATAGTTTATTCAAACGAAGTAGAACACACGCTACCTGTTCTGCCGCTTGTTTTTCCGCCTACTGCTGTGTTTTGGAGAACTTTGCGTGGTGGTGAAGTCCAGCTACTGCATTCTTTTTCAGAGAGCTACGCGGTCTTTGGCTGTAAGGCTCTGCCATAGTTTAACCACTTCCCTACCCAAGGACTCTCAGGTTGCTTCCAATTTTTCATTACTAGGCCCAGCATGGTGGCACACACTGCAATCCCCATGGCTCATGAGGCTGAGGCAGGAGGATTGTAAGTTCAAAGCCAGCCTCAGCAACTTAGCAAGGTCCTAAGCAACTTAGCAAGACCCTGTCTCAAAATAAAACATAAAAAGGGCTGGGGATTTGCTCAGTAGTTAAGCACTCCTGGGTTCAATCTCCAGTACTGAAAAAAATGTTTTTTTCCATTACATTTCTAGACAAAAGGCTCGAATGAAATTCTTTTATAGATGCCTTGCAAGTTCTTGCAAATAATTCTCATGATGCAGAGTCCTAAAAGTGTAATTCTTGGCTCAAAAAAGAGGCCCATTTGAAATATTGTTAAATATTGCCAAAGTGCCTTTGCAAAAGGCCAAATCAATTTCCAGGTTCAGTCTTTCCAGTTGAAGCTGACTTCTCAAAGTCTGACAAACAACTGCAGTATGGGTTTGGGGGGAAAGTACTTCAGTTTGCTTTATCTTCCATGTGAACCCAGTTCCTCCAGAGGCCACACCCTTGGCCCGGCAAGCCCCAAGTTTTCAATTCTGTGACCAGTTCAACAAAATTGACAAGTGCATTAAAATAGGTTGGAATCATAACCTAGAGCTTTTTTAAAAAATTTGTTCTTTTTAGTTATATATTTTGACATCTCATATGTACATGGAATTTAACTTCCCATTTTTGTGGTTGTACATGATGTGAGGTTACATTGGTCGTCTATTCATATATGAAAATAGGAAAGTGATGTCCAATTAATTCTACTGTCTTTCCCATTCCCATTTCCAATCCCTTCCCCCACTCCACCCTGTCCTGTCTGGTGAATCTCCACGCCTCCCTACACGGCACTGCCGATTGTGAGTCACCATTCACTTACCAGAGAGAACATTCAGCCTTTAGTTTTTTGAGATTGGTTTATTTAATTTAGCATGGTAGTCTCCAGTTCCAGGTATTTACTAGCAAATGCCCTAATCTCATTCTTCTTTATGACTAAGTCATATTCCATTGTGTGTATGTACCACATTTTCTTTATCCATTCATCTGTTGAAAGGCTCGTAGGTTGGTTCCATAGCTTAGCTACTGTGAATTGAGATGCTATAAACATTGATGTGGCCACGTCACTACAGTATGCTGATTTTAAATCCTTTGGGTAGAGCAGAGGAGTGGGATAATTGGGTCAAATGGTGATAACCTACAGCTTAGATATGATTACAGTATTATAATTATCATAATTATATTCTTACTATTATATTATTATTCATATATATCATATAATTATATGTTATTTACTGTATTTAAGTTTTATAGATGTTCCACATCTGGGATGGCAGGACAAAAGGGTTAACTACCTAGGCTCCTTACCCACCAAACTAGACAATCTTTTCTTTTCTTTCTTTCTTTTCTTCTTTTTTTTTTTTCTTTCTTTCTTTCTTTTTTTTTTTTTTTTTTTTTTGGTTAGTTGTACATGGACACAACACCTTTATTTTATTTATTTATTTATTTATTTATATGCAGTGCTGAGGATCAAACTCAGTGCCTCACATGTGCCAAGCAAGCACTCTACCACTGAGCTACAGCCCCAGCCCCGTACTAGACAATCTTAACCTTGTACTGGATGGTCTGCACCACTAGAAACTCTGACACAGCAGGTCCTGGCATTAGATAAAATGTAACATCATCACCAACCATTAATAAGTTATACTTGAGGTCTAAGCCATTGCAATAGATGAGAAAGGGAAAAGAACACAAGAAATAGAATGAAACAAAATAGGGTTAATTTGCAGATTATGTGAGCATCCATATAAAAATTCAAGAGTATCTATCAACTATTAAAATTAATTACGAGTTCAGCAAAGTTGCTGGTTATGAGATTAACAGTGAAAACATAATCACTAGGCTTCCTATATTGCAGTAACCATGAATTCAAACATCTAATTAAAAAAACATCATCACCACAGCAAATAAAACTACAAAGTTCTGGGAAATGAATTCAATGAAATATATGAAATCTTTACGGAGAAAAAGCACAAAATTTGGTTCAAAGGCATAAAAAGGAGACCTACATAAGTGGAAATGCATACCATGATCATGGATAGCAAGATATATCAGAAAAACGCCAATATCCCCCCAGATACCAAGAAAATATCAAGCAATAGTAATTAGCACAGTGTGGAACTGTCACATGGATGGACAAATGGGGTAGGTAACAGGAAAGGAGATCCACGTGCACATGGAAACTTTACCTAGAGGCCAGGGATTACGTTGTCAATCAGTAGGGACAGAGACGACCATTCTCCAGTAATGGGGGTCTTGTTGTTCATGTGAGAACAATGAAATAAAATCAGATCCCTATTTCATGCCATACACCAATAGTTCTTGACCATCTAAAATTTTTGTTGAGGACCCCAAAATCTTTTTGTCTTAAACAAGTTGAGTATTTCTTTTCCAGAATGCTTATGATCAGAAGTGTTGCTGATTTCAGATTTGTCCAGATTCTGGAATATTTGTATATACACTATGAGCTCTCTTGGGGATGAGACCCAAGTCTAACCATGAAATTCATTTATAGTCCATACACACCTCGTGCACATAACCTGGAGGTATTTTGTACAGTATCTTTAGTGTGCCTGCAGTTTGACTGCAGCCTGTCACGTGAGCTCGGATGTGGAATGGTTCACTTGTGGAGTGGTTTCCGTGATCAAAAAGTTTTGGAATTTGGAGCATTTCAATTTTTAAGATTTTCAGGCTGGGGATGCTCAACGTGGATTTTTATCAATGTTTATTGCATCATAAATCAAAAACAGGTATTTTAGAAATAGTTACTAATTCATTTTTAAATTGCTATAATCATTGCATGTTAACATAGATAACTTTTCTTGGCACCAGGGATTGAACCCAGGCCTCACACATGCTAGACAAGTACTCTACCCCTGAGCTGCACCCCCAATCCTTTTGACTTTATTTTGAGGCATGTTCTCACTAAGTTGCCTAGGCCACCCTCAAAAACTTGCAATTCTCCTGCCTCGGCCTCCTGAGGAGCTAGAATTACAGACATGTGCCACCATGCCCAGGAACATTTTTTTTTTTTTTTTGTACCAGGGATTGAACTTAGGGGCGCTCAACCATTGGGCCACATCCCCAGCCCTTTTCTGTATTTTATTAGAGACAGGGTCTCACTGAGTTGCTAAGTGCCTCGCCATTGCTGAGGCGGGCTTTGAACTCACGATTCTCCTGCCTCAGCCTCCCAAGTGCTGGGATTACAGGCGTGAGCCACTGCACCCAGCCCATGGGTCTATCTTATTCTTTGAAAGCATGATATTGTAATTTTCTGTATTGGTTATTTAGAAAACACTGGTTCATGGAGTTGTACAGATCTTTCAAATGTTGACACATGCTATGCTTTTGCTCTGGGAAGTGAACCTCCCTGAATGTCACCACTTGTCACTGCTCCTGTGTTCAAAGCTTGTTCACCAGGTGTTGTGGACCTTTTAAGAGGCGGGGCCTAGTGGGAGGTCTTCAGGTCATTGGGGGTGTGCCCTGGAAGGGGCAGAGGACCCACAGCTCCTTTCTCTTCCTCTCTTAGTTTCCTAGGCATGAGATGAGTGTTTTCTTTTTTATCCCCATATTTTAAAAATAGTGCATTATAGTTGTACACAATGATGGGATTTGTGGTTACATATTCATACATGCACACAATGTAACAATATACTTGGGCCAACATCCCTCCCTAGCACTTCCCCCCTCCGTCTCCTCCACCTACCCATTGGTCCCTTTCCTCTATTGGTGTCCCTTTGATTTTCATGAGACCCACCCCACCTTTCTTTTCCTTTTTATCCTCTCTAGCTTCTGCGTATGAGAGAAAGCATAGACCCTTGACCTTCTGAGTTTGACTTATTCCACTTAACAGGACGGCCTCTGGTTTCAACCATTTACTGCAAATGACGTGACTTCATTTTTCTTTATGGCTGAATAGAGTTTTGTGGTTTTGCTCCACCATGTTCTCCCCTCGTGTGCTGCCCCTGGTGATAGCCACAGAAGTTTCATGGACTGACACTTCCAAAACTGTGAGCCGGAATCAGCCTGTGCTCTTTGTAGGCTGATTCTCTCAGGCATTTGTTAGAGTGACAGAAATCTGACAACACGTGAAAATCACCTTCATTCACATCCTCACTGTCGCATCAGCTAAGTCTTGCCTTGGGAAGCTGATGACAACAGAAGGCAAGCTTCCCCAAATTCTAATTGTCTATTAAAAACTCAAGTTTTATCACTGGCAACAAATACTGTCAGCTGTTTTCCTTGACGTGACAGACTCGCTTCATTGATTTTTGAGGAATTGGCTGACAATCGCTCAGCCTAAGAAACGTAGTTTTGCCGTCATTCTTTTTCAATGGCGTTGTATGCAAAGAAAAAGGGTTTTTAGAGGGGAAGCTCAAATCATCACACAGGTGCTTTGCCTTGAGACAATCTGGTGCTTCAGAATGACACCAGGGCTTGCGTGAACCTCCATGCATGTCACCACTTGTCACTGCCCGTCACTCCACGGATAGAGGACAACCCTAGGTCCTGTATTTGGAATTTCCCTGGACTTTGCCGCGTGTGCTTCGTCCCTGGATGGCATTCATTTGTATCCTGTCACTGTAATAAACCTTAGCTGTGGGTTTAACAGCTTTCAGTGGGTTCTCTGGAACTTTCTAGCACAGCGTCAAACCTGAGAATGGTTGAGGACACCCCCAAACTTGCAGCTGGTGTCAGAAGTGAAGGTAGTCTGTGTAAGAGCCCTAATTAAGGAGATAGCTAAGATTGCGGTTAGCTGAGAGCCATAAAAGATGTTCAAGTTTCACCTGATATTCATACATTCATCTAAGAATCTTTGTCTGCCCGTGAACACTGTGTGACACACCTGTAAGCTCGAGCTGTAAGCACTTGTCCTTGTTAAAGCAAACTGTATTTAACCGGGTGAGGGTCAGTGGCTGTGTGGGTTAGAGTTAGAGTTGTGAGAGTGGTTGGAGTTGTGGTGGGAGTTGGAGAGGTTGTTGGAGCCGGAGAGAGAAGTTAGAAGAGAGAAGAATAAAAGAACTTTTTTCACTTCCATCCTGTCTCCGAATTTTCTCCCATGGCGTCGTTGCTCCAAGCGGCAATCGCTCTGGGCAGCAACAAGTCTGTGGACTGTTCTCTTCTTTCTACATGCTAGCCAGCACTCCTCTCTCACCCTCCAGGCCCTGGTGTCAGTGGGACCCGTGGGGAGCTGGGATTCTGCCCTCAACCTGCAGCCACAAAGCCCCACGAATCAGCCCTCCATTCCCGGGATCCCTGGTAGCAGAACCCAGGAAGGCACTGAGCTCTGCCCCCAGTGGAGGCAGTGTGGAAGTGCAAGCTTGTACAGGACTTTTGCTAGGAAAGTGGCAGCTGCACCAAGAGGTACACCGAACACACCCACCCAGCCCTGATACTCCATCTCAGCAAGGCACTACCTGCTTGAAAACAGAAAAAAAAAACCCTTGATCCAAAGCCTTACAATGGAATACCCCGAATATCCATCACTCATTGCAAGAAGCAGAAAAATCACAACTTGAATGAGAAGAGACAAGCAACAGATGCCCACACCAGGATGAATGGCATATTGGCATCCTCAGGCAAAGATATTAAAGTCGCCTTCATAAAAATACTTCAAAGGCAGCCCCAGGGGCAGGGTGCACACCTGTAATTCCAGCTACTGGGGAGACTGAGGTAGAAGGATCTTAGTTCACAACTTAACAAGGCCTTGTCTCAAAATAAAAATTCAAAGTGGGCTGAGGATGCAGTTCAGTGGTAGAGCACTTGCCAAGCATGCACGAGGCCCTGGGTTCAATCCCCAGCAATGTGTTTTAAAAAAGGCTTCAAAGGCAATTACAAATTTTCTTGAAACACTTGAAAACCTAGAAAATCCCAACAAAGAAATCTCAGGGGGAAAAAACTGTAAAAGAATTAAATGAAATTATAGGACTGAAAAATACACTGATTGAAATGAAAAGGTCACTAGATGGGCTCCTATACTAGAGTAGAAATGAGAAGATAGAATCAGTGAACTTGAGGACGGATGACTATAGTCTTACCCAATCTGAACGACAGAGAAAATAGATGAAAAAAAAAAATAAATAAATAAGGGGTTGGGGTTGTGGCTCAGCGGCAGAGCACTCGCCTCGCATGTGCGCGGCCCGGGTTCGATCCTCAGCACCACGTAAACATAAATGCATTGCATTGTGTACAACTAAAGTAAATAAATAAATATTTAAAAAAATAAGAACGTATAGTTAATGTTCCTGTCATCAGAGTTCCAGGAGAAGAGAAAGACAATGATACTGAAAAGGTTTTTGAAGAAATAATGTCTGAAAACTTCCCACAGTTTGATAAAAGACAAAACTATGGTTTCAAGAAGCTGAGAAAATTCCCAATAAGGTAAATCCAAAGAAATCCATACTAAGGCACATCAGGAAAGTTCTTCCAAAGGGGAAAAAAAAATCTCAAAAACATCTAGAGAGAAAGGAAATGTGACTTCGAAGGGAACACCAGTTTGACTGATGGTGAATTTCTCCTCAGAAACCATGGCAACTAGCAGGAAGTGCCTTAACAATTTTCAAGTACTAAAAGGGAAGAATTCTGCATTGTGCTTTCTATATCTGGCAAAAATAGCTTTCAGGAATCAAGGGCAAAGTAAAGCGATTCTCGGGTGAAGAAAACCTCTGACAATCTGTTGTTAGCAGACTTGCCCTTAAAGAATGGCTAAGGAAGTCCTCTCCAGGGAAAGGATGGTAACACAGGGCTTGAGACTTTGGAAGGAAAGACACTGGGGTGGGTAAAACTAGGAGCATGTATGATAGACTATCTTTCCTTCAAGTTTCTTAAGTCATATTTGATGCAAAGACAATTTCTGCAGCAAAATCTGTAACACAATCATGTGGTGCTCAAGATATTTGGAAAACATTGTAAGGCAATTGTGATTAAAAGTGGAATGAGGGCTGGGGTTGTGGCTCAGTGGTAGAGCATTTGCCTAGCATGTGTGAAGCACTGGGTTCGATTCTCAGCACCACATATAAATAAGTTAATAAATAAAGTAAAGGTCCTCAACAATTAAAAAAAAAAAAAAAGTGGAATGGGTAAGCCAGGCATGGTGGCACACCTGGGGTCCCAGCTTCTCCAAAAGCTGAGGTGGGAAGATGGCTTGAGCCCAGGAGTGTGAGATCAGCCTGGGCAACAAAGTGAGACCCCTTTTCAAGAAAAGAGGGGCCAGGCGCTGTGGCGCATGCCTGTAATTCCAGTGGCTCAGGAGGCTGAGACAGGAGGGTCACAAGTTCAAAGCCAGCCTCAACAATGGCGAGGCACTAAGCAACTCAGTGAGACCCTGTCTCTAAATAAAATACAAAATAGGGCTGGGGATGTGGTTTAGCGGTCAAGTGCCCCTGAGTTCAATCCCTGGTACAAAAAAAAAAAAAAAAAAAAAAAAAAAAGAAAGAAAGAAAAAGAAAAAAGAAAAGAGGGGTGATGGGTAAAGGAACCAAAATGGAAGTAATTTGAGGTGATAGAATATCATCACCAGCGAACTGTGCTGTGAATATACAGGAATACCTAGAGCAACCACAAAGAATGCTATGCAATTTATAACTAAAACAAGATAGAATCCTAAGAAACGTCAACAACCACCTGCATGCCTATAATTCCAGCAGCTCAGGAGGCTGAGGCAAGAGGATCATGAGTTCCAAGCCAGCCTCAGCAACTTAGTGAGGCCCTAAGCAACTTAGTGAGACCTGTCTCTAAATAAAAAATTAAAAGAGCTGGAGATGAGACTCAGGGTTGAGCACCCCTGAGCTCAATCCACGGTACAAGATTTTAAAAAAAAAAGTCAACAACCCACAAAAAGGTAAGAGACACTGAGGAATGAGAAGCAGAGTCAGATGCACCCATTTTTCATGCATCTGTTTGCGTGTGAGTGCGCATGTGTGCATTTAGTTCTGTGTGATTTTATTCCACGTGCAGCTTCATGCAACCGCCACCCCCATCAAAACACACAACAGCACGAGCTCACAGCATTATGGGGGTCCAAGGCTGTTAGGTTTTCCTTGATGCTAGATTTTTTGCTTGAAATTTTAAAATACGAAAGCACGTGCATGAAGAACCCCAGCCTTGCTCCAGGATGCTGGGACACACTCACATTTGGAAGTCCCTGCCCTGGGATGGCAGAACCTCACCCATGAGGCAGTGCTGTAGCAGCGGGTGCTGGGACAGGAACAAGAGTGGGTGGGTGGGGTAGGGGCCGGCTCTCTCAGGGGAATGTGGAAGGTGAGAGGTCACTATGATTGTCATTAAGGCTGTGGTAAAGATGCACTAGGGCAGGCGGGGTGAAAGCCAAGGTCAGGCCAGTCAGTGGTGAATGTGACCTCCAAGATCAGATGATGGGACCAGGGAAGGTGGCTAATAGGGGACATCTTTTATTCACACTTCCCCCACCTGGCACACCCCCCAGCTGGGTTTCTAGGCTCATTCACGGTATGCCAGCCACGGGAGGTGCACTTGTGTTGGAAAGTGGCCCAAAGGACATCTTTAAGGGACTCTCCAAGGCGCTGCTGCCTATTCTAACATTGGAAGCCCTGGACCTCGTTTCTGTCATTAAATTCAGAATAATATCCCCGTCCTCCCCACGAGGGCGTCTCCATGCCAGGGTTTCTCGCCCTCAGCACAGTTGGCATTTGGGGCTAGATAAGGCTTTGCTGGGGAGGAGGCGCCAACCTGCGCACCGTGGAAGGTGTACCTCCATCGCTCCCCATGGCGACAGTTAAGTCTGTCTCTAAACGTTGCCAAAGGTCCCCTGGAGGGTGGGGGGACTCGTCCCTGGTTGGGAGCCCACAGTGCAGGTAAATGGCTCCGCGCACCATGACTGTGGTTTCAGTCCAGCTCGCAGGACACACAACTGGGTTTCAGCAGCAGGCCACGCACGGGACACTTGGGCGACCTTCCCACCCAGCGCTTTCCATCCGGGTGGCAATCACAGCCTGTGTGCGTGGCTGAGAGCTTTCTCCCAGGGCCTTTCCTCCGACAGATGAGTGATCCTGCGTTTTTATATCCGAACTGAAACAGTCGACCTCCTAAGTAACTTTCCCAGGTTGTGGAACCCTGTGATTGCGTCTTTACAGGCACAATCAGATTCATTTGGGGATGACTCTGCCTTGTTTGAGGTCTAGGGCCGGCCACGTACCGGCGGCCTCCCCATCACAATTCCCTGCCACCTGGCAACAGGGCCGAGTGGTCTGACACATCTCTCCCCTGATTCATCTTCTAGAATCAATAGCCTGAGTCACTGCACCTGACATTTACTTGCGCAGCCTCTCTACTGATTAGCACAACAGATTGATTCACTCCCGATTGCTTCTCCTGTCTCTGTTGCCCAGCGAATTATAATACCCCTGCTAGAGCCCCAGGGACCGTCCTCAGACTCTCCAGTGTTCCAGCAGGGGGGCTTCCTGCTACTATTCCTATGCTACTTCCTCCTCTGAGAGCGCCCCTGTCTCCCCACCCCCTCTCCTCGGGGACCGCCTCCTGCTCCACACACCCCATCCTCTCCCAGCTCAGGGTCCTGGTCACGTGCTCTCAAAGCTTCTTGGACTTCCGTTAGCCAGACTGAGCGAATGAAAATATAGCATGCCCCGTTAGCCTTGCATTTCAGATCATCAACAGGTTTTTTTTTTTTTTTTTTGAAAATTTTTTTAATATTTATTTATTTACTTTAGTTGTACACAATGCAATGCATTGATGTTTACGTGGTGCTGAGGATCGAACCCGGGCCGCGCACGTGCAAGGTGAGCGCTCTGCCGCTGAGCCACAACCCCAGCCCAATCAACAGTTTTAGTCCCAATCTTATATGGGATGTACGTATGCTTTAAAAATTTGTTTGTTGTTTATTTGAAATTCAAAGTTAACAGGGCACCTTGTATCTCATCTGGCAACCCCAGCAGGACTTTTCCACCGGAGCACGTTGAGATAGTTGAGATTGTATTTCTGTTTGTGCGACACACTCCATGAGGACAATGGCTAGGTTGGTTTTCCTCTGCCTGTTTCCTTCCTGGCTCTTAGCACTGTGCTTTGGGCACAAATGGCATAGAGTGAACTCAATGTGTGGAATGGATGAGTGTGAGAAGGAAGGAGGGAGGAGGAGAAAGCAAGGCAGGCCAGGGAAGAGTGGGACCCGCATCATGGATGTTCCATTGAAGGTGAGTGGCTCTGAGGCCCAGGAAGCACCCGCTGCCTCACACTTCCGAGACACTGAGCATCCCTGTCTTCACCTGGCTAACGGGATGCCTTCCTGGGGTTCTGAGGCTGAGTCAGAAGCCTGGAGCTCTCGGTGCACCCGGACCTCCTCTGTCATGAAGCACGTGGTGTGTTACATAATTACCTGTTAATGTGTCTGTGTCTCACAGGTTCGTGAATTCCGTCAGGGTAGGCACGGTGTCTCATCCACCTTGGGAAGCCTGTGACCTGGCAGAACTGGCCAATGGCCACCCAGTGTTCACTGAAGGGAGGCCAAGCTGACCACTTCATCTTAATGAAGCCCACACACAGCAACCTCAGGCCCGTCTTGGCACATCACCACATCAAAAACAAATGAACAGAGGCTGCAGATATAGCTCAGTTGGTGGAGTGCTTGCCTCACACGCACAAGGCCCTGGGTTCAATCCCCAGCACCACAAAAAAAAAAAAAAAAAAAAAAAAAAAAAAAAAAAAAAAAAAAAAGTGTGCAAAAAGCAAACAAGAAACCCTGCTCCAATATGAGTAATTTTTTTTTTAAAAATATTTATTTATTGGTTTTAGTTGTACACAATGCCTTTATTTTTACGTGGTGCTGAGGATCGAACCCAGGTCGCGCATGTGCTAGACGAGCGCTAAACCGCTGAGCCACATCCCCAGCCCCATGAGTAATGTTTTATTGTTTATGGAAGCTTTGTTGAGGGATGGGAGAGAGGGTTATTTTGCTCATCCCAAAGCAAAATATCTAAAGGTCCCCTTGAAAGGTACATTCTTTCTATATATCCTAATGCTCTCTCCCTTGAATCACCTCATTATTTCTCTAATCCTTTTGTTGTTGTTGTTGTTGTTGTTGTTGTTCTTTTTAGGCCAAGATGGCTCCAAAGTCCCCTCCCTCCTACCCCATCCCCATATCTTTCCTTTGGAGACTCTCTTTCTTAGGTAGAACCATTTAGTTCTCACTGGACTTCTCCAATTTAAATCCTACCCGTCCAGAATCCTCAGCCCACACAGAGAATCCTTCTTAGGGGTCAACTTCCTTACAAGTTGAAGAAGAGCAGCGGGATTTTTAAATCAACAACTAAGGCTCCCTCTCTTATCAGAAGAGGGTACGTGCAGGACTGGTACCAGCAAGGAAGTCTTCTGGTATCAAGACCAAAATGACTGAGGAAAGAGATGTGGCAAGAGGGAGACCAATCAAAAGAAAGGAAACTTGAGAAGCGAAAGAAACAGATTGTGGGCAGCGAGACGCTAAACACTAGAAGTCTGGATGTTTACAATGAGCCCTTAACTATCCCCTTACCCCTGAAAATGACAGTGCCTCCTGCCTCAGGTTGCTGCCTGGCACTGCTGTTCTGATTTGTCTTCTCCATCGAGGCTGCCACTTTGGTGCCCTTGAGATGATGACACCTTAGTGTGGAGTCAAAGTAAATGGATAGAGGTTTTTTACTAATAGATGGGCTACCCTCCCCCCAGAGGTTTCCATATCCTGAGCAAAGCAACTTGTTTCATTTTCTGGGCAGGATGTTTCTTTTCCCCCGGGGAAGGAGCCAATAGGCTTAAAGGTCGCCCTGTTCCATGGGCAAAGAGCCAATGGCGTTGGGGCTGCTCTGGTGTACCCCCCCCACCAGAAATCCCTCTATAGGGTCCCTATCTAGAGACTCTGAACACACAAATAGCTTGTCGCTGCTGAGAGGAGGAAGCAGAGAACACAACAGCTCATCCCTGTGGAGAGGAGGAAGCCACTCATACAACACCTCGACCCTGCAGAGAGGAGAGACTCTCAGACAACAGCTTCCCCCTGTGGAGAGGAGGAAGCCACTGTACCACCCTCAGACCCATCTTCTTCAGCCCGACGGCAGCTCCCTAGCCAACAGCTCCAGCCTCCAGCCAGACAGCAGCTGCCCCAGCCAACAACTCCAGACCCACTTTCTGCAGCCCGACAGCAGCTCCCTAGCCGACAGCTCCAGCCTCTAGCCAGACAGCAGCTGCCCCAGCCGACAGCTCCAGAGATCCCGGCCCGTGCGACCAGGCACCCACTTTCCGTTCAGAGCTTGCACACTCCCCTCTCCCTGACTTCCCTCTCCCAGCACCTCTTTGACCTTCGACCAGAGCACCTCTTCGACCTCCAACCAGCCACAAAGGCTGTTGAATAAATCTCTTGGCTGCACGGCTGTCCCCAGTGTGATTTTTGCCCTTCATTTACCACCAGGGGAAGAACCAGGGAAGGTTCCAAGGGGTGCTCCTGGAAATACACGTAACTCACTCTACAATTCATTATGTGACTTTTTGTCTTACAATCACTTTTGTCTGCTAGTGGAAGAGCCACTCCTGCTCTCTTAAGTTAACACGGCATATGTTTTTCCTTTCTTTTTTTTTTTAAAACCTATTTGTGTCTTCAGATCTGAAGCATTTCCCTTATAGGAAACATAGAATTAGAAACGTTTTTAAAATCCTTTCTGATAACCTCTGCCTTTTGACTGGAGCATTTTAATCCATTTACATTTAATATAATTCTTGAATGTGGTTGGACTTACACATGCCATTTTGCTGTCCTTTTTCTACATGTCCTCATGTCTTTTTATTTTTTATTTTTTGGCACTGGGGATTGAACTCAGGGTCACTCGACCACTGGGCCACATCCCCAGCCCTTTTTTGTATTTTATTAGAGACAGGGCCTCACTGAGTTGCTAAGTGCCTCACCATTGCTGAGGCTGGCTTTGAACTCACGATCTTCCTGCCTTAGCCTCCCAAGTGCTGGGATTACAGGCATGTGCCACTGCACCCAGCCTCATGTCTTTTGTTTGTTTGTTTGTTTCTCTGCCCCCTCCCCGCCTTACTACCTTCTTTTATAGTAAATGGATATTTTTCTAGTGTACCATTTTAATCCCTTTGTGTTTTTTTTTTACTACATTATTTTGAATTGCTTCCATAGTGGTTGCTCTGAGGCTCCCTGCAACTTTTAATTCTCATGAGATCCTATAATTTTGTATTAGAGATTATCCGTTCTATTGCATAAAGATTTAGCAAACACCTGTATGTGGGAGACATTGGGGATTCAAACGCAAATAGACCATGGCTTTCTTTCTCCTCAGAAAGAGAGGAGTGATGCAGACAGGAAAGTTAGCACTTATGATACAGTGTGATTAGTGCTACATTACATAGGATGTGTGGGATGATACGTTGTGTCCACAAGAGCCAAAGGAACACACATCAGTTCAACCCATAGTGATCAGGAAATGCTCCCAAGAAGGCAAGAGGCCCAGGCTATTTAATGAAGAATGAGCAGGAGGTGGTTGGTCAGAGAAGTAGGGGCCAGATGTTCCAAAAGGAGGAAACAACAGGAATATCAAGCATAGGTGAAGGAGGCACAGGCAGCAGGACCCAAGGTCCTCACTGGGTGGGTGATGGGAGAGGAAACTACAAGTAGAGGCTGCGGCATATCCGCGAGGCATTTAGCTTCATCCTGAAGGCAATGGTGAACGGCGGGGTAATCCTGAGGGTCCCTATCTGCATTGTAGACAGTGACTCTGTCTGTCATTGGGAAGACCCAGGAGCCAAGATTCAGCGGGAGGCAAGAGTCAGAAGCCCAGAAAGGTGAAGAGGCTTGTCATACATCCACCATGTAGCTGGGAGGTGAACAAGCGCTGGAACCTTGGTATCCTAACTCCTTGTTTTCTGCTTTCTTCACAGGTTGCTTGAATGGCGATATTTTATTTCTTCCTCGAAGCAGGAAATTTTAACTTAGTCTCAAAGTGGACCCCCACAAAATGAAGTCAGACCGACAGATCTCTTGCATTTTAAACCTTGCTGAGAAACTGTCACTTAGCAATTCCATTTTTAAGAATTTATAAGGGGGAAATAACTGGATGGATGTGCAAAAAGGAAAAATGTGTTTATTGCAGCATTTTTATGAGAAAAATGTTAAGTAGCCTAAATGCTATTTAAAGAATTTGTTAGAAAAAAAGTATATATATACATATATATATGCATGTATATATATTCAAAAATCATTCAGTCATCAAAAAGAACAAAATGGTTCTATTTGATGTACAGCTTGAGTGACAGTATTTAGTACATACAATATCATCCAATTTATTTGCTCTCCTTTGGATCTGAATGTCCCTCAAAGGTCCTTGTGTTAAAGGTTTGGTACCCAGCTGGTCACTATTGGGAGGTGATGGGACCTTTAAGAGGAGGGGCCTAGTGGGAAGTCTTCAGCTCACTGGGGGTCTGCCCTTAAAGGGGGCTGTGGGACCCCTGTATCCTCCTTTCTTTTTGTGGCTGTCTTGAGGTGAATGGCTTTGCTCTGTCATGCATTCCCACTTTGACATGCTACCTCGTCACAGCCCCCAGCGCAATGGCACCAACCAAACATGGGCTGAAACCTCCAAAACTGTGAGCCGACACAAACCTTTTTTTCTGTGCAAGTAGCTTATTTCAGGTATTTGTTATAGTTCCAGAAAGCTAACACTATTCTTAAAAACACAAGTGTTAATATATGCTAATATATTAACATATGTGACTATAAAAGACCTGAAGGATGGACGCAACACTTGTAATGGGGTAGCGGTTTGGGGGTGGGAGACAGCTCTTACTTCCTGCACTTCTGTATGGTTGGAGTTTGTATAATAAGCATCTATGACTTCAAAAAGATTTTTTTAAAGCTTACTGATGGTATCTGTGCAGTGCCTACAATGAATGCCACTAAACTAATTGAATCCCTTAAGTCTCAGCCACCAAAGAGAAAAGAAAATGTCAATTTGATAAATTGCTATTAAAAATAGACCTTAACTGCAGCCCTTTAAGAGAACACGGTGGGAAAGTCAGACCTGTGCACAGGCTGAGTGTCTTGACGGCGGATGCAAAAGAAGCACCCCATAAAGCAAAAGCGGTCCCTGTCCTATTAGCCATGCTCTATCGGTACAAGAGCCATGCACACAAACTCACCAGCTCACTCTGCAGACTTTGGGTCACATGCTTGCAGCCATCACCCCTCTGGATTGCATTACCTAACTTTTTGCATGTGTGTGTGTGTGTGTGTGTGTGTGTGTGTGTGTGGGTGCTGGGGACTGAACCCATGGCCTTGTGCATGCGAGGCAAGCACTCTACCAATGAGCTGTATCCCCAGCCCAGTACCTGGCTTTCAATGCTGTGGGTAAGGCGTGGGGAGCCCAGGGCCACTGGTCTCCACTGGGCGTCAAACGCCTTCTCAGCCCCTGCAACTTCCGTAAAGTGGGACAGTCGGTGGGGTGGCAGGTTGCCCCCGTGTGCCCAGGAGTGACGTGTTCAGGGCAGCGGGATTTCTCAGCACTACAACTAAGACAGTGTCGGGCCAGCCCAGGTGGTTGGACACCTGGGAGAGGCCGCTCTTGGGCATTTTTCAGATGGCGTTTTCTACTCTCCCCATTCATTGCAGACTTCTTTGTTGCAAGAGTGATTTTTGGCAAAATACTCACTATAGCCAAATTCCGCCAACTGAACTGTGGCGGTGTTCAAAGGGGGCCTAGCAGATGGGATTTTCTGAGCGTTGATCTCTATCTTTCCTGCTGGGTTGTTCAGCAGGCTCACAGCATAATAGGGTAGTGATCTGGATCTTGTAGCTAAAATTAAAAAAAGTTATTTATGGTCAAAAGCCTAATGCATTTCCCCAGAGATTAGAATCTTGAATTGGCTTTTGGTGGCATCAAGTCATGAGTTATTTTATTTTATTTATTTTTTTGGGGGGGTAGGGGGAGTACCGGGGAACCGAACTCAAGGGCACTCAATGAGCCACATCCCCAGCCCTATTTTGTATTTTATTTAGAGACAGGGTCTCAATGAGTTGCTTAGTGCCTCGCTATTGCTGAGGCTGGCTTCGAACTCACGATCCTCCTGCCTCAGCCTCCTGAGCCGCTGGGATTACAGGCGTGTGCCACCACGCCCAGCTGGCATGAGTGATTTTAGTATGTACCAGGGTGAAGAAAGTTTCACCCATGTGGTATATATACAAAATGTAATTTTACTCAGCAATAAAAGAGAATAAAATAATGGCATTTGCAGGTAAATGGATGAAGTTGGAGAATATAATGCTAAGTGAAATTAGTCAATCTCAAAAATCCAAATACTGAATGTTTTCTCTGATATAAGAAGGCTAGTTCACAGTGTTGTTGGATGGGGGTACATAAGAGGATGAGAGGAACACTAGAATGGTCAAAGGAAAGGCAGGCGAAGGTAGGGAGCAAGCAGGGAGAGAGGAGGGGAAAAAATTGGTGGTTGAATGAGATGGATATCATTATCCTAAATGCATGATTGAAGATCTGAATGGTACTTATATACTTTGTATACAAACAGTTGTATGTAAAAAGATGCCATATATGTGCATTATGAATTGTAATACATACTACTATTATAAATAAAAAAAGAAAAAGAAAAAAATTTAGCAATATTCATGGTGTGTTTCTGAAAATAAAACTTCACCAGGATTAAGTTAAAAAAAAAAAAAAAGAAAGAAAGAAAGAAAGAAAGAAAGAAAGTTTCACCCAATGAAAGAGAGGTAGGACTGGACCCTTGACAGTTCTTTAGGTCCCTTCCAACAGATGGTTTGAGAAGGGCTTGTTAATATGTGCTTCATATCCAGCTGCACCTGAATGGGTAGGATTTAATCATAGGCTGTGGCTCATCTTATAATGATTACAAGTTAGAAAATAGAAAGAAAAACATCAGTTAGGTATTAGCAGAGTGAGTCATGAGTTTTGATACTGTGGTCTGATTTCAGTATAACTTTGCAAAATACACTTAAATATTATAAACTGCATGCATTTATTATTCCAATAATAAGGGGAATTCAGTTTTCAAGTTTGGTTTTAGGGGAGACTTTTAAAATACTCTTGAGATCACAAAAGGTCTTCTGTTAAGAAACCAAAAACCTGCCAGATGTGTGGTGCATGCCTACAATCTCAGCAACTCAGGAGGCTAGGATCAAAAGTTCAAGACCAGCTTCAGCAACTTAGCAAGGCCCTAAGCAACTTAGTGAGACCCTGTCTCAAAAAATGAAAGGGTTGGGGATGTGGCTCGGTGGGTAAGCACCCCAGGGTTCAATTCCCAATACCAAAAGAAAAAAAAAGAAATAAATAAAGAAAGAAAGAAAGAAAGAAAGGAAGGAAGGAAGGAACTGAAAACCTTTTGACTGCAAATGTGAGATTTCATTTCTCTCTGATTACTCCCACGGATGTTGGAATAGTACCTTATACTCACTAGATCCCTAATAAGTGCCCTAGACTGGATTGAGATGTCTTGAGATGTTAGAAGAACAGTTTGTCATTATTCAATTAACATCAAGTCAGGCTCTCAGAATTAGACAATTTTGTATTTCTTTTTTGAAACTGTGAGAAAACTGGGGGGTGTTGTGCCCTGCTATTTCTCTTTAAAAATACAAAAATACACGTGAGTCTAATCAAGTAATAATAATCAAGTCTAATCAAGTTGGCATAGGAGAAGAAACAAATCTTCATATTCTTCCTCTCTTTCATGAACATGATTAACGTTGTTGTTTGTTCATTTAAAGAGAAAAATGAAAGCCACAGATTTTTTTTTTTTTTTTTTTTTTTTTTTTTTTTTTTTTTTTGGTGCTGGGGATTAGAACCCAGGACCTTGATGCATACAAGATAGGTACTCTACCAACTGAGCTATGTCCCCAGCCTAAAAGCTGAATTCTCCTCCTCTTCCTTTTTCAATAAAGTTTTCATTTGGGAGTAAGATATACAGAGAGGTCACAATGATAGTACAGAGAGTTCTCACGTGTCTCTTCCACCCGTGTGAACATCTTACAGAACTACGAACACAATGTCTGTGGATTACGATTCACTAACCCTCGTGCTTGATTCCAAGTCACCAGCTTTCCCCCGTGTCCTTTTCCTGTTTCAAGATCCCCGCCAGCATCCTAACTGCTCTTAGCATCTCTCTCTGTTAAGGGGACAGAGCCTGCCCTGCGTTGGCAGGAATGACCAGATCCCATTCCCTTTTCTCATTAGAGTGGACTCTCTCATTGACACGGTCATCGATTTTTCATTCACTCAACAGATACTAACTGAATACAGCTGAGCCCTGGGGTGGGGGTGGGGGGCGCAGGTGTGAATGGAATCCTTCCAGAATCAGGGGAAGCAGGCAGTAATGTGCCACCACCTACAGTGAGGGGAAAGGCAACAGGAAAGAAGAAGGGTGCTCACAGAGGGGGCTTGATCCTGGAGGAGAAGTCAGAGAAGAGGGGAACCCAAGCAAAACGGCCCACAGAACAGGTTCCCCAGGCGGTGCACACGCCTGTCATCCCAGCACATGGGAGGCTGAGGCAGGAGGATCGCGAGTTCAAAGCCAGCTTCAGCAATGGCGAGGCACTTAGCAACTCAGTGGACCCTGTCTCTAAATAAAATACAAAAAAAAAAAAAAGGGCTGGGATGTGGCCCAGTGGTCGAGTGCCCCTGAGTTCAATCCCCAGTACCAAAAAAAAAGGGAACAGGTTCCCCAACTAGGACCCGAAAGGGAGGCAGGAGCCTAGGAGAGGCCCCAGGTGGGCTGGGCAGAGGGATGCCTTGATGTTGAAGATGGATCTGAGAACAGGCTGCATTAATGGGTGATGGCGTTCTAGTCACCTTCTCCTCTGTGTCCCCTCAGCACGGGCTGATTTGTGCCCCCATCTCTGCCGCATCCCCTGCCCCAACACCCCCAGACAGGCAGCTCTGGGGAGGAAGCCAGTCTGCTTCAGCACCTTGGCTTCCTCGCCGTCCTCTGCACCTAGCAGGGCGCTGCACTCGAGGGCCAGGAGGTGTGTTGTCGAATCAGATTAGCCTTCCTGTCACATCCCCTTCTTATTACCGTAGCCCCAATCATACACGTTCCATCTAGTCCGCCACCCATCATTCTCTCTCTTAAGCTTCTCACTGATTCCGAGCTTTGTACAGTCCCGCCCCAAGACTCCATTCAAAGTCTACAAGGAAAAGAACTCTCTCTGGTATCCACAGCAGGGAAAGATTCCAAAGTGCAATTTGGTGGAGAAGCAGGATTTGGAGGACGAGGGAGAGGAGGAGAGGGAAGGGACAGGAAGGAGGAGGTCAGAGAGACATGTGGAAGGATGTTCTCAGTGTTTTTTTTTATTTTTGGCACTTGACCCCTGGGCCACATCCCCAGCCCTTTTTTGTATCTTATTAGAGACAGGGTCTCACTGAGTTGCTAAGTGCCTCACCATTGCTGAGGCTGGCTTTGAACTCGCGATCCTCCTGCCTCAGCCTCCCCAGTGCTGGGATGACAGGCGTGCGCCACCGTGCCCAGCTTCTGGGTGGTCTTCTGAGGTGGGCAGTATCCTTTTAAAATTTGCTCTCTCATAATGTGCAATCCTTTTCAGTTTAAAAAATGATGAGCATTAATCTACTTTTATTCTCAAGATAGAAACAACAGTTATTTTTATTAGAGAGGGGAAAACAATGTCACTCCTTAGTGGGCTCCTGTGGGTTTATGCCAGGTAAACACCCGGTGTCCTTGCTGTCATCAGGCACCTCTGTTGTCTTTCCGTGGGGACGCAGACCTCACCTATGCAGTGCAGTACCTTGGGGGACCAGCCGTCAGGACCAGCCCTGCTCTTCCTAGCTGAGGGTTGGTGCAGATCCCAGCTGGACCGGTGTAGATGTGCTCAGTTCTGGCTTTGAACTAAGCTGGGCTCCTCCAACCAGGCTCAGCCTCCTTTGGCTCACAGAGCTTATCCAGCGACTGGGGAGGTCCCGCGGCCTGAGAGCAGCAGATGCAACGCTGGCGGGAGGCACTGAGACCCAGGGAAAGTTTGGAGGTTTGGCGTTTCTTTTATGAGTGGTTATTTGGGGAACTTTCACACACAGGAGGTAGGATTATTCACAAGCTAGAGAAATTGATTCTGGTTATTGCAGAGATGTTCCCTCTGTTCTACCCTGGGAATTTGAATCTTGATCGCAGTGTGTCAGAGATACAAAAGAGTAGAACTGATTGAGTCCAATGACAGTGCTTTGAATTTTCTACCACCTGAAGTTTTTGGGGTTTGGGTTTTTACCCAGGACTAGGGATTAAACTCAGAGGTGGTCTATCACTGAGTACATCCCCACTTCTTTTAATTTTGAGGCAGTTTTGTGAAGTTGCCGAGGCTGGCCTCCAACCTGTGATCCTCCCCCCTCAGCCTCCCAAGCAGCTGGAGTTACAGATGTGTGTCCCTGAACCAGCCAATTGGAACTTTGTAGTTGCCAGAGTTCTTCTTTCTAAGGACAGGCTATCTAGCTTTTTCTTTGATTCTGGAGGCATTCCCACATATTTCCAATACATTCCTTTTTCTCCTTAAATTCCTGGGCTTTACAAACTTATTTAAATAAGTGTGCTTCCCGTGGCCCACAGTAAGAAATACAGTGCACCAGCACCTATAGTACATATAGAAACATCAGTGATACAAAACTTGCACAAAGCCGGGCGCAGTGGCTTACGCCTGTAATCCCAGCACTTTGGGAGGCTGAGGCAGAAGGATCGCGAGTTCAAAGCCAGCCTCAGCAATGGTGAGGCACTTAGCAACTCAGTGAGACCCTGTCTCTAATAAAATACAAAAAAAGGGCTGGGGATGTGGCCCAGTGGTCGAGTGCCCCTGAGTTCAATCCCCAGTACCACACACACACACACACAAAAAAAAGTTGCACAAAATAATACCCTTAGTATCTTAGATAGAACCCTGTATTTGTTATTCTTTTTCAATTTCATCTTCAAAGTACTGTTTGCAACCCATTAAACTGATCTAGAGACTCGTCAGTGGGTTTGCCCCTGCATTTGGAAATCACTGAGTTACCCAAGGTTAAGAATTCCTGTTGCTTGCGTAGGAAAATGCCCCAAAGGAGCTCCTGCAAACAGTACCTGAACCAGGAAGCTTTCTCTCTTGGAATGATGCACTTTCTCCAGCTGTAGGACAATCTCTATGAGCAAAAAGTCCACAGACTGGTGGTTGGCAAGAGCCAATCACAAGCTCAAAGACAGAGAGCCAGAGCTTTGTTCCCACAGCAATGCAAAGGTCAGCTGTGATGTGACCTCAGGTCTTTCATTCATCTCCAGGAGCCAGCGGATCTTCAGGCCAAATCCAACCCAATGCCTGTTTTTGTATGACCTTTGAGCTAAGAATGACCTCTGTGTTTTTAAGTGATTGGGGGAATTTTTTTTGTTTTTTAAGAAAAAGAAAAACTGGTCCACAGCAGATGGAGAAGAACTGAGGGCAGGTGGTTGTTACAGGATCACAACATGCATCAGCGCCTGCTCAGGATTCCTGCAGCTGGCCTGGGCTGCAGCTCAGTGGTAGAGCACTTGCTAGCAGGTGTGAGGCCCGGGTTCCATCCCCAGCACTGCAAGGAATAAAGGAAAGATTCCCACAGTCCAGAAACCTGCGCCATTGAGTTTTACCCAGCAAATCCCAAACGTATCGACCACGGTCCCATGTCTTTTTCTTAGAAAACCTATTAACAGCTGGTATTCCTCGGAGCACAGTTTAGAAAACGGTGCCTTTGTGGAAGGCCATTTGCTACCGGGGATTTCTATCTTTAAACCCTGCCTCTGATTTGCTCCTCTGTGGCGCCGGCAGATCTTTCTGCGCTGAGCAACGGGTGCCAAGCTGGTAAGGAATCGCACACCGAGGGCTTTATTCTCAGGAGCCGCCTCTAGGCTGCTTTGCTGTATTTTTAGATAACAGAAGAGGCAGCTGAGCAAGTGCTGTAGATCTACATACCTGATTCCAACCCCCACAGAGGCCAAAGCAATTTCTCTCCCAAGGACATTTTTGGAAGTTTGGAAGCTGCTTTGTCCAGTGTCCCCGCCTCCCTAGGAAGGGGCACCACGTTCCTCCCTTGCTTAGGAATTGAATGCCTTCGTGCCACTCAGAAAATATGTGCTGAGTTCCCGCTGTGCACCTGTCTTCCGGTTAGCAGCCTCTTCTTTGAAGTGAAGGTCAGTCCACCAAGCAGGTTAGTCTCTGCCAGCCACAGAATGGCATGGCAATGACCCTAAGCTTAAAAATCTATATGGAGTGGGTATTTTTAGTTCACAGACCAGCTGAGTGGGTAACCAGCAAGTGCTGGTTGATGAACCCCTCAGTCCGAATCAAGCCCAACAGCTGGTTGAAGCTTTTACAAACTTGATAAAACCTCAGGCATTTTGGAATCCCGAGTGAACCTCTGCATAAGTCATTGAGCCAACTGTCAATCATCTGTCAGCCACGGGGGCTCTAGATTTCCAGGTGTCCAAGCCTAACCATTCAGAGCACCGGTGTCATCTGAAATCATTTTAATGCCCAAAAGGATCACTTTCTCCCGAAAACCAGTGTGGCTTTCTTGACGCTCGAAAAAACCGTAGTGAATCGAGAACCCGAATTCTCGATGCCTCCTCTTCGGGAGAGCGCGTGGGCAATGTAGGGGAAAAAAAGGGGCTTCTGGAAAGTGCACAGTGTGAGGTCACCTGTTCAGGGTATCAGAGTCTGGCTGCACATCCTCTTTGAGCTATTTCACAACTCTGTGCCTATTAGGGAACTGATAACAACGCCACACAATCCTCACCCACATGCAAATTCCGTCCCATCTCCCGGAAGTCCAACCAACTTCCCTCTCCCTCCTGGAAAAATCCATGGAACCTTCCATTGTGTGACTGTTTCAATATTCCTGGTCTCTCAATTAGTCTGTACCAGTTAGAACACCTACGTGGTTCTCCCGATTGAATACAATGCAATCTTTAACATATGGGTTTTTTTGTTTTTTTACCTTTGTGATAGACTCTTACCTTTTTCTGAAAATCGTCTTTTCCTAATAATGTAGGAAGATATGAGTATTTTTCCATATGCTATAGTTTGGAGTTGGAAAATGTCCCTCAAAGGCTCATGGGTTAAAGCTTTGTTGCCACTGTGGCACTATGGAGAGGTGGTGGAAACTTTAAAAGGTGGAGCCCACTGGGACCCCCCGCCCCTTCCTCTTTTTTCTTCCTTCCTCTGATTCCTGGCCACCAGAAGGTGAAGCTTTTGCTTCTGCCGTGATGATGTTCTGCCTCACCATAATCCCAAAAGTAATGGATCTAACCAACCATGGGCTAAAACCTATGAAACCTTGTGTCTAAGTAAGACTTTACTCCTTTAAGTTTCTTACCTCAGTTATTTTGTCACAGTGACAGAAAGCTAATACGCCATATATCCTGATATATGCCTTTGTCTTCCGTCCCCTGGCCTATTACAACTATAGGTGAATTACTACTGCAACTAACCATGGTCATATAGTGGGCTGTTTCTTTTCTTTTTTCTTTTTAAATTAAATATTATGCTCACATTAAATGTTTATTTTAGCTAAAACATCAACAAATGTTTATTCAAAAAAATTTTTTTCATGTGTGTACAAACTCTTTGTTAATGTACAAGCCCCTTTACACTAGCAACTAACAATCTGAAGCAGGCTGTTTCTTTTGGAAATGCATTAGCTAGTGGATAACTACCTTTTCTAAATGCAGTTTATTGTATTTCTTTCTTTCTTTTTGCAGAAAAGGAGCTCAATTAAAGGAGGCTAGCCCACCAAATACGAGTTACACATCTTTCTGTGACAACACTTTGAACAATCATTGCAAATCATAATAATAGCATCAGTATCTTTTGCATTCAGAAAAGTGTCTGACTAGGACCACAGGCTACCTGGGTTAAACTGTTTTTTCTCAGGCATGATGACAGGTTTGTAATCTCAAATTTAATGATTTATTTTGCTGAGAGCTTCAGGTGTTGGACATCATGTTTGGGTACAAAAAGTCCTTTATCAGGATGGAATTTTTTTTTCCAACTTAATTTTTTTTTTTTTTTTTTTTTTTTTTTTTTTTTTTTTTTTTTACTCTGTAGGACAGATGGGTTCAAGTTCATTTCTGCCACTGCCTAGCCCTTGGGAAAATCATCTCCCCTGGACTGGGAGTTTCTAATCCATTAAAATGGGAGGTGGAGAAATGGATTAATTGTATTAAAAGTGACTCAGGGGATTCTCTATGCAGCCAGACACAGGAATCCCACATTACCCGGCTATCCCAGTAGGAGTCATTTTTACTGTGTGCCCTAGAGAAGCAACTGAGGTAAATGCAGACAGGTGTGTACACACACGGCCCTCCTTAAGGAGGATGAGAGACTCCTGGCTCTTTAGGCACACCTGCATCTCCTCGGCACACCTCTACAATGAAGAAATTATCCAAGAACTACGCGTTCTTTCTGTCCCCCCCGCCTCATCAGAAGAAATGCTAATTCCAGGGGCCAGGGATGTTGCTCAGTGGCAGGACACTTGCCTAGCACACCCAGAGTCCTGGGTTGCACACCCAAAGTCCTGGGTTCAATCCCCAGCACCGCAGATTAAAAAAAAAAAAAAAAAGGAAAGACATGCTCATTTCAGTTTGCAAAAATTGAGACATCATTTGTCACTGGAGTGCTTTACTCTGCTGGTCCCTGTGCACTCCTGGAATTGGAGATTAAAAAAAAAAAAAAAAAAAAAAAGAGGAGACAGTCAGTCCCTAGAAATGAATGATGTTCAGAGAAACCCTGGAGCCGGTGTTCTCTGGATGACTCAGGCACCCCTCTTTCCGGGAGCAGAGCGCGGGGCTGTCGTGTGGGAGGGTGTTTGCAGTCATCTACCTGGAGCATTTTCTGTGTTCTAAGTGAAAGTGACAATTTCTCCTTCACTTCAGTTTGTGATAAGCAGGGGACTTCCTGGGCAGCCATGCCTGGAGGAGAATGGAATCCATTTTGCATGGGGGGTTTTCTCCATGCTCCAGGAAGCTCAGAACTGTGTTTCTCTGGGCTTCATCCTGAGCATATCCGACAGTTTTGATTGGCAGGGCCTTGTGTACGTGAACAGAAAACTGTAAGACCTCAGCAGGACAGGAGGGCAGAGACCTGGGAACAGAGATGACGAGAGGGGGCAGGAAATTTCTTTGGATTAGAAAGTACCCACATCCAAAACTGGAGGACTGAGGGCTGGGGTGCAGCTCACAGTGATAGTGGTTGCTCAGCACACAAGAGGCTCTGGGTTTGAGCCCCAGCACTGGGGAATAAAATAAAATAAAACCCTGAATTATGTGCATCAAAAAGGATATTAGGAGCCGGGTGCAGTGGCGCACGTCTGTCATTCCTGCACTTGGGAGGCTGAGGCAGGAGGATCGCGAGTTCAAAGCCAGCCTCAGCAATGGCGAGGCACTTAGCAACTCAGTGAGACTCTGTCTCTAATAAAATACAAAAAGGGCTGGGATGTGGCCCAGTGGTCGAGTGCCCCTGAGTTCAATCCCTGGTACCACAAAAAAAAAAAAAAAAAAAAAAAAGGATATTAGGGGGGCTGGGGTTGTGGCTCAGCGATAGAGTGCTTGCCTAGCGTATGCGCAGCCCTGGGTTCGATCTTCAGCACCACGTAAAAATAAATAAATAAAATAAAGGTATTGTGTCCGACTACAAAAAATAAATATTTTTAAAGAAAAAGGATATTAGGACTTAATGAACGACTCTTGACAGGGGCAGTTTTGCCCCTCTAGGGAATATATGGGCAATGTCTGGAAGGTATTTTTGGCTGTCACACATAGGTGGAGGGTGGGGGTGCTATTGGCATCTAGTGGGCAGAGGACAGAGATGCTGCTAAACATCCTAAGGAGCACAGGACACCCCCGCCCACAACGGAGCTTGAGAAACCTTGGACTAGATGAACTCCAAATTTCCTTCTAGCCCCAAGACACCATGATGTTAAAATGCAACTTCCAGGCCCAAATAAGAAGCCTGTTGCTGGGCTGAGGTTGTAGCTTGGTGGCACAGCACTTGCCTGGCATTCTCGAGGTCCTGGGTTCCAACCCCAGCACCAAAAATTAGGGCAAAAAGCAAAGGCTATTGCTATGGACAGAAGTGTGCACCCCCCCATCTAGATTCCTATGTTGGAGCACTAAACCCAATGTGAACGGATTCCTTAGAAGAAGGAAATTAAGGTTGAATGAGCTCAAAACCCATCTGATAAGATTAGTGGTTTTTTGGTTGTTTTGTTTTGTTTTTAAGGTACCATGGATTAAAACTCAGGGGCACTCGACCACTGAGCCACATCCCCAGCCTATTTTGTATTTTATTAAAAGACGGGGTCTCACTGAGTTTGCTTAGCGCCTTGCTTTTGCTGAGGCTGGCTTTGAACTCGCGATCCTCCTTCCTTAGCCTCCCAAGCCTCTGGGATTACAGGCCTGCACCACCCATTGGCAGATTGGTGTTCTTATTTATAAGAAGAGACACCAGAGTTTGTTCTCTCTCATCCTCCTGCCTTCCCCACCACTCCTCTTCCTCCCGTCTCCCCTCAACATGTGCACAAGAGGCCACAGGAACACACAGCGAGAACACAGCCTTCTCTAAGCCAAAGAAGCCTCAGAATGAAACCTCCTGTGGCAGCACCTTGGACTTCCAGCCTCCAGAACAGTGAGAAATAAATGTGTATTGCATAAGCCTCCCAGTCTAGGGTACTTCCTTACGCAGCCTGAGCTGACTAATGCACCTCTTTGCTGGCCACTGTTGGTAACTGCCATTGCTAACATATTCTCATGGCTTACTACGTGCTAGGCACTCTGCTAAGCATCAGCTGTACCTTACCACGCTCCTCAACACCTCTAAGAAATGGGAATTTCAGTGATCGAGGCAGAGGGATAAAAGACCAAAGAGGTTACATAACTTGCCTAAGATCAACCAATCAATAAGTGGAAGAAGTGCGCTTTGAACCAAGGCAGGCCGATCCCTACTGAAGGATTCATGTATTTATTTAATGACCCACAAGAGACCAGCTTCCCACACCATTTCTCTATATGCTCAAAATTACAAACTTCCAGGAAAGACAGGAAGGATAAAAGAGGAAAGTGGAAAAATTGCCAGAGAATGTGAAAGTCAAAAATCACAGTGTCTTCCTCAAAAAGTTAAATATAGAATTACCAGATGACCAGCAAGTGCACTTCCAGGTATAAACCCAAACTAGTTAAAAAACAAGCACTCAGGAGCTGGGGGTGCAGAGTGTGTGCTTAGCACTAGGGAGACCTGGATCCAATCCCAGCAGTGCAAAACAAACAGTGACAAAAACTCAAACAAGTACGCACCCATCAGTATTGATAGCAGCATTACCCACAATGGCCCAAAGGTAGGAAAAAAACCAACTGTCCATCAACAGGAGAAATGGATAAACAGAGTGTGGTCTAGTCATAAAAGGAATACCATTTAGTCAGAAGAAGGAATGAGGTGCGGACATGTTCTACAACAAGGAGGCACCTTGAAATCGTGCTAAAGGAAACAAGCCAGACACAAAGGTCACATGTCTATGAATGTCATGTATATAAAATATCCTGAGTAGGTAAATCCAGAGATAGAAAGCAGTGGTTTCCTGGGACTTGGGGAAGGGACATGATGAGGACCAAGACACGCTACCCCCAAAAAGATGGCACCTTGGCATTTGAGAAAACAGCAGAAATAGGTCTCCCCCAAAGACCCTCACGGGACAGTTGTCTTTTCCTATGCCCAAAGGAAGAAATGTCACATAGGAATGCCAAGAAGAATCTGAACTAACAGGTCTTGCTAAGTTCCTTCCAGTTAATTCCCATTACATCATCCCCTTTAGTCCTATATACTTCTGCACAGCTGTCCATGAAAATATGCACATTGCCCTGTTTTGGGGGTTTTCACTTCCAAGGTTCCCACGTCATCCAAAACCCAAAATGCTCCCAATCTGAAATCTCCTGGCACTGACCTGATGCGACAAGTGGAAATTGTTGTAACATTTTCTATAGCATCTTAGTGGCATCTTCCTTAAGGACAGGGCAAAATCAGTACAGCCTATGGTGGTCCGCCAACAATATGCTGCCCTCAGCAATGCTGATTGGGAGCCCTATGAACTAGGCTACAGTCCTTGACAGGATGTGGAAGTCTAAATCATCCATGGGAAGCCTTCCCAAAGGCGACTGTTCTGTCCCATGTCTTCCCCCCGGCCACCGTGGCTTGCTGGCCTTGGGTAAGTCCACCTGAAGTGCTAGAGTGGCAGCCAGAGATGGGTAAGATCTTCAGAGATAAGACAACCTAAGACAGGCGCATTCTCAAGTAAGATGGACTCCCATCAACAGAAAAGGGGAAAAGAAATGTTGGGGACATTGAGAACACGTCAGCCAAACATGACTTCCTGATATATGGACTTGGCCTAGCCCAGGGGTGTTGCCCTGATATATGCCGAAAAATCAAACCACCACAAAGATAGGCTAATGGCTGTTCCTCCAATGTGATCTGCTTGTGTTCCCTATGCTTCCCTATAACCTTTCTGCTGATAAAACCCTCTCTTTTTTCATGAAAGATATCATGGTGCTGAAAGAGTTAATTTGACTACGTAAGTTCTCCTATTTACTTGCTGTTCTGTTCTTTATTCATTTATATATGGCCACCAAATGTCGCTATTTCAATTATTTAGATCCAGACTAATTCTGTAAATTTATCTTTTTTGAAATCTAGCTAAAAACATAAAAAAAAATAGAAGGAGTAACACAAACCTTTTTCTATAAGCACTTAATTCCTAGTTGTTAAGCTTTAATAGTCTTTTTGTGATTAAAAAATAGATTTCTTTTACATTTAAAGTAAATATAAATTCCTTAGAGTAAAAAGTACTTCAGAGTTAACATTCAGCCTTGCCTCCTCTTTTCCCTGCTTCTAGGTTTTATAAACAACTGCTATAAAAGAAAAACAATAGTGCTTTGGAATCCCAGACAGAGAAAGTTGCTTTTATCAGACAGCCTGAATGGTGTGCATAAAAAACAGTTTCAGGGAATCCGTGAGAAATAAATTTTCACCCAAACTAATTAGATAAAAAATGATGAAATTATAATATGTCTGGACAGTCACATACAGGGCCTTGGAAAGGTGTAAGTGACCTCAAAACCTTAAAATATATAAGATAAAAAATTTAATATGTCTAAAATGTAATCTATAAAATTAAGCCATTAATTTCTGTAATGAAATCACAAAAGAAAGTATAAACAATCTGTACTGCCAAAAATTATGCTTAAATACCTACAACAAAGTGAAAGTAAAGAGAGAAGATTCAGCAGCCTAACTCATTGTCTGTGTGTGCTGATTTCTTCCACGACTGGCTGACTCCTTTACTTCGTGCTACGTTGAGCGCTGGCGTAGTACCCCGGCTGACAACCCACTTTGGAAGCCCCCCCGATAGATCGTGCTACATTACACCTCTTGCGGAGTCCACCACGGACCCCGCAGAAATTCCACTTCTGACCTCATGTGATGGGTCACGGTCAAAATGCAGGCGCACCAGAAATATTATAATCAATCGCCTTCAGGCTGTGTGTATAAGGTTATAGACAAAAATAAAATGAATTTGCAATTTAGACTTGGGCCCCCCCCAAGACATCTCATTACGTATAGGCAAATATTCTAAAATCTGGGGGGAAAAATCCAAAATCTGAGATATTTCTGGCTCCAAATAGATTGAACAAGGAATATGCAACCTGTATTAAATAAATCTGTTTTGCTTTTCTTTTGTTAATCTATGTTTTGTCAGAGGGATCTCAGCCACGAACCTAGAGTAGATGAAGAAAACAAACCTGTTTCTCTCCTATAGTGACTGCTTAATGGGTGCAGGTTTCCTTTTGGGCCAAAGAAATGTCTTGGAACTAGACAGAAGTAAGGGTTGTACAGCATTGTAAATGTGCCAAACACTAGTAAAATGTAGGCTGTAAAACAGTTAACAGTTAATTTTGTGTTATGAATATGGTACTTCCATTATTATCTATTATTATTATTATTATTATTATTATTATTATTATTATATCTCAGTAGAGAAGACAAATGAAGCTAACCTCAGCCCACCTCTGGGTAAGCATTTGAGAAATAACAAAGCCCCGTATACAACAGAACTGATCTCTGGGGAATAAATGGGCCTCTCCACTCCTGGAATCCACCCAGCCACCAGGGCTCCCCACTGACTGCTCTTTAGGATGCCCCATGCACTGGTTTGAACCACCAGGATGTGCTCCAGGGCCTGTCAGTGTCTATTTAAAGAGGATGAAGATGGATGGATCCTGCAGCCGTGGACAGCAGGTCGCCGGCTCTCCCAGACAGGGAGACAGAGATAAAGACAGAGAGCAAGGATTTTGTCCTGAAAAAATGAGATCCTATTACATACATTTCCTGGGTCTCATGTTTCTCCCTCAGTGATCCTCCAAGACAACTATTGCTCTAATTTTTGTTTTTTAAGGTGGTCCTGGGGATTGAATCCACAGCTTTGTACATGCTGATCAAGGGCTCTATCACTGAGCTACATCCCCAAACCTAATTTGCTCCTTTTTAACAGCTGCATATCCTCTCACAGTGGAGGAACAATAACTTACTTGACCATTCTTCTAATAGGTCTATACTTAGGGCCCAGCGTATTTTGCATATAGATCTTTGTGTACAATTGTTTTTCAATGCACAGAGACCTGTACTCTGTATACTTTTTTTTTTTTTCCTTCTTCAGATCATATGAATCTTTCACCTTTTCATAGGGGGGTAAAGTCACAGGAGTGAGATTGCTGAGTCAAAGCATACAAGTGTTTTAAATTTTAAGAGATGCTATCTGAGCCGGGAGCGGTGGTGCATGCCTGTAATCCCAGCAACTGGAGAGGCTGAGGCAGGAGGATCATGAATTCAAACCCAGCCTCAGCAATTTAGCAAAGCCCTAAGCAACTCAGCGAGACTCGTCTCTAATTTAAAATATATATATATATATATGTATATGTATATATATTTATTATTATTATTATATCTCAGTAGAGAAGACAAATGAAGCTAACCTCAGCCCACCTCTGGGTAAGCATTTGAGACATAACAAAGCCCCGTATACAACAGAACTGATCTCTGGGAAAGTGGGCCTCTCCACTCCTGGAATCCAGGCCAGCCACCGGGGCTCCCCACTGACTGCTCTTTAGGATGCCCTGTGCACTGGTTTGAACCACCAGGATATGCTCCGGGGGCCCATCAGTGTCTATATATATATATGTATGTTTATATATATATATAAAGGCTGGGGATGTGGCTCGGTGGTTAAGCACCCCTGGGTTCAACCCCCAGTACCAAATCAATAAATAAGAGATGCCATCTGATTGCTTTCCAAAAAAGATGGCAACACTAGGCTGGGGATATAGCTAAGTTGGTAGAGTGCTTGCCTCTCATGCACAAGGCCCTGGGTTCAATCCCCAGCAACACACACACACACACACACACACACACACACACACATACACACAAATGGCAACACTCCACGGTCACTGGCACTGGCTCAAATGAGCTTCTTCTCTGCCTGAAATTAGAATGTCTTTTAAACAGACCAGTCTATTAACTGTGGCTTGTGTCAGGGGTGGGGGGGGGTGTTTGTTTTATGGTTCCAAAACATAGTTGACTATGAACAGTGCCCCTCACCTGTGCTGGTATCTAGGAATCAAGGAGATGGACCCCATATAAAACACCTAGCCCAGCCCGTTCGCCTCCTAGCACCCTCAGTGTGCTGTGGGTTCTGACAGTGGCCTCTGTTCCTGTTACTTTGTATCTGATCTGAAAGTCTTGCATCTCCCCTTCAAAGGAAGGATGCTCCTCTAACTGCAGCATCAGGAGCAAAACGTACACCAGCTAGGCAGGTGATTCAGACCAACCGAGACTCTGCCTGACTTTATTCTTTTTCTATAATTTTGGCGGTTTACAAAACAAAATTAAATCATCTGCACCTCAACTCTGAATCATCAAGTCAGCGACAGTCCATTGAACGAGAAGCTTCTAAGTGCTTCTAGTGTGATGCACACGGGGCGTCCAGCCTCCAACAATGAATGGGGTGCTCAGGGTCTCTGTGGGCACAGCACCTGTCCCCAGACTGAAGCAAATAATGGCACTCAATTTAGCCCATAAGACTTGGTTTGACCCTATTAAGATTCATTGTCTTTGAGACAATGGCCTTTGAGGCCAGCAAAAAACTCGCCTGTCAGCAAAACAACTGAATTAATCTCTTGACAACATTTAGCTTAAGACGGCCAAGTGTCCTGGCTCCTGTTTCACTGGAAGAGATAAGAGCACCTTTGGGGACCTTTGGTTTGCATCACTGGAAACAGGGACTATTCTCAATGGACCTTAAATCACCTGAAGTACCAGGCGTGGTGGGGCACACCTGTAATCCCAGCGGCTTGGGAGGCTGAGGTAGGAGGATCCCAAGTTCAAAGCCAGCTTCAGCAACTGAGCGAGGCCCTAAGCAACTTAATGAGACCCTGTCTCAAAATAAAAAGGGCTGGGGATGTGGCTTAGTGGTTAAGCAGCCCTGGGTTCAATCCCTAGTACCCCCCCCCCCCAAAAAAAAAAAAAAAAAAAAAAACTTCAGCTGAAGCCAGGGACGATGCGTACCCTACTCAAAGTGCCACTGTACTCTCGGAAGCTTGGCACAACACCTGGCATAGAAGGGGCCGTCAGCAGATACATATGCAGTGGGTGAATGGATGGAAGGATTAATAGAAGAATGAACGACTTACCTGTTTGGGAATTTTTAACGAACAGAATCTTTCTGCTATCCATTGTAGTCATTTTCCACCTGGGGTTTCATAGAACCTAGGTAGACACTGCTCTTAATGACAGGGCCACCTCTTACTCAGAATTTGATCACCTGCTCCTTCTGCCCAGTCCAGGAGGCCTTTCTTAACAAATGTTATCAGCCAAATGGAGCTGAACCTTAACACTGTCAGCTTCAATGCTATTCAGACACCATGCTTTGGCATCCCCTGGGACTGTACCCATTTTACAGATGAGGTCACTGAGGTTTATGGAAGAAGTTAGGCCAATCACCCAAAATCACAGTGCTGGGCAGCAGCAGAGGGAGGACTGGGACACAGACAAAAAAAAAAAAAAAAAAAGACTCTTTGGGGGTGGGGGGAATCTGAGCCTTTTCTGTCTCTGGACCCCTGAATCTAGCACACAGCAATGCTCGAGCCTGTTCAGCAAGCATACAGCGAAGGAATGAATGGATTTGATGCTGGGCCTCTTTGAGGGAACCTTTGAGAGGTGTTCTGAAAGGCTGCCACCAAAGGAGAGTCTCTGAGAGGTGTTCTGAAAGGCTGCTGTACCAGCCTCCAACCCACGTGCTCATCCAGGGAGCAGGAGATGCACCAGACACTCCTGCGAAAGCCAACAGACCCAGACCTCACTAAGCCAAGAGGGAAAGAAACAGCAAAGCAAAACACAAAACAAAAACCTGGTCTGTGGACGCAGGCCTTTGGAACCTCCACCCTCTTGCCTCCTGCTGGCCGCTCACCTGAGAGGCCCTTCTCTTCCTTCTCCACCCTCTGAGACTCGGTTTAGTCCTCAGGCCCAATGCAAGCACACTCCTCTGAGCTGCTGGCCTGGAGCCCCCCAGTATCCACAGCCCCTAGAACACCACCTGGCATTTTGAAGGCACTCAATACCTATTTACTCAATGCGTTAATGGGAGTGGTGATGAGTATCATCTTTCACCATTTGTTTTTATATTTCAGATGAACTTGAATCTTTTATGGTAGTTTTTGTTTGCTTTTTTTTTTTCTGTTCATGCATGCTAGGCAAGTGTTCCACCACGGAGCTACACTCCCAGGCCGCATATGTGACTTTTATAATAAGAAAAAAGGGAATGATGTTAAAACAAAATAATAAAATGAGTCTATTTAATCAAACAGATGACAATAATACAAAACCTCCCCCAAGAATCTTTTCTACAGATCACCAGCAGTTCACAATATTTCAGTCTTCATGCCGTTTATTAAATCTGAAACATGGACCAGCTTAATAATCTACTTGCTAGTCAATACACATCCTTGGACTTTTAAATACCAGGCCTCTCCCCATGGGCTTAGGGAATGATTGCTGCCTGAGTTTTCCATTCTATTTCAATCTCCTTCTTGCAGTGCATTTATTTCTACCTTGATACTGATATTGATGTTATTGCCTCTCTTGGCATCCTCTCCCCAATGGGCCACCCTCTCCCCCACTTCTGCCCTGGGATCTTCATCATCCCTTAGGGTGCATTCAAATCAATGAAGGAATGACCACAGCCATAGATGTTTAAAAGCCCTGTGTTGTTGTTGTTTTCCCAAAAGACACCTTTCTTTTCGTCTCCCTCAATTAATTACACTTGGTTGAAAGCTTTCTTTTTATATATCTCAACACACTGAATCGTCACTATACATTTCCCAACTCTGTTTAAAAAAAAAAAAAAAAAACTCACTGCTGTCAAAAAGTGCTGTCAAAGGTGGATGAGAGCAATTTCTCAGAATCTGTCTCAAACAAGAAAATACCAGATGGCTATCCAGGGTTCAAAAACCTCTCCCCACATATTCCCATGAGGAAGGCAGCGTATAGACAATCGATACCCAGAATTTGCAGATAAATGCAAGCAATGAAAAGCTATGCCTGTTAACCTCAGAATAACCTCTGCAAAATGCTATTGGGTGCTGTCCATTCATGTCCTGCCTGGCATTTTTTTTTTTTTAATATTGCCAGTACTTTCTTTCTTTTCTTTTTTAAAAAATATTTATTTATTTGCTTTAGTTGTACACCATGCCTTTATTTTTATAGTGCTGAGGATCGAACCCAGGCTGCACACGTGCTAGGCGAGCGCTCTACTGCTGAGCCACAACCCCAGCCCCCCCATGCCTGGCATTTTGAAGGCACTCAATACCTGTCCACCGAATGAATAAAGTTCATTTCAGATGAACTTGAATCTTTTATTAGGACCATCATTCACTGTTCGCTGAGCACTTTGGGTGCTGTGCACAGTGCTGAATGTGCTGTGTGCATTATCTCAGCTAATCTTCCAAGTGCCCGTTACTATTATTATCCCATTTTACAGATGAAGCAGCTGGTGAAGAGCCACACAGTCTTCCCACGGTGACATAGCTGCTACCAAGGGACAGAGCTGGTTCGAACTCAGTTCGCCTGACTTGGAAGCTCCCATTCTCTGCTATTATACTATAGAACATCACGTGTCTTTTATTTTAAAAAACTAGAGTTGAGGGCTGGGGTTGTGGCTCAGTGGTAGAGTGCTTGCCTAGCATGTGTGAGGCACTGGGTTCAGTTCTCTGCACCACATATAAACAAATAAATAAATAAAGGTCCATCAATAACTAATAAAAAAAAAAACTAGAATTGACATGAAAGGCAGCAGTTAATACAACTTTTTTTTTTTTTTTTTTTTTTTTTTTTTTTGTTGTGATACCAGGGATTGAACTCAGGGGCACTCGACCACTGGGCCACATCCCCAGCCCTTTTTTGTATTTTATTTAGAGACAGGGTCTCACTGAGTTGCTAAGTGCATTGCCATTGCTGAGGCTGGCTTTGAACTCATGATCCTCCTGTCTCAGCCTCCCAAAGTGCTGGGATTACAGGCATGAGCCACCACGCCCGGCAGTTAATACAACTTTAACTAAAAAAAAAAAAAAACAGTTCTGCAATCTTTCTTCTCCTTTTAATTCTCTTTAATTTAAGCGTGTTCAATGTTTAGCATAAAATATTTAAGCATGTGTGGAAATCAGACAAAGCATGACTTATTTTTAATAGGCCTTTTCTATTCTCTGGCATCACATTGACTGAGCAATTGCTATGCTGTAGAATCAATCGTACTAGTTTTCACACATCATTAATAAATAAATGAAGGTTCCCAGATGTTATGGAAGGGACTCATAATCCCCTGGGAATTGAGTCTTCCAAAGATGTCACTTGAAATATGTCTGGTTGCAGACAAGAGTCCAGAGACCAACACTTTAACAGATTCAAGATCCAAAAGTAGGACTCTGGATTAGTGCTTTAAGAAGATTTTAAACTTGAATAGGGGAAAAGGGGGAAAAACAGATTTGGGGACCCATGCAAAAAGTAGATCAGATCAGAAAAGCACTTTGGGAGGCTGAGGCAGGGGAGGATAGCGAGTTCAAAAGCCAGGGGTTCTCATATTGGGCCAAGAAACAAGTCTCAGAGTCCTTGACAATTTGAAACAGAAAGAGAATAGAAAGCCTTTTGGCCAGACTTTTAATAGAACTGAGAAATGCAAAAAATTTCAGGGGCTAAAATGACATAAATTGGGTGCTCGCTGCAGTTTTCCTATGTGCTTGAAATTTTTCCTAATAAAATAGTCAGAAAAATAAAAGGCAGTAAGAGAGAGATTAGGGCACTGTTTACCACACTTCTGTAGTAGTCCAGGGTCTTGCTTTATGTAATTCCTTGCTAAGAATAAAGGCAAGGGCTGGGGTTGTGGCTCAGCGGTAGAGCGCTCGCCTAGCACGTGTGTGGCCCGGGTTCGATCCTCAGCACCATGTAAAAATAAATAAAGGCATTGTGTACGACTAAAATAAATAAATATTAAAAAAGATAATAAAGGCAAGTTCCTTCAACAGATATAGTAGTAAAGGAGGCAACCAGTATATACCAGGCACTTCCCTTGAGCTCTGTGCACTTGATCTCATTTAGCATTCACATAAAACCATAAGGTAGGTCTAAGTATGATCTCCATTTTCAGAAAACAGAGGCAGGGTGAGGCTTAGAATTGTGCCTAAAGGTCACATTGTCAGCAAGGGATAGCACAAGGATTCAAACCAGGGCATTGACTCTGCATGGACCCAGCATTCTTGCTAGGCCACTGTGAAGTGCCAGAGACTCACAGGGCTGCTATACATAAAATCACTGACCATGTTCTGGGACTCTCTAGACAGATTTAAGAAGCTTCCTGAAAAATGCAAAAGCAATAAACCTTCACGCTGAAAGTCTGGGGTCCATCAATCAAGCATGAGTTCAACCCCTGGCTTTGCTATTCAACAGTCATGTCATCCAACAAGCCCCAGAATTTTCATCTATGCCAGGGGGAAGTCATGATGCCAGAAGAGGTTATTGTGGAGATTAAATGAGATGATACATTTAAAGTTTCTTAGGGCATGAGAATCTGGGGGGGGGGGGAGAGGGGGGAGAAGTAGCCATTGTTGACATCATTTTGAGCTTGTAAGAAAACAGACACTGTCACCCGTGAGGTTGCACCAAAGCACCAAAACCAAAAGGGTTCAGAAGGAATGAAACAGGAGAAGGAAGGACTGGGTATAAAACCTGAGAAGAAAAAGAAAGAGGGTCGAAGCACTGTGTATCCATCATAGCAGGTGAGGAACTAAGACATGTGATGGTGATTTCAACTTGAACCCATCAGAATACAGCTGAGCCATCCTAGGAAGATTTCCTTACACTGTAATTACAGATAAAGAAAAAAAACACACACACACACACGATTTTCACCCAGCTAAAGACAGGAGAAGAGCCCATATACAACACTTCAGTCCAACATAACTCCGATTGGTGCTGGGGCAGAGCGCTGAGTACAGTTACCCAGAGCCACAGAAAGCTGCAGGGTCCCAGAGGAGGCAAGAAGGCCTTTCTCAGCCTGGCAGGAGGCACCTGGACTAGGGTAAGTCTATCCAGAACCGGGGACACTGGGAAGTCCCGGCCCCCACCCTGGGGCTTGCAGGGAGAGCTGGTGACCCTGGAGCCCCTGAGGTTGCTCCGGCACTTTGAGAGCAGGACTTTCAACGATTGTGTACTATTCATTAGGAAGAAAATCCTTCGTTAATTTGGAAATGATGCTGACACCAAAAACCCCAGCGAGAGAACCAGTAAACGCAGCCGTTCTGTTTCAGAACCGCCTTCTAGGGCTGTACACAAACCAGATTTCATAGAATCCAGGGAGAATGGAGAAGGTGTGATCAGTTAGCCCAGCCCTGACCTCCGCTCCTCCTCTCCGACCCGACCCCGGAGTAGTCCCAGGAAGACCTGCTGGGGATTTCAGGTGTGCCGGGAACCTCGCGCGGTGAAAGCAAGCAGAAACCCAGCGGGCACTCCGCCCCTCTCCAGGGCCACGGGCGCTTTCCAGGATGGCCCTGCGGCTCCAGCGCCCTAGCGCATCCCGGGCGGAGGAAGCACCCTCCTCCTCCGACTGCAGGAAAGACCTTCCTTCCCAGGAGGAGATGCAAGCCCAGGGATCCGGGACTCCCAAGTCCACCCAGGCTCCTGGCTTAGCCTCCCGGTGAAGCCCAGTCTGAAGGATCCCCCTTTTGTTCACCCGGAGAGGAGAGCGCGGCGCGGCGCTGCGCATCCCCCTGCGCCGAAAGCCCGGCGGCGGGGGTGCCTCCCGGGGTGGGGGGGCGCGTCCCTGGGTCCGCTCCTTGCAGGCCACCCGCTCCTGCGACCCCGGGCTCCAGCTCGCGGATCCCCAGCTCCCTTGCCCTAGTACTCACTTCTCCCCAGTCCCTCCGCTTTCCATGCTGTCTCCTCCACCGCCCCATAGCGCCTCAGAGGCTTCTCAGCTTCCAGATGGGTGGATAAAGATTGCTTTAACTCCATCGCTGATCCCCCGCGGGCAGGTCGACAGGTCCCCCTTTACTCCATCCCCGCCGCGGGTTGCAGGGAGGGAGGCGGCTCCAGCCGGCAGCGTTTTAAGGGGCCGGGCGCTCGTGACGCTGCTCTATCTCTTCCGCCGCCAGCGCCCGGGAGCGCCGACTGGTACCCAGGAGGGGGAGGGATGCAGAGCACATGCGCAGTGGAGGTTTAGGGGGGAAAGCTTGGGGGCAGGGTAGGGAGAAAGAGGGGCAGATGATAAACTCTAGGAAGAACAACAAAAACAACTAAAATAAAACCAACCCAAAGGAAGTAGGAACGAGGCTCCTGGAGAGGGTGGTGTTTCTCGGCATGGGTCCGGCACTGTGGGTGGCATGCGATCTGTCAGTGGGATGCTAGGTTTTGAGTGGGATTGGTGAGCCCGTCTCTATCTGTGGGCGATGGATCCATCTTTGTAGGGAGTATGGACAAGCGGGAGCGTGGACCTAGATCTGTAGGTTCTGTGGGTTCTCGTAGAAATCTGTTTTTTCTTCCTTTTTCTTTGCATTCATGTGCATAATCTGAATATGAAATGGGACTGTGGATGCTTGTGTGGACTCCTGATTCCTGTGTCTGTATTTGCAGGGACTTGAAAGAGAAAGAGATGGGAACATTTTGGACACCGGACAAGGAAGCTGTTTGGAATCTGGGTCTTCACCGGCCCTACTCCCACAGGTGGGTTCGTCTTACTGACAAAACATGGCAGCATCGAAAATATAAAGCAAAAGCTAGACTGATAAAAAATCAGTACTAAACCAGCGCGGTGGTGCACGCCTGTAATCCCAGCACTTGGTAGGCTGAGGCAGGAGGATCGTGAGTTCAAAGACAGACTCAGCAATGGCGAGTCACTTAGCAACTCAGTGAGACCCTGTCTCTAAATAAAATACAAAAAAGGGCTGGGGATGTGACCCAGCAGTCAAGTGCCCCTGAGTTCAATCCCTGGTATCAAAAAATAAAAAATAAAAAATCAGTACTATTTACTGAATGACACCTGAGTGCAAAACACTTCCCAATAACTCAGTGAAAGAGAGAGCAGAATTCTGCCCACCTTGTTTTGCATAGGAGAAAACAGAGATGCCCAGAGATTATTCGACCAAATTCCCACACTTACTGAGTGGCATGGTCAGCACACGAATTTGGACTATTTGAATCCGGATTTAGCCTCTCCATCATTATATTGACTTCCTTGACTGCAGTTATGATGTTTTGTACCAGGACAGCAATAGGACATGGGTTGCTGGTCTCTGTTGTCATTTTGACGTGTCATCTGGGACAAATTTGGGTATCCATATGGCTTGTGGAAATGCGAAATAGCCCCGTTCTTTAAGAAAATGACTTAGCTACTTAAAATGTTATTATCGATAATGAACTTCTAAATCGCTCAAGGGAGAAAAAAGAAAAATAACATGGAAAATCATAAACTATTTAGATCTGGATAACAATGAGAGTGGGATGTGCCAAAATTTATAAGTTTTTGTTTTGGAGTGGAGTCTTGCTGTGTTGCCCAGGATGGCCTCAAACTTCTGGGCTCCTGTCTCAGCCTCCTGAGTAGCTGGGACTACAGGTGCAAGGAGATCACTGTGTCCAACTTCAAAACTTGTAAATGTTGAAGTAAATAAATATACAGCTTTAGATGCTGCTATAGTGTGGATGTGGGATGTTCTGCAAAGGCCCTTGTGTTAAAGGCATGGAGTGCCCAGCGTAGTGCCACTGGAAGGTGGTGGAAACTAAGAGGTGAGGCCTAGTGGGAGGTCTTCTGATCATTGGGAACATGCCCTTGAAGAGGATAGGAGGGCCTCAACCCCTTCCTCTTCTTTTTTTTTTTTTTTTTTTTTTAATATTTTCTTAGTTGTCAATGGACTTTATTTATTTATATGCTGTGCTGAGAATTGAACCCAGTGCCTCACACATGCTAGGCTAGTGCTCTGCCACAAGCCACAACCCCAGCCCTCTCTTCCTTCATTTTTGGGTCCCAGGCATGAAACGAGAAGCTTTGCTCTATCACATACCCCTGGCCGTGATGTGCTGCCTGTCACAGGCCCAAAGCAATGTGGTCAACCAGTCAAAGACTGGAACCTCTGAAACCCTGACCCAGAAATAAACCTTCTCTCTTGGTATACTTCTTGTCTCAGATATTTTGTTACAGTCACAGACATAGGACTAACAAATGCATTCCTTAAAACAGGTGAGACTAAAATGGTTTTTAAAATGCAAAACTAAATCAGGTTAAGTTTTCGACTCAAAAGGTCTCATTTAAAAAAGAACAGATGAAATCTAAGTAAGAAAAAGTAAATGATAGAAGAGAATAAATTAAAGAAATAGAAAACCAAGTAGCAATGAAGAAGATCAACAAAATCAAAAGCTGATTTCTTCAGTCAAAAACTCTCCCAAGGGGCTGGGGTGTGTGGCTCAGCAGTAGAGCGCTCGCCTAGCACGTGCGCGGCCCGGGTTCGATCCTCAGCACCACGTAAAAATAAAGGCATTGTGTACAACTAGAACAAATAAATAAATTTTTTTTAAAAAAAACTCTCCCAAGACTGATTTTAAAATAGATACTTGTGGCTGGGCACCATTGCCTGCACCTGTAATCCCAGTGGTTCTGGAGCTGTGGCAGGAGGATTGCGAGTTCAAAGCCAGCCTCAGCAAAAGCAAGGCACTAGAGCTGGGGATGTGTCTAAGTGGTCAAGTGTCCCTGAGTTCAATCTCTGGTACCTAAAAAAAAAGATACTCATGAGTAGTATTGAGAACGGAAGCTGAGTGTAGTGGCACACTCCTATATTCCCAGCTCCTTGTGTGGCTGAGGCTGGAGGATTGTGAGTTCAAGTCCCACCTAAGCAACATGGAGAGACCCTGTCTCAAAAATAAATTAACAAAGTGAAACATAATACAGATACAGCAAGATGTTTAAAACTCAGTTGACATGGGTAGCAGTCTCTTTTTTAAAAACTAACAAAATAGCTGGGCATGGTGGTGCACACCTGTAATCCCAGCACTTGGGAGGCTGAGGCAGGAGGATCACGAGTTCAAAGCCAGCCTCAGCAATGGCAAGGCACTTAGCAACTCAGTGAGACCCTGTCTCTGAATAAAAATACAAAAAAGGGCTGGGGATGTGGCCCAGTGGTTGAGTGCCTCTGAGTTCAATCCCCGGTACCAAAAAAAACAAAAAACAAACAAAAAAAAAGGGCTGGGGTTGTGGCTCAGCGGTAGAGCGCTCGCCTAGCACATGCACAACCCGGGTTCGATCCTCAGCACCACGTAAACATAAATGCATTGCATTGTGTACAACTAAAAGCAAATAAATAAATACTTTTTAAAGACCCCTAACAAAATAAATTTAAGAAATGAAAAAACAATAACCATTACAAAAACTGAATTAATATAGAAATTTATTTCCCTCCCTAGTCCTACAAAAGCAACAGATCCAAATAGACCCAACCCTTATTTTATAAAAATCATTTGAGAGCCCATTTCATGAGGATAATATGACCTTAATACCAAACTAGATTAAAATAAAAACACATCAGGACTGGGAATATTGCTCAGTGATAGAGTGCTTGCTTAACCTGTGTAAGGCATTGGGTTCAATTCCCAGTACTGAAACACACACACACACACACACACACACACAACACACACAAATGGGATTTATTCTTAAACTGGAATATGGCCCAATGTCAGAAAATCTATAAAGATTTCATTTTAATAAATATGGATAAAGTTATTTGGTTATTTCGATAAATACAGAAAAGGCATTTTAAAAAATTAGCAGTCAGATATGTCTATATTTTTTTCTTAGCAAACTGAGACTAGGAGGACATTTCCTCAACTTTCCAGAGAAAAACTATAAAATACAGCAAATATCACCTTTACGGTTGAACATCTAGTAGTATCCCCATTAAAGTTGGGAACAAAACAGTATGCCTGCTACTCTCTATACCCAAAGGACTTAAAACCAGCACAATGCAGGGATACAGACACATCAATGTTTATAGCAGCACAATTCACAATAGCTGAACTGTGGAATCAACCTAGATGCCCCTCAGTAGATGAATGGATAAAGAAAATGTGGTATATATACACAATGGAATATTACTCAGCGATAAAAGAGAATAAAATCACGGCATTTACAGGCAAATGGATGGAGTTGGAGAAGATAATGCTAAGTAAATTAGCCAATACAAAAAAAAAAAAAAAATGCCGAATGTTTTCTCTCCTTAGAGGCTGATTCATAGTGGGGTTGGGAGGGGGAGCACGGAAGGATTAGATGAACTCTACGTAGGGCAAAGGGGTGGAAGGGAAGAGAGGGGGCATGGGGGTGAAAAAGAGGGTGGAATGAGATGGACAGCATGACCCTAAGTGCATGTATGAAGACACAAATGGTGTGACTCTACTTTGTGTACAACCAGAGATATGAAGAATTGTGCTCTATATGGTAATATGAATCGTAATGCATTCTGCTGTCATATGTAACAACTTAGAATAAAAAAAAGAAAAAGAAAAAAAACAGAATTGAAACATGAAACAAAACTTTCTTTTCCAGACAGTATAATTTCCTACATAAAAATGCAAGCAAGCAGATCCACAGAGAGGCTGATAAACTGAGTAGGAGCAAGGTTTTGGAAACATGATAAACATACAAAAATAGTAGTATTCCTCTACAACATTATAATCAGAGCAAAATAAAACATTGAGAAGAAAAATCATTATTTTATGTCACCTGGGACAATTCATTAACTAGTTTTATGTTGCATTATTAAGTAACAACAACAACAAAAAAAAAACAGAAGTGAAAAAAGAACTGGGGACTGAGGGTGTAGCTCAGTGGTAGAACCTGTACATAGCATACCCAAGATCCTGGGTTCAATCCCTAGCACTGAAAAAGCAAAACAAAACAAAACTTAAGAAACAGAAGGAAGGATTTATTTGTCATGTGCAAGGGTAAGAAGAATCAGTATCGTAAAGATGAAGATTCTCAGTCAGGCGCGGTGGCGCACGCCTGTCATCCCAGCACTTGGGAGGCTGAGGCAGGAGGATCGCGAGTTCAAAGCCAGCCTCAGCAATGGTGAGGCACTTAGCAACTCAGTGAGACCCTGTCTCTAATAAAATACAAAAAAGGGCTGGGGATGTGGCCCAGTGGTCAAGAGCCCCTGAGTTCAATCCCCGGTACCAAAAAAAAAAAAAAAAAAAAAAAGATGTACCCTTTCAAGGCTCGCCCCCAGTTACCCACCACTTCCAGCCACACCCCACCTGCCTAAAGTTACCATTCTTTCAGTGATTAGGTTACAACTATTGCAATCAAATCAATTCACCCCTGAATATACCTGCACTAACAGGAGCCTTGGGGGGACACCTTATATCCAAACCATAATATTAGGAGAACTTAACTCCCAGATATCAAGACCTACTAGAAAGACATAAGACATAAGATGAGGCTGGGGGTGTAGCTCAGTTGGTGGAGTGCTTGCCTTGCATGCACAAGGCCCTGGGTTCAATCCCCAGCACCACCAAACAAAAGACATAAGATGAAAATTGAGAGCCTCAAAATAGACCCACAGATATTAGGAAAGTTGTTATATGACAGAGGAGGATCGTCTACTCCATAAATGAGGCTGAGATGTTTGCCTAACCAGTGGAAAACTGAACTAAAAATTACCACCTTTATACTTCCTCCCCCTCCCCTGCCACACACACACAAACACACACTCATACACACATAAATTCCAGGTGGATTAAAGACCTAAGTGAGAAAAGCACTCTCGAAAACTTTTTGGCAAGATAATATAGGAAAATAGTTTCATCATTCTGCAAAGGATATGTTAATCATAACAAGAAAACACGAGTCTGGGGCTGGGGGTGTGGCTCAGTGACACAGTGCTTGCCCAGCATGTGTGAGACCCTCGGTTCAATCCCAGTGCTGAAAAAAATAAATAATAATAAAAAAAAACCCACAAGACTTAAAGAAAAATATTAATGTCATACTACCTTATTTTTTATTGAAATTCATATAACATTAAAATCAACTACTTTAGCTGGGCACGGTGGTGCACGCCTGTAATCCCAGCAGCTCACGAGGCTGAGGCAGGAGGGTCGCAAGTTCAAAGCCAGCCTCAGCAAAAGCGAGGCACTAAGCAACTCAGTGAGATAAATAAATAAAATAAAATGTCTCTAAATAAAATACAAAATAGGGTTGGGGATGTGGTTCAGTGGTCGAGTATCCCTGAATTCAATCCCCAGCACCCCTCCCCCACACCCTCCAAAAACCCAACTACTTTAAAGTGAACAATTCTGAGGTGTTGTATTTTGGCAATGCTGTATAAACACCACCTCTGTCTAATTCCAAAACATTTTCATCACCCATTAAGGTAGCCCTATACCCAATAAGCAGTTACTCTACATTCCCCCTCCCTACAGCTCCTAGCAACTATAAATGCTCTCCCCCCACCCCATGGATTGCCTATTCTGGATATTTCCAATGAATGAAATCACTACATGTGGCCTATGTTTCCAGCTATTTTCAGTTAGCATTGTGTTAATGAGGTTCATTTACATTGTGCCATATGTTCGTTCCTTTTCATGGCTGAATAATATTCCCCTGTATGACTATGCCACATTGATGGATATTTGAGTTGTTTCCACATTTTGGTTACTGTGAGCATTTGTATACAATTATTTAAGTACATGTTTTAATTATTTAAGTACGTATATATCTAGGAGTAGAATTGCTGGATTATCTGGTGATTCTATGTGCAATTTTTTTCAGAAACTGCCAAATTGTTTTTCATAGTTTCTGAATCATTTTACATTTCCACCAGCAACGTACAAGACATTCAACTTCTCCATGTGCTTACTAACACTTTATTTTTCAATTTTGTCATTGTAGTCATTTTTATGAGCCTAAAGTGCTATTTCATTGTGGTTTTGATTTGTATTTCCCTAATGGCTAATGGTGTCGGGCTGTATTTCATATGCTGATTGGCCATTTATACACATATCTTCTTAGTAAAAAGTGTGTGACTTAAGTCACACAGTGTAATACTACACAGCAACGAAAAATACCAACCTACTACCAGCAAACTCGATGAACCTTACAGACATAATATATAAATTAAAGAGCATGTATCCCTTCAGATAAAGATGGCTGGTGGGTTCAGGTGTCTTTGTTGTGTTATTCCCTTCACTGTTCTTCATGTTAAAATATTCCATAATTTAGAAAAAGAAAAAAGAAATCCATTAGATCTAAAAATTCAACTCCTAGGAATATGCCTGAAAAATATTTGAAATACTAAAAATAGTAATAAAAATGACAGTTTCTAAAGAAAAACTAAGTTAGGCATATGCACCTGTAATCCCAGCAACTCAGGAGGCTGAAGGAGCAGAATTCCAAGTTTGAGGCCAGCCTGGGCAAGAAAGCTTGTCTCAAAGTAAAAATTAAAAAAGGGTTGGGGGCGGCGCTGGGACTATAATAAGAATGCTTGCCTGAGCAGGGTGTGGTGGTGCACGCCTGTAATCCCAGCACTCGGGAGGCTGAGACAGGAGGATCGCAAGTTCAAATCCAGCCTCAGCAATGGTGAGGCACTTAGCAACTCAGTGAGACCCTGTCTCTAATAAAATACAAAAAAGGGCTGGGGATGTGGCCCAGTGGTCAAGTGCCCCTGAGTTTAATCCCCGGTATCAAAAAAAAAAAAAAAAAAAAAAGAGTGCTTCCCTACCACGTGGAGGCTGGGTTCAATCCTCAACACCATGTAAAAATAAATAAATAAAATTAAGGTTGAAAAAAGGAGGGCTGGGGGTGTAACTTGGTGGCAGAGAGCCCCTGAATTAAATTCCCAGTATCAAAAAAAGTATTAAGCCGGGCGCGGTGGCGCACACGCCTGTAATCCCAGCACTTGGGAGGCTGAGGCAGGAGGATCGCGAGTTCAAAGCCAGCCTCAGCAATGGCGAGGCACTTAGCAACTCAGTGAGACCCTGTCTCTAATAAAATACAAAAAAGGGCTGGGGATGTGAACCAGTGGTCGAGTGCCCCTGAGTTCAATCCCCAGTACCAAAAAAAAAAAAAAAAAAAAAAAAAAAAAAAAAAAAAAAAAAAAAAAAAAAAAAAAAAAAAAAAATAAAGTATTAAAACTAGAAAAAGTCCATTATCCTACAAATAAGAAATGGCTGAGTAAATTATGATAAATATGCAATATAACACTGTACACTTTAAAATGATGCTTGCAAAGAATTTGAAATGTCACAGGGAAAACACTATAACAGTTTAAATATGAGATGCAAACTAATATGAAGAATGGGTTCTCGGTCTTTTGGCTAAGTTCAAGCATATGACAGGATTTCAGTCATATTAATTATTTATTTCATGGAATGATGATGGTATAAATTAAATGAAAAAAAAAAATGCTGTGATTCCAATCATATGTTTTCATATATGCACACATCCTGGGGTGGGGGGGAACCCAAACACAAAATGACTTACACCAAAAGATTGATAGTGGCACCCTATGGATGTCATGATAATAAATGTTTTGCTTGTATTCACCAATGTTCCTACAAAGTATGTGTATTACTTTCATAATCAGAAAAAAAATCAGTAATTTTTTTTTTTTTTTTTTTTTTTTTTTTGGTACCGGGGATTGAACACAGGGCCATTCGACCACTGGGCCACATCCCCAGCCCTTTTTTGTATTTTATTAGAGACAGGGTCTCACTGAGTTGCTAAGTGCCTCACCATTGCTGAGGCTGGCTTTGAACTCGCGATCCTCCTGCCTCAGCCTCCCAAGTGCTGGGATTACAGGTGTGCGCCACCATGCCCGGCTATCAGTAATGTTTTTAATGCATGGGAAATAAAATGACCAGGTATAAATTCACAGTAAATATGATCAGTGGTTGTTTCTAAAGTTGAGATTGGCAGTGGGGAGATCTTTCTTTTTCTTTTTTTTTTGGTACCGGGGATTGAACTCAGAGCACTCGACCACTGGGCCACATCCCCGGCCCTTTTTTGTGTTTTATTTAGAGACAGGGTCTCACTGAGTTGCTAAGTGCCTCGCCATTGCTGAGGCAGGCTTTGAACTCGCGATCCTCCTGTCTCAGCCTCCCAAGTGCTGGGATGACAGGCATGTGCCACCGCGCTCGGTGAGATCTTTCTCTTTTTGATTTTCTGGATTTTCCAGCCTTCGAGACTGAGCAGCTGTTGTTCTATCATTAAAAAGAAAAGGATAAATTTGGCTTCTAAAACTGTGTGATACAAATCTGTAATTCTAGAGGACAAAGCCATCCCTGCCACAACAGGGGCCGGCACCCTGTCTGCGTGAGTTTAGGGCGATAATGCTGCAAGTTCAATAACCGGCTGGAGGGGCCATCTGCGTGGAATCACTCAGTGGCTCCTCCCAGCCTGGCTCTCCATCCTGGCCGGGTGCTGTGTCTCTGCTGGGAACGCCAAGGTCTCAGAGGGACGCTAAGTGGCTACAAAGAGCCAGGGCCACAGGGGCCAGCGTGAAACCCTTTCATAACTGTCATTTTAGCTGATTGAAAAGGAGAATAATGCGACATCATCCTGGTAATTTGAAGCTTCAACCTGCATGTTGACAATTCCGAACATACGGGGATACGTGACACTGAGCTTATCAGACTAGCATGGTTCTCAAAAAAAAAAAAAAAAAAAAAAAAAAAAAAAAAATACGGGCTTTGAAATCTGGAGGACCTGAGTTCAAGCCCTGACCCTGCCACCTGCCAGCTGCATGACCCTGTGTGACGCGTCACTCAATCTAAGATTCGCTTCCTTCATCTTTAAAATTCTTTTATTTTCCCTAATTGCTGTCACTTTTATTTGAGGCTATTAACAAAATATCAACCATGCATTTAAAAGCTAGATGTTAAAAAAAGAAATCAGAGATGAATAAAAAAAACAATTAAAGATGATATTGATGGGAAGATGAATGACACTGGTGGCATGTCCGTGGGGACCATGTAGTCTCCTGCTGGTCAACGTGATTTCAGAGGTCTCCGTCCATGGTCAGCTGGCTCCGTGGCTCTGGGCCTGGGGTGAGGCCGAGCATCACGGAGTAGGGCGGTGGGGGAGGAAAGCTATGCAGCTCATGGAACCTAGGGAGCAGAGAACCGTGTTACCTAGTCCAGCGGACTGTTGCAATGATTAAATGAGATAATGCATGACAGCTGGTGGCAATAAATGCCACGACATGGGCACCTGAAAGCACTATGCGAAATGCAAGGTGCCTGTCACTCAAGACCACACACTGTAGGATTCCCTTTGTATGAAATGTCTAGAATCCATATCTACAGGGAAAGCACAGCTCTAGCAAAGCTGTAGAGAAAGAAAGTAGATCAGTGGTCACCTAGGGCTGGAGGTGGGGCACAGGTATGAGAGGTAAAGGACATAGGGCTTCTTTTGGGGGGATGAAAAAAAAATTTTTTTTTTTTTTGGTACTGGGGATTGAACTCAGGGGCACTCGACCACTGGGCCACATCCAAAGTCCTTTTTTTTTTTTTTTGTATTTTATTAGAGACAGGGTCTCACTGAGTTGCTAATGCCTCGCCATTGCTGAGAGGCTGGCTTTGAACTTGTGATCCTCCTGCCTCAGCCTCCCAAATGCTGGGATTACAGGCGTGCGCCACCGTGCCCGGCTGATGAAAATGTTCTGGAGTTGATTATAGTGATGGTAGTAGCACACTGTGAATACACGAAGCTATGCCTCGGTTGAAAGAGCGAACTCTGTCGTATGTGAATTATAGCTCAACAAATCTGTGGCCCCGATATGACATTGGATGGGATCTACATATGTGAACCACAGTGCCTTCCTGTGAGGTTCACAAAACCACGGGCGCCTGCCTGTGCAGTGTGTTAGCAGGAATTCCGGGGCTCTGGTCACATAAGCCAAATCTGTCCTGGTCCTGGCTGGGACTTGCCACCACCTGATGGTTGCTGTCCACTCCAGCTTGTGGTGTGGTTTCTGTTTGTCTGTTTTTGTAGTTACATTTTTGTTGTTGTTGTTGTTTCTTGTTTGTTTGTTTTGCGATGTTGGGGATGGAACCCAGGGCTTCACATATGCTAGGCAAGCGCTCTACCACTGAGCCACAACCTCAGCCCCCATCTTTTGCATTGATGGTGATCATTTGGGATTCTATGTCTAACTGGAATTTCCAAAACAGAGACAGCGGTTCTAGGAATGCCCCAGTTAGTAAACCCTTTGCATTGGCCTAAGTCAGAGAAGCTGAACTGAGAAAACACCTCCCCCCTCACCCCCACCCCACCCATCCTTCCACCCCTACTGAATATGTATCACTAGGTTTTGCTCAAACAGCCTTTTGCTGCTAACAAATAGGCTATCTGTTAGTAGGGCCATAATTATACTTTTATATCTGGCAGTGATGGGAAAAGTTTCCATTATATAAGATGTATTCATGAAAGAGGATCAGAAAGATGATCTCCTATTCCCGTGATGTTTCTTTCATTCCATTTTAAATCACAGAGATAAAGGGAAATGTGTGGGTATGGATATGCATTCATATTGTTCAAATTCTTTTTGCTCTTACAGAATGGCTAGCTAAGAACCCCATTTCTCCTAGTAAGATCATTCTTGTATAAAAGCACATATATCATTTATCCACCTTACATCTCTTTTTGATTCCTAGAAAATATTCAAAAATCAGGAAAAAAAAAGTTTTCATGGAAAGAAGTAGCTAGCTATTCGAATTGCATGGCCCTTAACCAGAATGGTGCCCCACAACCAAGATGGCGCTATGCCTGTGTCCCTGAGTCACCGCCTGCCGGTCCCATACCGTGATGATAGAAGCAATAGGGGACACCAGAGAGAAACTCATCCATGACTCAGTGAAAAGAGGAGGGAGAAACAATATCTACGACCCAGAGAAATATAAGAAGTATTGCTTCTAGAAAGAGAAAATTCTATAAGCTGGGATTGGAATGAGAAGAAATATTAATCTTAAGACTCAGAAGAGTATGTTCTAAAGGTTCAGACTATAGTTCTGGGACTGGGGATGTGGCCCAGTGGTGGAGTGTTTGCCTAGCACGCATCTGAGACCAGGATGCCTAAGGAAAAATCCTGATTCCAGGTTGGTCATTCCATCACCCAACACCAACTTCTCAAGCTCTCCAAGGATCAGTTACCTTTCCTGTAAAATGGGGTCAGTAACAACCTCAGAACTGTTGTGAGAATTAAAATAAGATTATCTAGGTAGCACGTTAACACAGAATAAGTACTCAATAAAAGCCATTTATTATGGTTATTTTAAATTAGTTAATGAATTGATTTGTTCTAATCAGGTATACATGATAGCAGAATGCTCTTCAATTCATTGTACACAGATGGAGCACAATTTTTTTACTTCTCTGGATATACCCAAAGTAGGGTCACACCCTTCGTGCAATCATACATGTACCGTGGGTAATGATGTCCATCTCATTCCACCATCTTTCATGTTATTATGGTTATTAACACCATGATTGTTACCAGCACTTGAAGTTATAAGTTGACTTGAGTGTTATGCTGTATCCATGGTAATGTTGAGGTCATCCTTACATAAATTCCAGAGGATTTAAGTCTATGCAGTTGTTACCCTTCTAAAAACAGTAATCCTTCCAGGGAGATCAGTGATTTTTATTTTATTTTTTATGTAATCAATTTATTCTGTTTTATTAAGAGGTTTATTAGTTTTTAGAGGAAGATTTACAGATAAATAATGTTCAGTGACACTTTTTTTTTTTTTTGTGGTTACCAGGGATTGAACTCAGGGGCATTCGACCACTGGGCCACATCCCCAGCCCTTTTTTGTATTTTATTTAGAGACAGGGTCCCACTGAGTTGCTAAGTGCCTCGCCATTGCTGAGGCTGGCTTTGAACTCGCGATCCTCCTGCCTCAGCCTCCCAAAGTGCTGGGATTACAGGCGTGCGCCACTGCGCCCGGATTGTTCAGTGACACTTTATATGTAGTTGTCAATCTATAAATTACTCAGTCCACATGTACTGTCCAAAGTCATGTATGAGAAATTTTTTAAATTTGTAGTTTACTTGGATATATATGTAAGCTAAGCATGATAATTTTTCTATACTGGCCTGAGTTTATTTTTTTATTGGTTCTAATTAATTATACATGACAGTAGAATGCACTTTGACACATTATACATAAATGGAGTGTAATTTCTCACTCTTCTGATTGTACATGATGTAGAGGAGATAGGTAGTTTTTAATATTATCTATTTCCAGGGCACAGGGAAGGGTTGAACAGCAGGTATGTGAGTCCATTTAGACAGGAGCGAGAAATTCAGCAGGGTGACCACGGATAAGAATAATGTACTACATACTTCAAACAGCTGAAAGAAGGGAGTTTTAAATTTCTTTTACCATAAAGAAATGATAAATGTTCAAAGAGACAGACATATTTAACTTGATTTAAACATTATGCAGCTGTGCACTGTGGTGCACACCTATAATCCCAGCAGCTTGGGAGGCTGAGGCAGGAGGATCACAAGTTCAAAACCAGCATCAGCAACGGTGAGGTGCTGAGCAACTCAGTGAGACCCTGTCTCTAATAAAATACAAAATAGAGCTGGGGGTGTGGATCAGTGGTCGAGTGCCCCCGAGTTTACTCCCTGATACCAAAACAAACAAACAAACAAACAAAAAACAACCTTACGCAACGTGTGCATATAGCTAAACACTACACGGTACTGACGATTTTTATGTTTTTATGTATTTGTTAAAAATAGGGGCTGGGATTGTGGCTCAGCAGTGGAGCGCTCGCCTAGCACGTGTGCGGCCCGGGTTCGATCCTCAGCACCACGCACAAATGAACGCACTGTGTACAACTAAGGCAAATAAATATTTAAATAATAATAATAATAAATAAATATAATATTAAAAATACTATTTCCCTTTCTGATGTCTACCAGGTATGTTTGTAGTTTTACAGACAGGGAGTCTCAAGAAGTAATGAAGGATGGGGTGGGGCTATGGCTCAGTGGTAGAGCGCTCATCTCGAACGCGTGAGGCCCTGGGTTCGATCCTCAGCACCACATAAATAAAAATAAAGGTATTGTGTCCACCTACAACTAAAAAAAAATTTTAAAAAGAAGAAGAAGCAATGAAGGAGACTCAGCAACTAGAGGACTAGGAAGCTTCCAAATTGAGCCAGGGAGCCTGCCTCCTACACAGTGCGCCAGCCCACCATGTCACTTGTCACCCTTAACTCAGCTGTGCAGGGTGATCAGAGGCAGGCCCTGGCACCTGCTTACACAGTGGAGGGTGGACACAGCTCTCTTGCCCCACCCACACCGGGGTATTCCCGTTGGTTGGTTCTGTGTGTACAGCCAGCCCGAGACCAAGGTCTTCAGAGGCCACCATTTTCATTACACAAGTCCGAGTTTGTTTCTCAGACATCTAAAATAAATACAGAGGGAACACAATAGATCTCCCAGCCTACGGAGAAGGGGGCATAGAATTAAGAGGGGAAGGAGGAGTTTCGGTTTCAATGTTTGATTTCTATAACGATGAAATACTCCTGTATTATATATCTCATTAATATATAATATCATATATTAAATTTAATACATATCATAATAATATTCTATGCAAGAATATAATAAATAAAAATATGGTAAAGTAGCATATTATTAATTTGCAGTACACACATGCACACACACACACACAGCACACTGCTAAGCTTTCAGCAGGCATGAAAAAAGATATCACACATAAAGCACAAAGATAAAGAATCTGAGCCGGGCGCGGTGGCGCACGCCTGTAATCCCAGCACTTTGGGAGGCTGAGGCAGGAGGATCGCGAGTTCAAAGCCAGCCTCAGCAATGGTGAGGCACTTAGCAACTCAGTGAGACTCTGTCTCTAAATAAAATACAAAAAAGGGCTGGGGATGTGGCCCAGTGGTCGAGTGCCCCTGAGTTCAATCCCCAGTACCAAAAAAAAAAAAAAAAAAAAAAAAGATAAAGAACCTGGGCGGGGCATAGTGGTGCACACCTGTAATCTCAGCAACCGGGGAGCCTGAGGCAGGAGCAAGTTTGAGGCCAGCCTCCATGGTTCTATTTCAAAATCATATAAAAAAGGGCTGGGGTGTAGCTCTGTGGTGGAGCACTCCTGGGTTAAATCTCCAGTACCACCAGAAAAATGAAAATAAAGAACTTGATCCCTGGAGACAGACCGCCTAGGCCTGAAGCCTAGCTCCACCGCTTTGGAGTGTGACCTTGGACAAGCCATTTCATTGCCACATCCAAGTCATCCCCTTCAATCATCCCTCTATTTAATCTTTATTTTATTTTATTTATTTATTTTTTTTTTTTTTGTGGTACCGGGGATTGAACTCAGGGGCACTCGACCACTGGGCCACATCCCCATCCCTTCTTTGTATTTTATTTAGAGACAGGGTCTCACTGAGTTGCTAAGTGCCTCGCCATTGCTGAAGCTGGCTTTGAACTCGCGATCCTCCTGCCTCAGCCTCCCAAGTGCTGGGATTACAGGCTTGCGCCACCGCGCCCGGCTTCTATTTAATCTTTAAAAAAAAAAAAAAAAAAAAAAAATAGTTTGTGACCCAGACTGTCCCTAAACCCTCTCCCTACCTGACTTCCAGGATTCTTCCCGCTGGTCCTCCTGGGTCTCCCTCCAGCCCCACCTTTCCCATCACCTCCCCTCCTCGGCTGGGTCCCCTGGAATTTTTTCTTCTCAAGTCCCCACCCCAGGTAAGCCTACCTTTTATTGGGACCTCAACAGCAGCGGCTCTCCTTCTCCTCCTCCAGCCCCTCCCCTGTGTGTTTCCGCCTACCCTTCAGAAATATCCAGAAACATCTCAGAAATAGCCGGAAACAGCTCAGAAATAGCCAGCCATCCTGGGGAAATGGATAAAAGAGGGAAACGGGCTTGGAAGATAAAGCAGAGGCGGAGCTGAGGAAGCACCGTGTACACTGGTCTCAAAGGAGGCTTGCCTGAGCGATGAGCTCAAGCCTCAGGCCCTGAAGCCCGGCTTGTGTCCAGAGGACTGGCAGCAGCCACTTGTGCCTGGAGTGCTGCATCAGGGGGATCAAGTGCTCGTTGGCCTGAGCCATGACACTAGGAGGGAAGCCAGGCTCCCACAGAGGGGGGAGTGGGCTGAGCTCACCCCATAATGTGGCACTATCTGTTTACGAAGCTGGCATTTATTGAATGACTACTGGATACTAGGCCCTTCCCCAGACTTGCCCTTCTTGACTCTCTCCTCTCAACTGGGCCCCGTGGCTCAGAGGGGGCCGAGCAAACTGCTCGCTAACAAGTGACAGGGCCAGGATTCACACTTAGCCTGCCGTCCCCAAAGGCCGGACTCTCGGCCCCACATCAGGCCGCCTCTCAGTGCTGTTCTCTCTCAGGGACTCACCACGGCAACGCGCAGGAGCAGGGGTTCACAGCCTCACCCTGCCCAGGTCGAGGACGAGACTCACTTGGTTTCCCCCCAAATCCACTCCAGTTGAATTAGAAATCTCAGCCATCTTCGGGGCTGGATTCTCCATATCCTGCAGAGTCGGTCACCGAGTCCTACCGATTCTACCCGGGACACGTCCCATCCAACCTCCCCACCCCCACTCTCTTCCGTTACCTCCTTTTTACATCATTTCCAGCCTAGATTAGTATAAAAAAATCTTTTCTGTCCCCCCCCCCACTGCATCTAAAATCATGCGCGCATGCGCACACGCGCACATCCAATGCCACTTGGAATTGCAGAATGGTTTTCATCATCAATCTCTTTGGTTCGGGAACAAACAGGCCATTCCCAACTTTTTTAGATTTTCAACAAAACTCTAAGGAGCAGTTACAGCTCTGTAGATGTCCTTCACTCCCTGAGGATGGATTCCTTGAAATGAAATTGCTGAATCAAAGAATATGTAAATTTTCAAAGACATTTAATGTTTATAGTAGTAAGCAGTCCTTTAGAAGCATCGTGCCAAGTTACAGTCACCAGAAGGGCGTGTGTGAGTGCCACTTATTACAGATCACGTGTTTACACTAGCGTGCTCGCCTGATAGAGATGTGCTCTTTTCGGTTCAAATCATCAAAGCTAGAATAGCAAATGGCCAGTGGTAGATATAGAGCAAATGTTTGTTGAATGAATAAACGAACTCAGCAAACAGAAGGAAGTGCCTTGAAGTGCTCCCTGGTTTTTGTATAGCTTCAACAATCATGTCATAACACAACCGCTAGAGTTCTGTGGCTATGCTCGCCGGAATATTTCAGGTGGGATTGATTCAAAAGCATCCCTTCGTGCATGGGCTGATATTCCTGGAAACTCCAAAATACTGCTCCATCTGGGAAATAAGTCCTTGTACCCTACCCAGATTTCCTGTGAATGTGCAGCCTCAACCTTGTTCTCTTCCATGTTCTATTATCACCTTACAAGGGCAGTTACTCTCTGGGGAAGGGTTTTGCTAAAGAGTAAAATGAGAGAAAAGTGCTGGGATTTGCACCTGTGTTGCCCAGCGCCGCTAGAATAAGCATCCCGGAGCACCTGGGACTCAACAGCTTTCCTCCAAAACCTGTATTTCCTACCTCAACTGATGACGACTTGGTTTCATCCAGTCATTCAAGCCAGAAGATTTCCAGGTTGACCTACGGGTATTGCTGATATTACCTGGGTAAATCTAAATTTACTAACCTCCGGTCTCGCCCTCATTCTCCACTACCATTGAACAAACTGGGGTTCCAGGTGTGTCTCCCGTAGACAATGCTATTTTCATTTAACATCTACTCTGTCTACAGTGTCAGCACCTGTGCCAGACACTGTGCTGGCCGCTGGGGCTCAGCCACACAGAAGTCGTGTTATTCAGTAGTTGGCAGGGGCTGTGGACTGATGCAGGTGGTCACTGCATGATACAGCATCCTCTGGAGATTTGTTATGAATGTGAGCAACTTATTGGGCATAGCCAGATGCACACGCCTATCATCCCAGCAACTCCGGAGGCTGAGGCAGGAGGATCACAAGTTCAAAGCCACAGCAATTTAGTGAAGCCCTAAGCAACTTAGTGAGACCCTGTCTCAAAATAAAATGTAAAAAGGGCTGAGGATGTGGCTCACTCAAGGTAAAGTATCCCTGGGTTCGATCCCCAGTACCAAAAAAAAAAAAAAAAAAAAAAAAAAGTCTGAGCATAGCTGTTGTAGTGGTGGCACATGCCTGTAATCCCAGAGGCTGAGGCAGGAGGATCGCAAGCTCAAGGTCAGTCTGGGTAACTCAGGGAGACCCCATCTCAAAATAAAAAGGGCTAGGGATGCATTTCAGTGGTGGAGCATCCCTGGATTAAATCCCCAGTCCCAAGGGAATAAAAGAAGAAGATGAAGACACCTGGACCACTGTTTGGCCTGTGTGACTGACTCCCTGTCTCCCTCACTTCATTGGATAAAGAATCCTTTTGTCAGTTAACAGCTACTAACTCCTCAAAACCACATTCTACAAAACACACACTGGGCTATTCTCATGAGAAGGTAAAGGTTTCAGCAAAGCACTGATACAGGCTTCCCTGGAAATGCTGTTATTTTGTTAGGTTCTGTCTATGAAAAGGTTGCATTTATTCACATATATGATTGTTAATACCTGGTTTCACCATTTTATTCATCAAAGATGTACCTAACAGCACCTGTGAAGAGAGCTGGGCTAGAGCTAACAAAGGTTGAGGAGTGTCTATTTACATGAGAAGGTGACAATAGGGTTTCCTGGTAGAGGGGATATCTGAGCTAGGTTTTGAGGGACGAATGGAGTTACCTAAGGGTAAAAGGTTTCCAGGCAGCGGGGACAGCAGGTGCAAAGGCGCAAATGTGTAAATCTAATGAGTTTGGTAACTCCAATGAAAATGGCGGTCACATGACAGCTTGTTCTCTGCCAGGCTGTATGCACATAATACAAGTCTATGAGATAATGTCTATGGTCCCTCCCCGTGCCCCCATTTTTTTTAAACATATGACACAGCTTCGGTGAGGGTCAGCAACATCCCCAAGTCACATTGTGGCTGGTGTTGGGTATCAAACCCAAGTCTACATGACACTAAGGCCCCCCACGGGTCAAGCTGCAATATAGGTACAAATCAGGTGCTAGCAAGAGATGAGACTGGCCAGTTGGAAAAAAAAGTCCTGCTTGCCTTCTAGATATAAGGAATTTGGAGATTACCCAGATGGCCGTGAGAAACCATTGAAAGATTTTAAGTAAGATGGAGATGTAGTCAGTGTGTTTGAAAGATCTTAGATGGTACCGGTAATGGAGTGGAGGGTAGGAAGAATGAAACTAGAGGTAGGAAGAGCTGTTGGGAAATTCCAGTGGAAAAATAACTTCAGTGCTTCTCAAATTTTAATGTATTAAAAACACTTTCTCATCCAGATGGTGTGGAGTGGGGCTTTGAGAGTCTTAGATGGTTCCACCACGTGGTGTTGAGGTAGTGAGTCTCTACATGAGAAACAGTGGGGGCCTGGAATAGCCACGGGTGATGGAATCCAAGGGACAGGCTGGACTACCCAAATAAAAGTAAGGAGACGTGCTAACCGAGCATCAGAAGACAGCCACGCTGAGTTGGCATAGCCCCTACCGATCATAAAGAAGGAACGACTGAATGAATCTGAGCAACTGTTTTAGAATAATCACTTGTCACCACCACATCTTGGATATACCAATTATTAGACTGCACTGGGACTGTCAGAGGCACAATCACAGAGAGGGTGCAGGTTTCGGAGTCAACCAAACCCGCTCCCATCACGGCTCTGCCACATCCTGGTGTGGTCATGAAAAGCAAGGACATTTGTTTCTGTTGTAAAAATGGAGTGATATCTACAGCGAGGTCACATGTACCCTTTGAGATGCTTTCCTCCCAGTGTCTGAAAACCTAGCTCAACAGCGGTTTCAACAATAAAGCGGTTCTTCCAGCTCCAGTAATAGAAACGCCCAGAAGCAGGGCAGACCCTGGGCGTGGGCTGGCCTCGAGGTTATGGACTCATCAGGGTTTCTCTAAGATTCTTTCTCAGTGACACGCTTCTCACCATGCCTTCCGTGGCAATAACAACGAAAAAAGACGCCAGCGGCTCCAGCCTCACATCTGTATTCACCGCCCCAACCAGAAAACCAGACTTTGTCCTAGTTTCCCAGAGAAGTTTAGAGGGTCGCTCTAATTGGACAAATGCAGGTCACGTGTCCATGATCGAACCAATCATTGCGCCAGGGGTGTGGCTATGTTAATTGATCTAAGAGTGGTCATGTGCCCCACCCCTTGAGCCAGGAGTGAAGTCCGCTTCCAGGAGGATTCTGCAAACAGAAAGTGGGAGATGTTAGGGCTGGGGTGGAGACATGGATGCTGGGGAGGCATCCGGCCATTATTCACAGCTACAGGCCAATCCCTACATTATGCAAAGGGCGGGACCCCAATTCTCTGAGGTCGCCATAATCTATTTCTTGCCTCAGTTTCATCTAATCCTGACTGAGGAAAGCGAAACGCTGTAGAACAAAGTTAACATAAGTTGGGAACGCGTGTTAGTAGAATAAAAGGGTTTATTAGGGACCACGTGGAAGGGTAGGGAAAGGAAGGGAAGGGAAGAGGGGTAGGGAATGGGAAAGGGACAGGACAAGAAGAGAGTGGTTTCAGTCCGGAGCAGGCTTAAATAGCGAACTGGTGGTCCGAGGGACCCCTGGAGCCAGTCCGTGTCCCCCATAGGCTGCTGGAGGTCAACAGGGGCGGGGAGGGCACCTGGGAGGTATAGTCTTTTCTCAAAGTACCTGGGAGGTGTGGCCTCCCTGCCTGGAATCCAACAAATGCCTCATCCAGGATTATATAGCTAGGAAGTAAAGACCGAGGCACTGAGAGGCCTAGGCCTAGAATCACTCTTCTTGTTATTAGAAAAGATTTCCTTGTGCAAACCTCGGGGACTTCACAAGGGAAATATTGAATTACTATAATATGACTCATCAGCCCAATTTAATATTACCTATTCATTATAGCATAATGATGCTTTCACAACTGAGACAGTGTTGTGTTTCTCCCTCTGGCTTTGTAGCAGTCACATATATCTCAGAACCGTAAACATCAGCTAATTACATGACCTACATATGCAATCGATACGAAGAAATTTTTTAATTAGTCGGTATTCATGGAATTGAAACTATATGGTCTAATTTTGGTCAAGATTAGCATCTAGGTAATGCTGACTCAGAAGGAAAACATTTGTTGTTGCTATGAGAAGTGGAATGGAAAAGCTGAATCACCCTCTACCGCATCAAATGCTACTACTATTAATATCATGTGCTAAACAGCCAGAGAGATGGAATAAGACCCCCTCCAACCAACAGGTTCGTCATCCTACCAGCAGACAGAAGCGCACGCTTATCTACCACGGAGTCCCCGTCATATTTTGAAAACATAAACTATTGCTGGTCATCATCAGCGAAAGCTCATAATTAAATAATGTGTGGTTTTTTTTTGGTCAATGTCACCAACATAGCATCTCAACCAAAGCAGGGGTTGCAAGACTCCAATGCCAAGAGGACCAATGATGGAAAATGACATATTGGGCAGGTTGTAAGATAGTAAATGTCCCAGGGAGGCAGCAGATTCACGGCAGATACCGCAGCAGATGGCTTAATGGAGATCTCCAGCAGCCATATCATCTGATCTGCCCCTTTTTTGAAATTCCACAAACTCAGACTTTTGATATAAAATTTCCCAAGTCTACACCTGGTGTGGTGGCGCACGCCTGTCATCCCAGCACTTGGGAGACTGAGGCAGGAGGATCTCGAGTTCAAAGCCAGCCTCAGCAATGGCGAGGCACTTAGGAACTCAGTGAGACCCTGTCTCTAATAAAATACAAAAAAAGGGCTGGGGATGTGGCCCAGTGGTCGAGTGCCTCTGAGTTCAATCCCTGATACAAAAAAAAAAAAAAAAAAAAAAAAAAAAAAAAAAAAAAAAATCCCAAGTTTTCAAACCTTGTGGGTGTTCTAAAGAGCACAGTGTAGCCTATTAGTTCACAACTGCCAATCTAAAATATCATGGCAATTTCATCATTTTAGCAATGAACTATAAGAATGTGATGCAGAAAATGGAAATGCCCACGCCTAGTTTATTGCCAAATGTGTGTAACTGCTGACTTTTTCTGAATACTGAGAGTTTCCTTCTTGCTAGCATCCAAAATTACATCCAATATCGGTTTCCATGAAAGTGCAGACCCTCACACCTCTGTGGTCTCACACCGAGCACACCGCCGTGTGTGAGACTTTTAAAGCAGCACCTGCTCCCTGAGTCTGTATAAATGAAAATAAATGGAAGTCTTGACAAATGTTCAGTTTACTCTGAGCAGAATCTGCTTCACTCAGGAGTCTCCAATCCTTGATCAACCATTTTCCCCAGTAAAATCCCTGTTTCGAGAGACTTATCCTCCAAAGTGAATGTATTCAATAATATTTACTTTCAATCAGAAAAAGACAAGCATTCTTCATGAGTGGCTATAGCTCTCGCTGAAAATCTGTGTAGTCATATCATGGGTAAATATTTGCTTTAAAATGCTGAAAATAGGGCAGACCTGGTATTATTAATTTTGCAAACCTCCTAAGGATCTGGAACCCTCCCTGGTTCATTTCAGCAACGCAAGTTTCAGGGAGCCGGATATTTTTTGAGCATTTAACAAATATTTAGTCCTAGCCACTATTCTCACCTGTCTTACTACTGCTTAGGATTTTAACTATCTCTGTTTCCACTTTTACCATGTCTCCTATTATTTAAATACATATAATGAAAGGGCATTGTTTTGGACTCAGTTTCTGCACAGACCAGGCTAAAAAAATAAAAATAAAAATGGAGTCACTCATGCTAAAATTTCACATCTCCATGCTGAAACTAAGCTGTTTATCTAACCTTCTGGGAAATCAGGATTATAGAGGGATCAGCCAAATTTCACAAACAGGCCAGCTGCAATTGGCAAGATAATGGAGTTCCTTCTGCTTTAATCCTTACACAGAAGTAACCTGAAAAAAAAGGGATGTTAACTAATCCATTATTTTCCTTTTATTCTGTCTCCCTGCCCCCCACTGCATTAAAGAAAATAACCTCAGAACAGCCACCCTGCTTTTTGTTTTTGTTTTCTTTAAACCCTTCTCTGTCTATAAAACAACCTCCTTTGCTTGAGAGGTTTTGTTTACCTAATTATTTATTTTTGTGCATTACTATGGATGGAACCCAGGGCCTCTGCACATGCCAAGCAAGCTCTCTACCGCTGAGCTACACCCCAGCCCTTTTTATTTTGAGGTAGGGTCTTGCTGAATTGCCCAGGCTGGCCCGGAACTTGGAATTCTCCTGCCTCAACCTCCCAAGACAGAGAGATTATAGGCATGCACCACCTTGCCCAGATACAGTCCTACTTAAAAAAAAAAAAAAAAAAAAAAAAAAAAAAAAATCAGAGATGCCCAAATCAAAACCACAGCAAAAAATATGAACACAGCCTTCCAATTCTCCAGTAGTCTTCACTTTCAGGATTCTAGTCTCTTACTTCATCTCTTCTCTCTGCCAAGATCATCCCTGATGGAGAACAGCTCATGGAACCAGACGTCTGTACCACTTGGGATGGGAGAGAACACAGCTCTGCCCTCGATCCTCTGCCGGGGTCTAGCTGGACCGTGGTCTACATGGCCACGATTTCCTTCCTCGACTTCCTTCATTCTTCTTCCTTGTCATTTTATGTGGCACGCAGTTCTAAAGGAAAAAATATGTTGGTTTTTTTTTTTTTTTTTCTCTCTGGTCCTATGCTCAATACAGAACACTCCTGCGACCAGATGTGTGGGATCTCCAGCGGCAGATACCCAGGTGTGATTCAGTTCCATCCTAACACTCTCCGCCTGGAGGGAGATCCCAGAGGTTGAAGCCTCAGTCAGTTCCACAAGACTGTCCCCGCTTCAGATATGGGTTACAGGCAGTGAGTATGAAGTGTATTTCTGTACAAGAAATGTGAAATCCGTCAGAATCAAAATGGAGTCTCTTGTGTCAATTCCCAACCTAAAAAAAAAAAAAAAAAAAAAAAAAAAACGCTGGGAGGTTATAAAGGAAGGGTCCTTCCACAGGATTGCCTGATGGTAACTATCACAAAAGACTCTGCCAGACCACAGGGGTGCACGGAGGCCACCACAGCCTATACAGAAAGCCCTGCTACAAGGACATCTGCCCAGCATCTGACTGTTCAACCTCAGATTGACAGCTCCCTTGTTAAGATTCACTGTGGTCAAGGATTATTGTTTCCAAACAGCTGCTGTGATCCTTTACAACCGTAACTTTGTGAAGTAGCTCAGTGAGGCCTTGCCAAGCATGCCTGAGGCCCGGGGTTTGATCCCCAGCACCAAAATAAAACAACAACGAATCCCACCATTATGTACAACTATAATGCACCAATAAAGATAAATGTATAAGGGAAAAGCAAAAACCTCCCCTTGGCTCAACCTCTTTGAATATAGTCACAGTCTATTATGGCATGTGTTTTCAATCATTGCAATGCTATTCCCAAATAAATGTCAGTATTATTTGGAGACTCTCATTCTGTTTGTTTTATTTAGTCTCATACTCCTGACTGACTAACTGTGAACTAGGGTTCCCAGTAAACCCTCCTTGGGTTTAATTACTTTGCCAGGATGTCACACAGAACTCAGGGAAACACATTTACCAGTTTACTATAAAGGACACAGGTGAACAGCGATAGGAAGTGTGTATAGACAAGGTCTGGAAAGGTCCCCTGCACAGGAGCTTCTGTCCCCGTGGAGGGGATTGCACCCTGCCGGTGTATTGGATGTGTTCACCAGCCTGGAAACTCACCATATCTTGTTCAAGAGTTTTGTAGACCAGCCACTTGGGAGGCTGAGGCAGGAGGATCTCAAGCTTGAGGCCAGCTTCAGCAACGTAGCAAGACCCTGTCTCAAAATCAAAAGGGCTGGGGGTATAACTCAGTGGTAGAGCACCCCTAGGTTCAATCCACAGTACCATTTTTAAAAAAGAAAGAAAGAAGGAAAGTTTGTAGGGCTTTATTTCCAGCCACCTCCCACCCCTTTCCTGGAGGCTGGTGAGGGAGCTGAAAAGCCCAGCTCTCCAATCTCCTGCTGAGTTGGTCCTTCCTGATGTGGTCGGGTTAGGCAGGGCCTTAGGCCACTGTCAGATCTTGGCTTACCCTTGGAGTGGTGTGGACAGCCATGGCAAAGGTTGGGTCCCATGGGCGATGGATCAGACAGCTGAAGAAGAGGAGAGGCTATGGAGCACTTGGCAGCACCCTATTCAGGAACCCTTTCTCCTTTTTCTCTCCGATGCCTCTAATTTCTGTTCTGGATGGTCCTGTCTGTCTCGTGTCTGTGTTAGACAGGAGTTCAGGGACACCACGATGTCAGAGGCAGGGAATGAGAAATATGGTGCTAGAGGACACAACAGGGAGAGGAGCCGTCATGTCCCCGTTTGCAAAAAGTCCTACTACCATGACAGCTCCTGCTGCTGAGATGTGTCACCCATGATATCTCCCGCCCCAGGTCCAGTATTCTAAAGTAGCCAAGGGGGGATATTTGCACAGTATCCTGATAGAGTACCGTTAGGTACCCGTGAAGCAAATGGGGTAAGGTCATCAACCTGGTCTGTACAGGGAAGAGACTGCCTCACGGTTTAGCATACAACACAAGAATGTCCTGACACCAAGGCCTTGACCCTGTGCCACTCCCACTCCCACCAGGCCCCTCTCTCTCTCTCTCTCTCTCTCTCTCTCCTGGCCCACTCCACTCTTACAAAGTGCTACTTTCACCTTCATCTTCAATAATTCTGCATTTTAGCTAGGCACGGTGGCGCACACCTGTAATCCCAGCACTTGGGAGGCTGAGGCAGGAGGATCTCGAGTTCAAAGCCAGCCTCAGTAATGGCGAGGTGCTTAGCAACTCAGTGAGATAAAATACGAAAAAGGGCTGGAGATATGGTCCAGTGGTAGAATGCCCCTGAGTTTAATCCCCGGTACCAAAAAATAAAAATAAACAAATAAATAAATCTGCATTTTGCCTGTTACTTCTGTGTGTCTTGCTCAGTTCTTTGTTTGGGACACCAAGGACCTAGGACCCAACTGGATGCCCCAACAATAACATTTGTACCCAAGTCTTCTTTAGGCGGACGTAACATGCTAATATCCTTCACCATTTGAAACCTTGCTCTTTCTCCACACACCAACTCAGGAACAATATTTTAGATTCTGCTTGACTTCAACGGAGCTATTTTTAAACCTTTGTAAGCTCCTGACACCATTTCTTCCAGAGGATTAACCTACACAATATCAAGCATGTTAAAATGCACCCACGTCCCATATTGCTTTTAATGTGGATGATATAATTATATGGATTGAGCTGCAGGTGACTCACTTACATATTCTTCAGTAAAGCCATGTGAACTTAATTGATTGATTTTTTGAGTGGTTTTCTTAAAATTTTGAACACATGTGTGTACATGCACATATATGTGCATACATGTATGTATGTGTGCATGTTTATACTTGTAACAGGGGCTTCTTAAAAATTGGGGATTTAATGTTTGGGCATGGTGGTGCATGCGTGTAATCCCAGCAGCTCAGGAAACTAAGCCAGGAGGATCACAAGTTCAAAGCCAGCCTCAACAACTTAGTGAGGCTCTAAGCAACTCAGTGAGACCCTGTCTCTAAATATAAAAAAGAGCTGTGAGGCTAGGGGGCTGGGTTTGTAGCTCAGTGGTAGAGCCTTGCCTAGCATGTGTGAGATATTGGGTTCAATTCTCAGCACTGCATATAAATTAATTAATTAATTAAAGGTCCATCAACAACTTAAAAAAAAAAAAAAGGCTGGGGATGTGGCTCAGTAGTAAAGCACCCTGGTTTAATCCGTGGTACCAAAAAAAAAAAAAAGGGGGGGGGGATTTAAAAGATGACCCAGTCATTGTCCTGATCGACTCCATTTTGTCCAGCTAACTTATTCCTTCTTTATAAATTATTTCTCTTTCCCAGTTTATTGCAAGTTCCAGAAACAGTAAACCCAGCGGGCAATCACTTCATTTGGGAACTTGAAACTGACCCCAAGCAATACTTTTCCCTGGTGCCAGCAGGAGCCCACAGGACCAGATCCACCAGACCAGGACCTGCAGAGGTGGCGTGACTTCCCATCCCCCACCTGCTATGTCCTTCCCCTCTGTAATCCCACAGTCGCTCGCTGTCAGTGCTGGGGAGAGAGTTTTCTTGGGAGGTTGCTGGACAGGCTCTCTTCAGGTATGGCTACACCAAAACAAACCCCTTTCCTGCTTTTCCAAGGCCTCTCTCCTTCTCCCCCACCTCAGTCCATTCTCTCTCTCTCTCTCTCTCTCTCCCTCTCTTTGCTAATTGGATTCTTGATGTGGCAGGTGGCCAAGCGTGGTCTGTCTAGACCCCCAGGCTCAGGCTCTTGGCCTAGGACTCTAGTAACATATATATTACATACTTCAAGTTTCATAATTTCTATAAACCCTTAAAAAGTCACAGATTCTAAGCACTATACCCATAGTGCCCAAAAGACAAAGTAGCCTAGAACTAGGCTCTTTGAGCCCTATGAAACAGCATTTCTCAACTTGGCCTGATTGCATTGGGAGCTGTATAATTCTTTGTTGTGGGGTGGCGAAGGCAGTCCAGCACCTGCTGTCTGAGAAGGTCACAGCATGGGGAAAACAGCTGCAAGGCCGCTGTATCTGGAAACCGGAACCATTTGATTTAATAATGTGGTTTTTTTTATTATTGATACTTATGATGTGGATGACGAGATATTTGCCAGTTCCAAGGGAGAAAACATGTTGTTTGGACCTGCAGGATTATTCCCAGAATGGGACTAAAAACACATAATTAAGAAATGTCCACAGGTGTGCAATGTTTCCCAAAGAAATGAATAACAACAATGTTTTTTTGAAAGTTCACAAAAACAAAATCACAGATCAAGATTTCTGGGAGAAACTTGGGCAACAGGAGTTGTTTGTCCCTCAGTTAATAATTCCTACTGAGCCTTTTGTTTTAGGGCCACAATCTTTGCAAAGGCCTATTTACAGAGAAAGAATTCTTTTACCCATAGTACAGGGCCCACCATACATAGCCTACTTTTACTGAGGTAAGATTATGGTATCCTCCAACAGATTACCTTACACAGGGATTTATGATGAGGATGGAAAACACATAGTTAATATTGATGGCAAATGGTTTGACATACTGGGTTGACTTACAAAACTTATCTTGTAGTTAAAGATTACAAAGATTTAAGGCCTGGTGCACTTTAACAAAAGAATAAAGAAACTCTCTGAGAAAGCGGTTCAACCAGTTTTATGAGAAAATAATTAAAATAAGTTTTATAAGATATTTTTAGAGTAATGTTAGAAATATTTTCAGATTCTTAAGTCTTTAGGTATATGGGTCTTTAGATGTTTTAAGATTATAGTTTATAGCCGGGCGCGGTGGCGCACGCCTGTAATCCCAGCACTTTGGGAGGCTGAGGCAGGAGGATCGCGAGTTCAAAGCCAGCCTCAGCAATGGCGAGGCACTTAGCAACTCAGTGAGACCCTGTCTCTAAATAAAATACAAAAAAGGGCTGGGGATGTGACCCAGTGGTCGAGTGCCCCTGAGTTCAATCCCCGGTACCAAAAAAAAAAAAAAAAAAAAAAAAATTATAGTTTATAAATTATGGGTTATCATAAGCATAAGACTTAAGGGGACTTTTAGATGGGAACCTTAGATTAGAAATAAAGTACAGGTGTATTTAAAGTTGAAGATTAATGATAGGTTGGGACACACAGAGTCTGGTTGCGTAGTCTGGCACCTGTTAAGCAAGGAACTGTTACATTCTGGGAGAATTACACATATCTGGAAACTGTAAATCAATGACATATTTTGTTAGAATGATTATGTACCCATAATGAAAGGAAAAAAATCATATAAATAAAGACCCAGAGAAAGCAGGATTAGCTTTCTCTCTGGAGACTGCTCGAAGAGAAGAAGTCCTCCTCCCATTCCTTACGCCGACGCCACTCATCCTTCAAGACCCCCTGGAACTCACCCCGGGGCTGGACCCCGGCAGTGGGGGACTGTAGAAGGTTTAGCAGCGCCTCAGCCTATGATGCCCACAGATGCCAGTACGTCCCCCAGTTGTGTCCACCAAAAACATCTGCAGAAAGTGCCAAATGTCCCCAGGGGGTAGGGCTGCTATATAAAACACAGAACACCCAGTTAAATTGGGATTTCAGATAAATAACAAATAATTTTTTATTCCTTTAAACAATGTCATTTGAAGGTCATAACTGGTTTTATTTTCAATTGTAGAATCAGGTAACACTTCGAGCCCAGCAAAACGAACTGGTTTTGTAGACACAAGAGGGCTGAAGAAAACAAAAACAAAGAACGAAAAGCAGTTTGGTCATTTTAAAGTTACTTTCCTTGTAAGGCAGTGGCAGGAGATAGAATAATAGAAAAATAACTGATTGGTTAACATGAGGTTACTTCGGGTCATATCTTTTGTGTAAGGATTAAGGCAGAGGAAAATTCATTATTATGCCTATTGAAAATAGCCTGTTTGAAAAAGTTGGCTCTTCTCTCTCATTTCTCCTGGTTTCCTGGAAGGCCAGATAAGCAGCTTAGTTTCAGTTCAGTGACAAGGAACCTTAGCAGAGGTGACTCCATCTTTATTTTTATTCTCCTCTGTGGGGAGCCAGTGCAGGAATCTAGTGCAAAACAATGGTCTCCTGTGATGTTTATTGAACATGCCTCAAGTACAATATAGGTGACATACCATACTTATACTAAAAAGTTATTCATAATTCAAATTTAACAGAGTAGCCCATGTTTTAATTTGCTGAACCTAGCAACCCTACCTGAAGGGACAGAAGGATCCCCAGTTCCGAACCATTGTCCTGGGTGGACAGACTGATGAATTGATGAATGGATTGATTTTTGCAGTGCTAGGGATGGAACCTAGGGCCTGGCTCATACTTAAACGATGCTCTACCACTGAGCTATACCTCCATGCTGTCCCTAGATTTATAACTTCCACCTCTACCTTCTTTCCCCTTCCTTTCCCACGTGCTTGAGGTTTAAAGGCATGTTACTTGATTGGCTAGCTAGCAACGTCAAGTAATCTACTTTTTTTTTTTTTTCCCATTTCAGGAGGTGTCTATACATGAACGCAATTGACTTCAATATTAGTAATCATTGACACAAAACTCAACCTGTCCATGTTCACTGAACTCCTTTGAGCAAGACATTGGGCTAGAGAGACAACCAAAGAAATATAAATCATGGTGTATAACTTCAATGAGCTTTGATATAGTTGGGGGGAAAGATAATACACTTGAGATTGCTTTCAACACAAAATAATATATAATTAAGTGCTCGGTTGAGTGGCATGGACTATAAATGCTCCAATAGTCAGAAGAAAAGAATAATAAAAGTTAAAACTGGCAGGGATAGCTTTATAGCAAAGGGGCTAGGGCTGGGCTTTGAGAACCAACTTTAATAGAGAGAATGTACCCAACTCAATAACTGTGTGTTGGCTAAATGGATGAGTGGGTGAATAAGTGAGAGAGTGAGTAGTTGCTACTATAGTGAATTATTAACTTGAGTTTTCCTCTATCATTTATAATTTACATGGTCCTTCCCCAGCCCTAGCAGTTCCAAGAAAATAAGAGACAGAAGAGAGAAACAAACAAAACAAAACACAAAATGTAGATAATCTGGAAGTCAGTCAATTATTAGCATTTGAATTTCAAAATGGGCTTTGGAGACTCATTGAAAAGGATGACTTCCAAATATCCTTTACACCCCAAACACTTAGCTCTGAGTGTCAAAAATACAGTCCCTAAGTGCAAAGGGCATGAAGTTTTTGCAATGATTAATAGATTTGGTGAAGAATAAATGAGAAACCAGGCTGCCTTGCCCCGGGAGATTCCTTAACAGGGCAAGGATGATATGAAGTTCACTGGGCTGAGAACAAAGGGACCCGGTCAGGACAGCCTGAATGGACAGGGGGTGGGTCAGCACTGAAAAGCTACTCAGCCTTGGAAGAGCCAAGCACTGGTCGTACCACCAGCATAGGGGGGTTTGGACAAGGCTCAAAGATTATCCAGATCTTGGGCTAAGTGGCTGCTAGCCACAGTGCAGGTCCAAGGGCCTCACTAGAGTTCTTTCATTTTCCAGAAAGACACACCCATCTGTGGGCCAGACTTGGCTCAGCCCTCCACGTTACCAGGGACAGAAAGCCTTATTTTCCTTAGCAGGAGGAAAAAAGGAGCCCCTACTGAATGGAGGCCCTGCTCCAGCCACCCGCTGAGCCAGGGCCGGATGAAGCAGTAACCTAGCAACAAGAGGTCTGATTCACAGGGACAAATGTTAGATGTTCTGATGGGACAAGGAGGTAGCAGGTCTACAGTAGGGAAAGCATATGGGAAGGAATAAATGTTTTGATTTTTGTAGCTGCCTGACATACAGCCACAATACCGCGGGAGGAGATTCGGTGGCAGGAATCTCTTATTCTTAGTCTCTGTTTTCTCTTTTTCCCTATATCTTCTTTTTCTCTTTGTCTTTCTCTTTTTCTCTCTAGCTAGTCTCTTTCTTTCTCTTTATCTCTTCTTCTCTTCTTAGCTAAACTCTTTTCCTTTCTTAGTCTCATTTCTTTCTTAGTCTCTCATTTCTTAGTCTCTGTAGCTCTCATTTCTTTCTTAGTCTCTGTAGCTAAACTCTTTTCCTTATACTCTGACTCTTATTTCTTCTTCTGACTACGTTCTGGCCGCTCTGACTCTTTTCTTCTTTTCCAACCCAAACTCTTCTTCCGACCGACTGAACGACTGACTGAATGAATGCCGCGTCTGACCGCTTTCACCCGGTTATAGACCTTTAGCTTTGCGGGTGCGTCACGTGCATTTACAGGTGCGTCACATGCGTATGATTATTATCAGTTGGAACTTATGGCTTCCAGCTAACCGCAATAGCCATCTCCCTGATTGGGGCTGCTTCAGATTTTAGCAGTTCACATTTGCCTGTGTAGCTGTTCTTTCTCTCCTATCCTTCCTTCCTTCCTTCCTTCCTTTCTTTCTTTCTTTCTTTCTTTCTTATTTTTCCCCCTTGGGCAGTGCTGGAAATCGAACCTAAAGGCCTTCATCTACATGACTGAACTGTACCCCTGCTACATCATCCACCATTCCTTCTCCACATTCACATTTAAAGATTATCTCTCTAGGGGGGATGGGAATAGGAGAGACAGTAGAATGAATCAGACATCACTTTCCTATGTTCATATGTGAATACACGACCAGTGAAACTCCACATCATATACAACCACAAGAATGGGAAGTTATACTCCATGTATGTATGATATGTCAAAATACACTCTACTGTCATGTACAACTAAAAACAACAAAGAAAATAAAGATTAGCTCTCTAACCTTCACCTTACATTCACCTTACAATTTACTTTTCATAAGCTTTTTTTTTTTTTTAATATAGTGAAAAGTTTTTCAGTCCTTCGGGTAAAAGTTTAATTGCTCCAAACTGTTGAGAGATGACTTGAGATGAACATATTGCCTTTCAAATTTTCTCCCAGAGGGTTGAATAAGCTACTTGAAATCATTAGCTCTATTCACAAATCCTCACATACCTGCAGGAAATTCTCTAATACTTCTTCTCAGAAATTCATTATTGGCCAAAAGCCTAGAAATCTTGATTTGCTTTTAGTATTTTTATCATTATGGAGCAAAAACAGTCTGCAAAAATTTGACAGATTATTATTTCTGCTCGGTAGGTTTAGATCTTCCTGTTCAGTCTATTAATTTAATACTTCATATCCCTTTATTAAGTCCTCTAAATATTAGTAAAGCATTTTCTCTGGCATTCAACTCAGACAAAACTGATTTTTCGCACTTTCCTTTAGTAGCAAAAAAAATTAAAATAAGTTAGGCCAACTCTACAAGAACCTTTACTAACACACTCAGAACATTATAATATTCAAGCGAGAGATCTGCTATTAAGGAAAGCAAATGGCATACGGAATGTTTTCCCTTTGGGCTAGCGGTTTTTTGTTTCAATTTTCTACTTTACAACCCTGAAGCACAAAACATTCAGAGTGGTGCACAAGAACTCCGCAAACCTGACACCTGAGTTGTGTGTGTAACTTTATTGTATTTGCTCCATCCGTGTTCAAATTACAGAACTAAAAGCCGAGTGTTGTGCACAGGGAGGGGAACCTGGTCTCCAACACCTGAATTGATTTCCTGACTACTTACTATTCCCATGATACCCACAAAAGTTCAATTATAATAAACTGTTAGAACAATGGGAAGGGACCTAATACAAAGATGGATAAAAACAGAAAGAGTAGCAAGCAAAGTGGTTCCGATCCCTGAGCCTCAGAAAGATCTACGTGACCTGCGGGCCTGTGAGTACACAGTCCCTGGCTGCATCCTGACATTTAGGCCAATGATGGCCCTGTAAGATCACAAAGGAGCTGAAAAATTCCCATCACCTTGTGACGTCATCGCTGTCTCAATGTCACAAGGCACTCCTCATGTGTTTGTGTTGGTGCTGGTGTAAACAGGCCCAGTATGCTGCCAGTCATGTAAAACATGGCACAATTATGCACAATTATACTTGCTAATAAGCAACTGTTACTGGTTTGTGTTTGCTCTGCTATACTCTGGTCATTGTTTTAGAGTTAACTCTTACTTACAAAAAAAGTTAATTGTGGCTGGGGACGAGCACTTGCCTAGCATGTATATGGCCCTGGGTTTGATCCCTAGTACTACCAAAAAAAAAAAAGTTTAGTGTAAAACAGTATGACAAGCCGGGCACAGTGCTGCATGCCTGTCATCCCAGCACTTGGGAGACTGAGGCAGGAGCATTGCCAGTTCAAAGCCAGCCTCAGCAATGGTGAGGCACTTAGCAACTCAGTGAGACTCTGTCTCTAATAAAATACAAAAAAAGGGCTGGGGATGTGGCCCAGTGGTCGAGTGCCCTTGAGTTCAATCCCCAATAAAAAACACACACAAAGAAGAAAAACAAAAAAACAGTATGCCATATGGGGCCAGCAAATGTGTGGGAAGTGCCTCTTTCTCTCTCATGGTCTTGGTGTTTGGATTGAACCCAGGGCCTCTGCATGCTAAGCACGCACTCTACCATGTCTCTGCATCTCCTGTGCTTGATTGGGCCTTGTGTGGTCTTGTTCATCATGGCCCCAGGAGCAATGGGCTATCCCATGTCATACTGCCTCATGCGCAGTAGGCTAGACCATCTGGGGTTGTGTATGCACACTCTGAGAGGTTTGCACAACAAAATCGCCTAACCACACATTTCTCTGAATGTATCCCCATTGTTAAGCTGTTACCCATAATCTGTGGGTTCCTCTCCTAAGAGGGGCAACTCCCCCAAAAGGGTATGTTTTCCAATTGGATGTTCCAAAGCCAAATTTGAGAGTGAGGCTGAGCACCAAGAGCCCATGTTTATTCAGCGACCAAAGAATAGAGAAATGGGAGCCTGACTCGCAAATCAACTTCTCAACCTGTTTCAGGTGGAGAAACCATAGATTTAGAGTAAAAGAAGTAAAGGCAGGGGCTGGGATTGTTGCTCAGTGGTAGAGCGCTTGCCTAGCTTGTGTGAGGCACTGGGTTCTAGTCTCAGCACCACATATAAATAAATAAAATAAAGGTCCATCAACAACTAGGAAAATAAAAGATTAAAAAAGAAAAGAAAGAAAGAAAGGGGAAGGATAGGCTAGGGGGGAGCCATCTTTTCTTTCAATAGGCACCCATTTCCTGGAACTCAATTCACCTTTTCTTTTCCGCTCCTTATATGGCCTGGTGCTTGCTGTCAGATCAGCTGGTAGATGTGTCACTTAGCATGGGAATTAGATTCTCATGAAGCTAGAGGTCATCCTGGTAGCCATCTTAGATCCAGCTGGTTTGGGGCTAGCCTACCTGAAGAGGAACTTTTGACACCCTGACCTTAGAGACGGGCAAGAATAGGGCAGGCTGGAAATGCAGCTAGGCCTCATAGGGTGTACATTGGGTAACAGAGATGGGTGACTGCACATTCTTAAACAGGATAGACGTATATGTCTGCGAAACTCGGCTACAGAACAATTCAATATATTTTTCAAAGGCACAGTCTCAGTTCCTTCATTGAGTGTGTTCAATCAAGATAGTAGGAATGAGTCTGAATCACAGAAGAAATCACTGGACTCTGGATCAAATGAAGCCACGTGAAAATAGTGGAAAATGGGACTTCAATAACTTGAAGTTGAGACTTAAGTGTGCCTCCTTGGTATTTATAAGTTTTTTTGTTTTTTTTTTTTTCCCCTCTTTGGTACCAGGCATTGAACAATAAGCCTCATCCCCAGCCCTTTTTAAATTTTTTTTTTTAATTTAGAGACAGGTTCTTACTAAGTTGTGCAGGGCCTCACTAAGTTGCTGAGGCTGGCCTCAAACTTGTGCTTCTCATGCCTCAACCTCCCGATTTGCTGGGATTATAGGTATGCACCACCACACACAGCTACAATGTATCTTTTTAAAAAAAAACATTTATATTTTTGGTTGTAGGTGGGCACAATACTTTAATTTTATTTTTATGTGGTGCTGAGGACCGAACCCAGTGCCTCACACATGGTAGGCAAGCGCTGTTTCTCTGAGCCACAACCCCAGCCCTAAAATGTATCATAAGACTGCATTTTTTTCTACTTATGCTACAAATAGAAGGAGAAAACATTTGGAAATGATTTCAAGTCCAAATTTTCAGTTCTATGACCATACCTACTGGAAAATGTGAAAGAATTCAGTAAGTGATGAAGAACACAGAGAAAGATAAGGACAACTTATATTTCAATCAAAAGGAAAGGTATAAATCTTGTAAATTGCAAGCTGGACAAGTGGCATGTGCCTGTGACGGCATGAATTTGAGGCCAGCCTGGGCAAGACAGTGAGACCCCATCTCACAAAAAGAAATGAAACCAAACCAAAAATCTTGTATTTGCAATAAAGACTATTATTAGGAAAGATTACAGATTATAAATCTCATTACCCTTCTATATTTCTCAGAATAATCATATCACCAATAACACAAAATAGTCATTTCTGTACTTATAATTCATTTATTTTTTTATATACACTGTCATACTACATCAAAAAAAATTTTTTTTTTTTTTTTTTTTTTTTTTTTTTTTTTTTTTTTTGGTACCGGGGATTGAACTCAGCAGCACTAGACCACTGGGCCACATCCCCAGCCCTTTTTTGTATTTTATTAGAGACAGGGTCTCACTGAGTTGCTAAGTGCCTCGCCATTGCTGAGGCTGGCTTTGAACTCGCGATCCTCCTGCCTCAGCCTCCCAAAGTGCTGGGATTACAGGCGTGCGCCACCACGCCCGGCACATCAAAATTTTAATATCCATAAGTTATACATAAAATTTAAACTTGAAAATGAAGCAACTACTGTTGCTTTTACAATATTTCCCACCCGAAATAGGAAAAGAACGTTCTGGCCGTGTGGGCTCAGAGGAATAGATACTGATACAAGTATTAGAAAGTAAGCAAATAGAACATTCATCATGAATACTAAATGGCAATATTCAACATGGCAGGAACCAAGGTCAAAAACGAAGCATTTGACCTTGGTATAGAAGTAAAGAATAGCACTGTGGTAGCCTGCAGTAGACTTCCAATGGTAGTAGAAGGTTTGCCACTTAACAGGAACCAGTTCTCAGTCCCCAACAGACAGGAATTCATAGCGAACACACTCCATCCGTTAGCAACCCAATGTGGATATTGATCCAAGACGCAAAGAAAAGACCACCAACTATTTTAAATTAAAGCAAGCTTATATTGTATACACACAAAGAGAGCTGGCCAGTGGCTGCCCCTCCCAAACACTGGGCTCGAGGTCAGCCCTGCTCTCAGGGAGGACAAGATTTTTATAGTTCACAGAGTTACAAAAAATCTTGGGAACTTACAGCTAACAAGGTCAGACATATGCAATTCAAGAGCGAGTAGCAAATTAATAATCTACTGCAGGAGCCCTGTTTGGGGATTGGCTTGAATTGCAGTTGACTATGAGCCGTGGAGATTTGGCCTTTGTCGCCACCCGTAGTCTCACGGGATTGTTGCGGGATCTCGAGTGACTTGGCCGAAATTGCTGATCGGGTCAGCGCCATTTTAGGGTGTGTTTTGGCGTGTGTGAGTCGTTGTTAGAACCAGAGAGAAAAGTTATCAGAATAAAAAGCTGTTTGTCTCCAGTTTGCTTCTGAAGTTTTTCCCGCGGCTCCGTTCCTCCAAGTGCTTCAGGCGGCAACAATCTACATGGCATTGCATTCCAAGGAAGGGAGTATAGTCAAACCCCGCATCAAAAGTTTATGAGGCACCGTTAGTTTTAGAGAGAGAGAGAGTTGTTATCTGGTCAAGGAAAGCCAGGCCTGAGTGAGCTCAAGGCCTGGGCATGAATGCCAAACAATTTTAAAACCTCAAAATAAGCTCAGGCCAAATAGGAATCCTAGCATTTCATAGAAAACTGAAGTGGGCTTTTCATAACTTTTTTGACAGGATGGATCCCAGTCTTAAGATGGAATTAGGCTGGTTTATCAGTGGAAACACAGCCAGTTCTATTATTTGGCAATTGTCTGGCTACCTGGCTCAATTTCCATTTTCAGGTCATGTGGACTTTCTCGTCCTATGGAGTGAATGCAAAAGAGGAAGAACAAGTGGGCACCTTCCTATTGTAATTTCAGAGGTCCCAGGAAGGAATGTTCACTGCAATTCTGGAACAGGTGTGATCTTTCAGTGGTCACTCAGACAAACCCCTAGTACGCACCATAAACTATGAAATAGTAATACATGTGCACAAGGGCTATTTGGTGATTTGGGGAAGACCCAACTACTAGTCCATCCAACTTTTAGTTTTTATTTATTGTTGGAGTGCTAGGGATAGAACCCAGATCTGTGCACATGCTAGACAAGGGCTCTACCACTGAGCTACATTCCCCATTCCCATTCCCGGCTCCATTCAACTCTTTTTTTTTTTTTTTTTTTTTCTTTTGGTACTAGGATTGAACCCAGAGATGCTTAACCACTGAGCCACATCCCAGGTCCCCCCTCTTTTTTTTTTTTTTTTTTTTGAGACAGGGTCTTGCTAAGAAGTTGCTTAGGGCCTCCCTACGTTTCTGAGGCTGGCTTTGAACTTGCGATCCTCCTGCCTCAGCCTCCTGAGCCACTGGGATTATAGGCATGTCCCACCACAACGGGCTTCCATTCAACTTTTAAAGCACAACACCCTGGTCTTGTAGAGATGGGGAGAAACACGCAAAGTTGCTCTTCTGAAGGATACGTGCAAGCAGGGCTGAGGATCCAAACCCCACAAGCCTTTTCCAACCTCCAAGAAAACAATTGTCTGGCCCTGGGAGCTGGAGCTGGAGCAAGTCAGGGCTGTACAGAGACTAACACAGTACAGCTGTCTGCATATAGAGGTGAAAATGGAAGGCTGATCAGTTCCGTTTTAGGCAGAAAGAGACAGAGAAAAAACAATCCACAAACTACATTAATTCGTTCAACAATCCTCCTGAGTTTCTGCTCTGTGCCCACACTCTGCGGGACCCCTCGGATACGAACATGAATAAGAAATAGATTCTTCCTCCAAGAAGCTCACGGTCTGGTAGGGAAGACAGATACGCAAACAGAGAATGACTAGACATTGTGAAAAATTCACAATGACGGCAATGATCTTTGCCAGGCTGGTCTTCATCCAACCGAAATTGGATGGCATCATGTAAAGTGTACCAGGAGTCTTCTGCCAAAAATATAACCTCCCCTCTTTCCCTCCCCACAGAAAGAGTTCCTGAAAAGCCATCCAAACATGTTTGTGTTAGCAATAAAAAAAATAAAATCTAACCACCAAGAATGGAATCCTAGTTAGAATAAGTTATATTCCATGTGTGTATATGTCAAAATACACTCTACTATCATGTATAGTGAAAAAGGACAAATTAAAAAAAAAAATTTAATCTAGAAAGGCTTTTCTACACATCACAGTAAATCAGTTTAATAAGACTACTTTCGGAACATGTAGTTGAAAGAAGAAAGAAAACAGAAGTTTTGAGAGGTAAGGAAAAGAAGCGAGAATTTGAAAGAGCAGAGAGAGAAAAAGGGGCGCCCAGGGAAGGAAAGGGAAGTGGGGTACCACCTTCTCTAATGCGTGTTTGTCACCATCACTTGGGTACTGACCCCTAATCTTAGGGCCATTATTCTACCTCCCTAGAGTGTTCGAGTGGTTCAGGTATTGGCAACGGAGAGGGGTGTGCAATCTAGATTTTGTTTTTGTTTGGGGCGTTTCCTTTGGGGGTGCTGGGGACAGAACCCAGGGCTCACACATGCTCTACCACTGAGCCGTACCTCCAGCCCTGGAGAGGGAGGCTTTGGTGGGGAGTCCACACAGAACAAGGAAGAGACGCATAAATAAAGATTTAGTTAAGGAACATAAATTAAAAAAAAAAAAAAAAAAAAAAAAACCATTCAGTTAAGGAAAGATAGACACACCAAAAAAATAGTAAAAGACAAGCTTTCACTGAATGTGTATCCAAAAATATGACTCAGTTATTAATTATTTTCTCCTATTCACATCTCTTCATATGCTCTTTATCTTTAAACTCCAGATTTCCCTTTTCACTTATAGGCTGCCGGCAGTATTAAAGGAAAATATTCCAATAGTTGGTCGCATTTTCAGCAATTTAGTTCTACAGCTCATGAGTAACACTGGATTAAATGAAGTCAGTCCAAAGCCAAAAAACTTCAGGCACAGAAATCCATTAACTTTATAATACTCTCAGAAGATAAACCTAATTTTAAATGAAAGCTGCCTCTGAAACTGTATTATGGTTGTTCTAGACCATAATTTGTTTTGGCAAACACGCTGTAGAAATTCACATGAAATTTCACTGAACTACAAGGAAATTGCCCATGTAGCAGAAAAATATTTTTGGATAGCTGCAAATGGACCCTAAAGGATGATGGACTTTGGAAGAAAAACAGTAATCAAGTAAAATTTGGTCAAGTGTAGTTACACAGTGAACGTGAAGGTCCTATTGAGATACAAACCAAAATGCCAAAGTTAATTTTCTTTATAGGGTTTTAATGTGAAAGAGATAGGATAATTGTTTCCTCAATCCACTAAAAACCAAAATTACAATCGTTAATGAAAATGTTCCCCCTTTGAACCATAACTTTTAGTATCTGTCGTTTCTTTCATTCATTAAACAGTTTCTTATTCTGGCCCAAACAGCATCGTTGCACATCTGGTAATAATTAAATTTTCCCAAAGCTTCCTTCCACTGAAGTAAATTCAGTGTGATCCATAACTATCAGGTTTGCTGACTTTACAACAGACAAATAATCAATTACTCTATCCACCAAATTACCCTACTGAATAGATTTTGAGAAAAATTTGGAAGTCACAGAAGAAGGTGGTCACGCTTGTTAGAAGATTTTAAACATACCCAACCTCTCCAGTGACTTCTATTAATTTACCTACAAAAAAGACTGATAAGGTGCAAATTAGGAATGATTTTTAATTACAAGTGAGCTGGAGGAAAGTAGCTAAATTTTTTTGAAAGTTGAGAAATGGTCAGTGGAAATTTATCTCTGCGTAAGACACTACATATATTTTTTTTTCCTTGCATTTCCTTTCTTTTATTTATTTTTTTTATTTTTGCAGTGCTAGGGATCAAACCCAGGAAAATGCTAGGCAAATGCTCTACCATCAAGTCCCACTCCCAACCCCTAAATACTTATTTCTCTATACTTTTTTCTTCAAGACCCCGTCTCCATTCATATAGAAGGAAAGCTCCCCTCCCCACCTGTACCAAGACACCATTTTTCAGTTTTCAGGTAAGGGTCAGATCTCTGGAGACTGAAGATGGAAATTAGATGTCCAAAAATTTTGCTAGGTAGTACTTAATTACTAATTATCCTGGATATACTTTTTTGATGACACAATTCGCTTTGTGTTAACAAATAGATTTTCTGTTGTATTAACTACTTTTGAAATAATGCAAATAACAAATTGTTTTAAAATTCAACCATCTAGAAACTTCATTAGTACTGTCCAAATGTAAAATATATCAACATCTATTACATTCAAATAAATTATATATTTAAAAGTTACATGTTTATGAATTATATAAACATATTATAAGTTATACAAATGACAGGCTTAAAAATTTACATATACATTCTTAAACAGATCTTAAATATAAATTCTCAAGATAAATTAAAAGTTTTAAGGAAAAAAAAAAAAAGAGTTCAGGGGCCAGGTGTGGTGGTACAGACCTGTAATCGGGATATGGCTAAGGCAGGAGGATCACAAGTTCAAGGCCAGCCTGGGCAACTTAGCAAGGCCCTAAGCAACTTAGTGAAACCCTGTCTCTAAATAAAAGACAAACAAACAAAAGTGGCTGGGAATGTGGCTCAGTGGTGAAGCACCCCTGGGTTAAATCTCCAGTACCAAAAACAAAAAGAAAGAAAAAAAAGAGTTCAGAGTTTCACATCTAGAAAATTGGGAAATAGGCCATTGGAAGCAACAGAATTGTGGACTAATTTTTGGGTGAAAGTGGCTGAAACTTCTTGAGCTATTCACATAATTTTTATTTATTTTTAATTTTTTAAATTTATTTTTATTTACTTATCTATTTTTGAGATGGGGTTTTTTTATGTTTGTTGCCCAGGCTGGCCTTGAACTTCTGGGCTCAAATAGTCCTCCTGCCTCAGCTTCCTGAATAGCTGGGACACCGGCTCACACCACCACACCCAGTTATTCACATAATTTTTAAACCTGCTGGTGTTGAGGTCAGACAAACTGGATAAATCTGAAAGACCGGCTCAAGTTTCTCACACCTACTTTAAAGTAAACAGATTAACTTTAAAGCACTGAAAATTAAAAAAAAAAAAAAAAATTTTAAGTTGTAGTTGGGCACAATACCTTTATTTTATTTATTTATTTTTACATGGGTCAGAGAATCAAACCCAGGGCTGCGCACGTGCTAGGTGAGCACTCTACCGCTGAGCCACAATCCCAGCCCTTAAAGAACTGAACCTTAAAAATACAACATCAGTGAGCTGGGTTGAGCTCGGCAGTGCTTGCTTAGCATGAGCAAGACCTTGGGTTTGACCCAGGGCGCTTTCAAGAAGAAAAAACAAAACACCTGTGTGAGACTTGGGGCAACTATTCTCCCTGGTACGGTATGGACTCGAGTTTCTCCTTCCAGAGAAGAAAAATTATTAGTTTTTTTAGAACTTTCATTCAATATAGTTCACTAAGAAGACAAATATTTTATTTCACATCTCTAGGAAATGGGGTGTTTTAGTCAACTAAATATGCTCAAAAGTAAAAAACACTAACTAAAAATACACTTAGATGTTATGACATAAAAGCAGAAGACATCAACAAAATATTCTGTTTGGAACACTAATCATACACTATTCTTTTTTGATGATAAAAGTGTATTATAAGAGTATTTCAGAGGGGAAATCTGATTATTCAGTCTTCTCTATTGAATTCTATGTTAAGTAGAAATGCACTGTCAGGATTATGTTTGATATAAAAGGTAATCTGGTCTAAAAGTGTTTAGGAGACAACCTGAGATTTGAAAATAGAGATGTAAACAATTAGCACTTGGGGTTCCTGAATTCAACAGGCACTAAAATATTAGAACAGTAATATTAATAATTCTAAAATGCCTTTTTGCCACTGCAGTCAATTTTAACCAAAATACCAGAAAAGGGAAAGCTTTAGAGAAGTAGGATTTTCAGAGTAGAATTGGGGGAGAAGATCTGGATGAAATTTAAAGTAATCACAGATCCTTTAAAAGCAAGTGGGTCTACAGAAGTGCGATTCTTCCAAACGGAGCACAGACCTGGAGAATGAAATGCTTTCTTTGCAGGGAATTCAGTGCACTTTGGGAACAAAAGGTAGTCCCACTAAGGGGGGCCCTGCCTCCTCACTTCCCTGGGCGCCTTCCTCCCACGTCGTCGGCCTCTTTTCTGTGAAGAAATGCGAATGCCGACTGCAAAGTGCCATCGCCGCTCTGCTGGGAAAAGCAGAGGAAGGTGGCCCAGAGGAAACCACAGAGTCCGGTGTAAGCTGTCCTCCAGTGGACGGGAACAAGGCTGAAGTTGGTCAGCTGCAACAGAGAGGGTCTGTTAGGGCTCCACAGTCAAAGGCAGGGTTCGCATTCTGAGTGGTTTTGTTTACTTGTCTATTTTTGGTTTTGTTTTGGCAGTGCTGGGGATCAAAGCCCAGATCTCAGACATGCCAGGCAAGCACTCTACCACTGGGCTACCCAGCCCCAGATTCCAAGTAGTTTGAAACTCACCTGTACAAAAGGCCAGTACATCAGACCTGTCTGGAATAAAGAAAAACCTGATTAGAATGTTTTTTGAATCACACACACACACACACACACACACACACACACAAATTCTATAAAAGAACAAGAAATATGAGGAAGATAAAATGCCCAAGTGGTACCCTTTTTCAGACTAATCTGATTAAATTAAGATTACTCTTTTCTTCCTTTTTTTCTTTCTTCCTTTATTTGCTTCTTTCTTTCTTTCTTGTACTAGGGATTGAACCCAGGAGTGCTTTACCACTGAGCTACACCCCAGCCCTTTTCATTTTTTTTTAATTTTGAGACAGGGTTTTCTTGATTGCCAAAACTGGCCTTGAATTAGCAATGCTCCCAACTCAGCCTCCCAGATGGCTGGAATTACAGGTGTGGACTGCTCCCATTTCAGACTTATTTTCTTTTTACTAGTTTGTATTTTCTGAATTTTCTAAACAGTTGCAATCAAAGCTATACTATGCATTTTTACATTAATATATATTACATGTAATACATACTTTATATTTAAAGTATATATTCATTTGAGAATTTAACAAAGTATTTTTATAAAGTAGCAAAAAATAACTGGAAGACTAAACCCATCCAAATATGGCTTCACTTCTTTGGCTATATTGTTTTTCTTTTTTTTTTTGTACTAGGGATTGAACCTACGGGTGCTTAACCACTAAGCCACATCTCCAGCCCTTTTATTAATTTGGAATTTTTTTTATTTGAAGACGGGGTCTCACTAAGTTGCTTACAGCCTCGCTAAGTTGCTGAGGCTGACCTTGAACTTATGATCCTCCTGCCTCAGCCTCCTGAGTCACCTGGATTACAAATGTGAGCCACTGTGCCTGACTCATTTTTTTTTTTTTTTTTTAAGATTTTTGCTGCACAGTTGTCTCCGGTGTGATTTTTGCCCTTCACCGGGGATTGAACTCAGGGCACTAGACCACTGGGCCACATCCCCAGCCCTTTTTTGTATTTTATTAGAGACAGGGTCTCACTGAGTTGCTAAGTGCCTCTCCATTGCTGAGGCTGGCTTTGAACTCATGATCCTCCTGCCTCAGCCTCCCAAGTGCTGGGATTACAGGCGTGCACCACTGCACCCGGCTAAAGATTTTTTTAGATGTTGATTTATTTATTTATATGCAGCGTTGAGAATTGAACCCAGTTCCTCATATATGCTAGGCAAGTCTTCTACCACTGAATCACAACCTCAGCTCCCTGACTCATCTATATATATATATATATATATATATATTATTATTATTATTTTTTTTTTTTGCAGGGGGAAGGGGACCAGGGATTGAACTCAGGGGCACTCAACCACTGAGCCACATCCCCAACCCTTTTTTTTTGTATTTTATTTTTAGAGACAGAGTCTTACTGAGTGGCTTGGTGCCTTGCTAAATTGCTAAGGCTGGGTTTGAACTCTTGATCCTCCTGCCTCAGCCTCCCAAACTCCTGGGATTACAGGCATGTGCCACAGTGCCCGGCTTCATCTTTTATAGTTTTTTGTTTTTAAACTTTTATTTGGAAATAATTTCAAACTTACAAAAACCAACAAAAATAGTCTAAGGAAACTGGGCATGCACAGAATTGCCCCTTACCCCTTGATACATAATTATCTATTTTCTAAGAATTAGGATGTTCTTTTATATAACCACAATTCTATAGGTTATATAGTTATAAATTTCAACAAATTCACCAATAATCATACTTTACTATATTGTTCATATCCCATTTTTCCAATTGGCCTATACATCATTTCTTTTCCTTATGGTACAAGATCTAGTTTATTAATCTAGGAGCTGGGGCTGTAGCTCAGTGGTAAAGCTCTTGCCTGCATGTGTGAGGCACTGGGTTTGATCCTCAGCACCACATAAAAATATTTAAATCTATTATGACACTGCTCTCTCTGAAGAGTAAAGTACAAGTCCTGCCTTCTCTTAGAATAAAAAGAATATTTTAATTTGGGGAGGTTTGTCTGTTTCCTTGTGATTAGATTCGGGTTATAAATTCCTGGCTGGAACACTGCATGTGGGTGGTGCCATGTCCTCGGGTTCTCCATCAGTGTCCTCGAGTTATTCCACCAGAAGGCGTGTGATGTCCACCTGCCAGGGACCGGAGAGGTTCATTTTGATCACCTGCTCACGGCGGCCGGTTTTGCCACTGTACAGTTACCCTTCTTTCATCCTTGAAACTATCATCGGTAGCAGTAATGTAATCTGTAGGGAGGCGCCCACGACCATGCAAACCAACAGCCCCGCCCCTTCAGGATTTCCTCCTCCCTGTGGCTGGATTCTCTGCATCCAGTTCTGATTCTGTCTGACCCACTCCCCTGCTGTGATGGGTTGCCAAGTGGTGAGCTTCCACCCCCAACAGTGGTCCCCCATTTGACTTGCTGGTGTTCAGCATTCTACTCTAAGCAAGAGCCCGTTCTCTCCCAGGGATTTCTTTATTATCTGTATGGACTCAGGATTTCCTATTTCCTTCTATGGTTTATAATCCATTACTGTGTTTAATTAGTTTTGGTGCTCAAGTGTCCCAGATTGAGCCAGTGGGAGGCCCTTCAAGCTGACTCCTATGCCCTTGTGATGTACCCCACCTTTTTTTTTTTTTTTTTTCCTTTTTGAAAAATCTACTTCCTGCCAGGTGTGGTGGTACACGCCTGTAATTCCAGCATCTTGGGAGGCTGAGGTAGGAGGATCACAAGTTTGAGGCCAGCCTCAGCAACTTAGTGAGACCTTGTCTCAAAATAAAAAGTAAAAAGGGCTGGGGAAGAATACAGGACTACATTCTTCAGACAGCAATGTCATAACAGATTGAGGGGGGGGGGGGGGAAGGCTCAGAAAATAGGAAATAAGGAAATGTCCCTGGTCAATGGGGATGTGGTTAAACACCCCTGGATTCAATCCCAAGTTAAAAAAAAAATACTTCCTTACTTTCTGGTATAACAAGATATTCCAGGTTTTACTAGTACCTTGTACCTTGTACCTTGTACCTGCCCTTCCCTAGTCTTGGAACCAGCCATTTCTTTGAGGAGTCCTCATTCATTCTTTTTTTTTTTTTTTTTTTGTAAGGAATGATGTTAGAGACCAAAGTCTGAGCACTGAGGACACCATGTTATGTCAAGAAAATCAGTAGCAGCCAGGCGTGGTGGCACACGGGAGGCTGAGGCAGGAGGATCACGACTTCAAAGCCAGCCTCAGCAATTTAGTGAAGCCCTAAGTAACTCAGTGAGTGAGACCCTGTCTCTAAATTTAAAATACAAAAAAAAAAAAAAAAAAAAAAAAAAAAAAAAAGGTTGGAGGTATGGCTCAGTAGTTGAGCACTCTTGGATTTACTCCCCAGTATAGGGGAAAAAAAAAAAGTAAAAAGAAAAAGAAAGAAAATCAGTGGCCAGCAGGGTGTGGAGGCACATGCCTGTAATCCCAGCAGCTCAGGAGGGTGAGGCAGGAGGATTGCAAGTTCAAAGCCAGCCTCAGCAAGTTAGCAAGTATACAAAAACTATAAATTATACAAGAGAAGAATGTAATATCAGATTGACTTGTTTTGTTTTGTTTTTGGTACCAGCAATTGAACTCAGGGGTACTCAACCACTGAGCCGCATCCCCAGCCCTAGTTTGTATTTTATTTAGAGACAGGGTCTCACTGAGTTGCTTAGCGCCTTGCTTTTGCTGAGGCTCGCTTTGAACTGCCTCAGCATTGAACCCAAGGCCTTGCACATGCTAGGCAAGTGCTCTACCACTGAGTTACATCCCCCATCACTTTTTAAAATTATTTTTTTATCTTGAGACAGGGTCTCAGTAAATTGTCCATGCTGCCTGAGATTTGCAATCCTCCTGCCTCATTTTCCTCAGTAGCTGGGATTACAAGCATGTGCCATTGCACCTGGCAGATGGTTTTTTATTAGAAAACATCTTCAGAAAAGTCCCAAATGGAATGAGGCTTCAGACACATTTTCTTCTCATGGCATAGATTAGAATAATTCATTGCAAGTACTGTTTCTTTAAAAAGGTAGGGCTGGTGTGCAGCTCAGGGGTACAATGCTTGCCTAGCATGCACAAGGCCCTAGGTTCCACTCCCAGCACTGCAAATAAATAAATTAATTAATTTCATTTAATTAATTAATACAACTAAAAAGATATACAAAGGTCCTCAATTTTTGATTAAGGGAGAAGACTTCAAAACATTCACAAACCTTTGCTTAAAGTTTTTTCCCCAATTCTGTCTTTTTTTTTTTTTTTTTTTTTTTTTTTTTTTTGTACTGGGGATTTAACCCATTGAGTCACATCCCCAACTCTTTTTATTTTGAGACAGGGCTTGGCTAAGTTGCTAAGACTGGCCTTGAATTTGCCATCCTCCTGCCTCAGCCTACTGAGTTGCTGGGATTACAGGTGTGCACCACCACGCCAAGCTGCTTCTTGTTCTTTTTTGAATATTAGATGAATATATCTCCATGGGCTCTAGAATGTAATGGGAAACCTTGTTCCTTCTTCCAAAATCAAGCAGAATAAAATCACATTTGGATGTCACCATATGTGCCCACAATTGCTGCCCCAAGAGAATGAACAAGAGCTACTTTTTTCCTTATAGGAACTATCCCTGAGTAAATGGGCTCAAGAGACACCCATGGTCTCAAACCTCCCTGTCTTCTGATTCTAACCATCAAGTGATTAGTTCTGGAATTTAGTGCCAGGCAGCAGAAGATGCTAGAAGCAGCATATGTAACAGCTCAGTGTGAGTGGGTGCTGGGTATTTTTCCCCCTTCGGTGCTGGGGCTGAACCCAGGTCTTTTTCTCATACGTGCACATACTCTGCCACAGAGAGCTCCATCCCTCGCCCCTTGGCACTGCTTTTGGTGGAGAACTAAGTACATCTGAAACATGAGGCCCATCTGCATATATTCAGGAATCCTGAAATTTTATCTCATTGTTATTAATAGAATCAAACCTGCTCTGGGCCAGAGATGAAAAATATCCCTGATCTTACAAAGCTTTAGGATAATGTTCAACAGATTTTTATTGAATAAATGAATGAAATGTGTGCCAGGCTAGATTGTATGCATTTGTACTGAGCAAACAGCACAATAGGAGACTTGCTCCAAGCCTAGGGAGAAACCTGGGAAACATCATCCTTCTCTGTAAATACCTCTGTGGCATTAAGAAGGTTCTTTTCACAAGGACTTATCATAAGGCACACCTGGAAACACAGGCTCTGAATGTGGGAACAATTTCATTAAGCCACTCACATTCTCCAATTTCTACTTCGCAGCTAACCTCTGAAATTTACAAAATACATTGCGATCACTCACAAGAGGAAATCTGATAAAGCCCCAAATCTTCATGAACACTGGCTAAAATGCAGAGATTCTTTTCTACCCACAAGAAGCAAAGACAGCCCTAAGTGTCTTCCCAATTAGCTATCAAAACAAATTCACATCAGGTACAATGGTGCACGCTGTAGTCCCAGCCCAGGAATTTGAGACCAGCTGGAGCAACATAGCCAGACCCCATTGCAGGAAAAAAAAAAAAAAAGAAAAGAAACAAAAATAAAACATAGGGCTGGGGATATAACTCAGTTGGTAGAGTGCTTGCCTCGCATGCACAAGGTCCTGGGTTTGATCTCCAGCACCACAAAAAAATGAATAAATCAAACATAAACAACAATTTTTAAATATTTAATACATGTCTTAATTGCAGCGACTAGGGAGGCTGAGGCAGGGGGATCATAAGTTTGTGGCCACCCTCAGCAACTTAGAGAGACCCAGTTTCCCAGTAAAAATTAAAAGGGCTGGGGACACAGCTCAGCGGAAGAGCACTTGCCTAGCATACACAAGGGCCTGGGTTCAAATCCTTAGTCCTGAAGGAAAAAAGAGAAAAAAAATTAAAAAATTCAAGACTTCTGGCAAAGTACTAATAGAGATACTGGGCTAATCAAATTGGAACCCTAATTTAAGAATGGTTTTACTAAAATATGCTTAATGTTAAAAATCTACAAATACATATTGATTATAATTTCAAAAGCCTGTCTTACCTTGTACGTATTCCAGAATTTCTGTTTCAGGTCGAAAAATATGTCATCCTTTTCCTGAAGAATGCTCATACCTATATGCAAAAGCACACACAGAAAGAATTTTAGGGGTAGGGTGTACCTCAGTGGTGGAATGCTTCTGGACTAGTGTGTACAAGGTCCTGGCTTTGATCCCCAGCACTGGAAAAAAAAAAATTTTTTTAGCCAGGCACAAAGGATTGCAAGTTCAAAGCCAGACTCAGCAAAAGCAAGGCACTAGCAATTCAATGAGACCCTGTCTCTAAATAAAATACAAAATGGGGCTGGGGATGTGGTTCAGTGGTCGAGTGCCTCTGAGTTCAATCCCTGGTACCAAAAAATATGTTTTGTGGGGACTTTTTTTTTTGCAATGGAGTCTGGCTATGTTGCTCTAGCTGGTCTCAAACTCCTGGGCTCAATTAAAATTTAAAAAAAAAATATTAAGAACCAGGAGAGGGCTGGGGTTGTGGCTCAGGGGTAGAGTGCTTGCCTAGCATGCATGCAGCCCGGGTTTGATTCTCAGCACCATATAAGAATAAAGGCATTGTGTACAACTAAAACAAATAAATAAATATTTTTTTAAAAAAGAACCAGGAGAAATATCATTGTATAACAGTTTTTACTCAAGTTTTCCATTCCCATATTCAAAGTTACCAGCCATATTATTCACTCAGTATATTCCTTTTGGTCCAACAGTGAAAACAGAGCATAATCTTCCTTTTTGTTTTGGTACTGGGGATTGAACTCAGGGGCACTCGACCACTGGGCCACATCCCCAGCCCTTTTTTTGTATTTTATTTAGACAGGGTCTCACTGAGTTGCTAAGTGCCTCAGCACTGGCTTTAAACTCACGATCCTCCTGCCTTAGCCTCCCAAGTGCTGGGACTACAGGTGTGCGCCACCGCGCCCGGCTATAATCTTCATTTTAAAACTAGGTAAGTTGTGGCCCAGCCTGGCAGCACTCCTATACTCCCAGCCACTAGGGAACCTGCGGTAAGAGGATCTCAAGTTTGAGGCCAGCCCGGGCAATTTAGCAAGATCCTGTCTTGAAATAAAAAGGTGTGGGGATTAGCTAAATGCTTGCCCAACAAGTGCTATGCCCCAGGCTCAATCCCCTGTACAAAAAAAAAAAAACTAGATAAATTTTAAAGGAATGGCAAATACAAAGTGAGAATAACAGTTATAGCAGAATGAATTAAAAAAAAAACTAAGAATTCACACACACACAAAACAGTAGCATTAGTATAATGAAACTGTCGGTGATGTTTTCAAACATTTTGAAAACGCTGACATTTTTTAAATTTCCTTTTTTTTTTTTTTTTTTTTTTCTAATTCATGCTAAGCACATGCTCTAACACTGAGCTACATCACCACCCTAATGTCATTCTTTTTAAAAGGCTGGTAGACTCTTTATAGTCTAGCAACTGTAAATTTCCCATCAGTATTATTCTAGTCAGAGTTTTAATGCAGGGTATCAATTTAGCCTTCCTGAAAATTACTTCATCATCTCTGAAAAGAAATTGGGGGGGGGGTTCTCTTAGGAAGGGTATAAAAATGAGTGTGATTTAAAAATTCTCTCCCAACCCTGATTAGCAAAGAGAGGAAATCAGAGACTTATCAGTCAATTGCAGGAGATTCTTAGAATAAGAATTGAAAGAAAACCCAGCAAAAAATATTAGTAATACTGTGTCCCACTTGCCCAGCATTAGTTAAATGCTATGCACTTCATGTGTACCATTTCACCTGACCCTCCTAACAATTCTCTGAAGTAGGTAAAGCTAAAAAGAAGGAAAAGAGATTAGGGAGGCTAATAGCAGCAGAGTCTAACCTAGCTGTCCAATTCCAACCCAGACCTCAAAACCGTCAGTACTAGGGCTGGGGTTGTAGCTCAGTGGTAGAGTGCTCGCCTAGCATGTGCGCAGCCTGGGTTCGATCCTCAGCACCACGTAAAAATAAAATGCATTGTGTACAACTAAAGCAAACAAATACATATTTGTTTTTAAAAAGTCAGTACTCTGTTTCCCCAAGGTGATCATGGCACAAAGCATCATCTGACTCAGGCAATTGCCAAGTAACACCTTCAACAAGCATCCAACTCACCCCTCCTGCCTTCCCTCTTCATTGTAACATGAAGAAGGGAAACTGGACAAGAAATCAAAAACCAAAGCAAAGCAGCAATCTGAGCAGGAGTCTCTACCAGGGGCCTCAGGCCTGAACACAGGAGACCAGAACTACTAAGGCTCAGCTCTTTTTGATCTCAGACATCCAACAGCTCACCATCAAGGTAACAAGATCAAGAACATGATTGAGAGCCTGGATTACATTGTCTTTGGGTGAATCACCATTTGTAACATGGGAATAAGAAGAGTACCTGCTTCACTGGTTGAAGATTAAATAAAGCCCCGACCCTTTCACCAGTGGAAGGCCACTGTACTGACAGGCACAGGGACCTATTTGCAAACCTGGTTGGGAAGTCCCACCTTGGGACCAGGCACAGATCCTCTAATAAAATCAGGAGGCCCCTGCTCTCAGGCTGTCTAGTCTCCCCATCCCACTGACCCCATCTGCCACAGGTTAGCTGAGACTTCCAACAGGCAACCAGGTCTTTGATGATTCCTGTAAGATCTACAGGGACTTTAGGGAAAGCAGCTCAGATTATAGGATTGTGCCAGTAGGCTGGGCTACAATTTATCTGGTTTTGAAAGAAGATTGTGTTCTGTTTTTACTGTTGGCCTCTCTAAATAAGACCTTGGGGCAGGGACGTTTCTTCAAGATGGTGGCTCCCTGCTCTCAACCCGTTTTAAGAGCCACTGAGCCACTGAAAGAGGTGCCCTTCCATTTTGGGAGGGAATTTGTGATTCCCAGTGCCAAGGTCAGGCTGCAAACTGCACAGATTTTCTTCATAAATGAGTGTCTCTCCCCAGTTACTGGCAGGGATGGAGCCTACATAAGTTGCTAGGATGTTGGGAAGCTACCCACCCACACCTTCTGTCCTTCTTGGTGGTGGGGCAAGGCAAAGGTTGCCAAAGTCAGGCCTTCCACCCTCTGGCACATTTTCTGAGGAGAAGGCTTCCTTGCAGGTATAGAGACCCCTCACAGTCTGAGTGAGACCCCCATGGAAAATCTTGTTACCAGAGCAGAACTAGGACGCTGGGCATAGAATTTTCTGGGGAACTAGGCCCAGCGACAGGTTCCACCTGCTCTACCTCCCACAGTCCCAGGCACCCTAGTACTTTGATAGTGTGTTGGACCCAGAGCCCCAAGCATGAATTTTCCAGGAGCAGGATAGCCCCAGGGATTGCTGGGGTTTAGGGAAATGGATCCCAAACCTACCTATGCCCCACTCTTGAACTTTGCCTAACCCGTCCCCCTGCTCTGATCTTAACCCCCGCTGGATCCCTGACCCACTGGACTCCCCAACTCCCAGGCTCCCCTAATTTCTCTCTCTGAGAAACCTCAACCTCCAGGCCCCATGCACCTCAGCCCGGGTTCCCAGCCTCCAGTCCCCACCCCAGAGCTTTCGACCCTGGTCCCCCACCTCCAGAGCTCCCTGCTTCTGCCTCAGTGCCCAGTCCCTGCCACAGTCCGCAACCCTGCAGCGATCCTCCGCCCCTCAGTCCTTTAACCTCCGACTGGGCCTCCAGTGCCCCAGTCTCGGCACTCGGGCCCGCTAGGACCCCGGTCCCCTGGACCCAGCCCGGCCCCTCACCGACGTAGAAGGCCGAGAGGGCGATGGGCCCTCCGATCATCTGGTCGCACAGCACCTTGGTCAGGACCACGCGCGGCGCGCGGCCGGGCAGCGCGCGCTCCAGCAGGCGCAGCCACGCGTAGTTGAAGTTGCCGTGGAAGGTCACGGCCAGGGTGGCCACGCGCCGCGTCTGGCGCCAGTCTGCCGGGCCGCCCCGCAGCCGCTGCTGGAGCGCGTCGCCGGCCGAGAAGAGCCCGGCGTAGAGCAGGACGTTGGTGGGCCACGGGTAACGCCGGGCCGCGCGCGGCAGCGCCCGCCACCAGCCAGCCATGCCCTTGCCTGGGCACCGGCCCAGCAGCCTTCCTGCACCGCGCCCGCCTCCACCTCCACCTCCACCTCCACCTGCCTCCTCCGGATGCTGGAGAGCGATTGGGCGCCCCGCGCACACCCAGCCCGCCCGTCCAATCCCGAGGCCGCTGGCCACAGAGGGGGCTGAGCATTTGAAAAGCGCCTGGCCCGCACAGTGCTAGAGTCCGTTTGCATGACATCTCCAGAATAGTCAGATCCAGACGGACAGAAGGTAGATTAGTCGTGGTCAGGGGCTGGGCCATGTGAGAACAGAAAGTGACCGCTACAGCGACTTGCGGTTCTTTCTAGAGTGACCAACACGTTTCGTAATCAGATCCGGGTGATGGTGGCACGACGTTGTGAATACGCTAAAAGACACTGAATTGTACACTTTAAAGTGGTGAATTTTGTGGATGCTCTCTCACAACATAAAAGATTCGGCCTCCAAAAACATGGCAATGTAGTCTAAATGCTTGCATGCAAGGAATTCACTCAACACACCCAAAATACACCGACAGTGTCACTTCTTTGGAGAACAACAAAGGTTAAAATCCGAGGCTTTTCGTGGATGTGAGATGAGGCCAGTGTGCCTACTGTCTTCTCTTCAGTTGACCCTCGTTGGTCACTGCCTCCCCACAACAGCCTGAGCTCCCGGGCATTGTCCCATGAGCAGTGGTCAGTGGGCATCAGAGCGGGTAGACGCTCTGACCTCATGGAACTCATTTTCTCCTTGCTGCTTTTCCTGTTCTTTCCACATTTTCTGTCTACCCTATTTTACTTAATTTTTAAATGTGTAATTTTTAATTTTTCTTCCACATTTTGTTATTCATTTATTTTTCTATATGGTGCTGAGGATCAAACCCAGTGCCTGAGGCACAACCCCAGTCCCATCTTCCACATTTTTTATTGGTGCATCATACCTGTACATAATGGTGGGATTTTTGTTACATAGTCATACTTTTTTTTTTTTTTTTTTTTTTTTTTACTGGCGATTGAACTCGGGGGCACTCCACCACTGGGCCACATCCCCAGCCCTTTTTTGTATTTTATTTAGAGACAGGGTCTCACTGAGTTGCTAAGTGCCTCACCATTGCTGAGGCTGGCTTTGAACTCACGATCCTCCTGCCTCAGCCTCCCAAGTGCTGGGATTATAGGCATGCGCCACCATGCCTGGCTTCATACAGTTTTTAATAATATAATTTGGCCAGTATCACTCCCTATCACTTTCTCCTCCCCTCCTCTCACCTCTTGGTTCTTATCTTCTACTCTACTGATTTTCCTTTGATTTTCATGAGATCTCTGCCTCTCTTCCCTTTCTTTTCCATTTCCTCTGCAGCTTCCACATATGAGAGAAAACATATGACTCTTGACCTTCTGGGTTTGACTTATTTCACTTAACATATGTTCTCAAGTTTCATCCATTTTGTTGCCAATGACATAATTTCACTGTCTTTGTGGCTGAATAAGACTCCATTGTGTATAAGTATCACATTTTCTTTATTCATTCATCTGTTATGGACACCCAGGCTGGTTCCATAGTTTGGCTATTGTGAATTGTGCTTCTATAAACATGGGTATGCATGTATCACTGTAGTAAGATGACTTTAATTCTTTGGGTTAAATACTAAGAAGCGGTATAGCTGGGTCATATGGTGGTTCCAGGCCTAGTCTTTTGAGGAACCTCCATACTAATTTCCATAGTGGCTGTACTAATTTTTAATCCCACCAACAGTTTAAAGGTGTTCTTTTTTTCTCCCCATCCTCTCCAGCATTTACTATTCTTTATATTCTTGATGACTGCCATTCTGACTAGTATGAGATGAAATCTCAGTGTAGTTTTGATTTGCATTTCCCTAATTGCTAGTGATAAACATTTTTTCATATATTTGTAGGTCATTTGTATTTCTTCTTTCACAAAGTGTCTGTTTAATTCATTTGTCCATTTAATTGGGTTATTTTTTTTTTAGTGATAAGTTTTTTTTAAGTTCTTGTATATTCTAAATATTAATCCTTGGTCAGAAGATGTTTTAATCAGCTTTTTTGCCACCATAACATAAAATAAAATCTGACAAGAACAATTTTAGAGGAGGAAAAGTTCATTTGGGAGCTCACAATTTCAGAGTTCTCAGTACATAGACAGCCAGCTCCATTGCTCTGGGCCCAAAGTGTGGCAGAGCATCATGGTAGAAGAATGTGGTGTAAGAAAGTGGCTTCAGGACATGGCTACCAGGAAGCAGAGAGACAGACACTGCAGACCAGGGACAAAATATATACCCCCAAAGTATGCCCCCTGAAGGAGCCCTAATTAGGAAGGGCTGTTGTAGCTAGCTGGAAGCCATGGGTTCCACCTGATATGTATGTGACGCACCTGTAGGCACCCGCAAACCTGAAGGTATATAACCGGGTGAAAGCGGTCCGAGTTAGGAGAACGGAGAATTCAGTCAGCCGGGCAGTCACTCGGTCGGTCAGAAGAATCAGAGCGGCCAGAACGTAGGCAGAGCGGTTACAGAAGAGAAACCAGATAGAAGAAGTAATGACTGGTCAGAGTTAGGCCGAGACTCCTGAGGAAGACAGAAGACAGAAGAAAGAAGAAGGAAGAAAGAAGAGAGAAGAAAGAAGCTCTAATCTTTCTCTAAGCTAAGCTCTATCTTTCTAACTCTAACTCTAAGCTCTAAGCTAAGCTCTATCTTTCTAACTCTAACTCTAAGCTAAGAAGACAAGAAGAAAAGCTCGCTTTAATCTTTCTCTCTAAAAATCTTTCTTTCCCTCTCTAAGCTCTAAGAAAGTAGAAGTAAAAGTAGTAAAAGCTTAACTCTGCCTCCGAGAGTTTTTCCTCCCGGTTTTCGGTACCAGGCAGCTTACAGCCCCCAATGACCCTCTTCCTCCAGCCAGACTCTACCTGCCTACAGTTACCACCCAGTTAATACCTAATAGTGGATTAACTCACTGATTAGGTTAAGGCTCTTATAACCTAATCATTTCACTTCTGAACTTTCTTGCAATGGTTCATATGTGAGCTTTTGGAGGACACCTAATACCTAAACTTTAACAGAAGAGTAGGTAACAAAGATTTTCTCCCATTCTGTAGGTATCCATTCCTAATTGTTTCCCTTGCTGTGCAGAAGTTTTTCAATTTGATAACATCCCATATATTAAGTCTTCACATTATTTCCTGAGCTTTAGGGGTCCTATTGAGAAAGTCATTGCTTGTGCCTACATGTTGGGAGCATTGGCTCTACATTTTCTTCTAGGAGTTGCCTAGTTTCTGGTCTAATTCTTAGGTCCTTCATTCATTTTGAGTTGATTTTTGTACAGGGTGAGAGATAAAGGTCTAGTTTCATTATTGTACATATAGATAACCAATTTTCCCAGCACTATTTGTTTAAAAGGGTGCTTTTTAAAAAAATATTTATTTATTTGCTTTAGTTGTACACAGTGCATTTATTTTTACGTGGTGCTGAGGATTGAACCTGGGCCGCACACATGCTAGGCGAGTGCCCTACCGCTGAGCCACATCCCAGCCCCTGCTTTTTCTTCAATGTACGTTTTTGGCTCCTTTATCAAGGATCAGATGACTGTATCTCTGTGGGTTTGTCTTTGTGTCTTCTATTCTGTACCACTGGAATGTGTGTCTGTTCTTACGTCAGAACCATGCAGTTTTTGTTACTATAGCTCTGGAGTATAAATTTGAAGTCAGGTGTTTTGATGCCTCCAGCATTGCTTTTTTGGCTTATGATTGCTTTGTCTATTTTGTGTCTTTTATTCTTCCAAATGAATTTTAGGACTGTTTTTTTCTAAGTCATTGGCATTTTGATGGGGATTGTATATTGCCTTTGGTAGTGTGGGCATTTTTTTTTGGTACTGGGGATTGAACTCAGGGGCACTCGACCACTGGGCCACAGCCCCAGCCCTTTTTTTGTATTTTATTTAGAGACAGGGTCTCACTGAGTTGCTAAGTGCCTTGCCATTGCTGAGGCTGGCTTTGAACTCGTGATCCTCCTGCCTCAGCCTCCCAAGTGCTGGGATTACAAGCGTGTGCCACCGCGCCCGGCTTAGTGTGGGCATTTTAATGATACTAATTATGCCTATCCATGAACATGGGAGGTCTTTCCATCTTATGAGGTCTTCTTCAATTTCTTTCTTCACTGTTCTATAGTTTTCATTGTAGAAGTCTTTAACCTCCTAGATTTATTCCTACGGTTTTTTGTTTGTTTTGTTTTTGAGACTATTGTGAATGGAATAATTTTTTGACTTTCTAAATATAGGATCATATATCTGCAATGATAATTTGGCTTATTCCTTTGCTATTTTTATCCCTTTTATTTTCTTCTTTTGCCTAATGGTGCTGGCTAAAATATCTAGCACTATAATAAACAGGAGAGGTCAGAGTGGACATCCTTGTCTTGTTCCAGATTTTAAAGGAAATGCTTTCAGTTTTTTCCCATTTATTATGAGGTTGGCTTTGGGTTTTTCATAAATAGCCTTTATGGTGTTGAGGTAGCTTTCCTCTATCCCTAGTTTCTTCAGTGGTTTTTCTTTTTTTTTTTTTTTTTTTTGGTGTGTGTGTGTGCAAGCATATTCTGCATTTTTTATTTATTCATCATTTTTTTAAATTCAAAGTTATATTTATAACAGTAGCATGTATTACAATTCATAATATACATGTAGAGCATCATTTTACATAACACTGTTTGTATACAAAGTATATTCGTACTATTCAAGTCTTCAATCATGCATTTAGGATAATGATATCCATCTTATTCTACCACCTTCTTGTTTTGTTTTTTTTTTTCCCCCTCCATGCCCCCTTTCTCCCTCCCTCCCTTCCCCTCCCTTATGGCCCAGCCATCCCATTCCTGGTCTATTCCCAAAGGACTTAAAATCAGCATACTATAGGGACACAGCCACTTCAATGTTTATAGCAGCACAATTCACAATAGCTAGGTTGTAGAACCAACCTAGATGCCCCTCAGTAGATGAGTGGATAAAGAAAATGTGGCATATATACACAATGAAACTTTACTCAGCAATAAAAGAGAATAAAATAATGGTATTCACAGGTAAATGAAGTTGGAGAATATAATGCTAAATGAAGTTAGTCAATCTCAAAAATCCAAATGCCAAATGTTTTCTTCAGTGTTTTTATCATGCATAGGTGTAAATTACATTTATTGATTTGCATGTTAAACCATCCTTGTAACTCTGGAATAAAACCAATGTGGCCATGGTGTGCAATCTACATAATATTTTGTTGAACACTATTTGCTAATATTTTATTAAGAATTTTTGCATCTAAGCTCATCAGGGATATTGGTCTGTAGTTCCTTATTTAGTTTTAGTAGGATACTGATTTTATAGAATGAATTTGAAAGTGTTCCCTTCCTTTCTACTTCATGGAATAATTTGAGGAATATTGACATTAGTTATTTAAATGTCTGGTACAATTTGATTGAGAACCCATCTGGTCCTGGGTTTTCCTTTGTAGGAAGGCTTTTTTTTTTAATATTTATTTATTTGCTTTAGTTGTACACAATGCGTTTATTTTTACGTGGTGCTGAGGATTGAACCCGGGCCGCCCACGTGCTAGGTGAGCGCTCTACTGCTGAGCCACAATCCCAGCCCCTGTAGGAAGGCTTTTTATTACTGCTTCTATCTCACTACAAGTTATTGGTCTGTTTGTTTCCTCTGTCCTCTTGATTCAATTTTGTTAGATCACATGTGTCTAGAAATGTATCCATTTTTTCTAGGTTTTCTGATTTATTGCACTATAAGTTTTCAAAATAGTCCCTAATGAGCACTGGATTTCTGTGATGTCTGTAGTGATTTCTCCTTTCACCCCTCACTCTAATTTTATTAACTTGGGATTTGTTTTGGTTCGCTTGGCTAAGAGCTTAAAAATCTTGTTTTATCTTTTCAAAGGACCAACTGTTTCATTGATTCTTTGTACTTTTTTTTTTTTTAATTCTCAAGTTCACTGATTTCAGCTCTGATCTTATTTCTTTCCTTCTACTGGTTTTGGAATTGGTTTGTTCTTCTGTTTTCAAGGGACTTGAGATTCACCATTGGGTTATATATTTGGGATCTTTCTGATTTTCTTATGTAGCTGCTCATAGCTATAAACTTTCCTCCTAGAACTATCTTTATAGTGTCCCAGATGAGTTCTGGTATGCTTTTTAACTATTCTCATTTGAATTAAAAAAATCTTAATTTCTTCCCTGATTCACAAATTCATCATTCAAAAGTGTATTTTTCAATCTCCCTGTGTTTTTACAATTTCTGTAGGGTCTTGTCATGTTGATTTCTAATTTCATGCCATCTGATAAGATGCAAGGAATTAGAACTTTGTGTGTGTGTGTGTGTGTATTTGCTAAGAGTTGCTTTGTGGCCTGGTTTTTAACTTTTAATTTTGAAATAATTCCAAAATTACAAAAAGAGTTGAAAAATAATTCATTGAGCACCATTATGTGTCAGGCAATAAACTGTAGGCTATAGAAAGGACTCATAGTTGCTGCCGTTTCTCCTTCTTCCCAGGGCTGAGGATTGAACCCAAGGGCTTGTGAATGCTAGGCAAGTGTCCTGCCACTGAGCTACTTCTCCAATCCCAGGGATTTGTATTTTCAGTGCTTTTTAAAAAATCTAATTCCTGTCTAAATTAGAAGAAATTCATGTGATCTATGAGAAAAGGAAACTCTCCCTAACGCTTCCTACATAATTCTCTTGACCAAATTTGTTGAAAGAAATAAAAAGAAAAATTCAGTTCTTAGAAAAGGAGACCTGGAGCTGGAAGTGGGGTGGGTTAGGGTTAGGGTTGCCAAGTAAAATAGAAGGTACCCAAGGTGCCCAGTTACCTACGAGAATCAGATAAACAATGAATAACTTTTTTAGGATAAGTATGTCCCATACAAAGTTTGGGGCATAGTTGAATTGAAAACATCTTAATTGTGCATCTGAAATGAAAACTTAATTGGATACCCTGTATTTAATTTTTACTTCGCCGAATCTGGCAACCCCAGGGGATGGGACTGATGTTGATTGGGAGCCTACTGCATGCATCAGTTCTCTACGTTGTCTTGTCACTCTCCACAGAGACTCAGGGAGGCCAGGGTATGGGAACAATCCATAGAGGTATGTATCAGCCAAAATCCAGGGTGGTCTTTATTGAGCAGCTCAACATATTTACTTAATGAAAGCTGAAAAGAATGCTTAGAAGGCTTGGATGGTTTTACATGTATTGCTGTATACTTGTCTCTACTTAAAAGCGATTTTTAAAAATTCAGTAACTACAGAAAATCTATTAATCAAGCAAATGCTAAGACTAGCATGGCCTTCAAACAAAAGATGTTCTCAGATTCATTAATTAATTACAGTGATACTTTGTCATCTATGGAAGCTGTGATTCAGAGCCCTCCAGCAATAATGAGATAATACATTCATGTGGTTTTAAGATCCCTGAACAGTGGGGGAGGACTGGGGAACAGAGCACTGCATTAAAATGTAAAAGGAGAGTTCTGTTAGGAACTCTTTCAGCAGGGAATAAGTGGGGGACTGAGCTTCAATTTACAACTGAGGATCACATTAAAAATACATGTACATGATCACAATGATGCTTATTGTAGCTGCTATTATTTCATTTTGTAAAAATGAATTGGGGCTTAATAAGAACCACTGACTGGGCCTCAATGTCTAAACTCTTTCTCTTCTAAGCCTGAAGTTTCCGACAACTGAAAGACTACTATGCCTAAAAGGCTTTAAGACCAATGGCCCACCCTTCCAGGAAAGGTAGTGGGACTGAGGGAAAACCTCAATAAGCTCTCTTGCTTCAGTTGATTTTAATTACTTGCTTTTATCAACAATTTGAGAGGTCACCTAGTTCAGCAATATGCTCCCATGAGCTTCCCTGGGGATGACGCCTCTCATGTACGGGTCACAATGGTAATTGGCTGCCTGAGTTCTTTTTCAGGAACTTGATGGCTGCTTTTGTGACCTGGAGCCTATTGAAACAACTGACTCTTCACTTGGGCTCATGCAAGTGTCCAGTGGGTGACCTTCGATCTCAGAGGCCAACGCTCTACCCTGAGTTCTGTGAGCTGCTCTAGTAACTTAAATGAACCTGAGCAGGAGGTGTGGGAATCCCAGTTTGTAGACCCTTGGCCAGATGATCCTGAGGCCCAGACTTGAGACCGGGTTTGATGTGGGGGCAGTCTTGGGGACTGAAACATCAACCCATGGGATCTGATGCTATCTCCAGGTAGATGGTTTCAGAACTGAATCCAACTAGAGGACACCCACACTGGTGTCTGCTGCAGAATGGTGGGCTGGTTGGTTGAAGATACCCCCACACCTTCTGAGGTCACAGAAGTCATCTGTGTGGATTATAGTGTGACAGCAGAGGAAAATTGTATTTTCCAGAGCATTCTTCATGTTGGCTCTAGAATTTCTCAACCTGAATGGTAGGGAAGGCTGCTTTGATTTGGAGCTGAGTGTGCCCCGCAAGCACAAGGTTTTTGTTCACAGTGTGGCAACTGCATTGTATTACATTATTTGATATATAGGTTTGTTTTTGATTTTATACCATTATAAACAATTCTTACAGCAAACTTTTTTTCCCCCCAGTACTAAGGATTGGACCCAAGGAGGCTCTACTACTGAGCTACATCCCTAGTATTCTTTTTTATTTTGAGACTGGGTCTCACTAAGTTGCCCAGACTGATCTCAAATTTGCAATCCTACTGCCTGAGCCTCCTGTGCTGTTAGGATTAAAGGTGTGAGCCATTGCATTTCTTTTATGACAAGTAATGGTGAATTTGCATTCATGTTTATTGACTACTTGCACATTTTTCCTTCTTATGACAATATGTCATTGCTCATTTACCTTTTGGTCACACCATTTTAGAAAAATCTGGGTACTTTCATAAAATGTAAATAAATCTGAAACAAATTAATATTAAATTGTAGTTTTAAATGTGAATTAAAATTCTTGATTTCATATGACCACATAGATCCTAATACATCTGCTTCAGATTTTTCATGACTTAATACCCAACTCTGCTTCTGTGATAACTAGATGATGGCAGAAAACTTTCTAATATTAAAAAAAAAAAAGTCCTTTGAGTACCAGAAAAATACCATTGGGAATGTTTTCCACAAAGTCTTTAATATTAATAAATCATTACATCTTGATGGCAGTGGTTAGTTTTGCTTACTTTTCTTCTATGTCTAGCAGATTATCGCTGAACAAATATTTTCAATGTTTAGAACACAGATTTCAACTTGATAGCTGAGAGATGGATTCATTCATAATTTATTATTCTTTTATCCTACCTTATTTTTCTTAAAATTTACAAGTAATTAATATATTGCTATTTGTTATCTATTTCAATAGAATCTAAGAATCAAAAAAAGGCAAAGGTTTAAACTCTTTTTTTAAATTTTACTTTAGTTGTACACAATGTAATGCATTTATGTTTACGTGGTGCTGAGGATCGAACCCGGGCCGCACACGTGCAAGGCGAGCGCTCTGCCGCTGAGCCACAACCCCAGCCCTTAAACTCTTAATCATCGTTGAATCTCTAATTTCTACAATACTGCCTGGCCTATAATAAACCCTCAGAAAACATTTGTTGAGTCAATGTATTCAATAATTATTCATGGAACCCCAATTGCATCCTAGACAGTGGGCTAGCTACACTGGGGAGGTAAATTGCCCCTTTGCCCATACAGTGTCTTTAAAATACGATACTTGTGAAACCCAGATTGAAAACAATGGAAATATTTGGAAAATGAAATTTACTCACTGTGCCAGTATATATTCATTATTCATACTTTCAACAACTAATTTTTTGACTAGCCTATCTGCTAGTCATTAGGAATAGAATAATATTAAAGACAAACCTCCTCTCTACCTGCAGAAATGGCATTTACACCAAAGAAGACAGATATTAAACAACAAATTACTTTTGCCAGGTGTGGTGGTACACACCTGTAATCCCAGCAGCTCGGGAGGCTGAGGCAGGAGGATCAGAAGTTCAATGCACCTTCAGCAACTTAGCAAGGCCCTAAGAAACTTATCAAGACCCTGTCTCAACATAAAAAACATAAAATACAAAAAAGGGCTGGGGGTAGGCTGGGGATATAGCTCAGTTGGTTGAGTGCTTGTCTTGCATGCACAAGGCCCTGGGTTCAATCCCCAGCACCACCAAAAAAAAAAAAGAAGAAGAAGAAAACTAATTATTTGCAATTGTGCTAAGCACACACACACACACACACACACACACACAAACACACAATTATTTGCAATTGTGCTAAGCACCACCAAAAAAAAAAAAAGAAGAAGAAGAAAACTAAATTATTTGCAATTGTGCTAAGCACACTGAAGAGGTCTAGGTGCCTCTAAGACATTCCCCTGAGAAAATGATACTTAAACTCCTACCAAAGGAATTAGAAATTATATAAGCCAAAAGGAAAGAAAAGAAGAATAGTCCCATTAAAGAAAACAACTTGTGGTGAAGGCTTTTGCTTGCCATATTGGAGAACCAGAGCAAAGCAACAGTCAAGATCAAGAGGTAGACAGGGGCAAAAACACACTTGAGAGCCATGTAAAGGAACCGTCCGTTACTCTATGAACAGCTGAAGGTTTCTAAGGTGGAGATAATCTACAGAGCCTAAAATATTTACATCCTTTACAAAACAAAAAAAAAAAAAAAACTAAACTAAAAAGTCTGCCAAATCCTAATCTACATAGTTCAGTAGCTTGTTACTTTCATTGCTGTATAACATTCCATCCCATTGTAGGAATAGACTCCAGTTTGCTTTTTCATTTGTTGATGGACATTTGGGTTGTTTCCTAGTGAACCTTACTCCATTTAATGTGCCCTGATGTTTCTATCCTTATTTTGTCTTTTAAATATTGCTAGTCATGACCTACTAAATTGATTTTACAACCCCTTAATGAGGTGACTCTCAGTTTGGAAAAAAAAAATGGCATGGACATTAACTGAAATATTAGAGGATGAGAACACACAGAATAAGGAAAGAGCTCGTATTAAAGGACTGAGTGCTGAGGAAATCTGACAATTACATGTCGGATTGAGAAAGAGGTAACCCCCAAAGAGACTGAGAAGCAGGCAGAGAAAGAGGGGAGTCCAACATCATGGAAAGCAAGGAAAGCCACAGTTTCAGAATGGAAGCCATCTTCTGCACCCAGTGCTGCTGAGAGGTCACAGGACACGGCTGATTTTAGTGAGATTGTTATGGGTGTAGCTCAAGGCAGCTGAAGCAAGGTCCAAATGAGCAGGTGGTGCACATGTGATAAGAAAACTGAGATCACGGATGTAACTAGGAGGGGATGTGAACATGGTCAGTGGATGAGATTTTGTTTGCTTGGTTTTTGAGGGAAGAATGTATAATGAACACTAAAAGACAAGGGTGAGGCCAGGTGCCATGGTGCAGGCCAGTAATCCCAGCTACTGGGGAGGCTGAGGCAGGAAGATCCCAAGTTCAAAATCAGCCTCTGCAATTCAGTGAGACCTGTCTTGAAACTTAAAAATTAAAAGAAAAAGTATGGGAAAGTAGCTCAGTGGTAGAGTCACCCCAAGGTTCAATCCCAAGGACTAAAAAAAAAAAGGCAAGTAATCATAACCAAAAGTTTTACAGATAAGGAAACTTAAAAAACCAAGAGGTTAAGTAATTTTCCCACGTAGTCTTTAGAAGCCCAGAACCTAAGGGGGGAAAAAAAAAAGCCCAGTTCCACTTGGAGCTGCAATCTGAATTCTTACCATTAGGCTACACTATCAACCAGGAAAAAGCATAATCTAGTTTTTATATCTTTGATTTAAAAGTCTAAAGTAGTAAAACACAAAGACCAAAGAACAATTCTAGCATACATTTTTGAGATTTTTTTTTTATTTCTATAAAAGGCTTTGCTGGAACAACTGTCAAAATCTAAATTGAGTCTACTGATTCGAAAATAATGTTGTATTTCAGCCGGGTGCGGTGGCGTGAGCCTGTAATCCCAGCACTTAGGAGGCTGAGGCAGGAGGATCGCGAGTTCAAAGCCAGCCTCAGCAATGGCAAGGCACTTGGCAACTCAGTGAGACCCTGTCTCTAATAAAATACAAAAAAAGGGCTGGGGATGTGGCCAAGTGCCCCTCATCCAATCCCTGGTACCAAAAAACAAACAAACAAACAAACAAACAAACAAAAAAAAAAACCAACAAGAAAACAATGTTGTATTAATGTTAATTTCCTGGTTTTACTGATTGTATTGTGGTTGTGGAGGAGAGAATGTTCTTATTTGGGGGGGGATAATCATTAAGTCACTTAGGGATGAATGGGCCTCATGCAACCAACTGAAGTGATTCAGATTATTATTTTGTGTGTCTGTATGCATGTGGAGAACAATAAAGAAAGTATGACAAAATGTCAACAATTGGGGCATTTGGGTGAAGAGTTTAAGAAAATTCTTTACTTGCAACTTTTCTACAATTCTGAAATTATGTCAAAATAATGGGCTGGGGGGGCTGGGGTTGTGGCTCAGCGGCAGAGCGCTCGCCTCGCACGTGCGCGGCCCGGTTCAATCCTCAGCACCACGTAAACATAAATGCATTGCATTGTGTACAACTAAAGTAAATAAATAAATATTTAAAAAAAAAAAAAAAAAATAATGGGCTGGGGTTGTGGCTCAGTGATAAGAGTACTTGCCTAGCACATGCGCGGCCCTGGGTTCAATCCTCAGCACCACATAAAAATAAATAAATAAAATAAAGGTATTGTGTCCAACTACAACTAAAAATTAAATATTTTTAAAAAATGAAAGTATGGGACTGAGGCTGTAGCTAAGTGGCAGAGTGCTTGCCTTGAATGTGTGAGGCACTGGGTTCAATCCTCAGCACCACAAAAAAATAAACAAATAAAATAAAGGCATTTCTGTCCATCTACAACAACAAAAAGTTTTTTTTTTTTTTTTTTTTTAATGAAAGTAGGGAGAAATAAAAATTATATCCTGAAATCTTATGCTCTCAGAAACCTCTCTTGGGTATCAAAAATGTATGTGGCATAAGGAAAGTCACAACTTGGGCTGGGGTTGTGGCTCAGCGGTAGAGCGCTTGCCTAGCACGTGTGCGGCCCAGGTTCGATCCTCAGCACCACGTAAACATAAATGCATTGCATTGTGTACAACTAAAGCAAATAAATAAATATTTAAAAAAAAGAAGTGATTGTGAATCACAAAGATTTAAAAAAAAAAAAAAAGATCCATGGACTGGGCATATAGCTCAGTGATAGAGTATTTGCCTACTATGCACAAAGGCCTAAGTTTTATCCCCAGCACTGCAAAATAAATAAATAAATAAATAAAAAGATTCATGGCTGGTAGCAACCCAAATAAACAACCAGACTCTATACACCTCTTGATAAACAGCATAGTGATCTCTCTGAACATTTCCCTGAAACTTCAAACCTGAGTCCAATTAAGCCTAGACCCAACTACCAAGTTGCAGAAAATACAGAGATCACAAAAATATCCTGACCAAGGGAAATTCTAGAACAATAATCTAGAATCTTCAATAAATCAATTGCAAGGGAGAAAAAGAGAGGGGGGTGGGGGGAAACCTATAGTTAAAAGGGATGGAAAAGCTATTTTTTTGAAAAAGCAAAGCTAGTGTTTAGAGAAGCTTGTTTAGGTTAAAAAAAAAAAAAACTACACAGAAAACATAAGGAAGGATTGCTATAAAGGTTAGTGATTAGTATTCTTTCTAGAGTGAAGGGACCTGGGATTGTGCTTGGAAGGGGACTCTATAAGGTTTATAGGGTTTTTTAGTGGTTTCCTTTCATGGGGGGGGGGCACGTTATAGTCAGTCAATGATAACTAATTTCTTTCATTCATTTATTTTTGCAGTACTAGGGATTACTCCCAGGCATTGAGCTACATTATCCACCCATTTTTAAATTTATTAAATTTTGAGACAGGGTCTTGCTAAATTTCCCTGGCTGGTCTCAAACTTGTGATCCTCTTGCCTCAGATTCTCAAGTAGCTAGGATTACAGGTATGCATCAACAGCCCAGATCTTTTATGCATATCTGAATAAAATTTTTCCCTTAACACTATATTAGTGACAGGATACAAAATCAACATACAAAAAATCAATAGCTTTCCTATACACCAATGATGAATTCACTGAGAAAGAAATCAGGAAAACAATCCCATTCACAATAGCCTCAGAAAAATAAATACCTTAGAATAAATCTAACCAAGGAGGTGAAAGACTTCTACAATGAAAACTATAGAACAGTGAAGAAAGAAATTGAAGAAGACCTCAGAAGATGGAAAGACTGTCCATGTTCATGGATAGGTGAAGGAGCCTATAATCAAGGAGATAGCTAAAGATTGCGGTTAGCTGAGAGCCATAAAAGATGTTCTAGTTTCCACCTGATATTAATACATTATTCAAAGAATCTTTGTATGCCCGTGAACACTGCGTGACGCACCTGTAAGCTCGAGCTGTAAGCACGTGTCCTTGTTAAAGCTATATGTATATAACTGGGTGAGGTTCGTTAGTGTGTGTTGGGAAGAAGAAGGTGGTGGTTGGAGTTAGAGCATTTGGAGTGATTGCTGGAGCTGGAGAGAGGAGAAGAATAAAAGACCTTTTTTCATTTTCATCCTGCCTCCGAATTTTCCTGTGGTGTTCGCTGCTCCAAGCGACTTCCGCTTCAGGCAGCGACAGATAGGCAGATTTAGTATTGTTTAAAATGTTCATACTACCAAAAGCAATATACAAATTCAATGCAATCTACATCAAAATACCAATAATTTTCTTTACAGAACTAGAAGAAAACAGTCTTACAATTCATTTGGAAGAACAAAAGACCTAGAATAGCCAAAGCAATTCTAAAAAAGTAAAAAAGCAATGCTGGAAGCATCACAATACCTGACTTCAAATTATTCTAACAAAAACTGCCTGGTACTGGCATAAAAACAGACACATAGACCAATGGTACAGAATAGAAGACAGAGACAAACCCACACACACAGTTACCTGATCCTTGACAAAGGTGCCAAAAACATACACTGGAGAAAAGATAGACTTTTTTTTTTTTTTTTTAAATAGTGCTGGGAAAACTGGTTATCTATATGTAGAAAAATGAAACTACACCTTTATATCTCAGCCTGCACAAAAATCAATTCAAAATGGATCAAGGACCTATGAATTAGACCAGAAATTTTCCAATTTCTAGAAAAAAAAAACAGGGTCGACACTCCCATATGTAGGCATAAGCGTCTATACAGCAAAGGAAACAAGAATGTGAAGACAGAACCTACAGGAGAGGAGAAAATCTTTGCTAGTTGCTCTTCTGACAGAGGATTAATATCCAGATTATACAAAGAACTCAAAAAATTTACCACCAAAAAACAAAGAACCCAACCAATACATGGGTAAATGAACTAAACAGACACTTCTCACAAGAAGAAATTAAAATGGCCAACAAATATATGAAAAAAAATGTTCAAAATCTTGGGCTGGGGTTGTAGCTCAGTGGTAGAGCACTTGCCTTGCATGTGTCAGGCCCTGAGTTCAATCCTCACACCACATAAAATAAATAAATAAAGATAAAGATATTTTCTAAAAAAGAAAAAAAGTTCAAAATCTTTAGCAATTAGGGAAATGCAAATCAACACTACACTGAGATTTCATCTCACTCCTGTTAGAATGGCAGCCATCAAGAACACAAAATAGCTGGGCAGAGTGGGACACACCTGTAATCCCAGCGGCTGGGGATGCTGAGGCAGAAGGGTGGCAAGTTTGAGACCAGACTCAGCAACTTAGCAAGACCCTAAGCAGTTTAGTGAGACCCTGTCTTATAATTTAAAATGGGTTGTAGGGGCTGGGATTGTAGCTCAGTGGTACAGCACTTGCCTAGCATGTGTGAGCACTGGGTTTGAGTCTCAGCACCTCATGTAAATAATTAAATAAATGTCCATCGACAATTTAAAAATATTTTTTAAAGAATAGGTTGGGAGTAAAGCACCCCTGGATTCAACCCCCAGTAATGAAGAAAAAAAAAAAAAGAATACAAACAATAATTCTAGAGAGGATGTGGAGAAAAAAGAACTTCTACACTGTTGGTGGGAGTGTAAATTAGTACAACCACTAAGGAAATCAGTATGGAGGTTCCTCAAAAGATTAGGCATGGAACCACCATATGACCCAGCTATACTACTACTCTCCTTTATATTTATCCTGAAGAATTAAAGTCAGCATACTATGTCATACACAAATGCCCATGTTTATAACAGCACAATTCACAACAGCCAAGTTATGGAATCAGTCTAGGTGTCCATCAGTGGATGAATGGATAAAGAAAATGTGGTACATATACACCAATGGAGTTTTATTCAGCCATAAAGAAAAATAAAATTATGTCATTTGAGGAAAACTTGCGAACATTATGTCAAGTGCAATAAGCCGAAGTCAGAAGGTCAAGTGTCATGTGTTTTCTCTCATATGTGGAAGCTAGAGAAAAGGGTAAAGAAAGGGCATCTCGAGGAGCGCACGCCGAGGTGTCTGCGCCTGTGCAGTGCGGGATGGAGCCAGGTCAGTCGGGTTTAGGGACTGAGTCTACTGATGGAAATTGGGGCGCCGGTTCTGGGCTCCAAGCCCTTTAAAAACCTTGACCTATTTCAGATCGTCTAGCAAACATTATGTCAAAATCCGGGTCAGCCTCCAACAGCGCCCAACCCGCTGTTTGTCATGTAGTAGATGCTCAGTAAATGGTCCTTCTGTGGCTGGCATTGTGCTGGGCAGCAGCGTCGCAGAGCCTTTCCTGTGGCTTCCAGTTCTGCCACCTCTAACAACCCTCCCTTTCCCCCCCACCATTGTGTAGAAGAGAGGTAAGTTGTGGTGTGTGGGACCCAAGCCGCCATGTACCTTTGGATCTGTTTAGAGACCCCAGGCCCCACTTCGTTTAAGTGTTAATCCATACTAACCCGAAATCTGGGAAGCTGCATGGATTGGGTGGCTTCTGGATTTAGGATGAATTCTCTTGTTGGGTCAGACTTGTTTGATATTGTTTCTGTCTTAGCTTAAAGTGCCCAGTTTCCCTGCTACTTCTTGGCCTCTAGAACTGAAGGGTGTTCAGAGAGGAGGCTGGGACTTTCCAAAGTCTATACGGAAATTCTAGAAAGCAGCCAAAGGGGGAAAAAAAAATTGATTGAAGTACAGAAATGGGGTTGGGCACAGAATGGGTTGTTTAAAAGGAACATACAAGGGTGTATGTTCCAGCCCCCCCCCTTTTTTTTGGGTACCGGGGATTGAACTCAGGGGTACTCGACCACTGGTTCACATCCCCAGCCCTTTTTTGTATTTTATTAGAGACAGGGTCTCACTGAGTTGCTGGGTGGCTCGCCATTGCTGAGGGGGGCTTTGTTGAGGGAGCCCTAATTAGGAAGGGCTGTTGCAGCTAGCTGGAAGCCATAAGTTCCACCTGATATGTATGTGACGCACCTGTAGGCACCCGCAAACCTGAAGGTATATAACCGGGTGAAAGCGGTCCGAGTTAGGAGAACGGAGAATTCAGTCAGCCGGGCAGTCACTCGGTCGGTCAGAAGAATCAGAGCGGCCAGAACGTAGGCAGAGCGGTTACAGAAGAGAAACCAGATAGAAGAAGTAATGACTGGTCAGAGTTAGGCCGAGACTCCTGAGGAAGACAGAAGACAGAAGAAAGAAGAAGGAAGAAAGAAGAGAGAAGAAAGAAGCTCTAATCTTTCTCTAAGCTAAGCTCTAAGCTCTAAAAGCTTTCTTTAATCTTTCTCTCTACTCTAAGCTAAGACTCTACTCTAAGCTAAGAAGAAAAATCTTTCTTTCCCTCTCTAAGAAAAATCTTTCTTTCCCTCTCTAAGCTCTAAGAAAGTAGCAGTAAAAGTAGTAAAAGCTTAACTCTGCCTCCGAGAATTTTTATCCCGGTTTACGGTACCAGGCAGCTTACACTTTGTGATCCTCATGATCCTCCTTCCTCAGCCTCCCAAGTGCTGGGATTACAGGCCTGCGCGCTATCGGCCACGGCTCCAACCCCTTTTTCTACCCAACTGAGGCACACTCCCTCTACCACCACCATCCTGGTAATCTTACCCTCTGCCAGTAATTAAGCTTGGCCTGGTCATGTAACCAACTTCTTGCCAATAATAAGTGATTAGAAGTCATCTAATGGGAATTCTGGAACAGTACTGTTTACAGAGTCCACTAGGACTTCTAGTTGAGTGTGTTTGTTCACGTGCTTTGCCAGTTTTCTTTTTGCCTCTAAGCAGACCTGAAATTTGGAAGTTCAGCTACCATCATGTGTCTGTGAAGTGACAAGCACTACTAAGGCTGGCAAAGCAAGAAGATTGAGAGAGACTAGGATTCATGTGATATTAAGCTACAATCCCAGCTTTGGATTGCTCACTATCAGATGCTTTTGTTTCATGAACCAAATAAACTTGCTTAGACTTATTTCCAGAAAAAAAAAAAAAAAAAAAAAAGAAAGGGCATCTCATGAATATCAAAGTGAGATCAGTAGAATAGAGGAAAGGGACCAGCCAGTGGAAGAGAGGAGAGAGGAGGAAAATGTTGAGGAGTGATATTGGCCAAATTAATAAAAAAATGTGGAAAAATATAAATAAAACATGAAAATATAAGTAACCATGTATATTCTTTTTTTTTTTTTTTTTTTCCCTTTTTTGGTACCGGGGATTGAACTCAGGGGCACTGGACCACTGGGCCACTGGGCCACTGGGCCACACCCCCAGACCTTTTTTTTTTTTTTTTTTTTGTATTTTATTTAGAGACAGGGTCTCACTGAGTTGCTAAGTGCCTCGCCACTGCTGAGGCTGGCTTTGAACTCACAATCCTCCTGCCTCAGCCTCCCAAGTGCTGGGATTACAGGCGAGCGCCACCGCGTATATTCTACCATGTATATTCTTTACAGCAACAACTGTCACTAATGAAGCAAGGTAAGACAATCCATCTCAAGGCTGCCACCTTGAGTTGCTGTTAGGAATTGCAGACTTTTCTGAAGTTACTCAGGTGGTTGGAAAAATAATTGAAATCAGCTTCTTACAGGCTATTTACTTAAAAAAAAATCTAATCCATAAGAGAAAAGCATACATATAATGTAAATACAAACAGTAAAGAATAATATAAAATTTAACATTGCCTTTTCCTTTTCCTCCTCATCATCCCCTAACCCCATTTTATAAATGCTGCTTTATGTTAAAAAAAAAAAAAAAAAAAAAAAAAAAATTCTTGTAAGTTTCTCTAGAAACTACTGACTCCATACTGTAAAAATAAGAAATTTATTATCATTTACATTATTTCTCTTATCAGCTCCAATACCTAATTTCTGTTAATTTTATTTCCTCTAGAGGTTTTCTTTATGTCCAAATATTGTATTTAAAGCTCTGTGCCTTCATTTAGCCCTTCTAGAAATATCTACTTACTCCCTGGAATGAAGCTGAAGACATTGGTGATTCCACTTGCACCACTATTCACTTACCTTTCCCCTCCCACTTTTTGGTAATTTATAATTTTTGCACTGTAATGGTGAATTAAATCTTTCATATGCATCAGTTGATTTTAAAAGTTAAAGACTAAAATATTCATCTACAATATGGTTGAAATTATTAGCTAGGTCACAACAAAATCATGTGAATGGATCCAAAAGGAAAAATAATCACATACTTCTTGGTTTCCTTTTAGCCCATTAATCAAGAAAGTTCTGTTAACAGCACATATGAGACATATATCAATGGAGATTAAACTTGCCCACAATTAGTGGTTTCCTGTTCTGGATTCCCATAATATTCTATTCATAAATCTTTAATGTCCCAAAGAATGCCACATTATAGTTTGTCAGCTGGAATGGGAGAGTCACAAATTTGAGTATTAAATCAAAGCTAAGGACATTTTACATTCCCCAGAAATATGTACTCACACAACATTTTGGGTATAGTCTCAGGAGTCTCACAGACCACCTGGACCCCAGATTAAAAGACCTCTGTCCAAAATAGTTTCCCTTACCAGCTGGGATCTTGTTTAGCATGTATTTCTTACACCTAACTGTCCTATTTGGCTATCAATTTGGCTAATTTTTTTTTTTTTTTTTTTTTTTTTTTTTTTGGTACGGGGGATTGGACTCAGGGGCACTCGACCACTGAGCCACATCCCCAGCCCTTTTTGTATTTTTTATATAGAGACAGGGTCTCACTGAGTTGCTAAGTGCCTCGCCATTGCTGAGGCTGGCTTTGAACTCGTGATCCTCCTGCCTCAGCCTCCCAAGTGCTGGGATTACAGGCGTGCGCCACCACGCCTGGCTTTGGCTAAATTTTAAGTGAACCAAAATTTCCCACTTTTTCATGTTCAATTTTCAAAGTCTACTTTTAAAACAGTAAACTTTTATCTCTACAGCATGTCTTGTAGAATATACTTTGTAATGGAATCTACAGATACTTGGAAGTGGCTTTTAAAATTACCAGTTTTTGTTTGTTTGGTACTAAGGATTGAACCCAGGAATACTCTACCACGAAAACATGTCCCCAGTCCTTTTTTTTTTTTTTTTTTTTTTTTTTTGGTGGTACCGGGGATTGAATTCAGGGGCACTTGACCACTGGGCCACATCCCCAGCCCTTTTTTGTGTGTTTTTATTAGAGACAGGGTCTCACTGAGTTGCTAAGTGCCTCGCCATTGCTGAGGCTGGCTTTGAACTCGCGATCCTCCTGCCTCACCTTTTTTTAAAGTTTATTTTGAGACAGGGTCTTGCTAAGTTGCCACACTGGTGATGGGATTCTCCTGCCTCAGCCTCTGAGTAGCTGAGATTAAGGGCCTGTGCCACCTAGCCACATAACATTATGAGTCTTTAATTATACCCAGGTGACATAAACGAAATGTACCAAAACATATATGGATGGATGAGTATATGGATACTTTGTGTGATAAGACAAAAAGTGTTAATTGTATGGTTGGAGATATGGACAAGGCACAGGGTTCAATCCCTCCACCACGAGTTCTGATCAGAAAAAAAGAAAAAAAAAAAACATTTTTTTAACTGTAGAATGAAGGTAGTGGATACATGGGTTGTTCATTATACAATTCTTTTGACTTTTTCTCAATGTTTAAAAATTTTCATAAAACAGGGAAAGTGACTTGTTTTGCTCAAGCAGAGGCACAATTTTTACTTTCGTTTATAGAGCTCTTGTGAGAGTCACAAATTTCTATTGTACATTGTAAACCAGCACGCAGGTTTCCTTTGATGGAAAATAATATAATTAGCCGGGCACGGTGGCGCACGCCTGTAATCCCGGCACTTGGGAGGCTGAGGCAGAAGAATCCGAGTTCAAAGCCAGCCTCAGCAATGGAGAGACACTAGCAACTCAGTGAAATCCTGTCTCTAAATAAAATACAAGAAAGGGCTGGGGATGTGGCCCAGGCGAGTGCCCTGAGTTCAATCCCCGGTACCAAAAAAAAAAAAAAAAAAAAAAAAAAAAAATAAAGAATACAATTAACCGAGCAATTAACCAAAATACAAGATAGCTCAAAATACGTAATTGTTACATGGAAAAAGCGACCCATTTACCCAGATTTCGGAAGAGATGTGCATAAACAGGAGAAAAGGAATGGTTTTGTGACTGCAACGTCACCGGTCTTCAAGCGGGCCGGCGTGGTGGACGGCTGTGTATTTCGGTATCCCTCGCTAGAGAGAGACAAGTACTAAGCAAATCACGCCGCTCCACTCATAGAAACACAGGACAATCATGCGGCTTGAGTGAAGCGATGGCGGAGGCAGAACGAGTGGCTAGGGTGTCCGGGAATGACCCTCGCTGGACCTGACCTGCAAGACGAGGTTCATAAAGATTCCTACATCTGAGGGCTGTGGTAATATGACACGGAAGAGCAGCAGCAGATTCATGACCCATCACCCGACAGTCTTAATTGTGACATGAAGGAGGAAGCTGGACCAGATGTCTCAAAATCTTTACGGTCTAGATTACTGTGGGAAGATCTGGGCTCTCAGACCACCGTCCCCTCGGAACAGAATTCATCAGAAAAATCCTTGAGCACCCTGGACGCCGTCGATCCTGCGCATGCGCGGGGATGATCGCCCGCCCCACCCTCCTGAGGTGAATGGCCTATTCCATTCCTGAGGGATGATGAGGGTGGGGGAGACTTGGAAGCCTGGACCCGAAAGTGCAGGTGCGTCACCAGTTATTTACAGACCTTCACTACACGAAATATAATTTGTGATTATTTTACTTCTAACTCTATGATTGCTACAGGCTTCTTAATAAAGTGAATTTGGTTCGGTTCCACCATCTAATCTCCCCCTCTCACCTGGGAGCGTTAGGGCTGGCCGGCGTGACGGCCAGGTACGGAAGCCTAGAGGGCCACGCCCACCTCGACGGGGCCCCGCCCCGCCTCGCCTCCCGCACCCGGCAGGTTCTCCACCCGGCGGCGCAGCCGGGCAGCTCCTCCTCGTCTCCGCCCCGCCGGCCGCGGGCGCGGGGGACGTCAGCGCTGCCAGCGTGGAAACCACCGCCGGGCGCGGGAGGCGGAAGTAGTGCCCGGGACTGCCGGGCCACCCACCGGACTCCGCCAGCCGCCTCAGCCATGGACGCGTCCCTAGAGAAGGTCCGTCGGGAGGGTAGGGCGGCGCTGTGGCCCAGGCCCCCGCCTCTGGGGCGTCTGTTTCCCCGCGAGCTGCCACTGTGACCCGGGGAGGGGCCGGGGGCTAACCGGCCGCCGAGGAGGTCCGGCCGCGAGGGCGTGCGGCCGGGCCTGGCCACGTCACGGCCGGGTTCTGTCGCGGCCGACCTCAGGGCCTGCCGAGGTTCCGCGAGGGGCCGGGCCGGCCCCCTCGGGTGACGACGGCTACCAGTTTGGACCCCACAAGCGCCAGGGAAGGAGCCCCAGTGGTTTCGAAGCCAATTGCAAGGTTTTCTGTGGTTTCCAAGTTAGAAAGAAAATTGTTAAGAGCGGTGGCCTTGCAATTTCATCGTGCACAGGGCCCTTGGTAAAAATACAAGATGTGTATCTCTGGTGTGGACCTCTGGGGGGTGGGACTCGTATTGCATGTTTTACCAGTCCCCCCACGTGATTCTCATCGTGTAGACTGTGAACCCCGGGCAAGAACCTCTAGGGTCTAGAAAGAGGTGGGTATTTCATAGATTGTGAATTTAGTTTCGGGGACTGCAGCTGCTCCACAACTTCTTGGCTCCTCCCTTGTGGTGTCCAGGAAAGGCCTTGGCGTCAACCCTCCCCGCGCCCCCCCCCCCCCCACCAGCTCTTTACCCTGATTTCCCCTTGACAGAACAGCAGCGTGGTGTACCAGGCTGATTGCTCTGGCAGGTGAAATGGATTCTAATTGTCCTGATCTAGGGCTTGTAAATGAGAACAGGTCCTGCCTTCAGTGCCTGACATTGTCTTTCCTCAGAACCCTACTCTGTTCCAGCTTGGGATTCTGCTTGTCCAGTTTGATGCAGACGCAGTTTTTCTTACATGTGGAATTCAGGAGCAATGCTGGTGTTTTAAGACTGCTTCCTTTTAATTTGAATGGGCAGAAATAACATACTTTGTTTTCAAAGCAGCAGCTGCCATAGATTTGTTCATTTGTCACTGGAGAACTGAAGGCAGAAATTTGTAGAAGTTGAGCCAGATAGCTTCACAGGCACACAGTGGTACAGCCTATTCCTTGGTTGTTTAACATAAATTGGATGGAAGATAATCAAGAAAAGGAAAAGACAGTATCTTTTTATTGAGTCTTCTGATTAGCACAATGCCTACCTGTTAGTACTTCTAATTTCATTCAAGATCAGTGGCTCTCAACCATGAGCAGTTTTGTTCCCTGAGGAACATTTGGCAATATCTGAAGATTTTTTAGATGGTCACAAGGTGAGGATGGGAGGGTGCCAGGGAGATGCTGGGGGTTCCCAGTAGGAAGAGGCCAGGGATGCTGCTAAACTTCTCCACTGTGCAAAACAACCACCCACACCAGATAATTATCTGGGAGGTCAGTAGTACTGAACCTGAGAACCCTGGTCAAGATCATGTGTGTGACACAGTAGTTGAATATAAAATGATGCTAAAAATGTCTCTTCTGTGTTGTTTCTAATTTTCATAAGAAGGTGGGGTCGGCTTTATGTCATTCAGTTAGAAACCTGAAAGAAATGGAGTCATTTTTTTTCCTCCAAGAGTAGCTCTTTATAAGCAAATCTGCAAAGCAGAGTGGGTTGGAATCCTGCTTTAAATATTACTTTTCTGACATTTGATTAGTAAATTATGGTGGATGCGCCCTAAATGTTAATGATGATAAAAGAATTTAAACTCTCCAAATGAAGATCTGAAGAGGTACTTGAACTCCAGCATGATTAAAGGTGGGGTCTTCATAAAAATTGCACAAAACTTAGGAATTCAGAATATGTAGGCTGTAAGTTTCTGCCTTAGGCCAGTGTGAAAATTCTGAATGTTTTTTTTAGAGCTAGGTTTGTGTTTCATTTTTATATTTAATGAAGTAATAAGAAATTTCACTTATAATGAACAATTTCTGTTAATGCGCAGTGGGCAGAAAAGAAAAAGCTTTGCCATATTATGAATTCTGACTGACATGTGTTCTGAAAAAACAAAAGTGAAACATTGAATTGTGTCCATTATTCCCCTTTCTTTGAGAAATAGACTATTCTGGGTTAAATTCTACATTGCTAATATAATTTGAGACCTATTTGAACAGTTCTGAACAATCCCATTTAAACTGATCTGTGCATAATTTATATGGCTGTAGAAACCACAGCGTTATTTTATACTCATCTAAAGTTTCAAATACTATCTCAGAGAGGTGGTATGCTGCCATCATTTAGTAGAATCTCCTTACATTTCCTTTGGTTCAAATATAATTCTGTATCCTTGCATTTTCATGGAGTAGTATGTAAATGTGCAGCCCTGCCATGACAGAGCCACTTTCTTATATTGATTTGCTTTTCTTTCATCAGAGTATCAGTTCTCTTGTACCTGAAATGAGGTATATCTTAAGAAACCATGTAGCCTGATTGAGAGGGCAAGGGATTCAAGCAGGAGAGTAGGAATAGGGGTGGGGTCTTGAGCCTTCAGTACTCTATGTCCCATTTAAAACAGGGCCCTGTAGAATAATCTCACAGTGTTTACTTATGTTAATATTCAAGTGAAAAAATGCCACAGGAAGTAATTGCTAATGGTGACAATCTTAATAAATTATTCACCGTATACACATCTACACTTTTCAGTTAAGGACCTGCGACTTTATACCTTTTCCTGTTGCTTGAAAAATCTCTTCCTGGGTATTGTGTTTAAACAAGGCGTTCTGCAGTTTGCCTTGGATTTACTTTAATTTTTGCAGTACTGGGATTTGAATCCAGGACACTTTACCACTGAGCTACATCTCCACCCTTTTTATTTTCTATTTTGAGACAAGGTCTCACTAAAGGCCAAGACTGGCCTTGAACTTGTGATCCTCCTCCTCAGCCTCCCAAGTAGCTGAGAGTACAGGCATGTGCCACAACACCTGACACTTGAGTTTACTTTAATTCCATCCTTGAGCAAACGTGGGGCAGAGTTTGCCAACTTCAGCATTCCTGACCTTTTGGGCTAGATGATTCTTTGTTGTGGGGGCTGTCCGTGTATTGCAGCATGTTTAGCAGCATCCTTGACCTCCTACTGTCCAGATGCTAGTAGTACTTTCTCCCCCGAGTTGTGGCAACTAAAAATGGCTTCAGGTGGAGGTAGTTGTCCCCTATGGATGGAAAGAATTGCCTCTGGTTGAAAATCAGAATCTAGAGCTGTGCTGTCCTTTGCAGAGCCAGTAGGCACCGTGACCAACTTAAATCTGGATTAATTAAGCTAATAAAAAAAAAAATTGGTGGTTGAATGAGATGGATATCATTATCCTAAATGCATGATTGAAGATCTAAATGGTACTTATATACTTTGTATACAAACAGTTGTATGTAAAAAGATGCTATACTTGTGCATTATGAATAAGTAAATAATTAAAATAATTTTAAATTCATTTTCTCATTTATACTAACCACATTCCAAATGCTCAAGAGCCACATGTTTCTTGTGACTTACGAGGCAGCACGTGTGTAGTCCATTTTCATGACCAAAGAAAGTTCTACTGGATAGCACTATAGTGCTGGACAATTTGTTATATCTACTTCTTATCTGAGAGGCAACTTGAACTGTTTGTTCCTTAAATAATTACAGCTCACTCCTGTAATCTCAGAGGCTTGGGAGGCTGAGGCAGGAGGATCGTGAGTTCAAAGCCAGTCTCAGCAACTTAGTAAGGTCCTAAGCAACTCAGTGAAACCCTGTCTCTAAAATACAAAAAAGGGCTGGGATATGGCTCAGTGGTTAAGTACCCCTGGGTTCAACCCCTGGCACCAAAAATAATAATAATTACAACTCAGCTCCTTTTTGTTTCTCGTTTTTATCCTAGGCTAAGTTGTTTGGTTTTTTTACCCCCCTTCTTTTTGGGTCTGATTTTGGAAAATCTTTTATCACCTTGATATTATGCTATAAGTTTTTAAGGAGCAGCATGAATGGAACATTTCCAATCCTTACTTGCTGATAAAGCCTGCCAGAATTTCTTTTTTTTTTTTTTTTTTTTTAATATTTATTTAAGCCAGGAGTGGTAGCGCACGCCTGTAATCCCAGCACTTGGGAGACTGAGGCAGGAGGATCGCCAGTTCAAAGCCAGCCTCAGCAATAGCAAGGCACTTAGCAACTCAATGAGACCCTGTCTCTAATAAAATACAAAAAAGGGCTGGTGATGTGCCCCTGAGTTCAATCCCTGGCACCAAAAAAAAAAAAAAAAAAAAAAAAAAAAAATTTATTTGCTTTTAGTTGTACACAATATATTTATGTTTACGTGGTGCTGAGGATCGAACCGGGCTGCGCACGTGCTAGGCGAGTGCTCTACCACTGAGCCACAACCCCATCCCCAAGCCTGCCAGAATTTCTATCCCTGCTTAAAGTGTGAGAGAAGAGCCCCTATTAGGCAAGCTTGCAAAGATCAGTTTCCTTCTGTGCCTTTGCAGAGTCTACTTTTCTGTGTAGAATGGGAGGTGTTGTATGCAGACCTGACAAAATGTGATTTTGGCTTTTGTTTAAAGTGGATCCCTGCATCATTATGAAATGAGAGTTTTGCATACAGGTGCAGGGTGGCTGTGTCAGTAAATGATTACCTAGTGGCTGGGCACTGGGGGAAGACTGATGGGACCTAACCGTGACACAAAGTTCTTGCTCCTAAAAACTTATAACCTTGGTGTTTGTTGATTTATTCAGGATTGCAGAGGTGGTCCCCAGTCCCATGTGTACTCCATTATATCCAAGATTTTGAGTTCTAATTGTAGGTAGGAGTTGATTGACCTTAGTTTTGTCTGACTTCACCAAAAGCAGAAAGCTGTTTTGATTCGCACTTTTTTTGTTAGCTGAAGGTCAGCTATGGTCAAACCCCAGTGCTGGGCACTGAGACTACAGATGATTAAGACATGATCCCTCCAGGAAGGTATGTTTGTAAGGAGTATACACATTTTTAAGACAAAATCTGGAATAGCAAGGAGGGGTAAAACTAGCATGACTTAAGAAACAAGCAGGGAGTGCATGGAGTGACCAGGAAAGATTTTTGTGGAAGAGATTCTTTAAGTAGAATATTTAATTTGTAATTATACTTTTCTAGAGTTTGCTTTAATTGTGAAGGTTGTGTACACTTATACTTTGTGATATGATTGTCCTCATATTTTTGTTGGCAAAATATGAATCAAGACAGAAAAGCCATTTCACATCTTTTTTTTCAATTTGTTTATTCTTTTTAATTATACATGACAGTAGAATGTATTTTGACATATACACAAATGGAGTATAACTTCCCATTATTGTGGTTGTACATGATGTGAAGTTTCACTGGTCATGTATTCATATTTGAACATAGTAAAGTTATGTCTGCCTGCCCCCCATTCCCTGCCTATTGAGAGTCAGCATCTGTATATCAGAGAGAACACTCTGCCTTTGGGTTTTTGGGATTGGCTTATTTCACTTAGCATGATAGCCTCCAGTTCCATCCATTTACCAGCAAAGGCCATAATTTCATTCTTCTTTATGGCTGAGTAATATTCCATTGTGTATATGTACCACATTTTCTTTATCCATTCATCTATTAAGGGCACCTAGGTTGGTTGGTTCCATAGCTTAGCTATTGTGCATTGAGCTGCTATGAACGTTGATGTGGCCACATCACTATAGTATGCAGAGTTTAAGTCCTTCGGGTATACGCTGAGGAATGGTTTACTGGGTTATATCTCTCTTTTTTAACACCATTATTGAATCCAGGGGCACTTTACCACTGAGCCACATACCCAGCCCTTTTTATTGTTTTGAGACAAGGTCTTGCTAAGTTGCTGAAGGTCTCACTAAGTTGTTGAGACTGGCCTCAAACTTGAGATCCTCTGCCTCAGCCTCCCCAGTCACTGGGATTACAGGCATGTGCCTCTGTGACCGGCCCATTTCATCTTTTGAAGTTAAATCAAATGTTTAAAAAAAAAAAAAAAAGAGAGAGAGAGAGAGAGAGAGAGAACCAGCATCTCTAGACATATTGAAAATTTCCAAAAATTCCTTTCTGAAATTTGATTTACTGAACTAAAATTAAATCCATTTTCTTCAAGCAGTTTTCAAGGGCCATAGAATATTCCAGACTTTTGGTTTATTTGCTAGTAGCATTGAAATAAGTTTTTTTTTTTTTTAGTTCATTTTAGTTATGCATAATGTTAGGGTTCATTTTGATGTAATTATACAAGCATGGAATATAATTCGGTCCCCAGTACTTGTCCTTTCTTTCCCTTTCTTCCTTCCCATTTCCTTCCCTCTACTCCCTTGAGCTCTGTCCTATTTTCATGGAATCCCACCCCACTACTCCTTCCCCGCTTATTTTGGTCTAGCTTCCACATCAGATAAAACATTCAACCTTTGACTTTCTGGGTCTGGCTTATTTCATGTAGCTGATGGTCTCCAGTCCATTTACCGGCAAATGTCTTAATTTCATTCTTTGTGGATGAATAATACTTTGTTGTGTACATGTACCACATTTTCTTTTTTTTTTTTTTAATATTTATTTGCTTTAGTTGTACACAATGCAATGCATTTATGTTTACGTGGTACTGAAGATCGAACCCAGGCCGCGCACGTGCTAGGCGAACGCTCTACTGCTGAGCCACAACCCCAGCCCCCACATTTTCTTTATCCATTCATCTATTGATGGACATGTAAGTTGGTTCCAATAGCTTGGCTATTACGAATAGTGCTGCTATAAACATTGATATATGCAATAGGTTTTCTGTTTTGTATTGCTGCTAATGTTAAGTATCAAGGTCCCTGAAGGTTAGATAGTCTTTGGAATCCAGACTTGGTCCCCATCTACTTTTAATTTCTGTGGAAGATGCCTTCTGAGTTAAAAATGACTGAGGGGGGGCTGGGGTTGTTGCTCAGTGGCCGAGCACTTGCCTAGCATGGGTTCAATTCTCAGCACCACATATAAATAAACGAATGAAATAAAGGTCCATCAACAACTAAAAAATTATTTTAAATAAATAAAGGTCCATTGACAACTAAAAAAAATTTTTTTAAATGACTGAGCGTCAACTTTTCCTGTAACCTTTTGTTGTTGTTGTTGCAGAAGAGAAAAAACAGCAAAATAATGCCTTCACTTGAAAATTGCTGATTTTGTATGTACACTGGAAATTGTTGAATATTGGCAACTTCACACAGTTCAGCCTTAAAAGTCTGAAGACATGTATCAGAATTGGTGGTTTCTGTTCCTTAGAACTTATCTTAGTATTTTTAAGATTTGATAACTATCATTGTTCTACATAATTCCAGTTCAGTTTTGGAAGTCATGATATTAATAATTTTTTTTCTTATTTTTGGTGCTGGGGGTGAAACCCAGGGCCTTAGACAAGCTAGGTGAGTGCTCTACCACTAGGTTGTGCCCCCAGCCCAAGGATAATAGATAACCTTTATTTTTCAGATTTGATCACCTATTGACAAATCCTAGGCTTCTTTAAAGTGTTTCTATCAGTGAAAAAGTCATATTAGTTATTATGTAGCAATTTTCTTTTAGTCCCAAAATGAATGTATGATTCCAGATAAACTAGAAAGATTTTAGAAGTAAAGGCCTATCGTGTAGTGTTTTTCCCTTTGTGTAGTTATTTGGAAGCATTTACTCATGATATATTATTTCTAAGTGAACTGATTGTTCAGAAGCAGTGGTCTTTTAGTAAGGCATTTTTTTGAAACTTGGATTTCTGATATTTCCAGTATGACTCAAAGACAAGTGACTTGAATGCCTTTCCTTCTCCCTCCATATACTGCTCTCTATGACTGGGGTTTGATGTCTGGTGTTTTAATTTTGTTGCCTACTTAACTCTACCAGATTTTTTACCACTCTGTTGTGTATTTTTGCCCCATCTGTTTTTTTTCTGCCTCTCTTCTTAAGGAATTTACAAAATTAAATACTACTAGGCATACTTTAACAGCACTGGCACTTTCCTTTTCAAGTAGGAACATTATGATGCTTAATGAACCAATAATTACAGTATGTCTTCCTGTCCTCACAGACACACTCAGGCATAGAGTGAATGATAGTCAAAAATGTCTTCAGAGAGCATCCAATTCTAAGAAGATGATAGGAGACAGGAGTGCCTGGTTCTTAGTCAAATATTCCACTGTTGAAATCAGGCAAAAATGCTTTTGAAAATATAGAAATTGAGACTCCAACAAGGTAAATGTACAAGTCACTATATCAACTTGGAGAATTCCTCTCCTTTTCTCCCATCTCTGACCCATAAGGAACAGTGTGCTCTTAGGGCTTTTCAGATGTAATAGACAGGTGGTTTTGGGGATACTTCTTTAACTAATACTAGATGGCCGACAATGTTTGTTTTTACTTGGAAAGAAAAAAATACATGATTTTTGGAGACATAAAGGTTGAATGATTATCACCATTGGCCTTGTTTGGAAAGTGATGTAAGACAGGAATAGAATGTTAGAAATGTTAGAAAAAGCAATCTGGAGCTTGTATCTCATTGCTTTGATTAGTTGAAGAAAGAGAGTGATTTTTATAGTCTAATGTTTTGTTGTAAATTTGCCTTTGATAACAAAGTCTCCAATATGAACAGCTGGTTTCTCTTTATTTATGTATTTTTCTTTCAATGGCTTTGGAGCCCCCATATGTGAACATTCCTCCACTCATCAGAACAGTTTATTGAACCTACAGTATTATATACTTCTTTAGAACTTGAGGCCTTTTGCATGCACAGCAGGTGTGCTACCACTCATCTATACTCCCAGCCTCTGTACTTCTATGAATGGTGAATGTTAGGATTTTGTATATTTTTAAAATTATAATTTGGACTTCTTTCCACCCCTTTTCTTTTTTTTTTTTTTTTTTTTTTTTAGTATTTATTTATTTACTTTAGTTGTACACAATGCAATGCATTTATGTTTACGTGGTGCTGAGGATTGAACCCGGGCCGTGCATGTGCAAGGCTAGCGCTCTGCCGCTGAGCCACAACCCCAGCCCCACCCCTTTTCTTTTTTTAACTCCAGTGCTGTGGATCAAATCTAGGGCCTTGCACATGCTGGACAAGCACTCTACCTCAGCCCACACTCTATTTCTCAAGCAGCATTTATTCACATACCATCTTAATAAATTTTGACACCTGTACCATAATTTTGCTGAAAATCTTCTTTTGACTTTAAATCAGTTCACCCTTATTTTTGTTTAAATTGAAGGACATTAACACATGATGAAATTACCCATTTGAATTAGACATTTTGTGTTTTGGAGATTGTTTATAGAGTCACATAACCACCAGCATGATCAAGATATGGAGTGTCTTGTGGACCAGGGGTGTGACCCAGTGGTAGCATGCACAAGTTCCTGGGTTCCAAACCCAGCACCACACCACCACCTGCACAGAGATATTGAGCATTTCTGTCTCCTTAAAAAAATTTCCCCTGCATCCCTTTGCAGTTTCCCTGACCTGCTTTCTGTCATTCTAGGTTAGCCCTCTCTACCTATATAACCTTTTTGTTGTTGTTAACTTAGGTTTGGGCTAAACAGTAATGTCTCTGAATTCAGGGATTCAAAGTATTATCTTCTTTACAATACATGCAAAAGTAAATGTATACTTTTTTAAAGTCACAATTTGGCAAACTGGTTTAAGTGAAGAAAATATATATAAGAGCTTAACTAATCAAGCTTAAAAGCGGAGAAATTTAAAGTGACAGTATGTAGTAATTCCCAAATTTTAAGTCCTAGAGACCCCTTTTACAATTTTTTTAGGAATAAATTGTTTTTTAATTTTTTATTTTTATTCTAATTTGTTATACATACTTGCAGAGTGCAAGTCATTTCGTATTACATATAAAGAGCACAATTTTTCAAGTCGCTGGTTTTATCCCTTTTACAATTTTTTACCATAGTTTTGAAAGGTTATGATAAGCATCCTCTTAGTTAATAAACTTATTTGGTATATTTTTTTAGTTGTAGATGGACACAATACCTTTATTTGTTTATTTTTATGTGGTTCTGAGGATTGAACCCAGTGCCTCACACATACCAGGCAAGCACTCTACCACTGAACCACAACCCCAGCCCAGTAAACTTTATTTATTTAAAAGTGATGTTTAGGGGCTGGGGTTATGGCTCAAGTGCCAGAGCACTTGCCTAGCATGTGTGAGGCACTGGGTTTAATTCCCAGCACCACATAAAAATAAATAAAGTAAAGGTCCATTGAAAACTAAAAAAAAATTTTAAAAAGTGATGTTTGTCCCACTACTAGTAACTGCAAATGTCCATCAAAGTGGTGTTTTTTTCAAATTGTAGGTTGCATCCTGTATATGGGGAGCTAAATTACTTTGGCAATTTATGACTAGCAGTTTTCAAATGATGGAACAGAACAAAATAGAAAATAAGATGTAGGGCTGGGATTGTGGCTCAGCGGTAGAGTGCTCGCCTAGCACGTGCGCGGCCCGGGTTCGATCCTCAGCACCACGTAGAAATAAATAAAGGCATTGTGTACAACTAAAATAAATAAATAAATTTTTAAAAAAAAAAAGAAAATAAGATGTATTCCAAATAATGAAAGAAATGGCCCAGTGTTATGCCTTATTGAGTTGATATAATTCTAACTAAAAGCAAATGTGATTGTCATCATTAATCTATGCAGCCATATTCCAAATTTATAATTTTCTTCTACCTTTTTTTGGAAAATTAACATTATACATGTAATATTTTTTCTGTTAGTGGCAAGGAGTGGTGAAGTATCTTAATATCCCGTGCTGACTGAAAGTGTTGAAAATCATTTAGTAGAAAAGTGATACTCATAAAGGATCACATTGAAGAGAAGGGCTTGTTTTACCTAAGTCTTTTTAAATTCTTAGTTCTGTGACAGCATACAATTGAATGGTACCCCTCAGGAGTACTGAAATTCAGTTAAGTTCCTCTATGCATCATCTGTTAGATATGATTGTAACAGAAATACTGAATTCACTTAGTTAATACAGCAGAATCACCCATAGCTGAAATATAATTTGTAAATTTGCAGCCAAATGAGAAATGTAACTTTCTGAATTCACAGCAATGCCACCCATCAGTGTTGTGATTAAAACCGTGTGTGTGGATGGTCACACTTTGTAAGTGCTCTGTTGCATGCTTTTTGTTTTTTTTCTAATGGTGTAATTGCTACAAGCCTCTTTAAGGCTTAAGGACCCAGGGTCAGAGGAGGTGCTAGGAATCTGCCTATGGCTTACAGTGCTCATTTCTGGCAACACCCCTAAAATGACACATTCACAATGGTGGGCTTGTTTGAGGATGGTAGGAAGCAGACTGACCACTCCTCGACCTCAGGTGTGGTTGGAAATGTTTGGCTTGTCTGTTTTTAGAGGGACCTTTTTTCTGAAATTGTTTCTATTAGAACCCAGATTTTTAGGTGAGTTTCCTCAAGATTTGTATAAGGGAAAATGTATTCAAACATATTCATAGGTAGGAAAAGAAGTCCATTGCAGCAGTCCTGTGAGATCCTAATACTGATGCCACTGGCAGCCCCTGCCCTTCAGGTGTGCCACTGTCCAGTTTCATGTTATCTTTTATCCTTTTTTTTTTTTTGGTACCAGGGATTAAACCCAGGTGTGCTTAACCACTGAGCCATATCCCCTCACCTTTTTATTTTTTATTTTGAGACAGGGCCTCACTATCTTGCTGAGGCTGATCTTGAACTTGAGGTCCTCCTGCCCCAGCCTCCCAAGCCACTGGGATTATAGGCATGCACCACCACACCCAGCTTTTTTTTTTTTTTTTTTTTTTTTTTTTTTTTTTTTTAACTAACTCACATAAACCTCCCTGGGCTTTGCTGAATAATGGTGTAAGATCTGAAGTAAACATTTTAGTTAAGGGTAGGGTAATTGCACATCCTGGTTTTCCCAGGACCGTCCCAGTTTGTACCTTTAGTCCTGGTTTAATTATTAATAGTATCCCCTTTCACTCTTGAAAATGTCCCAGTTTGAATGATAAGTTTATAGTTTCTAGTACAGACTGTTATAGAATTGAAATTTTCCCTGTACAGAGAATCATTCTTTTTTTCTAACTGAAAATGTTAAGCAAAGGTCATGTTTTAAATTAAACCTAGTTATAATGATTTTTGAGTATAAGAGCTTTTTCAGAGTGAGAGTCGCTTCATTTACTTAAGTCATAAAGAAGCAGTACTGACTAGTGCTTAAGAGCACTGGTTTTAGAGTAATAAAGACTTAAATTCTGGCTCTAAAGCATACTAACTCTGTGATTTTGTGTTAATTAGGAAATAGTATATGTAAAGGGGTTAATTAGCATCATGCCTGGATTATAGTAAGCAACCCAATAAATGTAATTATTAAGGAAAATAAATCTTACTGAATACTTAAGTTCTGTGGCAAACTCTGCTTGGTGCTGAAAGATAAGGAAATTATGGCATTATTCCTAAGAACCTGACATAGAACCATTTTGCCTGTCAATATCATAAAGCAATCTCCTTCTGTATGCTGAAAATTGGCATCTATATGCAGTTTAATTCTTTATTCATTTAGGTTTGTGTCTGGCTGTTGCCCTGATGTTATATAGCACCATTTATCACAACACGGCTTTTTATCGGGCTCTGTAACAGATACTGAACATATGAAATGTGAATAACAAAGTAGTGAATGCCCTTAGTAGAAGCTTATGTACGCGTGGTTTTTAGTTTTAAGGGATCCATTAATAAATATACAACTTTTCTTTGAACATTCCTTGGCTTAGAACCATGATCCTGCCACTGGTAACATTTTTTATCTTGGATTATCCAGTTAATGCAACAAGCATGTGAGGGTCTACAGCTTTGGAGTTGTGTTCATATTTAATTTACTCCATTGTAAATACAAACACCACTTTCCCTATCCATCCATTCCCACTCTCTGCTCACCCCGCTAAAGCAAGAGGGAGGGAGGAGTTTGAATGTGTGCCAGGTCTCCAAAATGAGGGAGACTCAGAAGTGGGGTGATCCTTTCTCCTTTCTCAGTGTGAGCATCTTGTCATTGCCTGTGATTCTAATGTTTATAGATTCATATTGTTCACATACAGAGGCTTCTAAAAGTCATCTTTTTTCTGTTCTTAACTGCAAAATTTGTTCTGATTCAATAGGGACAATTAGCTGTGTTAAAGAGATACTATGTTGATATCCAGTGCTAGGAGTAGAGCAAACTCTGGACCTTTGGTCCTATAAGAGAAGTCAAAATTAGTGGGAGTATGAATCCTTATTTTCAAGAAGCTCATGATCTAAGCTGGTGCAATGGCACATGCCTGTAATCCAAGCTGCTCTGGAGTCTTAGGCGGGAGGATTGCAAGTTTGAGGCCAGCCTGGGCAACTTAGCAAGACCCTGTCTCAAAAATAGTGAAGGGCTGGGGATATAGCTCGATTGGTAGAGTGCTTGGCTCACATGCACAAGGCCCTGAGTTCAATCCCCAGCACCACAAAAAAATAAATAAAATTAAATTGAAAGGGCTGGGGCTATAGCTCAGTGGAAGAGTGCTTACCTAGCATACACAAGGCCCTGGGTTCAATTCCCAAAAGAAAAAAAAAGCCCTCAGGGTCTACTTGGGGAGTATATCTCTGCTAGAAAGAGCATCCCAAAAAAAGATTCACAGTAAGGGATATAAGGAATCATGAGCATAAATGGCAGTTGCATATTAGAATGTCCTAATTTCAAGGGTTCTGTTCCCTTGTTCCTATAAATATAATCATTTTTGTCAAGCAAAGAGGTTTCACATTTGGTTCAAACAAAAACGGCATTAGTATCATTAGAGGGTATGTTAAAGAGTGAAAGTGCTTCTATCCACAGGGGTTTCTTGGAAGTACTGAATTGTGGTTGAATAGGTAGCCAGAGGAAGATAATAGGCCCAGGGATGTTCAGCTGGGACAAGTGTTAGAAGCATGAGGTATGAAGGTCTGAATGATCAACCCAGCAAAACTGCTTATCTTTTCATTGGGCCAGATGATAGGGGACACAGATTGGAGTCACAAGAGATGAGGATAATGGAGAACATAACAGTGGACTTAGGAGTTAAGATATGTTCTCTTGACTATTATCTGTTCCTCCTCTTCATAATCAGAGCACTGAGATGCTTTAGATTACTTTCTAACCTGTCTCATGGTTACATTTAAGTTGTGGATTTTGTTAAAAACACCTATTTGAAATGATTTTTCTAATTTGTTTAAACATCAGAATGGATGTGGCTACATGATTATTTTGTAAGCCCTTGTGGAGTCAGTGTGATGTAATAGAGGCTGGGAACGGGAGTTAGGACCCAGGGTTCTGGCACTATGCTGTCATTTATTAGCTCTATGACTGCTGGTAAATCACTTCACCTCTCTGTCTCAATTTCCTCACCTCTAAAATGTTAGGCCAGAATCAGAGGTTTTTATGCTATACCTTTTCTTCTTAATAACATTTTTTCATATATTTGTTGACCATTCACATTTATTCTTCTGTGAAGTATCTGTTCAGTTCCTTTGTCCATTTATTCATTGGGTTATTTGTCTTTTTGGTGTTAAGTTTTTTGAGTACTTTATATATTCTGGAGGCTAATGCTCTATCTGAGGTACAGGTGGCAGAGACTTTCTCCCATTCTATAGGCTCTCTCTTCATGTTCTTGATTGTTTCCTTTGCTGTGATGAAATATTTTAGTTTGATATAATTCCATTATTGATTCTTGATTTTACTTCTTGCATTTTAAAAGTATCGTTGAAGAATTCAATTCTTTTTTTTTTTTTTTTTTGGTACCGGGGATTGAACTCAGCGGCACTAGACCACTAGGCCACATCCCCAGCCCTTTTTTGTATTTTTATTAGAGACAGGGTCTCACTGAGTTGCTAAGTGCCTCGCCATTGCTGAGGCTGGCTTTGAACTCGCGATCCTCCTGACTCAGCCTCCCAAAGTGCTGGGATTACAGGCGTGCGCCACCGCGCCCGGCTAAGAATTCAATTCTTAAGCCCACGTGGTGGAGATTTGGGCCTACTTTTTCTTCTAGTAGGTGCGGGGTCTCTGGTCTTGGTCCACTTAGAGTTGAATTTTGTACAGAGTGGAAGATAGGGGTCTGATTTCATTTTATTCCATATGGATTTCCAGTTTTCCCAGCACCATTTGTTAAAGAGGCTATCTTTTCTCCAAAGTGTTTATTGTCACCTTTGTCTAGTGTGAAATAACTATATTTAAGTGGGTTTGTCTCTGTGTCTTCTATTCTGTACCATTGGTCGTCTTCATGTCTGTTTTGGTGCCAATACCATGCCATTTTTGTTACTATAGCTCTGTAGTATAATCTGCCTCCTGTGGAAGGCCCAAAATTAATTAATTAATTAATTAATTTAATTTATTTATTTATTTATTTTTTTGGTGCCAGAGATTGAACTCAGGGGCACTCCACCACTGGGCCACATCCCCAGCCCTTTTTTGTATTTTATTAGAGACAGGGTCTCACTGAGTTGCTAAGTGCCTCACCATTGCTGAGGCTGGCTTTGAACTCCTGATCCTCTTGTCTCAGCCTCCCAAGTGCTGGGATTACAGGCGTGCACCACCGTGCCCGGCGGAAGGCCCAACTTTTTATCCATGCCATTCTCCCAAGAACCCTTGCCTAGATCCCTAAAGTCCCTTCTAGAATTTGACATTTTCTGATTCTTATATTGGTAAGCTTATTAGAATTTCTTGGACAAATATGAAAAGGTAATATAAAACTAAATGTAGCACACACTTTGCTGCACACCTGTGCTGTAGAAGATATTACCAGGTATAATAAGCAATATGAATAGAAAGAGAAATTTAGGTCCTCCTTCAAGCAGACACTTGGTGAGAAAGGAGAAGAGCGTTTCTGCAACTTTTTATAACACAATTTGTACTACATAGTGATCCAATGCACGATGCTGTGGAGATTGAGAAGAAAGGAAAGAGAGATTGATTCAGCTTCCTCCAGAAACATGCTGTGTTATGGAAGCTCTTGCAAAATAGACTTATGGGTATATTTGTTTCCTATGTCTGCTATAACAAATTATCACAAACTATGTGGTTTAAAACAACTGAAATGAAGCCAGGCATTATGGTGCACATCTGTTTCCCGACTACCCTGGAGGCAGAAGCAGGAAAATCACTTGAGTACAGGAGTTTGAGGTCAGCCTGGGCAACATAGCAAGAGCCCATCTCAAAAAAGAAAGAAAATGGAATGTATTCTCCTCCAGTTCTGAGAGCCAGAGTTTGTAATTCTTGTCTCTGGGCTGTAATCAAGCCTGGCCAGGCTGTGCTCAGAGGGAATGGTCTTCCCTTGCCTGTCCAGCTTACGACATTTTGCTAGCGTTCCTCAGCTCATGGTCACATCATTCCAATTTTCAAAGCCAACATCTTCAGATTTCTTTTGTCTTCATTTAACCTTGTGTGTGTAGTCTCCCTCTGCCTGCTCCTTTATAAGGATACATGTGACTACATTTAGGGCACCATTTCAAGATCCTTATTAATCACATCTACAAAGACTGCCATGTAAAATAGGTCCCAGGGGTTAGGATCTTAGGGAAGATGGGGGCGGTAAGTATTTTTCAGCCTATTACAGCAATAAAACAAGTAGCACACTATACATACTTTTTATGGACTTAGAGAAAAACTGGAATAACCTTGGAGTCCATTAATTTGGAACTAGTTAAATCAACCATGGTACATCCAAAGCATGGAATCAGGTATAATCACTAAGAAGAATGAAGAGAACATACTTATGTGGAACCATTTAAGTATTATTGGAAATTTACGTGTACATTATAATAAATTTATGAATTTTATAATAAAGTCAGAAGAAAGTGGACTTGCATTTAATTTTCCTGGGTGAATTATGTTACAGAACTGATAGAGGAGTGTTAATCTCTAATCTTGTTGGTTTGCTTCCCAGATAGCAGACCCTACGTTAGCTGAAATGGGGAGGAACTTGAAGGAGCCATGAAGATGCTGGAGGAGAGTCAGAGGTGAGTATGCAGGCAGAAGCCACCCTGCTTGGCATGTCCAACCTGTTTTCTGGTGGCATTGGTTTCCTTCTGTTAAAGACACCTCTTAACTCTGAAATGCCACACATAGCTTCTGCTGATTTTAAAACTGATATTTGTCTTGGGTTGGAGTTGCTTTGTAATTAAAGGACTTTGGAGGGAAGGGCATAATTTTCAGTTTTATCTGATAAGAGTTTTAGGTTGATAATACATTGGTTTGAATCTCTAAATACTTCTTACTGTAGATTCAGGTCAGAGAGGGCATCAACCAACAAAGAAATGGGTTGAAATGTTTTGTTGTTTGGTAGTGGTTTTCATGTTCTTTTCCTGAAACTCAAACTAAACTCCAAACTGGGACCTAGAAAGATGTGATAATTGTGTTTCAAACCCTACATCAGTTTTAAAGAGATTCTGGCTAACGTGGTCATTTTGAATGTTCAAATGTTAAAAATTTGGTGTGATAAAACATTTTTTTTCTTTAAATTAGACGAGTAGAGGATGAAAATGGGAAGAAGCTCATGTCAGAGGACATTCCAGGGCCACTCCAGGGAAGGTAGGTGGCAATAAAGTTTAGTACTTTTAGATAAGGTATAAATTTTTCTTAACCCAAGATTTACCATTGCTTAATTACAATTTTACTTACAATTTTAATTTGTGTCTATGTTTTTTTCCCCCTTTGTGGTGCTGGGGATTGAACTCAGGGCCTTGTGCGTACTAGCTAAGTGCTCTGCCATTGGACTATATCATTAGTCCTGCAATTTTAGTTTGAGCACAAAGAAAAAAAAATATTTCCTGCAGTATTAGAGATTGAGTCCAGGGTTGCTCTACCACTGAGCTACATCCCCAGCCCTTTTTAGATTTTACTGACTGACTGACTTATTAAATTTTTTGGTGCCAGGGTTGAACCCACTGAGCCATATCACCAGCCTTGTTTTTGTATTTTATTTGAAGACAGGGTGTCAGTTGCTTAGGGCCTTGCTAAGTTACTGAGGCTGGCTTTGAACTTGCAATCCTCCTGCCTCAGTCTCCTGACTGCTGGGATTACAGGTGTGTGTCACTTGGCCCAGCTAAGAATTTAAAGGGATTTATATGCAATGTAACATTAAAAAACTGGCTGGTTAGTGATAATGCTGAGCTTATCCACTTCTTCCAGAACTTAATACAACCTTGTGATTCAGAGCCATTCATGAATTTGTAATTATAACTAGAGTATAATACTTATTTCATTCTTAAAAACTGTGATCCATTCAGTCTACTGAGTTTTATTTTTAGAGATATTTTAATTTGCTAAGATTTGTCATTCTCATAATATCCTAAATGAAAGGAAAAGGTCAATTTTAGTCATTGATTAGCAGAGGGATTTAGTTCTTGATGACTAAAGTAAATCAAGTCCTTGTGGGTTGAACTACTAGTGGGGGGGGAAACTTTAAAAATAAGTAGCTGACTTCAGTTTTCAAAGGGTGCTAATTAGTCAGTCTAGAATTAAAGTCCCAGTCCAACTTCCCTGAGACAAACTTATTATTTTTTTAATTTATTTATTTATTTTTTTAATATTTATTTATTTACTTTAGTTGTACACAATGCAATAATGCATTTATGTTTACGTGGTGCTGAGGATCGAATCCAGGCCGCGTCCGTGCGAGGCGAGTGCTCTGCCGCTGAGCCACAGCCCCAGCCCTATTTTTTTTTTTTTATAACCAGGAAACTCCACGTAGGTCAACAGTACAACTCCCTTAAATTGTTCCTTGGCCTGAATATAAATTGTACAAGATTGCAAAAGCAAAGTATAGAGGAAGGCTCACAGTATGCCAGTAAATGTTGTATCTAACACACCCGGATGCTAATATTTTAAAATAGGCACGCCTACTGTAGCATAGATTGTGCAGATTTTTTAAATCTCTAGGCATGAGTGCTTTCTACAGCTCAAGAAGGAGAATAGGAAGCAAATACGGTGAGTCTCCTTGTTCCAGGCCTAAAGGGAATAAAAAGGGTTAAGTTTTGTCTATACTCCTGATTCCATGGAAGTTTCCTTAGAGACACTCCCAAGGACATCTGTAATTCTCAGAATGACAGCACATTAACACCACGAGTCAGGAGTACTCACACTTGGTAACACTGACATCCAGTCTTTGAGACTAGCGAGATAACAGGCGTAGTGTTATGTGCTTTACCCACCACCACTGTTGACTGTGTCCTCACCATCCTGTAATGAAAGGGCTTGGCCAGTGGGGATAGGTTACTCAAGGTCACAAGGCTAACCTCCAGGTGGGCCTCAAGTTTCCCTCCCCATCAGAGGATTAGAGCTCCTCTCACTTGAGGGTGAGCACCTTGGGGAGGTGGAATTTTAAGCATTGTTTTGACAGTGCTTCTTTATTGAAAGAAAAGTTTTATCAGTCATATTCTGATTAACAGAAATAGTACTTTATGTGTTGGGCATCACACATTGCCTTGCCACTGCTTAGGACTTCAGCCATTTGTATTGTTTCCACCCATCATGTAATGAACAGTTGCTAACGTTGCTTGGATGTCAGTAAATCTATTTTCACTCTAAGCAGATCTCAAGTTTCCCAACTTGGGAAAGAGGTGGTGGTAAATGATGTGTGCGTTACATATTTGAGGCTGCCAATCCAAGTAGACCAGCCTGCTACATGAAGGAAAACTAGGTGTTAGTGTGTTCTTGCTGCTTTTGTGACCTCCTAGCATTTTAGAAGGACTTTTGGCTCTTCAAACACATTCATTCACTATTCTGTCTCTGCTCCAGGATTCAAATGAACCAGTCAGTATTACCAGAGCAGGACTGGTCAAATTCTTAAAAATCAAACTCATATTTAAGTAAAGAGTTAATCACAAGTAAGGTAATATTTGGAAATCAGTTTATAACCTGAGGTTTGTTTTTGAAAAAGTATGAACTATATATCAAAGCACATCATTTCTCTTGTTGCTTCCCAATTAAAAAAAAATTATCGAAGCTAGTTTGGATAAGAGAAATAGTTGGGAGAGTGTGTGTGTGTGTGTGTGTGTGTGTGTGCGCGCGCATCGCACTCTTCCCACCAGTCCATCAGCTCTTTTTATTCTGCAGTGGACAAGATATGGTGAGCATCCTCCAGTTAGTTCAGAATCTGATGCATGGAGATGAAGATGAGGAGCCCCAGAGTACCCGGTAATGCAGAATGATTGGCAGCTTCCCTTTGAGAGTCTGTGTGTTCTTGATTTCTGTAGTGATTGCAGTCTGACAAGTGGCTCAAATAAGAAATTATTTTTCATTCAGAGTTACATATGACATTCAAATAATGTTCATTTTCTCTTTTCACAAAAACGTTTATGTACTTTTGGGTAATATATTTTGTAAAAAGGAGGCATTTAATAAAATTAGATCCTGTAGTTTTCATGGTTTGGGGTCTTACAGAAGGGACTAGTAGGACTGAAGAATAAATGCTGTGTGCTTTTCTCCCTCTTCTTCGTAAGAGTTACTGCAGCTGAAAATATTGGTGCCAGTCTACATTGTCTGGATATTGTCCATTTGTTTTATTTATTCATCTATTTATTTAGTTTCACTTTGTCTTTCATTTTTTTTTTATATTAAAAGTAATTCATTCTCCTTGTTCAGAATTCAGAAAGTAAAAATGAGTGTGCCAAGACAGCTTTCCTTCATACTTCTGCCTCCACCTGGTTCTCTTCCCTAAAGAGAGACAATTACTAGTTTCTTATATCTCCTTCCTTAGCTGTGTTATGTGTGTGTAACACAAGCAGAATGGCCATGCCCACCCCCTCTGGTACATAAATACCATTATATGTTCTGCACCTTGCTCTTTTCTGCTCTGTCTTCTAGTGTCAGTAATTAAGGTGGTTTTTTTATTTTTTAATATTTATTTGTTTTAGTTGTACACCATGCCTTTTTTTACGTGGTGCTGAGGATGGAAACCCGGCTGCGCACGTGCTGGGCAAGCACTCTACCACTGAGCCACAACCCCAGCCTGAGGCAAAAGTGTTTGGAGGGGTCTGAGAAGTGGGACTGCTAAGTCAAATGTGCATTGGGAACTGCAATAGGGTAGTGCCAAAGTTTTTTTCTTAGAGTTGAGCCAGTTCATTGTCCCACCCCGCAATGTCTGAGAATATTTCTTTTCTCACACCACTGCCTGCAAGGGTATTGTCACACTTAAGGATCTTTTGATAAGTGATGTTTTGACAAGTGAGAAATCTGATGTAAGATATTTCAGCATAATTTAAATTTATTTTATTTTTTTAAGGAACCAGGCTAAATGTCTTTTTATGTTTTAAGATGTATTTTATTTCCCTTTGTCCATGATCCTATTTGGTTCTTTATCTTTTTTTTATGTTTACAATTAACAGTTCTAAGCTTATTTCTTATTATTTAGCATTCTTTTTGTCTGTGTGTGTGGTGCTAGGGATTGAACCTGGGGCCTTGCCATGCGAGGCAAGCACGCTACCAACTGAGCTGTATCCCCAGCCCTAGTTATAAGATAAGGCAAATTAATCCATCTATTTTAATTGCATGTAAAACAAAACAAACCTAGTCCCCTTGGATTTGCTGTACTATTTTCAATAGCTATTTAATGCAAGAAATTGTTCTTAAACACTTCTTTCTAAAAATTTTTGTTCATTTTATCTTAGTTCTACCCATGTAGTTCTTTTTTTTCCCCAATTTTGGGGATGGAATCCAGGGCCTTGTGCTTAATGGGCAAGAGCTCTATTATTGAGCTACATCCCTAGCCCCTCCTCTGTAGTTCTTAAGGTTGGTATTTAATTTTTTTAAATACTATAAAAGTAAATTATTGAAAAACAGTTTGCACATGCTCAATTAACAGAGGGATATTTATTTCTTAGGACTCATTTTTAAAATATTTTTCCCTCCAAACTTGCAGTACTTTACATGCATTGATTTTTCTGAACTTCTGCCTTTTGGGACATTATGTGGATTTCAAGTCTAACATTTTTCTCTAAATTCTATTTTTGTTTTTGTGCTTTGACTCTAATACTTGTTTAATCTAATTTTATTAACAGAATCCAGAATATAGGAGAACAAGGTCACATGGCTTTGTTGGGGCATAGTCTGGGAGCTTTTATTTCAACTCTAGACAAAGAGAAGCTGAGAAAACTTACAACTAGGATACTTTCGGATACTACCTTGTGGCTATGCAGAATTTTCAGGTAAAGACATTATTAAGAGTTTAATTTCCTGTAAAGTTAATTCTGAGTCTCATGTGAGGAGCTTTCTTCTGGAGCTCTACCCTGGGTCCCTCTTGGAAAGGTTGCTTCATCTTTCCATGCCTCAGCCTCATCATCTGCTAAGTATGGATAACATTAATAGCTATCATGGAATTATTATGAAGATGAGCTAATGGATTAATATATGTAAAGAACTGAGAACATAAGCACATATGTGTTTGATAGTGTCAGCAATTATTTATTTCTAGTTATTTATTTTCCTAATTCATACCTATTAATAGGAGAGCAATGATCTGGATCAAATATTTTTATTCATATTTTTCAAATCAAATATTTTTATTCATATTCATCTTCCTTCTCTAGAACATTGAGAAGAATAAAAAGCCCCAAGCACATTATAATAAAAGGAAAAGTTAGCATAACCAGCATTTTTGGCAATTTTATTTATTCTGGATGTTTTAGGGCTAAAGCTTTGCTAACAACCATGCCTTCATTATCCATTGCTGACCTTCTTGTAGAATAAGCCAGAACCATGTTCTTCAGGCTTTTTCTATCTGGGAGACTCCAAGTTTCTATTTGTTTTCCATAGTTTCTTCTTTTTCTGGACTTAGGTACAGATGAAGGGTTGTTACTGCTCTCCTATATAATCTCCAGCTACAGTGAGTTGTCAACTATCTAAGATTACAGTGTTTCACATTCTTATCTTCTCTGCCTGACCTAGGTGACATTATCTGGCTTCAGAAAATAATTGCTTCCATGATTATAGGATTAACATATACAGTCAGAATTAATCAGAAATAGAGGTACATTAATATATGGGTGTCTCTTAATAGGTATGAAAATGGTTGTGCTTATTTCCATGAAGAGGAAAGAGAAGGACTTGCAAAGATCTGTAGGCTTGCCATTCATTCCCGATATGAAGACTTTGTGGTGGATGGATTCAACGTGTTGTATAATAAAAAACCTGTTATCTATCTCAGTGCTGCTGCTAGACCTGGCCTGGGCCAGTACCTTTGTAATCAGGTAATGTGGTAAAGGCAGCTGTTTTGAAGAAACAGTGTCACGTTTTGTCATGAAGGTTGTTTTTGGTTTTGTTTTGTTTTAAACAGGGTTTCACTTGCTGTATTGCCCAGGCTGGCCCCTGACTTCTGGGCTCAAGCAATCCTCTTGCCTTTGCCTCCTAAAAGTTGAGACTACCAGTGTGCACTGCCACACCCAGTTTGTCCTGAAGCTTTTAAAGTGTGAAGTCTCATTTCCTTAGCTGCTGTTCAAGTTGAAAGAAAGATGATCTTATGTGCTTGTTTTATTATAATGAAAGCCGGGCGCGGTGGCGCACGCCTGTAATCCCAGCACTTTGGGAGGCTGAGGCAGGAGGATCGCGAGTTCAAAGCCAGCCTCAGCAAGGGCGAGGCACTTAGCAACTCAGTGAGACCCTGTCTCTAATAAAATACAAAAAAGGGCTGGGGATGTGGCCCAGTGGTCCAGTGCCACTGAGTTCAATCCCCGGTACCAAAAAAAAAAAAAAAAAAAAAAAAAATACCTTATTATAATGAAAAAACAAAACATATATTATTAAATTAGAAATTATGTGTGATGGATATATTTATGTATTTTTAATTGCTCAGTCAACTATAGTCAAAAGTTTTACCTTATTTCTTCCCATACTCAAGTGGTATACGTATGTTTTTACATGGTTGCATTTGGCATTTTTCATTTTATTATTCTAATGGAAATATGTCATACATGTTTAATGTCTTAACAGTTCTTTAAGTGAATGTATAGAAATTTAATTGACTATTTCCCCTTTCAACAATAAGAGCATTTCCATTCTCTTTTGTGACCACTTTCAGGTATCACTCTTTTGTAGTACTGTTTGCACATTTTTGTATATAAAGCTTTGTCTAAATTTAGTGTTATATTCCTCTCATAGGTTTTCAGAATCAATCTAGAATTGTTCAAAGAGCATTACTGTTTTTAAAGCTCAAGCAGGAGGACTACCTTGAGATCAAGAGATTGTAAACCCTCTTGGCCAAGAATGTTTTAATGCAAAACCCAGAGGGTTAGAGAGCTGATGGAAGGAAAGGGACCCTGAGAGATGTGTAGAGGCAACTCAGGGACTAAAGCTGATTCTGAACTGTGACGGCTGATGGCAAGAAATTATGTCCTCCTCTTTAGGGTGTTTCTTCCTCTAGACACATAAGACAAATTACTTGAGTACCTACTGTGAGCCAGGTCCTTGTGGTCTTAGTACAACAATCCAGTCTTCAAAAGATATATGAGGGTGTTCTATTTAGAGACATAGCAAGTGGCAGAAGCATGTATATGAAATGGTCATGCTCATGTTTTTAAAAACATGCACATGCTCGTATAGGTGGTTTTATACCTAGAAAAATAGATATGTCTAAATACATACCCCCACACCCCAGAAAATGTCTGGAAAGTTATATGCTAAAAACAGTTATGAATTGGTGGCTTATGGGGGAGCTTTTTCACTTGTACTCTTTTGATATTTTGTTTTACTTGGGGATCACTTTTGTAAATTTTTTTTCTTTTAGTACCAGGGATTGAAGCCAGGGTGCTTTACCACTGAGCCACATCCCCAACCCTTTTTATTTTTTATTTTGAGACATCGAGACAGGGTCTCACTAACTTGCTTAGGGCCTTGCTAAACTGCTGAGGCTGGCCTTTAGCTTGTGATCCTCCTGCCTCAGCCTCCTGAGTTACTGGGATCAAAGGAGAGTGCCAAACCACCTGGTTCACTTTATTTTTAATGTTTATTTACTTACTTTAGTTGTACACAGTGCAATGCATTTATGTTTACGTGGTGCTGAGGATCGAACCCGGGCCGCGCACGTGCAAGGCGAGTGCTCTGCCGCTGAGCCACAACCCCAGCCCCACTTTTTAAATTCTTTTAAAACTCCATTAAGGAGGAAAATGTGAATAAAGTACTCATTAAATTTTTTTATCTTTAAATGCTGCCATGTCTTAATTATATAGAATAATATGCTACAACTGTTTACAATTCCTAAAACTATAAATACCTTGAGGATTGTTTTTTAAAAAACTGATGAGATTGTCTCTATTCTTTTTTTTTTTTTTTTTTTTTAAATTAAGAGAATTCTTATTTTATGGGACCGGGGATTAATTCAGGAGCACTGGACCACTGGGTCAACATCCCCAGCCCTTTTTTGTATTTTATTAGAGACAGGGTCTGAGTTGCTAAGTGCCTCACCATTGCTGAGGCTGGCTTTGAACTCGCGATCATCCTGCCTCAGCCTCCCAAGTGCTGGGATTACAGGCATGCACCACCATGCCCAGGTGTCTCCATTCTTAACACTGACTCCACTTAAGAAATGTAGATCTGGCCAGGAGCAGTAGCACATTCCTATAATCCCAGCAACTCAAGAGGCTGAAGCAGGAGGATTGCAAATTCAAAGTCAGCCTCAGCAACTTAGTGAGACCCTGTCTCAAAAAATAAAATGGGCTCGGGATGTGGCTCAGTGGTTAAGTGTTCAATTCTTGGTAGAAAGAAAGAGAGAAGGAAAAGAAAGTTGGAAGGAGGGGCAGGGAGAAGGAAGGAAGGAAAGAAAGAAATGTAGACCTGTTAATCCATATTTATTACTTTTTAAGTGTGGGTGGACCCACAAATAAGGTATTGTTCTTTGAATGCTGATGTTATTTACCAATGATGCTTGGAGAAAAAAATCCTAAATTACCACTCAAAATGCCTAGTGTTTCTTTGTTTGGAAAAGTGTTTTTTGGTATATGGTAGAATGTACCAAAGACAGTTACTCAATTCATTTAGAAAATTTTACATTATATCCTCTTAAACAATATCTGGCAATTCACCATTTTGTTTTGTTTGATTTGGGTTTAGCTTGACTTTTCAAATGTACTTTAATATCTACTTATATATTAAGAGTTCCTGAGGGGAGAGATTTTTCCAAAGAAAAATTGACCCTCCATCTTTTACAATCATAAGTGAATAGTGACAAAGAACGTCTTGCATCTCTTCTTGCAGCTTGGCTTGCCCTTCCCCTGCTTGTGCCGTGTGCCCTGTAACACTATGTTTGGATCCCAGCATCAGATGGTAAGTTCTGGTTTTGGTTTATTAAATAATATGGAGTTAAGTTTTGAAATTTTCTTCCTTTCAACTGAAGTTGTTTGCTGGCCTGCAGATGATTATTAGCTTATTTATTTATTATTTGGTATTTCTATGTGTAATACATGCTTCTGTTTGAATGTGCATGAAGTTTGGCCAGTATATAGGTCAGGAACATCTAGCTCTTAAGGAATCTTATAATATCACCCTGCTTCTGCCGCTTTTTTTTTTTTTTTCTTCTTCTTTTTTTGGGGGGGGCTGGGTGGGCATCAAGCCCAGGGCCTGTGCGTGTTAAGCACTAACTCTACCCAGCCCTCACTATAAATTGAAATACGACAACCAAAATGAGTACCAGAAATTCCTTCTTAAGCTCATTCTTTTTAGTTACCACTGTTGCTTGGATTTCTTTTTTTTTTTTTTTTTGGCACTGGGGATTGAACTCAGGGGCACTGGACCACTGGGCCAACATCCCCAGCCCTTTTTTGTATTTTATTAGAGACAGGGTCTCACTGAGTTGCTAAGTGCCTCACCATTGCTGAGGCTGCTTTGAACTTGTGATCCTCCCGCCTCAGCCTCCCAAGTGCTGGGATTACAGGCGTGTACCACCGTACCCAGCTTGTTGCTTGGATTTCTGAATGTGAGGTTCTTTATTGTAATCTTGGGGTTGATTTCTGCTTATTTTTAGAAATGCAAGTGATAAACCTCTGCACTAAATGAGAAAAAACGGCAGATTTTAGGGTTCTGTATTTCTTTTTTCCAGATAGTTTCTTTTTTTTAACTTTATACTAATTTTAATATTAGTATATATATTTTTGTTGATTCCTTTGGAGGGTTGAGAGAACATTTCCTTTAAGTGTTTAAAACTAGAAAAATATTCTGAATATGTACAGTTTTTACCTTTTATCTCATTTAAATGATTTTTCTATTAATCTTCAAGGAAAACTTTGGTTTTCACATCTATGATTAAAGAAAATAGAAACATCAAGAGTGAATAGATTTGAGTGACAAACTTTGAGAGTCATCTGCTGCTTTTGGAAGTCATAATTTTTCATTGTATAGCTTTTATGTTGATTGCATCCTGTTTCATGGTTTGTTATTTGGTCCCAGGATGTTGCCTTCCTGGAGAAAATTATTAAAGATGACATAGAACGAGGAAGACTGCCCCTGCTACTTGTTGCAAATGCTGGTAGGTATCATAAACCTGCATCTTCTATGCAAGAGGGACCTTAAATATTTGCCTGAAAAGTCTTTTTTTTTTTTTTTTTATTAAGTGGGTCATGCCTTTGGAGTATATATTTTTTAATTTTTTATTTAATTTGTTATACATGCTTTTAGAGTGCAATTCCTTTCATATTACATATAAAGAGCACAGTTTTCCAAGTCATTGGTTTTACACAAAGTATTTTCATACCATTTGAGTTTTTATACATGCACTTAGTATATCGATGTCCAACTCCTTCTGCCATTGTTTCTATCCCCTTGCCCCTTTCCCTCCCCTCCCCCTTTTTTCTATTTAACATTCCTTCATTCCTCTCATCCCCCCTTCCTGAAAAGTCTTAAGAAGTGTTTAAGACAGTCTGTATCCACATGACTGTGAGAACTATAATATTAATGTTAGCTCTTAGATTTTCCTTGCTGGGGCTGTATCAGTGGCAAAGCACTTGCCTAGCACGTGTGAGGCACTGGGTTCGATCCTCAGCACCATATAAAAATAAATAAATATATTGTGTCCATCTATAACCAAAAACAAAAGTATTTAAAAAAAAAAAGATGGTTAACATCATTAGTCACTCGAAAAGTGCAATTTTAAATCACAGGGCTGAGGGTATAGCTATGTGGTTGTGTGCTTGCCTAGGATGTGTGTGGCCCTGGGTTCTATCCCCAGCACCACAAAAAATACCCCAAGATGAGGTATTACTATTTCTGATAAAGTGGAGGGAATTTAAAAATACAGTGCCAAATGCTTGTGAGCAGAGTAACTAGAGCTCTCATATGTTGCTGGTAGGGGTGCAAAAAATGTTGCAGCCATTTGGAAAAGAGTATGGCAGTGCCTCGGAGCAAAACATTACCATATGAACCATCAGTCTCACTTCCGGGTACTTCCAGAAAAATAAAGAAATACCTCCACACAAAGACTTGTATGCAAATGTTCATAAACAAAACAGCCTAGATATCCTGGTAAGGCAGAGCAACTTCAAAAGTATGCTGAGTATAAAAAGCTAGACACAAAAAGGTACACAGTGTATGGTTCCACTGATAGGAAATTCTAGAAAAGACAAGATTACAGTGACAGAATCAAATCAGGATTGTCTGGGATCAGTGAGGAGTTAGGGAGAAGAGTGACTGAAGTGGGAACCAGGGAGTTTTAGAGGTGATGGAAATTTTCTATATCTTGATCATGTTGATTACACACTAAATACATTGGTCAAAATTCATTGAACGTGTCGGACATGGTGGTACACGCCTATGCCAGCAACACAGGGAGCTAATGCAGGAGGATCACAAGTTTGAGACCAGCCTCAGCAACTTAGGCTCTATCTCAAAATAAAAAATAAAAAAGAGCTGGGGATGTAGCTGGGTGGTAGGGTGCCTGGGCTCAATCCCCAAGCAATTTAGCCAAAGACAACAAGAACAAAACATAAATGATTGGGTTTTATAGCCTGTGAATTATGCTTCAATAAAGCTCTGTATTTTAAAAAAAGAAAAATATTTAACTATTATTGCAGAAGGAAACCACCACTTCCTGCCTGACTTACCTTATTGTATAAAGACAAACACAGCTCTGCCCATATTCAATCACTTGACAGACTGAAGGGGCTGCCACTGGCACGTGACTGAGTGACTTCCCAGCGAGACCTTATTACAGTCACCAGAAGACACATCCCGGGGGTTAGTCAGCAGACACTGCCATAAAATGTGAAAAGGAGTCAGTGTGATCCAGTCACTAACGCAGCTCTGTGCTGTGCTGTGCTGGAAGAGTCATGTGTTGGCATTTGATCTTGGTTCAACCAAATTAAGTGTGGCAGTTGAGATGTTTTTAAAATTTTGTGTGTGAAAGAGAAAAAGGGTTTACCCCTTTTCCTGGCACAGACTTTGCGGGGAAAGCCATTATCATTAGTGTGATTTGTTTGGCATTGGTGGGGGCATGAAATCTCTTACTAGTTGGAACTATGCTAACTAGAAATTTGGGACAGCTGGGAGAATAAGTGACTATACGTCTTATTTAAACTCCATCTGAAAAAGAACCTGTCCAACAAAATCTGTAGGGCAATCATCACCAAGGGAGTGGCTCAACGTGTTTAATGTTTAAATAGGCTTCAGATTGTATGTTCTATATTAACAAAGAACCTGGGTGGGGAAAAAAAAACAAGTTCATCCGTGTGTGTGTGTGTGTGTGTGTGTGTGTGTGTGTTTCTGTTTTTAAAGGACACACCTAAGTCAGAATAACCCAGAACATGACAATAGGTTGAGAAAGACTATTTTAGGCAAATGCTGACAAAAGTACTATAGCAACATTAGTGTGGGATAAAAATAGACTTCATATGCCTGAAAGACATAATTTACTAAACGTGTAGTTATGAATGCTTATGGACAGAAATTTGAAATATACAAAGAAAAGCTAAAGAAAAAACTTATAGAATGTAATTGCGCTGTTGACAAACTCCAACGGTCTTCATGGGAGATTTGACTATTTCTCATAAATCATTAGGTCTAGTAGATAGAAAATCAATAATACAGTTAGATGCATGTAATGGAGAGTGCACATTCGCTTATAGATCAACTTGCCAAAGTTGATTTTAAGTCATTCTACAAAGAAAATTTTAATAGGGATGCAATAAGTTTCTTCCCTCTTAGAGAGATACTGTATGTAAAAGCTCCTAGCTTTGAACACTCAGAAGATATTTGTTCTTTCTAATATCCCTGCTTATTTCTTTTATTCTAGGAACTGCAGCAGTAGGACACACAGACAAGATTGGACGTTTGAAAGAGCTCTGTGAGCAGTATGGCCTGTGGCTTCACGTGGAGGGGTAGGTGGATGAGGAGGAGGTTGTGTGGCTCCATGCTGGGCCTTACATAGTCTTCATGAAAGTAGACATCCAGGACACTCCAGCACCAGAGAGAAAAGAAAGAAGCAGCAGCATGGGCATCCGGGCCCTCTCTGTAGTGACATCATTAAGGGTTCTTTTGGTTGTAGATAACAAAATAACCCAAATTGACTGAAGCAAAACAGATTTTATTAAAAAGACCATGTTAGGATTGTCTTTAGATACCCTGTCAACCAGAATTCAGTGTCTTCCTCCCACCTGTGTTTCCCCAATCATAGTCTCTTGGCTTGGTGTCCTGTGTGTTGGCTGAGTGGAGAGACTGTCCTATCATAGTGCGTGATAACTGCACAGACTCCAGCCTGCCTTCCAGCAGGGCAGAGGTCTCATGAAGTGGGGTGCGCTCACAGTCTAGGTTACTTGCCCACTCTGGAGCAAGTGGTGTCTCCACCTAAAGCTCATGTTCTGGTAGAGGAAATTGGGGTGTTTCTCAGAAGGCCATTGGAGTGCCTTTAAGGGAAAAGTGGGAAGCAGATGCAGGGTAGCCAGAGTGATGATCATGCCCACCACATCATCCAAGGTAGGTTTCTTTTTCATCTCCAAAAGAACAATGCCTGGGAAAGAGTAGCTGTGAAAGATACCGAATGGTGTGCATGTGACTCAGTACACAGGGATATGCCTGAAGCATTTTCAAGGTTTTCTTGGAATTTACATCATCTACCTGTTCCTTTGCTGTCATAAAAGCTAACAGTTGAAAGGCATTTATGTGTCACCCTGCAACAACACAGCTGCCTTCTTTTTTTGGGAGAAAAGTATGTATTTAATGAATCAGTAATGTTACATGATTAGGTCTTAGATTGGTGTTTTTTCTTCCAGCGTGAATCTGGCAACATTGGCTCTAGGTTATGTCTCCTCATCAGTGCTGGTATGTTCTTGATTTACTAAATATTGGTGTTTTTAAGAAGGAACTTAATCTCTCAATTCTTGGTAGCTTTTTTTTTTTTTTTTTTTTTTTTTTTTGTGGTACCAGGGATTGAACTCAGGGGCACTCGACCACTGAGCCACATCCCTGGCCCTTTTTGTATTTTATTAGAGACAGGGTCTCACTGAGTTGCTAAGTGCCTCGCCATTGCTGAGGCTGGCTTTGAACTCGCGTTCCTCCTGCCTCAGCCTCCCAAGTGCTGGGATTACAGGCGTGCGCCACCGCGCCCGGCTGGTAGCTTTTTTTTTTTAAAGTGTTTTTAAAGAAAGAGGGAGTTGGGTTTAGTGTGTTCTGATAATCTAATGAAAAGTTCTCTTCTTGTTAGGCTGCAACCAAATGTGACAGCATGACGTTGACTCCTGGACCATGGCTGGGTTTGCCGGCTGTTCCTACAGTGACACTCTACAAGCATGATGATCCTGCCTTGGTGAGCCTTGTCCTCTCTGGAGTAGGGAGTGGTTGATACTCATTATTGGCTTTAGGGACAATTTTGGAGGCTAAAAATCCAGATCAGTGGCTCTCTCTGGTCTGCTTGTTTTTTGTTGATGGTGGTAGTGGTGGTTTATTTTGTGGCACTGGGGATTGATCCCAGGGCCACGCTGTCATTGAGATACATTCTGAGTCCTTTTTGTTTTTTATTTTGAGAATGCGCCTCACTCAGTTGCTGAGGCTAGCCTCAGACTTGTGCTTCTCCTACCTCAGCCTTCTGAGTCACTGGGATTATAGGCATGTTCCACAGTGCCCGACTAGGGACAAAATGCAGAAAAAAAGGAAAGAGTGAAAGTTTTCCTTGATTTCACTTTTTTTTTTTTTTTTTTTTTTTAATTTTCACACAGGTGATCCATATTATATAGATTTTTCTATTATGCACCTCATAACTTCCCTATGTGTAGGAAGAAGTTTTTTTTTTTTTTTTTTTTTTTTTTTTTTTTTGGTACCGGGGATTGAACTCAGCTGCACTAGACCACTGGGCCACATCCCCAGCCCTTTTTTTGTATTTTATTAGAGACAGGGTCTCACTGAGTTGCTAAGTGCCTCGCCATTGCTGAGGCTGGCTTTGAACTCGCGATCCTCCTGCCTCAGCCTCCCAAAGTGCTGGGATTACAGGCGTGCGCCACCGCGCCCGGCTAGGAAGAAGTTTTTATGATGTTTTATGATGCATAATAATCAGCCACTTAAGTATCACAGTTTTTTTTTTATCATGTCCATTTGTGAACTTTTTGGATGTTTTCAGGTTTTTGTTACTGAAATAATGAGACAATGAACATCTTTCTACATTTCAAATTGTTCCTTAGAATAGGTTCCCAGAAGTAGAATTACTGAGTTGGAAGTATTTTAAAGCCTCTGATCCACATTGTCCAGTAGGATGTAACATGATACTTTTTTAAAAAATCAGAACTTGTTTTTGATAGTAGGTTAATGGCAGGCATATACAAACTACATGTTAAATGATAATTGCTAAAACAGTTGATGTCTTGCTCATTCGATAATGGTCGAGTATTTGAAGATGCTCAGAGCACACTTGAAAGTGGCTGCCTCTTGAATGGCTGAGAGCTCTGGCTCAGGCATATGACCTATCTGGATTCTCTTCCTGGCTTTGCCACTCGTTACCTTTAAACCCATGGATAAAGCCAGGACTATGAGCTAAGCTACCTGGAATGAATTCCTTGTGGAGTTGTGGGGAGATCAAATGGATAAAGAAAACAAAGCATGCAGTAGCATCTGTCACATAGTAAGTGTGTGTAAATGGTAGCTGGATAGTTCTGAGATTCTAGTGTCTTGGATTAATGCACCCATATTGACTTTTTCAGACATTAGTTTCTGGTCTTACATCAAATAATCCAGGAGACAAACTCCGTGCCCTGCCTCTGTGGTTATCTTTACAATACTTGGGACTTGATGGGATTGTGGAGAGGATAAAACATGCTTGTCAACTGGTGAGTAGAAACCTGAAGTTTAAATGAATCACAAAGTCTCCTTGACAGAAGCAGAGACAGAAAAATCATGCATTTGTGTACCTGCCATCCAGGACCTCATCATCTGAATTTACCATCTCATAAACAATCAGGCTTACTGTCCTCTATATGTTTCTTGTTGGAAGATCTGAGAGCAACTGTTGGCATTGACCCCACATTTGGGCTGGATGAAATCAGATTAAAAGAGGATAGGCCTGGTAGCACACACCTGTAACCCTAGCCACTTTGTGGGCTGAGGCAGAAAGATCACTAGTTCAAGGCCAACGTGGGCAACTTTTCAGAGACCCTTTCTAAAAATAAAAGAAAGGGTTGGGTATGTAGCTTAGTGGTAGAGCACCCTGGGTTTAATTCCCAGTATCACAAAAAAAAAAAAAAAAAAAAAAGGAATACTACTGTCCACCTAGAATGAGAAAAGAAGTCACAGATGACTTCCAGGGAGGGAGAAGGATGCAGAAGAATAAATGCTCCCTTTAATTGACCCTCAGGGTGACAGAATATGGAGGTTAAAGGTAGAATATGGATGCCATGCATATTTTTAACACCCTGGCATCGGTTCCCAAATTGTAGGGTTCTGGGGTCAGTTCTAATTCTCTTTGCATTTGAGATGTTCTAATTTTGAAGAACATATAATTATGCTGTAGTTAAGTATCCAATCCATTTGGCTGCTTAAGCTAGGTAACTTAACACAAATTTATTTCTTACAGTTCTAGAGGCAGAGAAGTCTCTGATACCAGCAGATTCAGTGTCTGATGAGGGCCTCTTCCTTTTATGTGGTGCTTCTGTCTGTCCTCACATGGCAAAAGTGGGGGAACAGACTCTAGTCCCTTTTATATATACCTTCACTAATTCTATTCATGACGCGCCACCCTCATGCCCAGGTCACCTACTGAGGGCCCTACCTTTTAATTCCATTGTATTGGAGATTGGGTTCAACATAGGAATTGTGGGTGATACAAACATATAACTTATAACAAACATATAACTTTATACAAACATAACTTTTAGAAAGCAAAAAATAATATTTGTGCAATGTGAGAGTTGAACTCTACTTAAATTCAGAAGCATGGTGTCACCTTCAACACCTCCATTTTCTCCCCTGTGAGATAGGAATATAATTTTATTAAAGATTGTTATATGAGGGGCTGGGATTGTGGCTCAGCGGTAGAGCACTTGCCTAGCACGTGTGCGGCCCGGGTTCGATCCTCAGCACCACGTACAAATAAACCCATTGTGTAGAATTAAAGCAAATAAATAAATATTTAAAAAAAAAAAGATTGTTATATGAGGACTTAATGAATTAATGTATGTAAAGTGCCTGATCACATAATAAGTTATACACATATGTTTAAATCATTGTTTTAAATATTTTCTTGGATTGGCAGTAGAGCTCACTGGTAGAGTACATATATAGCTTGCACGAAGGTTTACTTCACAGCATTTAAAAATATATGTACCCGTGTGTGTGTGTGTGTGTGTGTATTTATTACATATGTAATATTGAGCATCCTTGCAAGCAGCTGCCTCTTGAATATTATATGTAATGTTAATATATGTATGTGTGTATGCATGCGTGTATGTGTGTATTCATTCTTGGGGAGTTGGTACTCCTGAAGTATCATTTTTATATTTTAAGAAAAACTAGCATTTTCTTATTTCTCTGACAGTGGCCCTTTGATTCATAGGCTAGTTCCCTAAAAAATAATTTTAGGATTTATATTAATAAAAGCAACATTTTAAAAATAGTTTTCCTGTGCTATTAGCTCATGTCTCAGTTTGGTTCTTAGGAAAGAGGAGCCTTTATCACCCTAGTAACTTAGTCAATTTAGGGAAGGCTTGGGGGCACTCAGGGGAGAGTTTTTCAATTCCCTTTGGCCTGTGGGATGCAGGAAAATAATGATGACACTAACTACCAAACCCTGAGGTCACCATAGCTCTGGCATCTTCCTGCAAGCAAAACCTGTGGCTGATCTCAAATACTCATGAGGATTTCACTGATCCCCTGCTGCTGACTCACTGTTCTAAGTGCACGCATTAAACTGCATGGACTTCAGCAGATATGGTTTTCTGTGAACTTTCATGCTTTATGGTCCATCCATCTCATACTTTCCCTGGGGGCAGAAAGCAGTCTTCTCCCCTGCCTCCTTAGCAGCAGCATCGTCATCTTCATGGGTAGCAGTTATGGAGCATTTACTCAGTGCTAAGTACTGTGAAGCACTTCACATGCATCCACTCATTTGACCCCCACAACTACACTAGGAATGTAAGTTTGATTGATAACATATTAAAAATTACGTATTAGGCTGAGCATGGTGGTGTGTGCTGTAATCCCAGGAACTCCAGAGGCTGAGGCAGGAGGATGGCATGTTTGAGGCCCATCTGTGCAACTGAGCAAGACCCTGTCTCCAAAAAATTTTTAAGGGGCTGGGGTTGTGGCTCAGTGGTAAAGCGCTCTCGCCTTGCACTGCATGGCCCAGGTTCAATCCTCTGCACCACGTAAAAATAAAGGCATTGTGTACAACTAAAACAAATAAATAAAATATTTAAAAAAAAATTTTTTTAAAAAGGGCTAGGGATATAGCTCAGTGGTAGAGTGCCCCTGGATTCAATTCCCAGAACACCCCTTCCCCCAATTAGGTTTCATGAGGGGCTTCCAGAGTCTGATGCTCAATGAATACCTGTTGAATTAAGGCATCCATACTGCTGTTATCCCCTTCCTGGTGACAAGGGAACTGGAGTTGAGACATTCTGCAGTGGTGATGATGGCAGCCATCATCTCCATAGTGCATGCTGTGTTCTAGACACTGTTACTGAGCACATAACGCATATTGATGCATACTTGATTTTTCACAGCAATCCAGTAAGATGCCATCTTAAAGTTGAGGGAACTGGAACACAGAGGGCTTAAATAACATGTCCAAAGGTCATAGCTAATAAGTGATAGGCTGGGTGACTTATCCTGGTCCTCAGGTGGTAAGTGATGGAGCCATGCCCCAACCAGCTCACAAGCATGATGTGTGCCTTTGGTTGTCATTTGTCTCCTCTACCAATAGTCAGTGTCATGCCTTGCTCATGTTTGTACTCAAGTGGCTTTTGCTTTGTCTTTTCCCCCCAGAACTGGGGATATCCAGTTCAGGGCCTTGTGCATGCTACGCAAACACCCTGCCATTGAGCTACACCCCCGAGCCCTTATTTTTTATTTCAAGACAGGGTCTTTTGAGTTCTCCAAGCTGCCTCAAACTTGTGATCTTCCTGCATCAGCCTCCCAAGTAGCTGGGATTTTAGTGTGCACCACCACACACAGCTTTTTAAATAAATGGCTTACATTGCTAATGGTACAGATTCACATGTCTCGTTAGAAAGAGCTTTTCTTGAATCAGTGCATGTAGATTTTAACTGAAAGATTGAAGAATATTTGCAGATGTTGAATTGCAAAAATTGGCAATCAAAATTTAGAAATCACCAAATTACAGATGCCTTTGTTTGCCTGAGATCCTTATTTGCAGACCCTCAATGACCCTCATGAAAATTTGCTAATATGTTGTATCAGTCTAATAAAATCACACAAATTGTTGTTTGTCATTTGCAGAGCCAACGGTTGCAGGAAAGTTTGAAGAAAGTGAACCACATCAAAATCTTGGTATAGTATATTAATTTCCTCTGTTTTTGAAATAAGTAACTTTTTTTTAACTTCAGCAATAGAATGATTTTCTCCAGATGTAATACATATCAGTTGAGTTGTGACAGTTCCAGTAAATAAAACCAGAATCTTTGGAGAGATACATGTGTGAGCTAATAACCTCATTACACAGATAGCTCAAGAGGAGAAATGTGTACCATACAATGTTTAAATTCCTATAGTGCTTTCATATCATCCATTTATCCTGTTATGATTTAGAATTGCACAAAGGTCTTAAAAGCACCAATGTCTTCACCTACCCAAGAACACTAGAACACCCATATTCTGAAATGAGAAAGCCTTCTGTGGCTCAGAATGCTTTGGGCTACTTTTTCTGAAGCCTTCTGACACCAGACTTTCCATTTGCATGAAGGGAAATGAGAAAGAGAAAAGCAAGTGGCCCTGCTTTTATCTTCTCCTAGTGTCTTCCTACAATGAATCTCTCCGAGATTGCTCCCTCTATCCTGAGACAAGGAAATGAGAAATTTAGCAGCACTAAAAAACCAAGAATATGTATGAGTTCAGGTGGGAATGTTTTCATGTTTTGTTTTATATTTTAGAATTTCGTTGTACTTTAGATTTTTATTAAAATAGACAAACTTTCTTTCATAATTTTGCAGTGTACAGTTCAATTTAAAACTAATATTTGAGTTTATTTGGGGCTCAACTTAGTACAATGTGTTTCTGTTTTAAAGCAAGGCTGGGTTAAGGGTGGGGAGGTTATCTGCATTGCCTTCAAGTCAGAGCTTGGAACCACTTGACCTAGATGGGGGAACCTTATTTCAAATATCACGCCAGAGAAAGAATGGGGATGATTCTAAGTCAGGAGACTTAAGTTCTGCTCTCAGTAGTGCCATGGGGTGGCCTTGTGACACTGAGTCATTTTCTTAACCTCCTGAGCCTGTGATCTCAGCTGTCAAATCAAAGTACGTTAGATTCTACTGATTGCAAAAAGAGAGACCCAAAGTATGGACCAGACTGAGCAAGCTGTTGGGAATCAAAACAATGCACAGCCTGGATTCTTTTCTGGTCCCTGCTTTACTGAGCCCGCTCTGGTTCTTCCTCTTCTCCTCTCTCCTCGGAGTAAGGGGAGTTTGATGGAATTAGTTAATCACCAGATTTTTTGTTTGGTTTGGGGGTGGGTATTAGAGAGTAAACCCAGGGCCTTACACATGCTTGGCAAGCACGCTACCACTGAGCTACATCCCCAGCACTGCCACATTTTTTAAATATTTTGAGGTAGGGTCTCTCTAAGTTGCTGAGTCTAAGCTATAATTTGTCATCTTCCTGCTTCAGCTGGGATTACAGACATGCGCCCCTGCACCCAACCAATGACCAGTTCTTTATTTTTTTTTTTAAATATTTATTTATTTACTTTAGTTGTACACAATGCAATGCATTTACGTTTACGTGGTGCTGAGGATCGAACCCGGGCCGCGCACGTGTGAGGCGAGTGCTCTGCTGCTGAGCCACAACCCCAGCCCCAATAACCAGTTCTTTTGGAGCATCTTTATAAGGCCCAGGGCACAACCCTGCTCCATCCCTTCCTCCAGCGGCGTGTTTTTCAGTAGAGGATACAATAATTGTCAAATATCACAAAGCACTGTCAGTCGTCCTTATCACCATCGTGATTGCTCCTTGGGATATGCTTCCTGAGTGCCGTGTGTGGTCTGAGCACCCTGCATGACTACTTAGTTTACCCTCGAAGCAGCCTCCCTCTGCCTGGAAACACTTATTGCTCCCAATTCTTCTCGTGACTGCTTTCTTAGCTTTCAGATCTTACTTCAAGTATCAACTCTTCAGAAAGGCTTTTCCTGACCACCCTAAGATAACCTCCCACTGCCATCCATTATTCTATCCCTAGGATTTTTTCCTTCTGCAGTGCACTTATTACTATCTGAGATTGTGTATTTGTTCATTGACTTTTTTCCTGTAGAAGCTTCTTGAAGGCTTTATGCAAACTCACTGCTGTCCCTCATGTGTGTATTAAAACCCACAGCCCTGGCTATGAAAGCAAGACCCAGGCCAATCCATGCTTCTCCTTCCCTGCATCTCAGCTTACAGTCTTTCTTTCTTCCTTTTTTTTTTTTTTTTTTTTTTGTTGTTGTTGTTGTTGTTTTGTTTTTAGTTGTTGATAGACCTTTGTTTTATTTATTTGTATGTGGTGCTGAGAATCGAACCCAGTGCCTCACACATGCCAGGCAAGTGTGCTACCACTGACCCACAGCCACAGCCTGCTTATAGTCTTCTTTCTGAATTCACCTTTGTTGTGAGCCCAGAAGTAGTTTAAGCTTTTTTCCATTTTGATTATATTTAATCCAGTATCTCAGATATTTAGAATTGATAACTGCAGCATTAGCCCAGTCTGCCATGTTGCTAGAACCAGAAGTTTATGTATATAACCCTGTGCAGTCTTCCTTAGGCTTGTCGACACTTAAGAACAAAGTTCAAGGAAAGAAGTCAGTCATAATAAACATAGAAGTCATGGCACTCATATATTCTTCCTTATCTTAACTGAAAATCAGGAACAGATGAATTATAGTCACCTTTTTTGTTTCTACTTGCTTGTTGGGATTATTACACTGATCTATTGAAATACTGAGCCCATTTTTTAAAAAGTATTAATAGTTTTATTTATGTGAAAGTTAAGAGAAGGTAACAGATATGAAAGCATCTTAGCATAGGAACTAGATCATTAAATAATTGGCAGATTTGAATATAAATCTTGATCAGAATCATATCCACAAGGTCTTACGAAAAGTTAGTAGAAAAGTTTTGGGGCCAGCTACTTCCTGTCTCCAAGTTAGCATTTCCTGTTGTGGCCCTATGGGTGAGTCATCACATTCCGCCTTGGAGCATGGGTTTCATGACTAGAGCTATAGTGCTGCTATTGTTGAATGCTCAGAGAACTTCTCCCCCAGAAATGCCTCCCCGCCCGCCCCCAGTCACAGAGCCTGCCAAGGACATTGCTGCTCACTGTACCCTGACCCCATGGTGAAGCTGATGGCTGACCGTGTGTTTGTTCAGTGGACAGCAGGAACTCCTGCTGTGTTTTCATAATCCAGTGACTGTTTTCATCTTTTATGAAATCCATTAATGTGGTTAATTGATGCCTGTTCTGTGTAAGTGCTGATTCTAAGTACTAAATATAAGTAAATATATTTAGAAAATACATATACAGTTCTAGATTGTGGGTATATACATTGCCTACAGGTCTTGCATTCTGTTCTGGAAATTTTTATAAGGTGTAGAGAAAGCATTTGTTCTCCCTGCCACTATGGGTATAAAAGTTCTAATAAATCCTGAATAATTTCTGGAATTCTTGAAAGCATTCATAGAATAATTCTTGCTCTACCTTTCCCTTACTTTTTGGGTCTTTAATGGTAGAACTGTGTTTATCTATTAATATTCAAATTTCTTCCTGATTTAATGTACATTGTCGGAAGTTAATCCTAGAATCCACAGGGCACTGTCAGGCTGGTTCATAGGTACGTCTAAAAATTTTACCAAACCTTTGCTTTTTGTTTTCTCTAGTCACTGAAATTAACCTTTGAGTTTTAAAAATGTGTTTGCGTACAAATTGGAGCATCTCTAGCCTGTTTTCCAAACTCAGTGTTTCATTCTGTGGGTGTTTGGAATTTGCCATCACTTGGTAATCCCAGACTTCTGTTTTTGCAGGTGGAAGATGAGCTCAGTTCTCCAGTAGTGGTGTTCAGATTTTTCCAGGAATTACCAGACTCAGGTAGGTCATTATTAATAGAAGGTTATTTTTATATGTGTGTTTAAGGACTTTATTTTTTTTTTAAATATTTATTTATTTGCTTTAGTTGTACACCATGCGTTTATTTTTACGTGGTGCTGGGATCAAACCCGGGCCGTGCACATGCTAGGCGAGTGCTCTACCGCTAAGCCACAACCCCAGCCCCTATTTAAGGACTTTAAATTTGATACTATTTCAAGTTAAATAATCAAAAATATTTTTGAGGGCTGGGGATATATAGAGCACTTGCTTAGTACTGGTCTGATCCCTAATACCACCAAAAAACTAATAAAATTTAAAAAATTTTATAGTTTGTTATGATTAAACCAGTGGTTACTAAATGCCAGTTTCTGGACCAGTGCTAGAATGGCTAAGAAGAGTCACTTGAAAATACAGATTCCTGGGCCCTATATCCTAGATATTTTGATTTGGTAGGTTAGACCTAGGAATCTGTTTTTAAAGAAGTCCCAGCTGGGCACAATGGCACATGCCTATGATCCCAGTGGTTCAGTAGGCTGAATCAGGAGGATCACTGAAGTTCAAAGCCAGCCTCAGCAACTTAGCAGGCTCTAAGCAACTCAGCGGCAAGACCCTGTCTCTAAATAAAATATTTAAAAGGGCTGGGGATATGGCTCCATTGTTAAGCACCCCTGGGTTCAATCCCCAGTTAAAAAAAAAGAAGTCCCAACTGTCACCAACCTTTTCCAGGACATCACTGTGTTTTACCTCAGTGGCCACAGTCCACATCCAGCTGATCTCTGACTTCCTACATTCTGTGTAGCCCCTTCCAGACCATGCTCCACAGGGCAGTGAGTGAGCTTTGTAAGTGGAGATCACAGCTATCACTCCCTCCAGAGCCCACCAATACGTTTCAGCTGAATGAAAGCCAGGCTGTGTCCCATGCCATGTGAGGCTGTCCTGTTCTTCCCTGACTTCCTCTGATACCCCTTGTCATTGTGCCTCAATCAGACTGGTCTGCTCTACATTCCTAGAATGCTCTTTCCTAGCATGTGGCCATGGCACTTGATCTTCTCCTCTCGCTTTTCCAAGGACTGGTTCCTTCTTACCATTTAGGTCTCCACTACCTGCCCACCTCCTCTGTCTGTCCTATCTGAGATGACTCCATCATATTAGAGCCCCTGTCTTCTTTCATGACACTAGCAATGACATAGTGGTTATCGTTTTTTTTATGGCCCGTTTCCTCAACAAGAATGTAGGCTCCAAGATGACAGAACCCATGCCTGTCTGGCACATTCTTTGGCATGAATAAGTCCCCAAATTATTTAAGTGCTGAAGGGTAATTTTTGTGAAGCCCAATGTGGATGCTGACCTTGATGGTCAGACTGGTTGTTAACCTTCAATGTTGTTTTTAATTTTTTTTTATTTTGTTTGTTTTTTGGATTGCCTTTCAAAATTTCTTGAAAGCAACCATTTAATTTCATTAAAAAATGAAATGATTCAGTTTCTGTGACTATATTCAGCTATTACATAGTTCATGAGGGGAAAAAACTGTGGAACATTAAATCTTCTGTCAGACTCATTTGATTTCAATAATATGAGACTTTTTAATATTGGGATCTAAGTGAAGTGGGGTTTTGTACCTGGGAGGAAAACTCGGAGGCAGAGTAAAGCTATTACTACTTTTACTTCTACTTTCTTAGAGAGAGCTTAGCGAGAGAAAGAAAGATTTTTCTTCTTCTTAGAAAGAGCTTAGAGAGAAAGATTAGAGATAGCTTTTTCTTCTTCTTAGAGCTTAGAGAGAAAGATAGAGCTTTTTCTTCTTAGAGCTTAGAGAGAAAGATAGAGCTTTTCTTCTTAGAGCTTAGAGAGAAAGAGAGAGAGCTTGAAAGAGAGAGATTTCTTCTTTAGAGAGAGAGAGAGCTTAGCTTTTCTTCTTCTTCTTAGAGCTTAGAGAGAAAGAGAGAGAGCTTGAAAGAGAGAGATTTCTTCTTTAGAGAGAGAGAGAGCTTAGCTTTTAGAGCTTCTTTCTTCTTTCTTCTTTCTTCCTCGGGAGCCTCTGCCTGACTCTGACCAGGAATTACTTCTTCTATCTGGTTTCTCTTCTGTAACCGCTCTGCCTACGTTCTGGCCGCTCTGATTCTTTTCTTCTTCTCCGACCCGAACTCTTCTTCTGACCGAGCGACTGCATGACTGACTGAATGAATTCATTCTTCTCCTCACTCCGACCGCTTTCACCTGGTTATATACCTTTAGCTTTGCGGGTGCCTCACGTGCATTTACAGGTGCGTCACATACATACTTATTATCAGGTGGAACTTATGGCTTCCAGCTGACCACAATAGCCATCTCCCTAATTGGGGCTCCTTCAGGGTTTCACTATGATGTTTCTTTTAGCTAGCCATGTTTCTGGGAGTGAATCCTTCTGTGTTTTTAGCCTCAGATTCAGCGCTGACAGCCATCCCAGAACCCAACACGGCACCTTCAGCAGTCAGCCGGGAGAGGCACTCCTGCAATGCGCTGAATCGCTGGGTAAGGCAAGCGCCAGTCTGCTCCCTTGTACATCCAGAGCATCACCACCTGCCTCATGGCTGGGATAGCGCATGGTCACGCGTGGGAAATCTGACTCACAGCAATGCAGTGGGCTTGTTCTGGGCTCTGCTCTGAATCAGATCCTCACCTCCCATACTGTGACCTCTGGCAAGTCTTGGGCCTCCTGTCCTTATTTTCCTCACGTGACCACTGCTACTGTAGGCGCCTGTAAAACAGCAGATATGGGCTGCTGCTCGGGTGTGGGGTGAGGTCCAAACCATATCAGACGCACTCAGGCCAAGTCCCCATGTGCCTATGGCAGGCTGACAGTGCCAGTCCAAGGCTACATGCTCAGCCACTTTTTGGACACTGCAGTACTACCTCTAGGATGTTCTAGATAGCATGTGGCTGCTGTCCACACTAAGTTATGGTGCATCTTTGCAATGCAGTTCACAACAGCCGTTATAAACCCTGTTTAAAGCAGATGGAAATGAATTAAATTAGAATGAAAAAATGAATGAAATTAAATGAGAACTTCAGGTTACTGAAGCATGTGTAGAATATCATGTTTTATGACAAACACACTTCACTCACAGAGAAAAGATCCAAATGTCCACAGTTGGTGTTTTTGAGTGGTGTGTTATGGGTAGTTTTTGTTTTCGGTTTACCTGCGTCTCATATTTTTTTCTACAGTTAACTTGTAAGAGAAAAATGAAGAATATGCCATTTTTAAAAAGAAATTACCATAAGTATTCAGAGACAGTCTGAATATGAAAGAACACCAGCTCTAGGAGCCTATGATCTGGGCTGAGTGGGTGAGGTGTGGTAGGAGCTGATGCACTGTCCTTGTCCCACAGCTGGGAGAGCAACTGAAACAGCTGGTGCCTGCAAGTGGCCTCACTGTCATGGACCTGGAAGTCGAGGGCACATGTGTGCGGTTCAGCCCTTTGATGACAGCTGCAGGTAACCAGTCTCATGGAGTTCCCTCATTTTTATTCCAGAGGGAGTGGTTCCATGTCTATTAAAGTCCATGCTACTGGTTGATTAACATTTCTTTATGACATTTGGTTCTGTGGTTTTTGGAGGGGTGGAGATGGTAACTGGGGATCAAATCCAGGAGTGCTTTGCTCTCCTCATTAAGTTGCTGAGGCTGGCCTTGAACCTTGAACTTAGGATCCTCCTGTCTCAGTCTCCCGAGTCACTGGGATTACAGGGGTGTACTACCACACCCAGCTCCAACATCTCTTTTTGGAAAAGCTTTAACTTTTCTTTTGGGACTACATTTAGGTAGATCAACATTCTAGTGTAACCTCTCAAAAATAATGACACTTCTGAAATCACAAATTCCTATGCTCTGATATCCTGTGACCCTGGTTCTTCTGTTTCACTGGTCCTCACTCCCACCTGCATCACCTGTGGGATTTAACGGCTACCAGCAGCTGGGCCATCAACAGAGAATCAGATTTCCTAGTTCCAGGAGTGGAGCCTGGACATTGGTATTTTTTTTTTATTGCATTCATGTTGTTACTGTGTGTGTTGAAGGTACACAACAGGATGTTCTGATACTCAGAGGTGAAGACCTATACAAGGCAAGGTATAAAGAGAGGACACAGAGCGCCCATGCCCTCTCCTGATGCACCATCCTCCAGGGTCCTCCATGTGTCCCACTATCCAGAAGATTCCCCACAGACTCCAGTAGGCAGTGAAGGTTGAGAGCCACCATTTCAGACTTTACAGAAAGCAGTGTAGTTGAAGGTGTGTTTCATGACAAAGTCCTGGGGACATGTATCTTCCTTCTCAGCCACCAAGTGCCTGTGGGACCTTGAGCAAGATTCTGCTCTCCATACATGTCCCCATTACCTCAGGTAGTGATATGAAGACCAAACAACAGAAGAAATGACTTCTGCTATCCTGTTGCACAGTAGGGTGACCTCTGGTGACAATAATGTCCTATACATTTCAGAACTGGTAGAAGGTCTTTGAATGCTTTCCCACAAGTGAGTGGTAAGTGTTTGAGGAGATAAAGATGCTTACCCTGATTTGCACACTACAGTGTGTACATGTATCAAAATATCACATGGTACCCTATGAATATGTACGATTTTTTTGTGTCCGTTTTTAAAAAATTATCTGGAAGAAAGATAGTAAAAATGTACTTTTTTGTGAGATGATCTAAACATTTTCAGAAAATGTTTGGTGGTTTCTCATGAGATGTGTTCAACTTTGGTGGGGGATGAGATTTTCTCAAAGTCATGAAAACAAAAAAATGCAGGCATTTGTCCCACAAAGAAAAAGCCATTAGGGGCTGGGATTGTGGCTCAGTGGTACAGCACTTTGCCTAGCATGTGAAAGGCACTGGGTTTGATCCTCAGCACCACATAAAAAAATTAATTAAAGGGAGCCGGGGTTGTGGCTCAGCGGTAGAGCACTCGCCTAGCACATGCACAGCCCGGGTTGATCTTCAGCACCACGTAAAAATAAACACATTGTGTACAACTAAAGCAGATAAATAAATATTTTAAAAATAAATTAATTTAAAAAGGCATTGTGTATAAATTAATTTAAAAAGGTATTTTGTCCATGTACAACTAAAAAAAGACTTGAATAAAGAAAAAGCCGTTGTTATGGCGATTGCTGATGGCCTCACCCCCGGCCCTGGAGGCAGAGTCTCTGAGGCTGGAGAAGCCAGCTGAGGACATCCTGAGCTTGCTTGTTGGGGTTTCATGGCTAAATGGAGGGAAGGGGCGGGGGGGGGGGGAATAGCATGCCAAGACACCTGGATCCAAAGCCCTAACACTCTTAGCACTTGCCTTGAAATGATGGTATTGTCACCACCCTGTGCCCTTCTGGCATCTCAGACAAACCCACCAACACACTTCATTTTCACTCCATTTGTAATGTGGAGAGAGGACCTGTGACTCCTTTTTGTGTTTAACCTGTGAAAGGATATTTATGACCTGACCAAAGAAGTCTTTTTTTCTGTGAGAAGAATCTGGTTTCTACATCAGAGAGTTTGATTTTGCATTAAAATTTCCTATTAGCTGGGCACAGTGGCACATACCTGTAATCTTAGTGTCTTGGGAGGCTGAGGCAGGAGGATTGTAAATTCAAAGCCGGCCTCAATAATTTAGCAAGACCCTAAGCAACTTAATGAGACACTGTCTCAAAATAAAAAGGGTTAGGAATGTGACTCAGTGGCTAAGTGGCCCTGGGTTCAATCCCTGGCACCGAAAATAAATAAATAATCTCCTATGTGGGGAAAAAGAATATTTACACCTGGAATAGCTGGCTATGTTAATTTTTAATATCTGATTCTTTCATACCTGGCTGATTGGTTTGTTTGTTTTTTTTTACTGCTCAGCTCCGGCCAGCTGGCTGTACCTAGAGCTTTTGACCATGCTAATAGTGGAAGGGGAGCCCCTCCTCTCACTGTTAACCATTCCTTAAGCATTTCCTGAACATCCTGTGAATGTTTTCAGTTTTAGGAACTCGAGGAGAGGATGTGGATCAGCTAGTAGCCTGCATCCAAAGCAAACTGCCAGTCTTGACCTGTACCCTACAGCTGCGAGAAGAGTTCAAGCAGGAAGTAGAAGGGACAGCAGGTCTCCTATATGTTGATGACCCCAACTGGCCTGGAATCGGGGTTGTCAGGTAAAGGTCTGGCTGGCCACATGATGAAGACGACTTGGCTGTGTCAAGCACATGGGTGGGACATTTTGTGAACCAGCTTAGAAATCCAAGATGAATACGTATAAGTCACAGCATAGCTGTCTATTGAAAACTCACCTAGGCATTCTGGACGTGTATTAAGGCCCAGTACACACAGGTGGTTTGGTTCCCATTGCACTGTGTTATGAAGCAGGCAGCCACGTGAGCTCTGTCTGTATGTGCCAGCATGCAAGTACCAGGGGGAGACCCTGAGAGATGGTTTCCCTCCTGGGTATGTAAGAACTGCAGATCAATAAGGAAAAGAACCCAGGTCTAAGGGAGAGAGCACTGCACTGACCTCTATGTGAGGCCTCTGCAGTCCTTCTGTGGCTGCTTTCCTCCACTAAGGAGGCATGTCTCCTTTTTTTCATGGCATGTATGAGACCTCCAGACCTTGCTTCTTATTTTTCAAGGACCAAAGACTTAGAATATTCTTGTAAGTTTTTGATATAAGACACATCACTGACTCCTTTCTCCTGTCTCATGCCACATCCATGTTAATCTCTAGTAGTTCATATTCCACCTACGATCCTGTGTATGAAGAGACATTTGTTCTCTTAGATTGAAGTTCTGTTGTTTGATATTGTTTTTAGGTATGAACATGCTAATGATGATAAGAACAGTTTGAAATCAGACCCAGAGGGGGAAAATATCCATGCTGCACTCCTGAAAAAGTTAAATGAACTGGAATCTGACCTTACATTTAAAATGGGTAATTACTGCTTTTATAAGTAAAGATCTTTGGAAGGACATTTTCTAGAATGCTTAGAAGAAGACAGGTTTCCTCTTGGGAGGAAGCTCTGGCTCAGTGCAGATGGAAATGCGGCTCCTAGGATGAGTCCTCCCTCCCCCTCAACAGCCCTCCGCACCTTTCCCCGTGAGCAGCATCTTCCTCACTCTGTGAAGGAGGCTCCTTCTGCACGGTCCTGGTTATTATAAAGAAGAGTGGCCCAGGGCTCACCCTCAACAGAGGACTTCAGAGCTGAGCTTGTCTACTGTTCCCACAGGCCCTGAGTACAAAAGCATGAAGAGCTGTATCTACATTGGCATGGCAAGTGACGACACAGATGTTTCTGAACTAGTGGAGACCATTGCAGTCACAGCCCGGGAGATTGAGGAGAACTCCAGGGTCCGTAAGACCAGTCAGTGTTTAATGCCTTTTCTGGGTCTTGGTTGGCCAGCTAGCTGGGGTCCTGAAGGAAGAGGCTACCCTCAAAAATGCCTACTCTGGCCGGGCACAGTGGCGCATGCCTGTAATCCCAGCACTTTGGGAGGCTGAGTCAGGAGGATCGAGAGTTCAAAGCCAGCCTCAGCAATGGCGAGGCACTTAGCAACTCAGTGAGACCCTGTCTCTAATAAAATACAATAAAGGGCTGGGGATGTGACCCAGTGGACGAGTGCCCCTGAGTTCAATCCCCGGTACCACAAAAAAAAAAAAAAATGCCTACTCTGGGTTCTTTCCCAAAAAGCTTGTAAATGTTGCTTGTGGGCTAGGAGTGGTGCCAGGCATCAGGAATGCCAAGTGGCCGTGACATAGTCCCTGCCCTGGTGAGCTCACCAGGCAGTGGGGAAAGGCACATTCAGCCAAGAAGTGCGGTGCAGATTGTGGATGGTAGTGACTTGAGCACTAGGAGATACCTCCCTCTTTTTTTTTTTTTTTTTTTTTTTTTTTTTTTTTTTTTTTTTTGTGGGTACCAGGGATTGAACTCAGGGGCACTCGACCACTGGGCCACATCCCCAGCCCTTTTTTTGTATTTTATTAGAGACAGGGTCTCACTGAGTTGCTAAGTGCCTCGCCATTGCTGAGGCTGGCTTTGAACTCGCGATCCTCCTGCCTCAGCCTCCCAAAGTGCTGGGATTACAGGCGTGCGCCACCGCGCCCGGCTGATACCTCCCTCTTAAAAAGGAGCTAGCTGGGCCTCAGTGGATGAGGCAGGTGTTTCTGATAACGGGACTTCCCACCAGAATATATACCTGCTCCTGTTGGCCACTTGGCATGGAGGATCAGGGTACAAGAATAAGGACATTCTCCAAACCAGGCATGTCTGAGAGGAAGCAAACATGTGTTATGTAATTCCTTTGGGTAGGGTGGGAAGAGAAGGAAGTTTAAAATAAGGCTGAGAAACCAGCTGCATTCACTGTGGTGTGGACTTCTATATTACTTCTGACTCTTTCTCCACAAATGTTGAACAGCCTGTTTTCCATTGATGCAACATTCAGGTTGTATGTAGTTATTTCTCCTCTGTTGCCTGGCAAATGAGGGCAGTGGCCAAGGCATGTCTGTGCAGGCCTCCATGAGCATTTTATACTCTATTTGATTTTCTATTTTCATTTTTACCAGTATTTAAATGCAGAATTTACTGACATATTTTTGAAAAATGTACCAAATGCTGTGTTCACAGTTCTTCCAGGCCCTAGGCAAGAGACGTAGACAAGTAATGCCTTTCTTGGTCTTACACAGCTTCTGGAAAACATGACTGAAGTCGTTCGGAAAGGAATTCAGGAAGCTCAGGTCCAGCTGCAGAAGGCAAATGAGGAGCGACTTCTGGAAGAGGTGAGGCCACCACAAGGACCCCCAGCTGCCGGTGGGATGGGAGGGGGCGCTCAGCAAGGCGATCCTGAGCAAGGGTTATGTTTTACAGGGAGTGCTGCGGCAGATACCTGTAGTAGGATCCGTGCTGAATTGGTTTTCTCCAGTGCAGGCTTCACAAAAGGGAAGAACTTTTAACTTAACAGCAGGTAGGACTCACTAGTCTGCCTTGTTCTTTCTTACCTGAGAGTTCTAACCAGACACCCTGAGCTTCCAACTCCCCTCCTGCTGAGAAGTCTCTTCCATTCGCATCTCTGTCCCTGGGTCCTCTGCAGGTGAGGCGTGTCTACCCCTACTGCCATCACCTTCCTTTTCCCCAGACAGCTGACAATACACAGCAGGCCCCGGTGCCTTGAAGCAGTGGGGGCATGTCTGTTCAGAACCTCAAGGCAGCGGGGCTGGCGCACCTGAGTCAGGGTTACTGTTCCTTATAGTTCCCAGCAGAAGCTGCTCTAAAAAGTGGGCAGCCACGGCCATGGCACGCAGCACTAGAACGTTTTATTTCAAACCAGGCAGCCAGCAGTATTGTCAGTCGCTAGAATTTGGGGAAGATATTAAAGCCCATGACTCCTTTCCTGTTCTGTGAAGGAAATAATATTCCCAACCCTGAGGTCCTTCCTTTGTTCCTTCCCCAAGAAATGATGAGTGCATTGTCATAATAGCAAAAGATAATCTGATTTCTAATCTGCCAAGCCTCAGCCTTTAGCAAAGAGGTGTCTACTTCTCCTTGCTAAAGTTCATTCTGTATTTGGGCCTGGCTCCCCAGGCGTGCTTGTGCACACCACTGGCCACATATTCCCCGGGACTTAGGAGATGGATGAAGACAGGACACTCAGCAGGGTGGCCAAGTGAGCCAGCTGCAGCACAGCTTTTTCTAGTTCTCAGCACATTTCAGGAATGCAGTGTCTCCACCAGTCTGTGGGAAGCTGAATGGCTAGACCCAGCTTATTAAGGCACAAGGCCGAATGAGGGCAGGTGGCATCTCCTAGGACAGCCTCTGCCAGGAGCTTCCACCCACTCCTGTCCTTTTTTTTCCTGGCAGGCTCTCTGGAGTCCACAGAACACACATATGTCTACAAAGTACAAGGTACAAGAGTGACACCACCTCCAACTCCCTCAGGCACTCGCATCAAACAGAGATTTCCAGGTACCTCACATCTCCATGTTTGAGTTTAACAAGGAATAAAATTGGTTGTATTTCTCTTGGGAAAATAGACCTTGACATCACGTATAATAGTTTTTCCCTGTTTGCTGCATTCCTATGTTTTCCAAAGTCCTATTTCTCTTCACTTAAAACCAACTATCCCTGTCACTAACCATTTAGTAGTCTTGAGATTTAACCTTAAAGAATGCCTCAGTGGCATTCCAAGGGACACGTAAGGCCTGGGGAGCTGGCAGTATTTGCATTATGGTGTTTACTATTCTGAGTTTGTTTGTTTGTTTATTTATTGGTACCAGGGATTGAACTTAGGGGCACTTGACCACTGGGCCACATCCCCAGCCCTTTTTTTTGTACTTTATTAGAGACAGGGTCTCGCTGAGTTGCTAAGTGCTTCGCCATGCTGAGGCTGACTTTGAACTTGCAATCCTCCTGCCTCAGCCTCCCAAGTGCTGGGATTACAGGCATGCGCCACTGCGCCCCGCCTGAGTTTTTATTAAGAGTACCTCAAAGGTAGCAGCCTGGGGAGCATGTTAATGTCACAGTAGCAATTCTGGGTTCCCCTCACCTCCTGAAGTGGTTCAGAGATAGGAATTGCAGGATTCCTGCTGGAGCAGTTATTGTGAAATAAGGCTGTTGCTGGCTGCAAAGTGCCTCATGGCAGGTCTCTTAGCTCCTGGCACCATCCACCCCATCTTTCTCTAGGCCAGAAGCCTTTCAAAAGGTCCCTGAGAGGTTCGGATGCTGTGAGTGAGACCAGCTCTGTCAGTCACATTGAAGACTTGGAAAGGATGGAGCATCTATCCACTGGACCCGAGCAAAATACCCAAGAGGCCCATGGCCCTGAGCGACCCCCTGGGGATTCCCTCCCTCCAGCTGGCCAGCCTGAGGCCCTCCACAATGGGGCCCAGCACCCTGAAGATGACCACCCACAGGTAGAAGAGCCGGAGAGCTTAAGATAAAGCACAGCTGGGTGGAGGGTGGACTGACTACTGTCCCGGGAGGGGAGTTGTGTTGAAATGCGAACTGTGCCACATGCTCACATGACAGGAGTGACTTATTTGTGCTAAACAATAATTTTTTTGCACAAACACATGCCTGAAAGCCAGGCTTTCTAGGAGAGCAATCTATGATTTTATATGATTATATATGTAAAACAGCCAACTACTACTGTTTCTGGCCCGTCCAACTATAGTAATCCCATTTTCCCCGAAGCTACCATAAACACTTTTTATTCAGAAAGAATGTTTAGAATTTCAGGTGCCTGCCATTTGAAACACTTGCTGTCATCTTTCTGAACAAAAGTGTAAGTTGTTAGGTTGCACATAGTGACTTTGTGGCAAAGCAGCCTTCATTAGGACTATGCAGGTTTTCTGCTGGGCTTCCATAAAGGGAGACCACAGCATTTGTCCATCTGGTCGGAGGGTCTCTAGTATGATCTAGTTGGAGTGGTTGGCTTCAAGGAGAACAGGTCTCAGCAGGACAGCAAGAGTATAAGAAGCTGCCTCCTGCTGTCTCCAACTGCTGCTCTTCCTGGAGACTAAGTAAGGACTGTGTCCACTCAAGCTGTGGCAGGGCTTCTGTCTGGAACTGTCCTCTGCCACAAATCCTATTCTCCCTTTATATATTCTTTATAAACAAATTTAAGGACTCATCTATTAAGAGTAACTCTAACATCTCTTCCTGACTATATATATACATGTGTATATATATGGATGTATATTTTTAAATACTGGTAAAGCTTTCAAATGCAGCAGACTGAGTTCATTTCTGTTTAATATCTAAAAGCCCGAAAGAGGCTGCCCCGAAGAGCCCGACACTAAGTATGCTGTGCAGCACTCCTTAGGTGGAATTCTCAAGTAAGTACCTTTGACCTGTCACTCTGGAGCACCTCTAGGCTTCTCTTCCGCTTGTAGCTCACCCTGGGCCCAGCCCAGAAACCAGAGCCAGAGAAGTCATCTCTCCCAGTCTGACCAGGCTACTGCTGAAATTACTGAAGTAAGCTCCTCATTCCTGCCCATTTCTACTATCCCAAAGCACCGCATCCCTTCCTATCAGGCCCCTGGGTGCCTTTTTTTTTTTTTTTTTTTTTTTAGTCCCAAAAAGTCAAGCAATGGGAGAGCATAGATGGGGAGGAATTCATGATGGATCTGAGGATCACAGTGTCGGAGCCTTAGTTATGCTACATACATTAAGCCTATAATTATACTGATTTGATGTGATTTTTGACATTTGGCACTTGTTAAAATGCAATTTTCCTTTTTTACTTTTTTTGGGGGGTGCAGATGATCAAACACACGTCTTCCCTGTTTATTTGGTGCAATGAAGTATAGCACATAACCTTGGGGAGGGGTAAATTATCACCTTTAACAAGATTAATTTTTAAATGTTTTTATATATATTTGGAATTGTTAAATTGGTTTTGCTGAAACAGAATTTCACCCTTGAGATACTATTTGAATGTTGGTTTCAATAAAGGTTCTTGAAAATTGTTACCACTGAACTCAGTTTATAAATCTTACTACTAAGCAGGCATGGTGACTTCCTTTTGGGTGGTAACTTTAGAAACATAAAAGGTTTCTAAAAATATAAATTGTATAATAACTAAAGTTTGGGTATTAATATTAAGGAACAGTGATTTGGTATAATTCTCAGAGATCAAATTTAGTCTCATAGGAGACTATTTTAGAGGTTGTTATTGGAGAACAGCAAGATTTTTTTTTTTTAATAGAGCAATTTTGGGTCAAAAAACTCTGAAAGATGTATAAATCCACAGTGAATTTTACTGCATTTTAAATACTGTTTTTCACACAAAATTATAGTTTTTACTTGATTTGCTAATGTAGCAGAATTAGGAATATTTATGCAAGTGTCTGAAACACCCATCCCACTGGTTTGTAAATGGCTAAGTTTTCCTGTGTACCTTTTTACTGGCAAAAAAGAAAAGGTTGGGCATGGACCTTTTAGTAAAGCAAAAAGTACATCTAAACAAATGCCTTTGCCAAAATAAGATTTTATTTTGAAAGTCATCTGAGAGACATTGAGGAAGGAGGGAAACCTAAGACTCAAATGGGTGTATGTTCCAAATTTATCTTCTTTCCAAACCCCACCAATGGTCTTTGTCATGCCAAAAAGTAGCTTTCTTTGGTAATTCCTACATTTAGCTTCCTGGAGGAGAGATCTTTTCCCATAAGCCATCTTTGTTTTTCTTGTAGAGGAGAGCTTTATTTCCAGGAAACAGCATACTCATTGGAGAGGGGTATTTCTTTAAAAACATCAAGGTAGATCTGATATGTTGAACAAAGTGGGGGGGCTCGGCCAAAGGGGAAGTGGAAAGGTTCTGAAAAACAAGATTGTGGGTTTGAGAGAAGAGGAACCTGGCTCTATGCCTTAATAAAGATGTCAAAGTATCTTTGTGTTCCATAGTCATTAATCAGGACCTATTCTCAGCTAGCTCTCTGTGTACATATCTTGTACAATAAATACAGTGGATTCCTTATTGCTTCTCCTGTACAGTTACCCAGGACATTACTTATCCCCAGTGGGTCTGCCAGTGACATCAAGAAAGTAAATATTACCTCTGAAGAAACAGCAGCTATTACCTAGTCTAAACCATTTTTTTTCTTACAGATGAGAAAACCAGGGTCCAGAGATCTAAGATTTACCCAACCTGTAAATTCTCACCTCTAGTATTTGCTTATCATCTTGCTGCAACCAGAAATCCACATGTGGAAATGGCATCCAGGAATACGGGCCTATCCGAAGTTGCTCAGTCTTTGCATCATAAATGCTAATCATCTAAAAGGGAACAGTTGAAGGATAGGACGTCAGGAATGTTACCCACTTCTCAAACCCCACCGTTACCTGAACTCCAGTGTAGTCTAGTTCAAAGGCACCCTTCCAGATGATAAGCTGCTTAAAAATTGTGTTTCACATAATAACAAAGTTGCCACCTACTGAAGTGTGTTTGGTGCTGCACTTTGTGGGGAAATGGTTATAGTTCTGTTTAGTTCTGACAGCAGTCCTGCAAGGAGATGGCAATCTTCCCATTTTGGATGAAAAGTGGAGGCTCAGGTGGCAAGTCATGTATCTAGCGAGCATCAGAGCTGGGCCTCACAACCAGGGGTGTCTGACCAAAGTCTGCACTCCCCAGGGATGCACAAAACTTTGCCTTATCATTCATACCCCAAGCAACTGATCGCCTTGCAACTTAAAAAGCTCACAGTGCGAGACGGATATACAGCTCAGTCAGTAGAGTGCTTGCCTCGCATGCACAAGGCCCTGCGTTCAATGCCCAGCACCACTTTAAAAAAAAAAAAGAATGCATGATCCCAAGTGCAGAAGAGAGAAGCTCCCCTCTCTCTTTGTAGGAAAGGTACATGGAAAGTTCTTAAAATGAAAATTGGTTTATTCTCTGGATCTAGACGTTGTGGGTTCATACTTATTCTTGTGCACCTACAAAGGCAGAGAACTGGGATCTGAGTTTATAACCCAAAATCAGTCTTGAGCTTTAAAAAGGCAGATGTGAGCTTTTCTAAGTTCTATAAAACTCAAGCCTTTGGTGTTTCTTTCGTTTTTTCCCTCCTCACCCCCTTAGTACAAAAATGCGTTCCCACTCACCGGGCCTCCAGCTAAAGCTCGGGCAGCTCGCAGCTCCTCCTCCGGGCCTCGATCTTGAAATGTGGCTCTGTATATCTCTGCTGTTTTGATATTAACAGCTGTGAGGGACAACAGGATGAGTCTGAATTGACAAAAGACTTACACAGTCTTGCATTTCTACCATCATATAAGAGCCAGAAGTTGAGAGAAAAGAATGGGAATGAACAGTGACTGGTGTCTGTAGCCTTCCCCTCTGGAAAGGGACAACATGGTCTCTGTGCCTTGAAAATAGCGGAGGCCTAAGCTGTCTAGGTAAGACTGTCCTGCCCCAGGGCGGTGCCTGGCAGAAGCTCAGCAAGCACATGGCAAAGCCTCCTGGTCAGCCCTGTGTCCACATGCTGTGACAGCGTTCTTACTTGAACTTTTAGAGTTTTAGACATATACAGAGTTATAAAGAGTAAGATAATGAGCACCTACTTACCACCCAGCTAAATAAATACTAGGGTACAGCAGAAGCCCTTTGCAAATACAGCCCATCACAGACCACATCCCCAGGAGTCCTAGGCACTGTCACAGGAGGGAGGAAGGTTCTGGACAGTCTTTAGCCTAACAGGTATATACTTTCTTCTCAATAAAAACCTTACCTTGTTCCCGAAGCATGCACAGATCCAAGTGCCCCACTCCCTCCCCACAGGGCACCCACGCTCACACAGGCCTGTGTGGCCCTACTGGGTCCAGTGCAGGTGGGCAGTTTATGCTGTGCATTGCTGTCTTTCACTCCCCAGAGTCTCGGGTTACGGGCGTTATAGCAGTTCCACAGTTAAAGGTTAGAGAGGTCAAGTTGCATGCCCAGGGTCTCACAGTAAAAAGAGGAGTCAAGATTCGAACCCACACCTGCCGTGTACTGACAGCAGTGGGGGTCTTCTGTCAGATTCTGAGTCGCCTTCTCAACGAGAACCCAAGCGTCCAACCCACAAGTAAACACTTACCAATGCCATAAATTATTGGAAAGTGGTTTTCATTTTCTTCCCGGTCATTTAACTCTAAGAAATCAAGAAAGATTTTTGATATAATCATTAAGTACAAGCAGTAAATAATTGTTTTCACTTTGTGTAATGAGGAGGAGGAGCCCTCACTGCATTGGGGGAGGGGGTCAGAAAAGGAGAGGGTGGCTGATTCCCTGCAGAGCCCCAGGCAGGCAGGGCCCTGCTGGGTAGAGGACCCTGGTGCCTCCCAAGCATCTGCCATGCAGGGGGCAGTTCCTCTGGTCCAAGGCCTTCCCATTCCAGGGAGCAGAGACAGACTCTGACAGTCCCCAGGAGGGAGGTGAGGTGCATGTGGGGGGGAGAAGAGTCCAGCACCTGAACTAGGCTGAGCAGGGTCTGACATGGGCGGGGTGGCTAGGGACACAGTCAACAAAGCTGGGACAAGTGTTGTGTCTTTTCTCCCACTTGGGTCCTCCAGGAAGGGTGTGGACAAAATGTCCCTGAACCCTGCAGCTTATTTTGGCAAAACTTACCTGTCACACATAATGTCACCAAGTGAATGTCCTCTTCTTGTTTGTCAAATTCACCTACAATTAGAATTTCAAAACTGGACGTCAAGCAAGTTCCTCTGAGCAGAACACACTGCTGAGCAAGTCAAGACAGGGGAAGAGGGGCGGAAGCCAGCTGAGCGCTTGCCTCACCCTCCCTACAGCCACCACCTGGACTGAGGCCAGACCCAACTGAGAGGTGACAGACACATGTTTAGCTTCAAGCCCAGAGGAAGCCTTTCCATCTTTCTCTTCCTTCTCAGAGGTTTTGGGGGACACATAGACTCCTCTAAGAGGAGACTTTTAATAACTCTTCTCCTAAGTCACCTTTTCCCCCCATCCCGATTATCAGGGTCATAAAAAGTCTGGTGAGACTGGTGGTGAAGCTCAGCTGCAGAGCGCTTGCCCAGCATTCCCAAGGCCCCCCTGGGTTCTATGCCCAGCACTGCATACGTGTATAATGCATGAATGAACAAATAAAATTTAAAGAAAATATGGTCATCGTAGAAAAGATGTGGAAAATACAAGGGGGCATAATGAAGTAATTATCCTAACCCTGTTAACATTGTCTCTCTTCTTCCCTAATTTTCTGTGGACAATTTCATACCCACTCACACCATCTAGACTTTTTTTTTTTTTTTTTTTTTTTTGGGTATGGGAATTGAACTTGAGCACTTGACCACTGGGCCACATCCCCAGCCCTTTTTTTTATTTTGTTAGAGACAGGGTCTCACTGAGTTGCTAACTGCTGGGGCTGGCTTTGAACTCATGATCCTCCTGCCTCAGCCTCCCAAGTGCTGGGATTACAGGCGTGCGCCACCGCGCCCGGCCCATGTAGACAATTTTATATCCTCTCTGTACATATGTATTTTCCCATATGTACAAGCTTAAGAGCTTGTAATTCAAAGCATAAGAGCTTGTAATTCAAAGCTCTGTAAGCATAACTACTAATGGACATCAGATTATTTCTTCTTGTAAATAATGTTCTATTGCTCATCTCTGGGCATAAAACTGTATGCATTTGAGATTACTTGCTTAGATTCCCAAAAGGAGAATGATGGGTCAAACCTTTTAAAAACTTAAGCCATGATGCCAAGTCGCATCATCTTCTGACGGCTGCCCCATGCGCATTCTGGCACTGTGCGTGCCAACCTCACTGCTGGTGCTTTAAGACAGGACAGTGTCTTTTGTTTTGTTTTGCTAATAGGGAAAATATATCAGTGTTTTAGTTTCTGCTGGTTAAAATGGACATGCCCAGCCGGGCGCGGTGGCGTACGCCTGTAATCCCAGCACTTTGGGAGGCTGAGGCAGGAGGATCGCAAGTTCAAAGCCAGCCTCAGCAATGGCGAGGCACTTAGTAACTCAGTGAGACCCTGTCTCTAATAAAATACAAAAAAGGGCTGGGGATGTGGCCCAGTGGTCAAGTGCCCCTGAGTTCAATCCCCAGTACCAAAAAAAAAAAAAAAATGGACATGCCCACCAGAATGGTTCTGTTCTTTATATAATTTGGATCATTTACTATACTAGAATGTGTCAGCTGAAAATCTTGTCTCCATTCTGTTGGCCCCTACAAATTTAGCTCCATGCTGTTCTACCTCTTGTGTACAATTCCAGCTGAGCGAGCCCATTTCGTCACCTACTCCAAGTCTGTCCCTCTTAGGATTCATTCTAGTTGGGATTTTTTTGTTGGTGGTGGTGGTTTTTTAGTTGTTGATGGACCTTTATTTTATTCATTTATTTATATGTGGTGCTGAGGATCAAACCCAGTGCCTCACACATGCTAGGCAAGTGCTCTACCACTGAGCCACAACCCCAGCCCTCTAGTTGGGATTTTTTAACCCAAGCAAAAATAGATGCAAATTTTTATCAAACTAGAGAAAGAAAAAAATGAACTTACTAAGAAGTTGGTGAGTAAGTTTTTGTGACAACTGCCTGTCATCACTGAAGCCTCCCACGAGGTGCACTTCCAGCCTGGCAAAGAGACGGCACGGTGGTCAGAGCCAGGACAGCACGTGGCAGGGCACGCTGGTTCTGCTTTGACTTTTAGTTCTGAGCTTCCACGAACCCCTGCTCCAGGGTGTTTCTTGCCTTTTTCATTCACAACACACAAATTTGGGGCACACTGGGGATGTGGGTGGCGCTGCCAAGGCCAGTGGCATTCTTCTGAGGACCCTGCCCAGCTTCCCTGATGACGGAGGGGATGGCCATCTGAACACAAATGCAGTGCCACCTGTGCAGAGGTGAGAGACTGCTCTAGAGGAACACGACTGCTTCGTCATCCACCCACCCAAGTGAGAGACTTCTAAAACTTCTTGAGGTCCTCACCCAGCTCCTCCTGGAGCTCTGAGGGGGTCTCATCTCCGTTTCCAAAGCACAAGCCTAGGACACAGGACACCAGATCTTCCCACAGTGTGGGCATAAACACTGGCCCCATGAGACAGGGACAAGGGATAGTTTGAGAAACCATGCCTCCTACTGTGACCTCTCCCTGGGAGTCCCCATGCATGGGACAGTAAAGCTCTGACAAGTGATAAAATTACAACACCCAAACTAATTTTGTTTGACCCCATTTCTCATACTTGACCTTCTCCATAGCCTGTAACAACCTGGGGACTGGTGCTAGGGGAGGGGAGAGGTGCTGCCATACTTCACTTATGTCCACCAAGACACACGACCTTCCTTCCTAAGCAATGAACCAGAACTGCTCTGTACTCTGTACAGGGTGTGGCAGCAAGTGGCCTCAAGAAATGTTAAATAGTAAGAAGGGCTGTGACCACTGTGGCTTTGTTGCCACCGGCCTACCAGACTGGGCTCCCAGGCTTCCACAGTAACCAAATCAGTTCCCCTAGGAACAGACCAGGAATAGCTGATGACCACGTTCTGAGAATCACGGAGTCCAGGCCCAGCATCAGGTCTAGTACATAACCTGCCGGGCCAGTACAAAATGAAACCACTGTTTCGCAATTGCGCAGCAGGTCACAGCCATGAGGCTGGCCAGCCTGTGGCAGACCCAGCCAGAAAGAGAATTACATTTAAAATTGGGGCCGGGGGTTGTCAGCTCAGCACATGCTTGGTATGTGTGAGGAGGCCCTGAGTTCAGTCTCTGGGACCAAAGGAAGAAAAATAAAATGTTTCCATTGCTTTGAGTTACCTGAGTGAAACTGGGGAGCTTCCCTGGGATTCTAAGCACTTGCCTATCACTGGACTAGCTCACTCAACGGCCACCAACAGAATGAGAGTTAAGCCTGCGTAGTGGCAGGAAGGAGTGACACAGGTGTGAGCAGAGGTGTGATGGTGGACTGGGTGGGAGGCCCAGCAGTTATCCAGCCGTGTGACTCCAGTACACTTCCTCTGTGTGCCTTGTCAATTGGAGGGAGTGTAGGGGCTGAGAGGAACAGATGTGGGGCACGGCTAGGTCAGGGGCCAGTTCTACCCAGCAATCCATGCCGAAGCCACCACAGGGCTGGAATGTCAAACTGCCCATCGCCCCAGCCTCCACACGCTGTGTCCCTGCCTCGTTTTCCCGGTCCTCCACCAGAGCTCCTCCCCTCAGAGAGAGCACCGAGCGGGCAGCATGCCTGGCTCTTGTGGCCAGCTGCTGCTGGGAGGAAGCATTTCAGCAAGCAGCTGCTGAACGACAGAGACCACAGCTGCACGCAACAGCAGCACCTGATGGGCCAAAACCTAAAAGCACATGACTGAAAGGGAAACTACAGGTTCAGAGTCAAACCCGTTTAGAACCCAGCACTGCCTGCCTGCCTGTACCCGTGACCCGCCCATTCACTAAATGCCGAGGCAGTGCCGCGTTCTCGGGGGCAAGGCATGGCAGTGTTGGCCCTGTGCTGCCCCAACGCTGCCCACGACTCTTTCCTCTACATGATGCCACGAAGTTCCCAATTCATGAAAGAGAGTAGCATGGAGCTCACCTTCCACTTTGAGCGTGGTCAGAAAAGGACTTTATGGAGTTCATAATCAAGGGGACCTCGGCTTTGGTGTCAGTTCCATCACAATGTGTCAGGCAGGTAGCCCCATTACCTGAAGAACAAGGGTGAAATGACTCAGGTTATTCCAGAGGGGAATTCAGGAAGCAAGCCAGGACTACTCCTGTCCACTCAGCTGCCTCATCTTTGACTGTCCTGTTAAGAAAAAGAAATAGAAAAGTCCGTGCTGCCCAGCCAACCCATTCTGACCAGGGCAACAGGGAGGTACCATGCAGACGAGAGAGAAGGTAAGCCAAGTCAGATTTCAGACAGGTACCAGGAAGCTCAAGGTGAGAAGGGAAATGGTCCCACACTGCTGGGCTGGTTTAAGCAATGGTGTCCTCCACCTCTCTCATCATACCTGTGTGCCTCAGGACCACAATGTGACAAGTGGTGGCATCATCAGAACCCAGAATGGAGATGGAGCCTGTTTGAAAAAGAAATAAAATAAAATATCCAGTAGCCTTTTGGGAGAATGCCCAATTCACTGCTTCCTAACCTACCATCCTTTGGGGAGGTCACTGCAAGCTCTCTTTGCTGAACATACAGAAGGCCCTGGGGTCCCACTTGTTGAACAGACTGACCTCTGAGAAGTCTGGCTCTTTCCTGTTTAATTAAAAAAAAATAAAATAGTGATGTGAATTAGTGAGGATTGAATAACTAGATAGGTGGAGAGAGCCAAAGTGAGCTCTGCGTGGGAAACACGCTGGCGTATCTGGGGTATGTCATGGGACAGGCTGAGAAAGCAGCGTAGCTTTCCATCTGGAATACGCACAGGAGACTAGGAAGCCATTTTGCCTACAAGAGTCAAGAATCCTGGATCATAGTTCTTCACTCAAGAGGGAATGACACATGACTGTGCTGACAATGGTGGCTCCTAGGCCGGCCCTCCTTCACTTCCTCTAAGAGAGCGGGCTAGGACTTCCCTGTCCCCTCATCTACTACCCCACCTCCAGAAATCTGTACTGAGGCCATGGCTGTGTAATTTTGAACAGCAGAGAGCTGCGGACAGCAGGAGGCCAAGTCAGTTACGTGGAACTAGCTCACCCACTAACTGCAGTCAGGAGTTAGGAAGGACATGGGAGAAGGAGTTTTGAGTGTTAAATGAAAGGCAAAAATGGACAGTTTTTAAAGAGTTATAAATGCACTATTCATCAACAAGGGTAAAATGCTTATTCACATGGGAAAAGTACTGAAAGGAAAGTCACCAAAAGAACCACAGTTGGGCTGGGCCAACACAAAGGACTTTACTGTGGCTGTTGTCTTCACTCTAAACAATCTATGATGTCTTTATTTTATTTTATTTTATTTTATTTTATTGGTGCTGGGGACTGAACCCAGGGGCGCTTAATCACTGAGCCACATCCCCAGCCCTTCGTATTTTTAATTTTGAGACAGGACCTCACTAGGTTGCCTACAGCCTCACTGAATTGCTGAGCCTGGCTTTGAACCTGCATCCTCCTGCCTCAGCCTCTTGAGCTGCTGGGATTATAGGCATGCACCACCATGCCCAGCTATGATGTCATTAAAGTAGAAAAACAAAAAGAAATGAGAATTTATGAAGGATATATTAACATTAGACATAAAAAAATTGTCTAGTTGGGTATTTGTATGAATTTTTATGCTGTAAGCCTGTTTTTGAAAAACAGAATTTAGGGGCTGAGGGGTAGTCTATAGTAGAGCACTTGTCTACCATGCACGAGGCCCCAGGTTCCAACCACAGGATAGAGAAGAAAAAAAGAAAAAGAATTTAGATGTTAAATTCTTTAATGAAAGCTGAATTAAACATTTTTAAATGTCAAACGGATAAAACACTAAGCTGCATTATTTCCTTCTCACTTGTGACAAATACCTTAATGAAAACACTAGAATGTGTGAGTATATTGAACCCAGGGGCACTTAACCACTAAGCCACATCCTCAGCCCTCTTTTTTTTGGTAGTGCTGGATATTGAACCCAGGGCCTGTGTATGTGAGGCAAGCATTCTACCAACTGAGCTATATCCCCAGCCCTATTTTTTAAATTTTGAGACAGGGTCTCACTAAGTTGCTGAGGCTGACCTGGAACTTGTAATCCTCCTGCCTCAGCCTCCTAGGTTGCTAGGATTTCAGGTGTGCCCCACTGCACCTAACTGTTTTATAGACTTATACAAGCTTTTCTGCCATTCTGATGCCTTCTACTAATTTAGGTTTGGGGTGAATCAATAACAGATGTAGTAAACTGAATGATAAGTTTGACTAGTTGTTCATAGTTTTCTTCAGTTAAGGAATTTCCACTAATTGGAAGCAAAACAATAATTAAAATGAAACAAGCCCCTCGGCGGGGATGGGGAGGGAGCTGCACACCTGTAATCCCAGAGGCTTGGGAGGCTGAGCCAGGAGAATCACGAGTTCAAAGCCAGCCTCAGCATCTGCAAGGCACTAAGCAACTCAGTGAGACCCTGTCTCTAAATAAAATACAAAACAGGGCTGAGGATGTGGCTCACTGGTCGAATGCCCCTGAGTTCAATCCCCAGTATCAAAAAAAAAAAAAAAAAAAAAAGAAAGAAGAAGAAGAAGAAGAAGAAGAACTATAAGACTGTGGCTCTTCTATCCAGCTCTGCAAGAAAGAAAGAAAAAAAAAAATGAACGGAGCATCGAGTGAGGCACAGTGTGAAGTGAAATGAGGCTGGCAAGGCAACTGCTGCGACGTCAGCAGGAAATAAAAGTGGCAGGATGTTCCAGAGCTCAGGGCACCTGTGTCGGCCAGGGTCACCCCCGGAAAGCAAAGTTTTGGGAAATGAGTTACCACTTTCCTAAAGACCCCAAATCAACACAACTCCTATTTCCCAAAGACACAAAAGCCAGAGTGATGGGAAGACACAACGCCCCGAAATGAAAGTGGCGTGCTGCTTGGTCCTCCACTTTGAGAAATGAAGGACTTTAGCCAAACTTCTCTTTGGGAAAACACACAGCTCGACCTCATCACATACTTCCTGAAATCAAAGCCCCCGTTCTCTCAACTTCTGATATTCTCTGGACACCAACATGCACTGCCACGCTCCCCCATCAGTCCCAACTCTTCGGTGGCGCTGTTTCTTTAACCCAAGGGTTGGCCACTCCTCTCTGAGAACATTTGAGGCTTTCAGGCCACAAGTCTCTGCTGCTGTAGCATGAAAGCAGCCACAGACACCCAGACCAGGGGACATAGCTGTGTTCCAGTGAAACTTTATTTATGGGTAACACCAAAATTTGAATTTCATGTAAGTTCATGTCACAAAATATTATTCTTTTGATTTTTTCCAACTATTCGAAAATGTAAAGCCCCTGCTTGACCAACAGGCTGCATGCAGTGTGGCTGGCAGGCTGCAGCTTGGTGCCCTGTGTCTGAGTCCCTCACCCAGCTGCAACCTTGGGAGTGAGCCTGTTTCCCTTACCTCGTGCCACATGCCACATGCCACGACTCTTCCCTGCACAAGTGCAAGAGCACGTGTGCTATAGGGCACGGGGTGGGGGTGGACGGAATTATCAATAGATATGGTTCTCAAAATCGAGGCTTCTTTCCCATAACCACGCCTTCACCCTTTCCTTGTCTCACATCTAAATGACTAAAGCCATGGGGGTACAGCTCCGTGGGGGGAGCACTTGCCTCACATGCGGCCCTGAGTTCCATCCCTGGTACCACCATGAATATCTTACTGCAACACACTTTATGAGCAGCAGATCCAGGGCAGAAGCCGTCCCCGGTACCTCTGGTAAACAGTGGGATGACGTCCACCTTGTTAGGGTGGCGAGGATTCATTAAGAGGTGATGTGCCTTGGGCTTGCACTGTGTTGGCCCCTGATGAGAGCTCGCCAATGGGTGGCTGTCACCCTTTCCCACCCCTGTCCCCCAGCCCCCAAGGTCTCCCTTGCCCTGCCAGTCCTATCTAAGGGGGCCGCCAGCCTCACTGCTTCTAAACATTGATTTTGTAACATCAATTCTACTCAAAAATCTAAGCCTGTTCGTAAAGATTTAGCTCTGAGAATGTTCATATTGGTGAAATCTCACAAACACCTTCATGTTTAAAAGTAGAGTCAGGTACAGTGGTGCTCACCTGTAATCCCAATGATTTGGCTTGGGGGACGGAGGCAGAAGGATTGCAAGTTCAAGGCCAGCCTCAGCAACTTAGCAAACTCTTAAAATAAAAATAAAAAGGTTTGGGGTGGAGCTCAGTGGTAGAGCACCCCTGTTTCAACCCCTACTCCCACAAAATAAATAACAATTTTTAAAAATTAAAAAAATACATAAAAGCAGAAATAGGGCTGCGGGTATGACTCATTGGTAAAGTACTTGCCTCAAATTCATGAGGCCCTGGGTTCCATTCACATTTGGATTTTGTAAATAATAATAATAATAAACTCAAAAGCCACCAAAATTAGTGAAGAAAAGCAGAAATTAAGTTATGGTGCATTCATATTGTGGAACCAAGACATTCCAGGATGGTTCCTGAACCTGAGTGAATGGTGAAGAGTGAGCTGAGCCGCGTGCCAAGATGCACTCTTGCCATCCCAACCACTCGGGAGGCTGAGATAGGAGGAGCTTGAGTTCAAGGCCAGCCTGGGTAACATAACAAGACCATGTTTAAAATTTTTTACTAATGGGGGAGGGTTTCCAGGGATGTAGCTCAGTGGCAGAAAGCTCCTGAGTTCAAGCACTGCATAAAGGGACTTTCAGCCAGGTGGTAGTGACTTGTAACTGCACTGTCTCATACAAGAGCCACCTGTGGCTGTTGAGCACTTGAAATGAGGCTAGTGTGACTGAGAAACTGATATTTAGATTTTATTTATCTTAATTTTAATGTAAATAGCCATGCAGCTAATGGCTACTGTATTGAATTACACAGCATCAAAGTCAAGGGCAGACTGCCAAGGGTTCCAGCCCTGGCTTCTGCACTTGGAGGATCTGGGACCTTGCACAGGTCACTCAACTTCCCTGCTCCTCAGTCCTCATCTGTAAAATAAGAATAGTAAAGCCGGGCGAGGTGGTGCACACCTGTAATCCCAGCACTTTGGGAGGCTGAGGCAAGAGGATCGCAAGTTCAAAGCCAGCCTCAGCAATGGCGAGGCACTTAGCAACTCAGTGAGACCCTGTCTCTAAATAAAATACAAAAAAGGGCTGGGGACGTGACCCAGTGGTCGAGTGCCCCTGAGTTCAATCCCTGGTACCACAAAAAAAAAAAAGAATAGTAACTACACTTATTTCATAGGGCAGTGGCAGTGCGTGACAAGCTTCCTTGCTAATAAACTGGGCTGTTATAGCAGTCCTCCCTTATCCTGGGGCAGGGGATGTCTCAGACCCCCAGTGGCTGCCCGAATCATGGACAGTACTAAACCCTACAGATATTTTTATCAGTACATATACATACACATGGTGAAGTTTAATTTATAAGTTAGGCACATAACATTAACAACAACTAGACCAGGCATGGTGGCCATGCCTGTAATCCCAGCAACTCAGAATGAAGGCGAAGGCAGGAGGATTGCAAACTCAAGGCCAGTCTCAGCAACGTAGTGAGGCCCTAAGCAACTTATTGAGACCCTGTCTCAAAAAATAAAAAAGGGGGCTGGGGTTGTGGCTCAGCGGCAGAGCGTTCGCCTCCCATGTGCGCGGCCTGGGTTCGACCCTCAGCACCACGTAAACATAAATGCATTGCATTGTGTACAACTAAAGTAAATAAATAAATAAATATTTTTTAAAAATAAAAATAAAAAAGTTTGGGATGTGGCTCAGTGGTTAAGTGCCCTGGATTTAATCCCCCGTACCAAAAAAAGGGAAAGAGATTAGCAACTAATAATAAAAATCAAAAAATTCAAACAATATACTTCAATAAAAGTTATTTAAAACTTAAGGATTAGGGCTGGGGTTGTGGCTCAGCGGTAGAGCGCTCTCGCCTAGCACGTGCACGGCCCGGGTTCAATCCTCAGCACCACGTAAAAATTTTAAAAATGCATCGTGTACAACTAAAGCAAATAAGCAAATAAATAAATATTTTTTAAAAACTTAAGGATTGGGGCTGAGGTTGTAGCTCAGCGGTAGAGCGCTCGCCTAGCACGTGCGCGGCCCAGGTTCCATCCTCAGCACTATGTAAACGCATTGTGTACTACTAAAGCAAATAAATTAATATTAAAAAAAAAAACTTAAGGATTATTTCTGGAATTCTCTGTTTAATTTTTTTTTTTTTATTTAAAAATACATAAAAGCAGAAACAGGGCTGGGGGTATGACTCATTGGTAAAGTACTTGCCTCAAATTCATGAGACCCTAGGTTCCATTCACATTTGGATTTTGTAAATAATAATAATAATAATAATAATAATAAATATGGCTGGAGATATCGCTCAGCTGGTAGAGTGCTTGCCTCGAGTGCACAAGGCCCTGGGTTCAATCTCCAGCACCACACACACACACACACACAAAAAATAATAATAAATACATAAAAGCCACCAAAATTAGCCGGGCCTGTAATCCCAGCACTTTGGGAGGCTGAGACAGGAGGATCGCGAGTTCAAAGCCAGCCTCAGCAATGGTGAGGTACTTAGCAACTCAGTGAGACGCTGTCTCTAAATAAAAAAATACAAAAAAGGGCTGGGGATGTGGCCCAGTGGTCGAGTGCCCCTGAGTTCAATCCCCGGTACCAAAAGAAAAAAAGAAAAAAGAAAAAAAATTATTTAAAAAAAGATATTCACCAAAACATGAAGAATGGCTGTGAGCAATTTTTTCTTCTTTTTAATATTTACATACCCTATTTCCCTATGAAGAGTATATTCCTCTCATTATAGAAAAAGTGAATGAAATTTTTCCTATTTCCCCACTGCTAACTAGGTGAGAGATCCACCTGAGCAGCTGGTCACCTAGGCACAACCGCCTCTCCAAGTGCACTTCCTCCGTGCTCCAACTCACTCTCCAGGACCGGGGAGACTTTCCAGTCTGCTCCCACAGCCTGGTCCCTGCTGCCCACCAGTGCCATCCTCCTCTGTGCTTCTGTAACACGCATGGCCCCCACCATTGGCCCTATTTTCTGGGCCAAGTCTCCCCTAAATAGGCCAAAACCTTCCTTGAAAGGCGCAGCCCTAGCAGGTCACCACATCCCACCTCCAATGCTGAGCTGCCCTGGGCACCAACCTAACTTTCTAACATCGACATTTTCAAACAGACATGAAAGTAGAAAGTCACCTAAACTTTTTAGCTGGCTGAACTTTCTTGCTCTCGGTGAGTGAGTACTACTCCCAATTTCGCTAGTCTACAGAGCGACTGCGAGTGACATTGCACAAGGAAGTGACAGAGCATAATGCCTAGCCCAGCACGAATTTGCTAACATCACCGACTTGAAATTCAAGTTGAGAATTCCACGGAGCTGCCCGCCTGGTCCCCATCGGTACCTCGGGCATCCTGCACACCATTTTCAGGGTCATTCTGTTTATCCATCTGTGTCACTGATATTTACTGAGCACAAAGTCTAGGATAGGGGACTGCCCTGGGCTCCCCGGTACAAAGGTGAAGACACCCGCTCTCTCTACCTTCAGGAAGTTTACACTATGGGGAACAGACGCGGGGCGGGGGCGGGACAAGCAAGCAGACAAAAAAATCTCAAACTGTACAACGGAGGAAGCCTCCAGAAAGCGATCCTTAACCCAGACTCGGGTTCATCTGCTCCACGTCTCAGAGTGGTGCCAGCCAGCTTTTCTTCCTGGCACTTAACACTGGGATATTCGGACCGATTCTTTGATGAAAAACCATTTCCCCTACTCGCCTGGAAGCAGCCTGCGGTTGGGCCGGCGGTCAGGACGGCGGCCAGCACTTAGCAGGGGCCCCACACCTCCATGGGCAGGGTGACGCCCCCTTAGCGGGATCTGCGGCCAGGGGGACCCCGGGTTCCCATTGTTTTTTACACGGTACACTCTCTTCCCAACATCCCCGCACGCGCGTGGACTGAGGGTTCGGAGAACTCGTCGAGGACAAAAGCAGGAAAAACAAAGACAAACCCCTTCCATCAGGGCGTGGTCCTCGCCAGCCCGGCGGGGAAGCGGGGCCCTCGCCTCCGGCTAAAAATAGCCAGGCGCCCCACGTCCGGGGGCAGGAGGGCAGGAGCAGAAACGAGAGGGGACCCGCCGGGACACCCAGCCCAGGCGCTGTCGGCGGCCCACCGGGCACAGCCTCCTGCTTCCGAGGGCACCAGGACGAAGCACGGTTCACCACAGGGCGGGACCCCCTGCGAGAGCCCGAGAGCACCGGCGGGCGCCAGATTCGCCCAAGAGCAGCGAGTCCGGAGTGCGGGGAGGAACGTCCTGCTGGGAACCGGGGGTCCCGGGGTGTCCTCAAGCCGTGGCGCTGTGCGACCCTGGGCAAGTCACCTAACCTCTCTGGGCCCGTCCCTTCCTCTGTAACAGAGGAGCCTGAGCAGATGCCCTCCGAGGTCTGACGAAGGGAAGAGCTCCGCGGAGCCCCAAGAGGAAACCGCGTTGGCGGCCGGGGTCCGGACGCGCCGGCAGCGCCAAGTTTCAACTCCGTGACGGGAGAGGGACGGCGGTGGCGGCAGCGGGCAGAGGAGGGCTCCTCCCGCCGGGCAGCCTGGCCCGGCGGCCCCCGTCGGGCCCGCCCCGAAGACCCCGCGCCGGGCCCCGCTCACCTCCAGAAGCGGGTGGGCTCGGACCAGCTCCCCGGCGGACTGCGGCAGCCGCACTCGCCGCCCGTCGACCAGCAGCGGCATAGCGGAGGCGGCCGCCCGGGCAGGCCCAGGGAGGCGGCGGCCTCCCCAGCCCCGGCGCCGCCGCCGCCCCCGCCCCTCGGGCCGCCGCGTCCCGCCCGCCCCGCCCCGCCGCAGGTGCTGCCGGGAAGTGGAGTCCGGACGGCCGCGGCGTCGCCCTCAGAAACCAGGGAGAGCCAGAGAGAGCCAGGGAAGGACCGCAGGGCCCCACGGGAAACGTAGTCCGAGCGCAGCGGCCTCCTCCGCAAGGGGCGCCGGGAAGTGGAGTCCTGAGAGCGTGGGAGCCGGGGGGCGGGGCCAGGCCTCGGGGACGGGGCGAGGACAGCGGAGGGGCGGGGCGAGGACAGCGGAGGCGCGGCGCAGGTGCCGGGCTCGCAGTGGGCCCTCCTGGGCTGCTGGCGGCTGCCGGACCCGCCGGCTTCGTTCCCCTGACCCACCCTCCTCAGGTGTGTGACCTTGCGCAAGCTTGGGTCCTTATTGTGCTGCTCTCAGGGGCTGTATTCAAGGCACGATTTACCGGGAAAATAGATCCCGAACTGTGCTGGCCCCCCGACGCCTGGAAACCGTGGGCAACACTTGCTGTTTGGAGGCCGGGCAGGAACAGCCATGCGGGGCGGTGTCTCCGCGCGGGGCTCTCTTCCAACACCTGGGAGCGTTATTCAGTGAGATCCAACTTTCCAAAAGGCGTTGGGACAGAACCGCCTCACGCAAAGCAGGAACCTCATTAGAATTTCACCAGCTGTGTTCTGCATCCCCTTCCTTCGCGCACCTCCCGCTCGGTTTCCATGCCCCTAGTACTTAGAGAAGTGCCGGTAGGAGACAGCCCAGGGGTATCAGCCCCATCCCCAGCTTACCCAGATTCTTACCCAGAACAAGCACTTCTCTATGAATCACCTGTACTGCTCATTTGCTTTTCAAAAACGTAGAGATTAACATCAACACCTGTCTTATGAGAGATAGCATTAACTTGCCCTAAGTCATACAAATAGCAAGTGGTTGAAATAAGGTTAAAGCCTGCTTTGCGTGATTCCAAAGAATTCTATCACCACAATATAGTCCTAAATAGTAAGGCTTGCTGTAATTGTTGTAATGCAGGTAAAATTAAACCCCAAGTGGAAAGCTCTGGGCTAAAATGAAGATCTGAATCCAACATAACCAAATACCAGCTGTGTAACTTTGAGCAAGATACTTCTTTGAACTGTTTCCCTCACCTGAAGAATAGGGATGATAAAGTGTTACCCAGCATGCAGTAAATAAAGAAGTCAGGCGTGGTGGTGCTCGCCTGTAATCCCAGGAGGCTGAGGCAAGAGAATCATGAATTCTGAGGCCAGCTTCAGCAATTTGGCAAAGCTCTAAACAACTTAGACCCTGTCTCAAAATGAAACAATAAAAAGGACTGGAGACTTAAAGTGCCTCTGGGCTCAGTCCCTATTTTTTTTTTTTTAAATATTTATTTGCTTTAGTTGTACACAATGTGTTCACCTGAAAGTGGTGCTGAGGATCGAACCCCCCTGCGCAGGTACTAGGCGAGCGCTCTACCGCGGAGCCACAACCCCAGCCCCTCAGTCCCTAGTTTTAAAAGAAAAGAACTATCAGAATTGCAAAGTGTAGAGAAAGGAGAAATACGGGGGAGTGATATTGGCCAAATTGTTACATAATGTGCATATACAAATATGTAATAAATCCCACCATTATTTTTAAGCATAATGCACCAATTAAAAAATGCCATACAGCCAGGCGCGGTGGCACACACCTATAATCCCAGCACTTTGGGAGGCGGCAGGAGGATCGCGAGTTCAAAACCAGCCTCACAAGGGCAAGGCACTTAGCAACTTAGTGAGACCCTGTCTCTAAATAAAATACAAAAAAAGAGGCTGGGGATGTGGCCCAGTGGTCGAGTGCCCCAGAGTTCAATCCCCAGTACCACACCAAAAAAAAAAAAAAAAAAAAAAAAAAAAAAAAAAAAGCCACACAGGGGCCAGGGTTGTAGCTCAGTGTTAAGAGCACTTGCCTCGAATGCATGAGGACTTGGGTTCGATCCTCAGCACCACATCAAAGAAATAAACAAAAATTGATATTTTTTAAAAAGCCATACAGATAAAAATAATTTAAAACTTGGTGATAACAGAATTGCAAAGTGTAGACAATAAAAGTGAGACATTTAGGGCCAGGCCAGTGGCAGACCTATAATCTCAGCTAGTTGGGAGGCTGAGGGAGGAGGATCACAAGTTCAAGGGCAGCCTGGGCAACTTCAGACACTATCTTAAAAAATAAAGAAGCTGGAGAATATAGCTTAGTGTTAGAGCACTTGCCTAGTATATGTGACATCCTGAGTTCCATTGCCAAGACTAGGGGAGGTGAGGCATTTTGAAATTGCAGAGAATGCTCTGTGTGTTTTGCCTGAATCTAATAATTTTTCAAAGTTCCCACAGAGTTAAGAACCACCATTATAAGCATGCCTGGGAGTACTCTAGCCCATCTTCTCCCAGTTTTTTTTTTTTTTTTTTTCCTTTTTTCTTTTTGGTACCTGTGATTGAACTCAGGGGCACTTGACCACTGGGCCACATCCCCAGCCTATTTTTTTAATTTTTATTTAGAGACAGGGTCTCACTGAGTTGCTAAGTGCCTCACCTTTGCTAATGGCTGGCTTTGAACTCGCGATCCTCCTAGCTCAGCCTCCCAAGTGTTGGGATTACAGTTGTGCACCACCGCACCAGGCTCCCATTCAGATCTTTTTAAGTTGGTACCACAGAAGTGACATGGAAGAAATGAAAGTCATCTTTGCCCTGGAAAGACCGTTCCATGTAAGAGCCTCAAGCTTAACTACTTTCTCATGAGATAGCCACAACACCTACAATTAACTTTCACATGCATCAACCATAAAGTCGTATAAGTTATTCCCTTCCTGTTCTGAGGGAGAGCATCTTGCTCTGTTGCCCAAGCTCATCTGGAACTTCTCCCACCTCAGACACCCAAGTGCTAGGAAGACAGGCACTAGCCACCACGCCAGGCTTGAGTTATTCCTACTTTACAAAAGCCCAATAAAAATGAAGCTTGGAGATGGGCTAGGTAACTTGCTCAAGGCAAACAGTTGGTTAGAAAGGGAAGTCAGGTCAACACAACACTTTATAACAGTCACTAGTCCATTCACACCAGCCATGGGTAACTTTTCAAAGTGTCTCCTTGGACCTGTTCAATCAAGCCTGTCACTCTTGGCTGTGCATGCTCAAAGAGCTGCTGATGGTTCAGAGGATGTACCAAGAAGCCATCCTCACTAGGACGTGCAATTTATTTCTGAACCCTCCCAATCATAATGGCAATTACTTTTCTCTAATATGAAGTCTCAGGGGACGCAGTGGTGCACACCTTTAATCCCAGTGGTTTGGGAGGCTGAGGCAGGAGGTTCACAAGTTCAATGCCAACCTCAGCAACTTAGCAAGGCCCTAAGCATCTTAGACCCCCCTCTCAAAAAAAAAAAAAAAAAAATAGCAGGGCTGGGGATGTGGCTCAGTGGTTAAATGCCCCTGGGTTCAATCCCCAGTCTAAAAAATAAAATAGTGAGGTCTCAGGAGCAGTTTTTCAGTGCAATAAAAGATGTTTTAACACATCAGTTATTACAAACAAATGTACACAGACAACAAAACATATGTGAGAATTCTTTTTATTAAGGTCCCCTCCCCTTTACTGACATAAGAATGAAAGTTCCAGATTAACCATGTAATTGTTTTAGTTCACAATGGATGTCTCCAACCCTTTGATATTAAACAGACTTATTTGTAAATATATCCTACTAGATTATAACTACTTCCCAAACCACTAAGACTCCACTTCCCATAAATTTCTGTGGATAGAATTTCATTTACTTATTTTGTCTAGTACACAAAAATCTACCTTCTTGTCAGCAGTTTTTAAAAAAAGAGAACCTTAAGGTTCTCAAATGATTTTCCACCAAGTCACCAAAAGAAAATCACCAATATCCAAAACTTTTTAAAGCAATAAAAATCTTTTCTCTAAAAATATATTTACAGACAGAAATTCCAACTCTTTGTTGCCACCAATTTAATTATACAAGAGCATATAAAGCCCTAGGAAAAAGGAAGTATTTCATTACAAAATATTTGTAATCAAGAAAATATTGCTTGCCTTTAAATAAATAGAATTGGCAGAAAAATAAATATGCTTAAAGATGACCATTTTCACAATTACACAAAGAAATATACATATAAGGAACAACGGGAAAATACACTTTTCAAAACAATCCTGGCAGTGCTTGCACAAGTTTGTCACAAAGCAAGGCTGTCTTAGACTCCCTCTCAGGGTTTAGTTATAAAAATATAAAAAGAGGCTTGCTAAGGAAGGGCCTCCCCGAGGCTGAACCCAGGGTAGGCGCAGCCGCAGTGGGTTCTGCAGCAGTAACCTCCATCTACTGTGGCGAGCAAAAAAAAAAAAAAAAAAATCAATGAAAAACTTTTTCCTGTTTGGACAAAAAAAAAAAAAAAAAGTAAAATAACCAACTAATGCTGGTCACAACTAGCTCAGTGTGACTGCTGCAGAGGGGACGCTAGGGAGTCAAAGGGCGAAATACCATGCTGTGCTTCAAAAAAGGCAAAGCCACTTTCAATCACTTATACTTACCTGAACCTCCATTTTTCTCTCAAATCCATTTCTGCCCTGCACAAGTACAATGTCTGATTCTGTTTTCCTAAATCCACTCCTAGCCTTCATGGGTCTCTGGTGTCCCTGGAGATCTCCTGTGGTGGCAGCTCAACTCAGCATTCCAGCCCAACTCTGGCACCGCCCGTTTTCTTGCTCTATCTCCTCTGACCTCACTCAACACAATGACAGCAGGAAGCGAACAGTGCAGCCAATGAAGTCCCGTGGCTGCGGTTCTCAGAAAAACTTAAGTGAAGAAAGTTATCGGTTAAAACAGGCTGTTGCTGATACAAAATTACACAACAATTACATTGAAAAGCTGCAATACCCCAAAAATGTACACATTACACTAACAAGCAGTCTCTACCATTTATCATTAAACCAACTATAAAATATTGCACATGATATTCTTTTTCTTTCGTCTGCGAGGACAGCAAACAGAACCAGCCACCTCTGTTCAGACGAATGAAGTCTGGCGTCAAAGTGCCATCTTGCAGCGTGTGCTCCAGCCCAAGGTGACCCCTCGAAACGAGCCTAGGCACAGAGGACAGCATAGGAAGGCAGTGCAGCTCAATCACAAATCCTTGAGGTGACAGGGGACTGGCCTGGCATGTACAACACAGGAGGGGAGCCCACGCTACTGGAAGGACTTCGGAAATGGGCATCAAGGGAGCTCGGTGTGATCCCAATCACAGCATCATTCTGGGGTACTTCGCCTTTCAAAAAATCATCATCTTCATCTTCCACCACCTCCTGTGTAAAAAAACACACCATCAGTAAGATCACAAATGGAGCTCTGAAAAGTTTTCAAGAATTCGTTTCCTGCCAGGCTCAGTGGCATGTACCTATAGTCCCAGCTACTTGGGTGACTGAGGCAGAAGAAGGGCTTGAGTCAGGAGTTAGAATCCAGCCTGGACAACAGGGCAAGACCCCATGTCAGGGAGGGAGGGAGGGAACAAACTGCTTTCTCAGGAATGTGCTATTTCTGTAAGGATGAAGATAAATAATTCCAAAAGCTTCCTCTGATGCACACTTCTTTATTACAAACTACCCTCATAAGTGCTCAGTACACTTTGTAATTATTTGTCTAAAGTTGATTTTCAAACATTTTAAACTAAATGAGGACAGGGGACTAGGATATGGCATTCTTGCTTAGTGTCACAGCCTGTGCATCTAACACAATGTGAATGAATGCCCCCCACCCAAATGCAAACTATAAAGAAAAAATAAATAAGCTTTCCAATGATTACTCATAAAAAAGAAAACAGAGGCTGAGTTATAGCTCAGTTGTCAAGAGCCTGCCGAACATGCCCAGCATGCCCAACATGCAGTAGGCTCTGGGTTCAATCTCCAGCACAACAAAAACAATCAATTTTACAAAGGGAGATAGGCACATTAAATCAGCTTTTAATGGAAATAAATGTGCTGCAAAGTCAGTGAAATTATTTTTTACTTGTTAAGTTAAATTACAATGTTCTTGTCTGGCATTAGTTGACCAGCTCCCCCTCCAGATGAGCACCGTCACCCCACATTCACCAAGGCCCACATGATTAATAAAACCTCTGGCATCATTTCAAAACACAGTGATTGCAAATTCTTACTCAGTGGTAACAGCTAAGTAGTAGTAAAGATTTAAATCAGGGGCTGGGGTTGTGGCTCAGCAATAGAGCACTCCCTTAGCATGTGCGTAGCCCGGGTTCACTCCTCAGCACCACATAAAAATAAACGCATGTGTACAACTAAAGTAAATAAATAAATATATATAAAAAAAGAATAAAGCCGGGCACGGTGGTGCACGCCTGTAATCCCAGCACTTTGGGAGGCTGAGGCAGGAGGATCACGAGTTCAAAGCCAGCCTCAGCAATGGCGAGGCACTTAGCAACTCAGTGAGACCCTGTCTCTAATAAAAAATACAAAAAATGGCTAGGGATGTGACCCAGTGGTCGACTGCCCCTGAGTTCAATCCCTGGTACCATAAAAAAAAAAAAAAAAAAAAAAAAAAAAAAAAAAAAGAATAAGCGCATTGTGTACAACTAAAGCAAATAAATAAATATTTTTTAAAAAAGATTTAAATCAGTTCAGCTAATTTTCATTAACTACTTCTCAAAGTTAGTATATGAAGTATCTGGTCAAGAAACCAACTCTTTTTACAGAAGAACATAACCTGGGCCTGAAACTTTTATAAAGGCAGAATGAAAACAAATGTAGTGTTTGTAAAGTGTAAACTACTGTTTAGCATGTGACCATGACCATAACCACAAAGGAAATCCCTGGAAAGAGTGCCCTATCATATACTCACCTTTCTAATGGGTTTCTTAAGCTCCTGAAGCTCTTCAGCACTGATGTCTTCCCATATCTGATAAATAGGATCAATGAATTTCTTTGATCTGTTAATAAGGATTCACATACCAAAGTCTAGTTAAACACTTTAGCAAAAAAAAAAAAAAAAAGAAGTGAAGATTATAGCTCAAATAATATTAAAACTTCATCCATGCATATGGAATTTTATACCTCCTATTTCTTATATTCCAGGTGAAATTGTTTCCAAACCACATGAACAATTAAGTTCTAGCAACTCCAAATGAAAACTAAACTCTAATATTCTGAAACTCTTTATTTACCTACTGAAAATATGTCTAGGAAAACTAATCTGATTGGAGTCGACCAAAACGTGGGGTCCAAACAATTCCAGATGGTCATGCTGCTAGTTAGGACTATTTAATAAGCAAAAGTCTTGCTTCCTTATCCAAACACAAAATGAAGGCTGGCTGGGATTTCCAGAACAGCCCATCTAGACACACCACTTGGCTTTTGTCCTGAGTAGCAGTATGAGCTGTGGTCTCTGGAGGAAGGAAGAAGTCAGGAGAAGGAATGAACCAGGAAAAGGTAGCCCCTTCCTTCCTGGCACCTCATCCTCAGCCCCTTATGTGTTTAAAACAACCAGTTTAAAGAAAAAATACAAACAAAAAGCCCCTGAACTTTGCCTACATCTGGGCCCCTACCAAGGAGAAGAGCTACAGACCCTGATAAGCCTGTGAAACTCTCACATGCTCCAGGCATTCTCTACTTTGGGCCTGTGGAACATGTGTAAGGCAACCCTAAAGCCTAACAGCCAAGAAGGCCTACTTAATGACGAAGCAACCCTAAATCCCACCCTTGGGAAAAGCAAGCATCTCTCACATTGAAATTCACCACTGTCAGTGTTGCTGTTTGAGAACCTACCTCTTAAGCACACAAGGATCGAAGGGGAAGAAGGTGTCGAGTGGGTTTGTGCAGGTCTGCACAGAGTCCCCTCCAGCTGTGTTTCTAATAACTGGTAGCATCTGGCGATTGTTCCTCTCAATGATAGTGTAGCAGAAGACTAGCTGGTATTTACTGTGAACAACAAAATCAGAGACCACTGACCTGATAGAATTACTCTTGCATGGACATGACGAAGTGTGACCATTAAAACGACCAGAGCGAGATGAAGAACAGAACCCGTGCAATAAAAAAATAAACAAAAAGTAATACTTTCAGAATACAGCTCTCGGGCCTGTTATTGACACATATGCTAAGGAACAGGCTGTAGTAAACCTGGCTTAGAATGAGAAGTTGGGCTTAGATTAACAGGTAGCTCGATTTGGCAGGTAAACAGTTTGCATAATTAGTTTACATAATTAGTTACATTAGATAAATGCCTTTATTTCTATTATTTTGGAAGAACTAGAGCTGGGCGTGATGGCACAGAACTAAGAGGGTTTGTGGATGCAGGGGTGCATGTCTGTAATCCCCAGTGACTGGGGAGGCTGAGATGGGAGGATCACCAAGTTCAAGGCCTGTTGAGCAACTCAAGTAGACCCATAACAACTCAGTGAGATTCTATCTCAAATTTCTTTTTTAAATATTTATTTATTTGCTTTAGTTGTACACAATACGTTTTATTTTTACGTGGTGCTGGGGATCGAACCCGGGCCACGCACGTGCTAGACGAGTGCTCTACCACTGAGCCACAACGCCAGCTCTATCTCAAATTTAAAAATAAAAAAGTAGCCGGGCACGGTGGCGCACGCCTGTAATCCCAGCACTTTGGGAGGCTGAGGCAGGAGGATCGCAAGTTCAAAGCCTGCCTCAGCAATGGCGAGGCACTTAGCAACTCAGTGAGACCCTGTCTCTAAATAAAATACAAAAAAGGGCTGGGGGTGTGACCCAGTGGTCGAGTGCCCCTGAGTTCAATCCCCGGTACCACAAAAAAAAAAAAAGTATTGGGCATAGCTCAGAGATTAAGTGTCCCCAGTACCAAAAGGGATAAAAATTAAGGGGTTGTTAAAAAGGGATTCCAGCATACTGAGGAGGAACAGTAGTTGGCAATGGAGAGACAGAGTTGGCTTGACTGAAAGAGGGATGGCCATGGATTGAGTCGTGGTCTCAGAAACTGGTAAGAGAGGCAAAGGTACAGTGAGGACAGAGAGAAGAACCTGGTAACAGAAAAACAACAAGCCCATATGCTGTCAGTTTTTCTGGAAGTTATATGACTTAGCAACCTGAAAACCACTGCACTGCTCCTCCAGGGGGGGTTGCTCTGTGGCCACTTAACTCCCACCTGGCCACCCGTAGCGCTCACTCAGATACCCCCCCAGGTTCCCGGGCGCCATTGCAACTTTAAGCAGCACACTCCTATTTCTGTTCCATCAGCCACAGATCACCTTCCACTCCCTACTTGGTGAAATCTGTCCCTCCTGGACCCAACCACCACACTTTGGGGTGTGTGACAAGGACTATGAGCCCATACACCAAGACACACATGCAACAATGTTCCTATGTCACTCCCAATACTGAAAAACTAACAAATCTCAACAAAGACTTGATAAAAAAGAAATCACCAGAACACGGTACAGCAGTTCAAATCTCTGACAGCTGTAGACCAGTACACAGACTCCCAGACTCAGCCTGTATTTCAACCCCTGCTCTCAGGCTCACATTCACTCGCCCCTGACCCTCGCTGCACGTGCCAAACCCAAACCTAGAGCTTCTGACCAGCTGCACTATCAGCTGCAGCTCTCTGCCCCCACCTTGAGAACATTCCAAAGGCGACGGCCTCTGCTTTACTTCCTCAGTCCACACCCTTCCAGCTGCTTCCTGTCTTGAGCAATGTGCAGAAACCTTTCAATGATATTGCTAATTGGATTTTCTTATTCCTTCTCTAAATCCTTCACTGTTTTCATGTGTGTGATGTTGGGGATGGAGCACTCTGCCAGAGTCTACTCCAGTCCCATTACCACTTTTTGCCATTTTAGGGGAGAGAGGAGACCTTGAACGAGGCTGTCTGAGTGTTCATTGTTGAAAACTTTTAGCTTCCACCCTGCCTGAATACCCCCACCAGATGCTGAAAAGTATGAATCACTTTCTCCCAGAAGCAGAATAACTTAGTGAGGGTCAACGGAGGAGGGAGACCTCACGCACTTTAGGCAAGCACTCTGCCACCGAGCCACACACCAGCCCCACAGCCTGCACTGACATCTGAGCTCCACAGCCTAGTTCTATGACTTCAGGCAAGGAATTCACCCCATGCCTTCATCTCCCCATTTACAAATGGGAGCTAACAAGACAGTCACAGGGAGTTTTCTGACGACTAAATGAGTCCTATGTGAAGTGCGTGGACCTGCGTCTGGCACACAGTCAGGGCTGCTATGGTTACTAGGCCTGAGACAGCAGGTCCTTTTCTCACGCAGTCTCCTGCTCTTTCTGGACACTTACCTTGTGTTCAGCTGATTTTATTACTATTTCAGCTGTCACTCTACTAGACATCTTTGGTTTGTACCTCTCAGCTTACTGGTTACATTAATTACTTCAAAATGCCTATGCTGCTGGACACATTGGTGCATGCCTATAATCCCAGCAGCTCGGGAGGCTGAGGCAGGAGGATCGAGAGTTCAAAGTCAAGCCAGGCATGGTGGCGCACGCCTGTAATCCCAGCACTTGGGAGGCTGAGACAAGAGGATCACAAGTTCAAAGCCAGCCTCAGCAATGGCGAGGCACTAAGCAACTCAGTGAGACCCCGTCTCTAAATAAAATACAAAAAAGGGCTACGGATGTGGCCCAGTGGTTGAGTTCAACCCCCAGTACCAAAAAAAAAAAAAAAAAAGCCTATGCTTCTGTGGAGTTTATCTCTCAATAAAAAGTAGTAGCAACGGCCAGTGGCACCCAAGTAGAAAAACAATAGCTACATTTCCTGCAAGAGCTGGGTTGTTGTTTTTGCAATGTTTTACTGTTAGTAATTCTGAGAAACATAATGGGATTTACAATACTAATATGAACATAAATTTGGTTCTCATACCTTGTGTCAATCTCATATATTTATTGTTAAATAATTTCAGAAAAGAGAGTGTAATTAACTTACTTTGTGATCGCAGCAAAAAAGTTAACCACCGACGGCAGGCAAATCTTCAGAGGGTTTAGCTGACTCATTACTATACGTTCAAAATTGAGACTTTGAAGATACCTCAAACCTTTGATTAAAAAAAATTAAGATACAAATATAACAGAAAAGTCTGAATGAATTTTAAAAGCACAAATCATCACATATTTTAAAAAAATGTAGGCCTGGGAGAACAGCTCAGCGTTAGAGCATGTGCTTCACATGAACAAGGCCCTGGGTTCAATCTCCAGCACCCAAGATAAAATAATTTCAACAAGTTAGGTATTTGCAGAAATAAAGATAGATGGCCTCACAATGTGTGGCTCAGAAGAATGCCACCAGGCCGACAGCATCCATTTGTGACTAAGGCTGCTTTTCCGAACAGCACAGTTTTAAGTACCTGCTCCTAGTGGGCTGAGACGACAGGGCAATCTGGACTTCCCATATTGTAAGCTCAGCATGTGCTGAGTTCATGGGGAGGGGAAAGACCTTGGGATCTGAGTGCAGTTATAATCGTGTTGGGCAACAAAACAGCAATTTCATTTTCAATTGCATGTCTTAAATTATCAGTGAAGGTGAACAACATTTTCAGTATGCATGAGTTGTACTTCTTTTGTCTTGGAATTGGTATAATTACAGGTGGTGGCACATGCCTACTGTGCCAGCTACTCAGAAGGAAGTGGTAGGAGTGCCACATATTGAGACCCCCATCTCAAAAAAAAATAAACCTTTCTCCTGCCTTAGTAAAATTCAGACTCCACATGTATTATTTAAGAAGCAAGCAGACCAACTAGAGTTTACGTATATATTCTTAGGAGATGGTATGGTTCAGATCTGGAACGTCCTCCAAAGGCTCATGTGTTGAAGGCAGCAATGTTCTGGTGTGGGGCTTTTAGGAAATGACTGGATCAGAGGGCTCTAATCTCATCAGTGGATTAATCCATTGATGGATTCATAAGCTATACAGACTACTGGGGGGTGGTAGGTGGTAGGGCCTAATTGGAGGAAGTAGGTCATTGGGGCATGCCCTGGAAGTGTATGTATTGTCCCCAGTCTCTCTGTTCCTTGGCTACCATGAAGTAAACTGCTTCCTTCCACCATGATGTTCTACCTCCTCAACCCCAAGCAATGGACGCAGCCAATCATGAACTGAAACCTCCGAAACCATGAACTTAAATAAACCTTCCCTTTAGGTTGTTTCTCAGGTATTTTGTCACAGCACTGAAAAGCTAAGAGCCTCCCCTCACCTTTTGGTGGTACTAGGAGGCACTCTACCACTGAGCTATGACCTCAATCCCTTTTATACTTTGAGACAGCATCTCACCAAGTTGCCCAGATTGACCTCGAACTTGTGATCCTCCTGCCTCAGCCTCCTGAGTAGCTGGGATTACAGGCATGTACAACCATGTCCAATTTTTTTGTTTTGTTTCAGGTACTGGGTATTGAATCTGGGGTTCTTTATCACTGAGCTGTAACTCCCAGTCCTTATTGTTTTTTACTTTGAGAGAGTCTAAATTGCTGAGGCTGGCTTTGAATTTGCAGTCCTCTTGCCTCAGTCCATAACAGAATTTTTTCAACAGATACTTTGGTCTAAAAAAAAAAAATTACAAGCCGGGCACAGTGACGCATGCCTGTAATCCCAACAGCTTGGGAGGCTGAGGCAGGAGGATCGTGAGTTCAAAGCCAGCCTCAGCAAGAGCAAGGCACTAAGCAACTCAATGAGACCCTGTCTCTAAATAAAATACAAAATAGGACTGGGGATGTAACTCAGTGGTCAAATGCCCCTGAGTTCAATCCCCAGTACCAAAAAAAAAAAAAAAAAAAAAAAAAATACATAAAATGGGACATCATGGGTTGGTTTTTTTTTTTTTTTTTTTTTTTTTTTTGGTACTAGGGTTGAACTCAGGGGCACTCCACCACTGGGCCACATCCCCAGCCCCCCCCCCCCCTTTTTTTTTTTTATTTTATTAGAGACAGGGTCTCACTGAGTTGCTAAGTGCTTTGCCATTGCTGAGGCTGGCTTTAAACTCGCAATCCTCCTGCCTCAGCCTCCCAAGTGCTGGGATTACAGGCACGCGCCACCACACCCAGCCTGACATCATGGGTTTTAAGAAGCATTTCCTCTCAAATCAAGATTCCTAACATTTATTTATTACAAAGAAAACCAAAATTTGCTTACCTTGTAATAAAGCCTAACTTCCTATTAGTACACAACTAATTTTAATCTCTGTATCCTTTTAAAACATGTAGGGCATAAGTAAACATATGACAAACACAACAACATGCAGGTTTCAGCTGAGAGTGGTGATCCTCACCCAAGGAGACTATGCCCAAAGGACATGTGCAGTGTCCAGAAGTAGTTTTAAACTGTCCCCATGGGTATGCAGGGGGTTGCTACTGACCCCAGCAGGTGGAGGTGAGGGGTGCTGCTACACAGTGCACAGGACAACCCCTGCAATGAAGAATTACGCCAAGACTGAGAAGCCCTGGTTTAGAGGAAATAGCTACAAAACTATTTAACTTTTTCATGAAAATAAACAATACAGCCTAAACTGATTTACTGCCAATGACGCATGACCTCACACCACACCCTTCACGGGTTGTTATAAGACAAAGGAGAGAGGGTGTCAGAAGTTTTGTGCAGGGCACTGGCCCATCCCAAGCAGCCCCAATTCTGAAGATGATTTCCCACTTCACTGTCTGTGAGGCAGGAGTCTCAACCTCTAAGTCCATTAACAGATAAAAGGAGACTGAAGGGCTTCTAGAATCCTTTGAGCAACTTGAAATTATTTATAACAATGTGAGTGCATGTGTGGTCTTCTTAACCCAGTTTTTGCCAAAATCTCGAAAAAGCAAAGTATCATTATTCTAAAGAGTGACAAGTACACTAAGAAAATGCAGTCTGAGACCATCAATCCCACATCACTGACCTTCCTTCAGGTTTCCACTTAAAAGCTGCTTGTGTCTAAAAACAAAAGTATAGAACACAGCTTGGCAGGCTGAATAAAATGGTCCATGGAGAGCAACATCACAAAAGGCCTTTGTTCCTGAATCCTGGTTATTAAGGTATATGTGCAGCCAGTTAACCAAAAGATCGAGGCACGATTTTACAGTACTGGAGAGAAGAAAAGTTCAAGTCAACTTTACATATTTCAGAATAAAACTAGATTGACAAAAAAACACATAACCGCCATCCATCACAAACCACAAAAACTTGACAAAGTTCTGTAAATACCTCCCATAGGCCAGGGATGTAGGTCAGTGGTAGAGCACTTGCCTGGCATGCATAAAATCCCAAGTTCTATCCCCAGCACCAGGGGAAAACAAACCACCCATGAGCAGAGAGAAGCAGGAGATAAAGGATGGGTAGGAAGAAAACATGCTAATTACAAGGCAGAGCAGCAGTCACCTTCCAGGAGACCCTAAACATGTCTCAAGGGATGGAGGAGAGTTTCTCCCACTTAACTTAAAAGGGCTTCTAGATGTACTCTCAGACACTGGGGTGATGTGGCCAAAAAATTGGCTCAATTACCAACATCTCACAGGAGAAAGCAATCTGGTGCCCAAGGGATTCTGATTAAGTCCTAAGGTCAACAATTTAAGCCAGACTGCTCTTAGTTGTTGGGGAAGTTTTTCTGGCAGCATCCTTGCCTAAGGATGTCTTCATGGATTACTTGAAGAAACTGGCCTCCTAGTTAAGTCTTTGTATGACCTTTCCTCCTAGCCTCCCACCCCAACTTTTATTTTTGATGCTAGGAACTGACCCAAGAAGTCACACCTGCTCGGCACATGCTCCATTACATCCCCAGAGCTTCCTATTGCCTTTTAAAGGGTTTTTCTTTAGCTCCAACAGATAAAATTGATTTAAAGTGCAAATGAAAAATGACAAACCACCAGGCATGGTGGGGGCACTCCTGCAATTCCAGCAGCTCAGGAGGCTGAGGTAGAAGGATCCCAAGTTCAAAGCCAGCCTCAGCAGCTTAATAAAGCCCTAAGCAATTTAGCAAGACCCTGTCTCAAAATAAAAAAAGGAAAGGGTTGGGGATGAGGCTCAGTGCTCCTGGGTTTAATCCCTAGTACTGGGGGGAAAAAAAAGAAAAAACCTACAAGAATGAAAATAGTATACGGCACTATGCTACCCATGAAGACAAATGGATTTCCCTGTTCCAGTGCAACCACACACAAAACCAATACAAAAGCCTTGCAATATGGGGTTGCAATCTAAAACAGTAGACACTTTACTCTGAAATTGCCTTTTGGAAACAAACATCTTGAACAGAATTGGGAAAACATTTTTTTTCACAGACCCCCCCCCCAAAAAATGAGATTTTTTTTTTTTACTCCAGACAATGCTATAATCTTTTTAAAACATGATATTAAAAAGTACATGGAAAATTAGATTACTTACATAAGAGGAATAAATTTAGCTCTTGCCAAAAAGCTCCCAATATAATTTCCAGCAGCTTGCCTGATGATGGCAGGATTATTTGGATCCTGCATTTTTTTCCAGAGATGTTCCAAAAATGCTTCTGCAAATCCCTATAAAAAGAGAAGGTGTCGGCCTGATCTTTTCTAAATGCTTAATATAGTGTGGCTATCAGAATCCTCAGATTTTTACTTCACCAATGTGGGAAGAAAGTTCTAGTATCTCAGTTGTACTGCTAAATAATAAATATATTGATCATGGTTCCTAAGTTTTAAACAAACAATGATCATGGTTCCTAAGTTTTAAATAAAGATAACACTATTTAAAACAGCTTAAAAAAGCATCCTGGTGTTATTAAGCCAATGAATCCCTCACCTAGCTGAGCATCAAAATTAACATCGCGTGTTGGGTGTGCTGGTTGCACGCCTGTCATCCCAGCTACCTGGAAGGCTGAGGCAGGAGGATCACTTGAACCCAGGAATTTGAGGCTACGCCAAACAACACAGCAAGACTCTCTCAAATAAAAAAGAAAAAGGATCAACTCTGAAGGTATAGATGCAGTAGGTTTGAGACAGGGCTTTGGAATCTGCATACTGTGAAAACTCCAGGTGACTCTAACGTGCTCAGCCAGACGAGGAAACCAGTGACCATCCACACCCCTTTGGTTCCCCATGGGAATTCCTACTGAGCATGCAAAACACCCTTCCTGTCTCTCTGCCCATACTGAACTTAACTATACACAGAAGCATGGATTCAGGTACAGCTGGTGTTTGATTAATCATGCTAATTGTGGAAAAAAAGACTGATTAGAGGGCTGGGGATATAGCTCAGTTGGTAGAGTGCTTGCCTCGCATGCACAAGGCCACAGGTTCAATCCCCAGCACCACAAAAAAAAAGACTGACTAGGGCTGGGGCTGTAGCTCAGTGGCAGAGCACTTGCCTTGGGTTGTGAGGCACTGAGTTCAATCCTCAGCACCACATAAAAATTAACAAATAAAATAAAGACATGCCATTCATCTACCAAAAAAAAAAAAAAAAAAAAAAGAAGATTGACTAAGCTTCTTAACAAAGGGCACAACCTCCAACTTCTCCCAAATAGCTCTTTTCTAAAGTTAGCAACACTCAGATCTGGGCAGATTGTTTTTAAACTCTTTACACATTATCAATACTCTCCTAACTATTCTAAGCAACTATAAGAGTCTTCTGCATTTCCTTTGTCCTCCCAATAAGACAGCCCCCAAAAATTCTGGATTAAAAAGGGGGTTGGAACCAGGTGTGTAGTGCATGCCTGTAATCCCAGCAACTGGGGAGGCTGAGGCAGGAGGATCAAAAGTGCAAGACTAGGGGCTGGGGTTGTGGCTCAGCGGCAGAGCGCTCGCCTCGCACGTGTGCGGCCCAGGTTCGATCCTCAGCACCACATAAACATAAATGCATTGCATTGTGTACAACTAAAGTAAATAAATAAATAAATAAATAAATAAATAAATAAAAGTGCAAGACTAGTCTAGGAAACTTAGCAAGACCCTGTCTCAAAATAAAAAATTTTTTTAAAAAAAGCTGGAGATGTAGCTCAGTATTAGAGCACCCCTGGATTCAATCCCCAGCACCCCTCCCCACACACACATAAAGAAAATTGGCTGGATCTAGGTAGGACTCAAACCTTAGAGGGAATAAAGGAAATAATTATTATATATCCCATATGAGATTTTAATAAAAAGGACTGAAGGGAAGGGTACCACCTAGTGATCAAGGGAAGAATGACAGCTTCAGAGCTCCCTGATAAGTTGACAGCAAGCAGTCAATTCCCTTTGCTTTCCAGGTGTTGAAAGGGGAAGGGTACTGGTAAACTGCGCTCAAGGAAAAGAAATCCCTCATGGTCTTTCTCTACCTGGTTTTTAAGGGGAAAATTGTGGGCAAGAATAAGATAATGCTAATGACTTTTTTCACTCACCAGTTTGAAGCTACAGAGGTAAAACATGAAAAACTGCACATGGCAGGAGGCATGGGTAGGCAGGAGGAGTTTGTCAAAAATAGTTATAAGATCGCGATATAAATCCTTTGTTTTGTTGTTATCAATCTTACCTGCAGAGAAAATTTGGCATTTCAGTTTCATGAATAAAAATTATTTTCAAACTACCAGTTTCATTTGTCAAATTTAAAAAAAAAAAAAAAAAAGATACAAATAAGAAATACAGCATTATATCCAGGCATGGTGGCGCACAGCTGTAATCCTAGCAGTTCAGGAAGCTGAGGCACTCAGCAACTCAGTGGGACTCTGTCTCTAAATAAAATACAAAAGGGGCTGGGGATGTGGCTCAGTGGTCGAGTGTCCTTAAGTTCAATCCCCAGTACCGCCCCCCCCCAAAAAAAAAAAAAAAATCAATGGTTTCGGCACCGAAAAAGAAATACAGCATTATCCATTAGGACTATGATTAAAACAAAATGCTAGGCTGCAGATTTTCCTTTTGAGTACAATAATCCAGAAGTGTCAAGGAAGCAGGCCCTCCCTTCACACATACTGCTGTGAAACTTTCTAAAGGGCAGCTTTACAATTAACATAGCAGAAGCCTTTGATACAGTAAATCTATTGCTAAGAATTTGTCACAAGCAAATAATTAGAAATATATGTACAGGGATGTTCATTATGCTGTTATTTATGATGATGAAAAATAAGAGACCAATTAAATCCATATGTTCAATAAAAACTATTTTAGAACAGTGAACGCTGACAATATAGTTATATAGTTGACAATATAGTTATATAGTTCATGGGTTAGAGTTTGCCTAGCATGCTCAAGGTCCTGAATTTGATTTCCAAAACCTCAGAACAAAAATCACATACATTCGTACATACATACATGCTAAATGAAAAAGAAAATGTGTACATCAAAATATTAACAATGCAGGCCGGGCACAGTGGCGCACGCCTGTAATCTCAGCACTTGGGATGCTGAGGCAGGAGGATCGCGAGTTCAAAGCCAGCTTCAGCAATGGCGAGGTACTAAGCAACTCAGTGAGACCCTGTCTCTAATAAAATACAAAAAAGGGCTGGAGATGTAACCCAGTGATCGAGTGCCCCTGAGTTCAATCCCCAGTACCAAAAAATAATAAAAACAAAATAAAATAGTAGCAGAGTTAACTAGATTCAAGTCCAATTACACTCAGTTAACTAAGGTCATTCTTAAATGTTATTAGCAAAGTGCATGGAGTAAATTTGTTCTTCATTGGCAAAGTCTCCAGGCTGTTTCAAGAGGGCAAGCAGCGGTGAGAGATCCAAGATGGCGGATTAGAGGAAGCCGCACTTCAGGACAGTTCCGTAGAAAGAATCCAACAAAGCAGATAAATTGCCTTTCATTATATATATATGGACTGAAAATACCGATATCCTGGATGGTTTGATTACCACTACCAGAGAGAGAAAGAGACAAGCTGTCTGCAGCGGCTGGAGCCGCGAGGCTCCTGCAAAACCGCCTGGGCGGTGCACAGGCCGTGCGAAACAAGGTCAGGGTGAGGAGACCGCGCTACTGCTGCAACCCCAGCCAAACTCACTGCACTCTAGCGTGAAACCGGCGATAAAAACCAGCGATAACAGCCGGCGGGATTGGTGCTGGGGAGCCACGGGAGACCGCGGGTCCACACACCAGTTCGAATCCACACTCCGCCTGACGTGACCCTCCGTGTGGCTTCCCGGTGCGATCGGCAAGGATACGGGAGTCTGGGAGTCTGCGGAGCTACTCTTGACTGGAAGGAGAGCGCCGCCATCTTTGAAAGCTGCAGGGGCTGGTCCTGACAAAGGGGAGGAGACGGAGAGCGACTGCTGCATCCACCCAGGGACTCTACAGCTCTCTGAAGACAACACACAATTGGGTGAGACTTGGTTGGTCAGCAGGGGAAGGCGTTTCTGAGGCTGGCACAGCGGCCACAGGGGACTGCAACTGTGGGTGGGCTTGGGGAGGTGGTGCCTTCTGGAAGATCCCCCTTCCCGGCGCCATTCATCTGCTGACACACACGGTCCCCCTGGGCCACTCCTTCACTGAACCGTGCAGCCGCTGGCCTAGGATGCAGCCTTGATTTCACTGACAGGATCACAGACTGTGATCCAATAGCAATTGGTTTGAACTGGAAAGGAAAAAAAGAGGGGGGCTTCCCAGGGCCCGTTTTGTCTGAGACTTGGGGTTTGACTTTTTTTTTTTTTTTTTTTTTTGTTTCCCTTTCTTTTTATTGGTCTGCTTGATTTTCTGGATTGCAGGGAGGGGTTTTTTTTTTTTTTTTTTTTTTTTTTTGTTGTTTGTATGTTTGTTTGTTTATTTTTCTTTTTCTTTTTTTGGCTTTGTTTTGTTCTGCTTTTTTTTTTTTTTTTTTTTTCTTCCGCATTGATTGTTAGTGTGTTTATCTCCTTCCGCTCCCTTTTTTCTTTCATTCTTTTACTCCTTCTCACCCTTGTATCTTTTCTTCCTCCTTCATCTTTCATGTTTACATCCTGCCAGTGCATACTAAACAGAGCCAAAAACAAGTTATACGCAAAACTTGGGATTTCTAGAACCGGCGCAATTGAACTGGGTAGCAAAGTGGTGTTATATACAGTTTACTCTCTATTTCCTTGATTCTCTCTCTCCTCTCTCTTACACCAATTCCTACTCTTTATCATTTTTTTTTCTTTTCCAACTTACTATATATATAAATTGATCTTTTTACCTAATTGTCAACCCCATTCTCTTTCTTCCATCGTCTACTGATACTAAACCACTTCCACTAAACCATTTCAATAGATATCTCTTTTCATACTTTCCAAGAAAGAACAATTCAAGACACTTCCTTCTTCCTAAACATAACACCTCTGTATCCAATACTTGAAGCTATAAAACCCTATCAGAAACGTACAGAGTAAATTGGAAATAATATCTGGGATAACAAAATCTGTACATTGTGACCAAACTTGGATTTTCTGAATAGAAAGTGTTAGGTTTTAAAAGTATAAAGGAATTATAAGGTGATCTGATAGCATTGTACTACAGGAACAACATAAGGCTTTAAGGTAAAATCGAAACAGTCAAGGTCCCACAGTGCAGGAAGAATAGACACACAAGCAACATGAAAAAACAAGGAAAGAAAATGACACAAACAAATCAAGATACCTCATCGGCAGATGTCATGGCAAGCACAGTTGGTCAAATGCCAGAGATGGAATTTAGAAATTACATATGCCAAATGTTTATGGAACTTAAGAATGAACTCAAAAATGAGATGAGGGAGCAGGTACAGGAGGCAAAAGATCATTTTGACAAAGAACTCCAAAAACAAATACAGGAAGTAAAAGATTACTTCAATAGGGAAATAGAGGCTCTAAAGAGAATCCAAACAGAAATTCCAGAAATGAAAGAAGCAATAAACCAAAATAAAAGCTCAATTGAAAACATCTCCAACAGAATAGACCATCTGGAAGATAGAACCTCAGACAATGAAGACAAAATATATGTCTTAGAGAAGAATTTAAACCATACAGCAAAACTTGTTAATAATCATGAACATAACATCCAGGAATTATGGGACAGCATAAAAAGACCAAACTTAAGAGTGATTGGCGTAGAGGAAGGGGCAGAGTTTCAAGCCAAAGGAATGAGTAATCTATTTAATGAAATAATTACAGAAAATTTTCCAAGCTTGAGGAATGAAATGGAAAACCAAGTTCAAGAGGCATACCGAACACCAAACAAACAAAATCTCAACAGAGCCACACCTAGACACATTATAATGAAAATGCCTAATACACTGAGCAAGGAGAGAATACTAAAAGCCACAAGAGAAAGGAAGCAAATTACATATAGGGGGAAACCAATCAGATTATGTTCAGATTTTTCAACCCAGACCTTAAAAGCAAGAAGATCCTGGAATAGCATATTTCAAGCTCTGAAAGAAAAGGGATGTCAACCAAGAATCTTATATCCAGCAAAATTGAGCTTTAGATTCGAAGATGAAATAAAAACCTTCCACGACAAGCAAAAGTTAAAAGATTTCACAACTCGAAAGCCAGCACTTCTGAACATCCTGGGCAACATATTTCATGAAGAAGAAGAGAAAGATGATAACGAAAATCAACAAAGGGAGATATTAAACTAAAGGAAATACCAACCAGAAGAGAAACCAAATCAAGCTAAAGACCATAAGTCAAATAAAAATGGATGGGAATAAAAATCACATCTCAATAATAACCCTGAATGTTAATGGCCTAAACTCGCCAATCAAAAGACACAGATTATCAGAATGGATTAAAAGAAATGACCCAACAATTTGCTGTCTCCAAGAAACACACCTCATAGAAAAAGACATCAACAGACTGAAAGTGAAAGGCTGGGAAAAGTCTTATCACTCACATGGCCGGCGGAAGCAAGCAGGGTTTTCCATTCTCATATCAAATAAGGTAGACTTCAAACCAAAATTAATCAAGAGGGACAAAGATGGATATTTCTTATTACTTAAGGGAACCATCCATCAACAGGATATAACAATCATAAATCTGTATGCCCCAAATAATGGAGCACCTACATTCATCAAACAAACGCTTCTTAAGTTCAAGAGTAAAATAGACCACAACACAGTTATTCTAGGGGACTTCAACACACCTCTCTCACCAATGGATAGATCATCCAAACAAAAGCTAAACAAAGAAACTTTAAGCCTCCTCAAAACAATTAACAATTTAGACCTAACAGACATATATAGAATATTTCATCCCTCAGTAAACGAATACACATTTTTCTCAGCAGCACATGGCTCCTTCTCCAAAATAGACCATATATTATGTCACAAGGCAACTCTCAGCAAATATAAAAAAATAGAGATACTACCCTGCATGCTATCGGACCATAAAGGGATAAAATTGGAAATCAACGACAAAACAAGGAATAAGAAAAACTACTCCATCAACTGGAAGCTAAACAACATGCTACTGAATGAACAAGGGGTTGAAGAAGACATCAAAGAGGAGATCAAAAAATTCCTAGAGGTAAATGAGAACACAGATACATCATATAGAAATCTCTGGGACACTATGAAGGCAGTAGTAAGAGGAAAATTCATTGCACTGAGTTCATTCCTTAAGAGGAAAAAAAACCAACAAATAAATGACTTAACATCACACCTCAAAGCATTAGAAAAAGAAGAACAGACCAACACCAAGAGCAGTAGAAGACAGGAAATAATTAAAATCAGAGCAGAAATTAATGAAATTGAGACTAAGGAAACCATTCAAAGAATTGACAAAACTAAAAGTTGGTTCTTTGAAAAAATAAACAAAATTGACAGACCCTTAGCAATGCTAACGAAAAGAAGAAGAGAAAAAACTCAAATTACTAACATTCGTGATGAAAAAGGGAATATCACAACAAACACCTCAGATATACAGAATATAATTAGAAATTACTTTGAAAACTTGTACTCTAATAAAATAGAAAATACTGAATGCATTGACAGATTTCTAGAGTCATATGATTTGCCTAAACTGGATGTGGAGGCTATACATAATTTAAATAGATCAATTACAAGCGAAGAAATAGAAGATGTCATCAAAAAGCTACCAACAAGGAAAAGTCCAGGACCTGATGGGTTTACAGCCGAGTTCTATAAGACTTTCAAAGAAGAACTAATACCAATGCTCTTCAAACTATTTCAAGAAATAGAAAAAGAGGGAGCTCTTCCAGACTCTTTCTATGAGGCCAATATTACATTAATTCCAAAGCCTGGCAAAGACACATCCAAAAAAGAAAACTTCAGGCCCATATCTTTAATGAACATAGATGCAAAAATCCTCAACAAAATCCTGGCAAATCGGATACAAAAACATATCAAAAAGATAGTGCACCACGATCAAGTGGGGTTTATCCCAGGGATGCAAGGCTGGTTCAATATTCGGAAATCAATAAACATAATACATCACATCAATAGACTTAAAGACAAAAATCATATGATCATCTCAATTGACGCAGAAAAAGCATTTGACAAAATACAACACCCCTTTATGTTGAAAACACTAGAAAAACTAGGAATATCAGGAACATATCTTAACATAATAAAAGCTATTTATGCAAGGCCCCGAGCTAACATTATCTTAAATGGAGAAAAATTGAAAGCATTCCCTCTAAAAACTGGAACAAGACAGGGATGTCCCCTTTCACCACTGCTATTTAACATAGTACTGGAAACTCTGGCCAGAGCAATTAGACAGACGAAAGAAATTAAAGGGATTAAGATAGGAAAAGAAGAGCTCAAATTAGCACTATTTGCTGATGACATGATAATCTACCTAGAAGACCCAAAAAACTCTACCAGAAAACTTTTACAACTAGTAAACGAATTTGGCAAAGTTGCAGGATACAAAATCAATACACATAAGTCAAAGGCATTTGTGTACATCAGCGACAAAGACTCTGAAAGGGAAATGATGAAAAATACCCCATTTGCAATAGCATCAAAAAAAATAAAATACCTGGGAATCAACCTAACGAAAGAGGTGAAAGACCTGTATAACGAAAATTATAGAACACTAAAGAAAGAAATTATAGATGAACTCAGAAGATGGAAAGACCTACCTTGCTCTTGGATAGGTAGAATTAATATTGTCAAAATGTCCATACTACCAAAAGCATTATACAGATTTAATGCAATTCCTATCAAAATCCCAATGTCATTCTTCAAAGAAATAGAAATAGCAGTCATGAAATTCATCTGGAAAAATAAGAGACCCAGAATAGCCAAAGCAATCCTGAGCAAGAAAAGTGAAGCAGGGGGCATCACCATACCAGACTTTAAATTATACTATAGAGCAATAGTAACAAAAACAGCATGGTATTGGCACCAAAACAGACTGGTGGACCAATGGTACAGAATTGAGGATACAGAGACTAATACATTTAATTACAGCTATCTTATATTAGACAAAGGTGCCAAAAATGTACAGTGGAGAAAGGATAGCCTCTTCAACAAATGGTGCTGGGAAAACTGGAAATCCATATGCAACAAAATGAAATTAAACCTTTATCTCTCACCATGCACAAAACTCAATTCAAAGTGGATCAAAGACCTAGGAATTAGATCAGAGACAATATACCTAATAGAAGAAAAAGTAAGCTCCAATTTCCAACATGTTGGATTAGGCCCCAAGTTCCTTAATAAGAATCCTGTAGCGCAAGAATTACTACCAAGAATTAATGAATGGGATAGATTTAAACTAAAAAGCTTCTTTTCAGCAAAAGAAACAATCAGTGAGGTGAATAGAGAGCCAACTAATTGGGAACAAATATTTAATACAGGCACATCAGATAGAGCACTAATCTCTAGAATATATAAAGAACTCAAAAAACTTTACACTAAAAAAACAAATAACCCAATCAATAAATGGGCTAAGGAATTGAGAAGACACCTCTCAGAAGAAGATACACGATTAATCAACAAATACATGAAAAAATGTTCAACATCGCTGGCAATTAGAGAAATGCAAATCAAAACTACTCTAAGATTTCACTTCACTCCAGTCAGAATGGCAGCCATCAAGAACACAAGCAACAATAAATGTTGGAGAGGATGTGGAGAAAAAGGCACACTCATACATTGCTGGTGGGACTGCAAAATGGTGCAACCGTTATGGAAAGCAGTATGGAGATTTCTTGGAAAACTGGGAATGGAACCATCCTATGACCCAGCCATCCCACTCTTGGGTCTATTCCCAAAGGACTTAAAAACAGCATATTACAGTGACACAGCTATCTCAATGTTTGTAGCTGCACAATTCACAATAGCTAGGTTGTGGAATCAACCTAGATGTCCCTCAGTAAATGAGTGGATTAAGAAAATGTGGTATATACGCACAATGGAATTTTACTCAGCAATAAAAGAAAATAAATTAATGGCATTTGCAGGTAAATGGATGAAGTTGGAAGACATAATGCTAAGTGAAGTTAGTCAGTCTCAAAAATCCAAGTACCAAATGTTCTCTCTTATATAAGGAGGCTATTTCAAAGTATTGTTGGATGGGGTACATAGGAGGATTAGAGGAACACTAGAATGGTCAAGGGAAGGGAGGGTAAGGGAGGGAGCAAGAGGGGAGGGAGGGGGGGAAGAAAAAAAAAGGTGGTTGAATGAGATGGATATCATTTTCCTTAATGCATGATTGAAGACCTAAATTGCACGAATATACTTTGTATACAAACAGTTGTATGTAAAAAGATACTAAATATATGCACTATGAGTTGTACATATTAAAAATTATAAAAAAAAAAAAAAAAAAAAAAAAAGAGGGCAAGCAGCATGTTGATTTGCTCAGTACAGTCCCAACACCTGGCACAATGTTACCAAGCAAAGACCCACTAAACTTAGAATGTAATGTAAGCACCACACTGCAATGCCTACTACACCATTCTTATACATCTTGACCAACTTGAGTGCCATCTGACCTCTGCCTAAAATTGACCAAACTCCATATATCATCTTTTAACACATTAGTGAAAAGATCACAGGCTTTGAAGATAAATATAAGTTTTTTAAAAAATATTTTTTAGTTGTCTCAGACCTTTATTTTATTTATTTATATGCAGTGCTGAGAATTGAACCCAGTGCCTCACATATGCTAGGCAAGCGCTCTACTACTGAGCTACAGCCACAGCTCTATAACTAAGTCTTAATACCATTCCCACCATTTTCAAGCTATGTTGAATTCATTAGCAAGTAAGCTGATAACCTGAGAGATTTTTCTTAATACTACAGAAAATGTGCAGAAAACACCCAGCACAGATTCAGGCACATTAGCTACTGAGATTATCATAGTTGTTACCATCCACATAGCAGACGTCCTTGATGTAGGACAACAGCAAGGACAGCAGGATGTCCAGGCGTTCAGCTACAGGATGGACCATCTGGTCAAGCTGCTCAGGAACAGCCTTGGTCTGAGGTTGAGTTTCTTCATCTTCATCCTTAGAAGTAAATATTGACATTAAAAAATTCAGTGAAAGTGGTTTACTTGGAAAACCTTCAGGATTATTTCCTCTGAGAGAAAATGAACAGACACTTTCCCAGGCATGGGCTCTCCAGGAGGGAGGGAGGAATGAAGGAAGCCTAGATGCAAAGCAGCAGCTGCTGATTCTATCCCATTTATTTATTTAGGTGTTGGGATGAAGCCCAAGGCCTCAGGCATGCTAGGCATGTGCTCCACCACTGAGCCACACCCCAGCCCCGAGTCTCATTTAGGACACCCACAAAAAGCTGGCCATGCAAACATCAGACTCCCCCAACTCATACTCCTGGTGCTAATCCTGGGTCCTCTTTTCCACGTCAGAGTATCCATCTGATGCTGGTAGAAGTGTTGTCTACCAAACTAACAGCTGTCTGTCTCCCTTCTTCAGCAGATAAGTAGCCAAGTCCATGCCTGAGGACCAATACTGACTAACTGACAAGGGTGTCCTGGTGTCAAGCTGGGACCAAAGTTTGCAATTCCTACTGCAAAGCAATTGGTAGGATGAGCTGCAGACAATTCCCAGGAGAGCCGGGCCTCACATAGCCCCATCTTCACCCTGTCCTGCTCCCTGGCACTTCCCACCTCAACATCACCCCAGATAGAGCCATGCTTTTAGGCTTATGACTGGTAAAACACCAACCTGTCCTGCTCTTCTATCTATTACTCCCTCACAGTGTGTGGTTCACAAAAACACACTGAAAAAATTATATGGACGGATATGAAACCTATTTCACCAAATCCAAATTTAAAGCCTTGGAAACAAACCAATTACCCCAGGCAGTAAACATGGTAGCAAACTACTCACTGAAGGAACCATTTTCAGTTTTGCTAAACTATTTTAACTGTTTTAAACTAAACCCTTGAAACGGTGAGATGCCACTAGCTGTCTCTTCCCACATTCTGAAACAGTGAACTTCCCATGTCTGCTTTCATTAACAGAAATGCTGACCATATTAAACAATCCTTCTGTGGAATCTGTGGCACCACCAGTCTGAGCTGCTGTTTCCTCAGCATCTTCGATATCCTGCCGGGAAGCACTCACCTACATTATAACAAAAGACAAAAAAATGAAAGCATTTAAAATACAACTTGGGACTGGAAGTTCATCTGCTACGTATACTTTAAAAGTATCTGTATAATAAATTGTTAAAACACAATTATAGAGCTGGGGTTGTGTCTCAATGATAGAGCACTTGCCTGGCATGTGTGAGGCACTGGGTTCGATTCTCAGCACCACATATAAATAAATAAACAAACGAATAAACGAATAAATAAATAATAAGGTCCACCTAACAACTAAAAAGAATATTTTTTTTAAAAAACCCACAATTATGGTACAGATCTATGTACTGATCTGGACTATGAAGGAATATAAGTATCATACTCTAGTATTATGTCCAATACTAAATATTAAATCCAAGCTTCTTTCACTACATACTTGAGTGAAATCAACATGAACCGCAATGTGACACATGCACTCAATCAGCCTCAACAAAATCAACATTCCCATTTGTTTCTATGCTCTGGACACTCATACACATTCTTTCAGAACCACGTCGTCAATCACCTGAGCAGAACAAGATGAACTGCAAGCCAAAGTGAATGATCACTCCTCACACCTCATACATCCTGTTCAGCACACTACTCCACACTACTCAAATCATGCCTTTTCAATGATCTACGCCTGATATCTATAGACAACCTTCAAAACGTTCCTTCAGAATACACTAGAGAAAGACAACAGATTCCACATGCAGCTAGACAGTGAGGTAACCCAGGGAAATGCTGCCAACATGCACAACTGCCAGCTCTTCCAATACCTACTTTGGTTTTGTTTTCCTACCATTTTTATTGGGTGCACTACAGTTGTACATAATGATGGATTTGTTGTTAAATATTCACACACTCACAGCGTAACAACATAATTTGACCGATATCACTCCCCAACATTTCTCCCCTCCCTCTCATTCTTCTACCCCTTGGTCCCTTTCCTCTCTACTGATCTCCCTTTGATTTTCATAAGATCTACCCCCCACTTTTCTTTTTTTTTTTTTTTTTTTTTTGGTACCGGGGATTGAACTCAGCGGCACTCGACCACTGGGCCACATCCCCAGCCCTTTTTTGTATTTTATTAGAGACAGGGTCTCACTGAGTTGCTAAGTGCCTCGCCATTGCTGAGGCTGGCTTTGAACTTGCGATCCTCCTGACTCAGCCTCCCAAAGTGCTGGGATTACAGGCGTGTGCCACCGCGCCCGGCTCCCCCCACTTTTCTTTTCCTTCTTCCCCTCTAGCTTTTGTGTGAGAGAAAATATACCACCCTTGACCTTTTTAATTTGACTTATTTTGCTTAACATAATGTTCGAAAGTTCGATCCATTTTCCTGCAAATGACACAACTTATTTCTTCTTTATGGCTGACTAAAACTCCATTGTGTATATACACATTTTCATTGTCTATTCATCTGTTGATAGACACCCAGGCTGGTTCCATAATTTGGCTATTGTGAATTGTGCTGGCTATTGTGAATTGTGCTGCTATAAACATGGGTATGCATGTGTAACTGTAGTATGATGATTTAAATTCTTCAGGATAAACACTGAGGAGTGGTAGAGCTGGGTCAAATGCTGGTTCCAGGCCTGTCTTTTGAGAAAGCTCCATACTGATTTCCATACTGGTTGTACTAATTTATAGTACCATCAATAGTACAAAAGTGTTTTTTTTCCTCCACATCCTCTCCAGCATTTATTATTTATTATTATTAATTGGGTAATTTGATTTTTTGATGTTGAGTTCTATGATTTATATATCCTAGATAGTAATTCTCAGAAGAGGAGTTACCAAAATTTTTCCCCCATTCTATAGGTTCTCTTCACATTCCTAATTGTTTCCTTTGCTGTGCAGAAGCTTTTTAATTTGATGCCATCCATTTATTAACATTTATTCACATTATTTCCTAAGCTTTGGGGCTCCTACTGAGAAGTTGTTGCCTGTGCAACAGGCTGCAGTGCTGACCCTACATTTTCTTCTAGCATAGTTTCTGGTCTGATTCCTAGGTCCTCAATCCATTTTTTAAAATTATTATTATTATTATTTTTAGTTGTCAATGGACCTTTATTTTATTTATTTATATGTGGTGCTGAGAATCAAACCTAGTGTGTCACACATGCTAGGCAAGTGCTCTGCCACTGAGCCACAAACCTGGCCCCCCTCAATCCATTTTGAGTTGATTTCTGTGCAGGTTGGGAAATCTTCTACATATGTATAGCATCTTAGTGGCATCTTCCTTAACGACAGGGCCAAATCGGTACAGCTTATGGTGGTCCGCCAACAATATGCTGCCCTCAGCAATGATGATTGGGAGCCCTATGAACTAGGCCACGATCCTTTACAGGATGTGGAAGTCTAAATCATCCATGGGAAGCCTTCCCAAAGGCGACTGTTCTGTCCCATGTCTTCCCCTCAGCCGCGGCTTGCTGGCCTTGGGTAAGTCCACCTGAAGTGCTAGGGTGGTAGCCAGAGACGGGTAAAGTTTCCAGAAGGAAACAACCTAAGACAGGCACACCCTCAAGTAAGGTGGGCTCCCATCAATAAAACAAAAAGGGGAAAAAATGTTGGGAACATTAAGAATATGTCAGCCAAAAACATAACTCTCTGACTTCCTGATACATGGACTTGGCCTAACCCAGGGGTGTTGCCCTGACATATGACGAAAAATCAAACCACCACAAGGATAGGCTAATGGCTGTTCCTCCAATGTGATCTGCTCGTGTTCCCTAGGCTCCCCTATAACCTTTCTGTTGATAAAACCCTCTCTTTTTCATGAAAGATATCATGGTGCTGAAAGAGTTAACTTTGACTGTGTAGGTTCTCCTATTTACTTGCTGGTCTGTTCTTTATTCATATGTATGGCCACCAGGTGTCGCTATTTCAATTATTTAGATCCACACTAATTCTGTAAATTTATCTTTTTTGGAATCTAGCTAAAAACATAAAAAACATAGAAAGAATAACACAAACCTTTTTCTATAAGTACTTAATTCCTAGCTAATAAGCTTTAAGAGTCTTTTTGTGATTAAAAATAGATTTCTTTTACATTTAAAGTAGATATAAATTCCTTAAGAGTAAAAAGTCCTTCAGAGTTAACATTCAGCCTTGCCTCCCCCTTTTCCCTGCTTCTAGGTTTTATAAACAACTGCTATAAAAGAAAAACAATAGTGCTTTGGAATCTCAGACAGAGAAAGTTAACTTTTATCAGACAGCCTGAATGGTGTGCAAACGGCTTCAGGGAATCCATGAGAAATAAATTTTCACCCTAACTAATTAGTTAAAAAATGACAAAATTATAATATGTCCAGACAATCACGGACAGGGCCTTAGAAAGGTGTAAGTGACCTCAAAACCTTAAAATATATAGGATAAGAAATTTAATATGTCTAAAATGTAATCTATAAATTAAGTCACGTCTGTAATGAAATCACAAAAGAATGTATTAACTATTTGTACTGCCAAAAATTATGCTTAAATACCTACAACAAAGTGAAAGTAAAGAGAGAAGATTCAGCAGCCTAACTCGTTGTCTGTGTGTGCTGATTTCTTCTGCCACCAGCTGACTCCTTTACTTCGTGCTACGTTGAGCACTGGCGTAGTACCCTGCCACCCCCGGCTGACAACCCACTTTGGCAGCCCCCCCCCCAATAGATCGTGCTACACTGCACCTCTTGCGGAGTCCACCCGCACATATGGATAAACAGTTTTCCCAGCACCATTTGTTTAAAAAGCTCTCTTTTCTCCAATGTATGTATTTGGCATCTTTGTCAAGGATCAGATGACTGTAGATGGGTGGATTTGTCTGTATTCTATCCTATACCACTGAAGACTTTGTCTCACCAAGGTGGCTGTCTTCTTAGGCCACAAATCTGCTCCCCAATTGTGCGCCAGACTCTTTACCCTGGCTCCATCCCTTTCTCTTACCATCCCACACCCAGAGGTTTCTCACAGCCTTGCTTCTGAACCACCTACTTTCTCCTGGAAAGTCCCTGCTCTTCACTGAAGAGGCCCTCCAGAAGGCAGCAAAGACCTCCTGTCATCACAAACCAAGCACTTGCTTTGCTCAGTCTTCTTCAAAGGTCAGCATTATCATAGTGCTGACTGGACGCTTCCTTCTTCCAGATCCCTCAGGTATCTATTCCTGGATTCCTCCCTTTTCTATCACCTTCTTCTCCTGGTCCTAACTGCATCACCCCACAGGTTGCTCTCAACTGCAGCTACAACTTCTTGGTGCACAATGTCCACTGGCACCCCACACTCAGCTCCACCTGTCCAAAAGGGGAACATAGATCCTTCAACTTCCTCCTCATGATGTTTCTTTCTGCTATTAATGGCAACACCAAGATTCTGTCCCACAGTTAGCTACCTCTGAACGATTCCCTTCCCGTACCCTCTGCTTCCCCACTTCCAACTCAGTCTCAAGAACCAGTTCACCTTTCCTCCACAATGCCACTAGAATCCACCACTCCCTTTCACATTCTCTGCATCTTATTACAGGTCTCCTTAAACAAATAAAACAGCACTTTTCTTGTTTAGCATTGCAATTTGCATTAAAAAAAAATAAAAAAAACTTCAAATGAATAAAAGGTATACAGAACCTCATTTCAACATTACTTGCTCAGGAAGGCCCTGCTGGGTGCCACCCCTCCATATCAGGTACTCCAGCTCCTAATACATGCGTGTCTTCCTAGTGTATCCACAACTGTGTTTTCCCCTTTGAGTGAATGTGGAAATAACTTTCCCCCACCACGAGGCACCACGGTCCATAACTCCCAGCACAGACACAGAGCTCACAAATGTTAAAAGCAATGCAGCAAAGGATGGTGAAATTTGTAAATTCTTTCCACTATTGCCAACAAACAAAATATATTCAACACAAGAAAATCAAGAAGAAAAAGTAGATTATTCAACACTTACATCCAACTTGAGCAGCTTTTCAATAATAAGCTCCAGAATTTCATGTCTTAAGGTTGGAAAATACACACTTATCCTTAGTAAGTTATGAACATAACACTCCTAAAAGTATAAAACAAAAACATACCCATTTCAACAAAATGTTTACTATACAAGCAAAACATAAATTGCACATCTTTATGTTTAAACATAAGCAAAAGATTATATAGCAATACAAAAATTTTATTGTTTCTATATATTGCATTTAGTATAATTACTCCAATTATCCCAAGTAAACTGAATTTGTAATTTACATACTTTTACAGTATGTAATCCCAGCACTTGGGAGGCTGAGGCACGAGGATCGCAAGTTCAAAGTCAGCCTCAGCAATGGCGAGGCACTTAGCAACTCAGTGAGACCCTGTCTCTAATAAAATACAAAAAAGCGCTAAGGATGTGGCCCAGTGGTTGAGTGCCCCTGAGTTCAATCCCTGGTACCAAAAAAAAAAAACTTTCCTTTTTATAATGCATATACCATGCGATTTATACATTTATAGGATATTATAGGATACAGCAGGCCAGGTGCGGTGGCACAGCTACTTAGGAGATTGAGGCAGGAAGATTACAAGTTCTAAGTCATAATGAGCAATTTAGTGAGACCCTGTCTCAAAATAAAAAATAAAAAGAGCTGGGGATGTAGCTCAGGGGTAAAGCACCCCGAGTTCAATCCCCAGTATATTGTGAAAAATAAAGTATACAACAGTTTTAATATACTCAGAGCTGTGTGATCATCACCACTGTCAATTTTGAAACATATCACCCTAAAAAAGAAACCCCATGTCCACTAGCAGTCCATCCTTAGGCAACTACTTTCTATTAATTTGTGTATTCTAGATATTTCATATAAACTGACTCATGTCTTTTGTAATGTTTTTAAGGTTCACTCATATTATAGCATGTATTTATTTGCTGAATATTTTTTTAATATTTTTTAATTGTTTTTATGGACCTTTATTCATTTATTCATATCACAGTGCTGAGAATCGAACCCAGTACCTCACACATGCTAGGCAAGTGCTCCACCACTAGGCTACAACCCCAGCCCTTTGCTGAATATTTTGTTGTACAGATGTAACATGTTTTGTTTACTTGTGACTCCATAAACATTCAAGTTATTTCTACCTTTAGGCTGTTGTGAATATAATGTTGCTATGAATGTTCACATATAAGTTTTTGGTAGACTTATTTTCATTTATCTTGGATATATACATAGCAGTGGAAACAATGAAGCCATATAGTAATTTTACATTTAACCTTCTGAAGAAATTAACAGACTGTTTTCCACAGTGACTACACCATTTCACATGTTTCTAGCTATGGATGAGTTTCAGGTTCCACCCATCCTTACTGTGGCTTGTTCTTTTTATCTTTTTATCTTGGCTGTGCTGGCAGGCATGATGCAGTATTGATCTACATTTCCCTCATGGGTAAATGATACCAAGCTTCTTTTCACTGTGTTGTAAGTTTTTTTTTTTTTTTTTTTTTTAAATAGATAAAAATCCTTTAACAGTTGTCTGATTTGGTTTTCTTATTTTCTACGAAGCAGACCATTTAATTCTGAATTCTAATTGATGAATTCTAATTGATGAATTTTTTCTTTGTTGCTCATGCTTCAGACATCACATCCAGAAACTACTGCCTGATTCAATGCCATGAAAACTTAGATGTGTTTTCTTCTAAGAGCTTTCTGACTGGGTTTTGTTTTTGTTTGTTTAGAGAACTAAGGACTGAACTCAGGGGTGCTCTACCACTGAGCTACATCCCCAGCCCTTTTTGAGATAGGATCTCCCTGGGTTGCTAAGGGCCTGGAACTTGGGATCCTCCTACCTCACTCAGCTTCCAGAGTAGCTGGGATTAGAGGCCTGCACCACCCACCCAACTTCTAAGAGTTTTATAGTTTTACTTCTTACATTTAGGGCTATTATCCATTTTGAGTTCATTTTTTAAAAATATTTATTTATTTGTTTTAGTTGTACACAATGCCTTTATTTTTACGTGGTGCTGAGGATCGAACATGGGCCAAGCTAGGCGAGCGCTCTACTGCTGAGCCACAACCCCAGCCCCTTGAGTTCATTTTTATATGCTGATATCCATACACTTCATTCTTTTGCCTGTGAATATCCACTTACTTTAACAACATTTATTGTAAAGGCTACTCTTCTCCCACATTAAATTGTTTTGTACAACTGGTTTTTCTTGTGTCCTGCTTTACTTGTGGTGCTGGAGATGGAATCCAGAACTGCACATATGCTGGGTAAGTGCTCTACCACTGGCTATATAACCATAGCCCATGACTGTTTTTTGTATGTTGATCTTATATGCCCTAACCATGCCAAGTACATTAACTCTAGTAGTTTTTTTATGGATTCCTTAAAATACACAAAATGGTTATATTTAAGTTTTATTTCCTTTTTTTGGGGGGGGGGCAGTTCTGGGGATTGAACATAGAAGTGGTCTATCACTAAGATACATACCCACCACCACCACCCCCTTTTTTTTGGTAGTTGTAGATGGACAGCATGCCTTTATTTTTTTTCTTTTTAAATGTGGTGCTAAGGATTGAACCCAGTGCCTCACACATGCTAAGACAAGTGCTCTGCTACTGAGCAACAGCCCCAGCCCACATACCTACCCATTTCTGTATTTTAAGAATGGAATTCACTAAGTTGTTCAGGCTGCCTCAAACCTGTGATCCTCCTGCCTCAGTCTTCAAGTAGTTATCTTCGAGTAACTCTTGTCTATGTACAGGCTGAGCCACTATCTTACGTCTTGCTTTGCATCTGGATGCTTTGCAAATTTTTTTCTTGCCTAAAGGCCCTAGTTAGATGGGTGGCAAGAGTAGGTACCCAGTGGTGTACGTGTATGTAGTCATAGCTCCTCAGAAAGCTGAGGTAGCAGGATGGCTTGAGTCTGGGCAACATAGTGAGACACCATTGCAAAACAGAAACAAAAGCAGATATCCTTGTTCTATTCCTTATATCAGGGGAAACTGGTATCCCACCACTGAGTCTGATGTTACCTGTGGGTTTTTCATAGATGACCTTTATCAGGTTAAGAAAATTCCCTTCTGCTTTTGACTTGAAAGGGTTATAGTGTTTGTCAAATACTTTTTCTACATCTACTGAGGTGACCATCTGATTTCCATTCTTTATTCTACTGATACAGTGTATGTTAATTTATTCAATCAGCCCCATTTGCTTATGGTATATAACTTGTCCTGAGTTGTTAGAATCAGTCTGCTAGTATTTCTTTTTTATTTATTTATTTTTATTTAGAGACAGGGTCTCACTGAGTTGCTAAGTGCCTCGCAATTGCGGAGGCTGGCTTTGAACCGATCCTCCTGCCTCAGCCTCCCAAAGTGCACCCGGCTCCTGCTAGTATTTTCTGAGAATTTTTCCATCTATTTTCAAAAGCAACATAGTAGTTTATAGTGTTCCACTTGAAGCACACACAAATATTAACTCTTTATTTAACACATGTTAATACTTTAGGAAAAGCTCTATGATTAAAAGGTAACCACTGTCATTTATCAAAACCTGCAACAATATATAAATATTGAACAGGGCTGGGTGGGGATAGAGCTCAACAGTAAAGCACTTGCCTAGCATGTGCAAGGCCTTCAGCCCAATCCCCAGCACTGCAGGAGGGAAAAGAAAAAAAAAGTTACACAAATACTTAAGCAGAAATTTTGAGGGGGTACTGGGAATCAAACTCAAGAGATTCTTTACCACTGAGCCACATCCCCCTCTTCTGTTTTTTTATTTTGAGACAGGGTCTCAGCTGGGCACAGTGGTGCATGCCTATATATAATCCCTACAGTTTGGGAGACTGAGGCAGGAGGATCATGAGTTCAAAAACCAGCCTCAGCAACTTAGTGAGGCCCTAAGCAACTCAGCAATACCCTGTCTCTAAATAAAAATATAAAAAGGGCTGGGGATGTGGTTCAGTAGTTAATTGCCCCTGAGTTAAATAACCAGTACCAAAAGAGAGAGAGAGAGAGACAGGGTCTCCCTAAGTTGCTTAGGGCTTCATTAAATTGCTGAGGCTGGCCTAGAACTTGTAATTCTCCTGCCTCAGCCTCCTGAGTGACTGTGATTACAGGTGTGCACCACCATGCCCATGGGGATATAGCTCAGTTGGTAGAGTGCTTGCCTCACATGCACAAGGCCCTGGGTTCAATCCCCAGCACCACCACCACCACCAAAAAAAAAAAAAAAATTGCCAGAACTTACACAAGGCTCTAATTTCATATTCAAATAAGGCATGTTTACAATTAGTAACATATGAACTGTTACCTTCTAGTAATTCTTGTCTATATAAGCATTAAACCTCTAAAGATATTTCTCAAATGGACTCTGACCATTTAAGAGAAAAGGGCGCTGGGGAATCCCCAGTAGATACTTGCTAAGAATAAAATCAGAATCAAATTCTTACTCTTGAGTTTAAAAATCTAGAAAGCAACTTTTAGCAAGGCATGGTGGCCCACACACTGTAATCCCAGCAGCTAAAGAGGCTGAGACATGAGGATCATGAGTTCAAAGCCAGCCTCAGCAACTCAGCAAGACCTTGTCTCTAAATAAAATATAAAAAGGGCTGGGGATGTGATTCAATGATTAAGCACCCCTGGATTCAATCCCCAGGACCCAAAAAAAGGGGAATTAACTTAGAAACAAATTTTTTTTTTTGGTACTGGGGATTGAACTCAGGGGCACTTGACCACTGGGCCATATCCCCAGCCCCTTTTTGTATTTTATTGGAGACAAGGTCAGAAACCAATTTTATTTTAATATTTATTTATTTGCTTTAGTTGTACACAATACGTTCATTTTTACGTGGTGCTGAGGATCGAACTCAGGGCCGCGCATATGCTAGGCGAGCGCTCTACCAATGAACCACAACCCCAGCCCCAGAAACCAAATTTTAAAAATATTTATTTATTCACTTTAGTTGTATACAACACATTTATTTGTATGTGGTGCTGAGGATCGAACCTGGGCCATGCACATGCTAGGCGAGGGCTCTACTGCTGAGCCACAATCCCAGCCCCCAGAAACCAATTTTTAAGAAAAAGACGCAACACCATCTAAAACAAACTCACATAAAACAATCTTTCCATTATTTCCACCATGAAAAAAAATCTCTTACCAATGTTCTCTCTGATTTTCTAACAAATGGAAATTTTCCCACCAGTATTGGCATAAGAAACCATGGTGTCCTGTTTGGGGGGGGGGAAATCCAATCAATCCATGTTAACTAAATTTTCTAGGAAGGAACATTTTTCTTTTAAGAGCAAATATGGATATATCACAAGGGTAACAAGAACCCCTATACCTCAAGCAAGTCAAAGTTAAAATGAATGCATAGCTTCAGAGAAAATCTAAATTAACTTAGGGAAAAATAAGCTTTACTAACTTTAGTATCAATAGCAAATCAAAGGGAAAGCTTTTCCTAAACAAAAGTTTAACAAAGCTTCAGTTTAAAACCTAAACATTCCCCATGATATTTTTATATATTTACACACATATATCTATCTATCTATATATATACGTCTACATATACATATACACACACACAATTTTCAAAAAGGGAAAATAAATCAACTTGGATCCCTACAGAGGGAACTAGAAGTCCACCCCTCCAAAAGAAACCCACAAACCTGCAAAGCTTTTCTTAGAACTGCAATTTTTATTCATAATGGCATGACACAAATACAGAGGTTTCTCACTGAAAATATTTGGATAGCATATCTGTTGAAGATAAAAGCAAAATTCCAACCACTATACAAAATTTGGGGGATAATCTGCATAAAAGTTTTTTTTTTAAATAATTAGATAATGAATAAAAAATCATTTTCTATAAAAATGTGATTTTATCAACACAATACAAAAACACACCATACCACTTGAGCTTTGATGCTAATTTACATTTTATAATTTCCTACTAATTGATTATAATTTTCTTTCTTTCTCTTTACAGTACTGGGGATTGGCCCAAGGGCCTCGCACATGCTAGGCAAGCACCCTGTTATTAAGCTATATCCCCGGTCTAATCATAATTTCTTAAGTATTAAACACCACAATTCAAAATTATACTCACGATGGAACATATCTTGCTATTATTTGCAAGGCTCTGTGACATGTGTCAAAAGTTGCAGGAAGATCTAAAAGAAGAAAAGTCAAGAGCATGAATATCAACACAAAACTTAAATCTAAAAAAGCATGAATATGAAGATGAAAACACTTGCTAACTAAAATTGAAGATCTTTTTTTAAATGTCACTTATTTGTTTGTTTATTTTTAGGTGGTGCTGAGGATCGAACCCAGTGTCTCACACATTCAAGGTAAGCGCTCAACCACTGAGCTAGAACCCCAGTCCCAAAACTGAAGATCTTATGAGACAAACTGTTTCAAGATTTTTCTCTACAACTCCCTATCAATGAAGACTAAGCAGGCTAATTGTATTAGTGACAAATTTATGCCAGCCAATTACATGGTAATGCTAAATGTATCAAAAATATTCTATCAAAGGTTATCATTTGTTGCCATCTACTTATTAGAACAGGAGCCAGCATATTCTATTACTGAGGGTATATTCTCTAAGAAGGCATTTTTTTGCTTTAATCCTTTTTATACTTACTATCATCTTCATCATCAGAATCTGAAACATCTATGTCACCTTCCTTAATGATCACTCGGGCTTTTAAAAGAAAAAGAAAATATGTTATCCTCTGTCACAGACTTAGGCAAAAATCAGCTATACAAAAAAAAACAAAACTGTTTTTCTATAGTCCAAACTAAGTACAATAATTAAAGGAAAAAAAAGTGAAGCAACTTGACAGTTTTGGTTTGTTTTTGCAGTACTGGGGATTGAACCCAGGAGCACTCTACCAATAAGCTATATCTCCAGACCTTTTTTAATTTTATCTTGAAGACAGAGTCTCATTAAGTTGCCTCAAACTGGTGATCCTCCTGCCTCAGCCTCCCAAATCACGGGGTTTACAGGCATGAGTACCTCACCTGTTGCCGCCTGCAGCTATCGCCGCCTTCAGCAACAATACCGCGGGAAAGAATTCGGAAGCAGACTGGAAAATGAATAGGCTCTTTATTCTTGCTTCTTCTAACTTCTCTCTCCGGCTCCAACAACCTCTCCAACTCCAACCAACCCCTCTAGCCAACCTCACCCGGTTAAATACTTTTTGCCTTAACAAGTATACACATTAACAGCTCAAACTTACAGGTGCGTCACATAGTGTTCACGGGCATAGAAGGATTCATAGATAAATGCATAAATATCAGGTGAAAATACTTAAACACCTCTTATGGCTCTCAGCTAGCCGCCATTTTAGCTATCTCCTTATTAGGACTCTTATACTCATCCAGCTTTATCACTTTATTTATTTATTTATTTATTTATTTTGTGGTACTGGGGATTGAACTCAGGGGCACTTGACCACTGGGTCACATCCCCAGACCTTTTTTGTATTTTATTTAGAGACAGGGTCTCACTGAGTTGCTAAGTGCCCCGCCATTGCTGAGGCTGGCTTTGAACTCGCGATCCTCCTGCCTCAGCCTCCCAAAGTGCTGGGATTACAGGCGTGCGCCACCGCGCCCGGCTATCACTTTATTTTTTAATATTTTTTTAGTTGTAGACGGGCACGGTGGCGCACGCCTATAATCCCAGCACTTGGGAGGCTGAGGCAGGAGGATCACCCAGCCTCAGCAACGGCGAGGCACTTAGCAACTCGGTGAGACCCTGTCCCTAAATAAAATACAAACAAGGGCTGGGGATGTGGCCCAGTGGTCAAGTGCCCCTGAGTTCAATCCCCAGTATCAAAAAAAAAAAATTTTTTTTTTTAGTTGTAATTGGACACAATACCTTTATTTCATTCATCCTTTTCTATGTGGTGCGGAGGATTGAACCCAGCGCCTCGCACATGCTAAGCCAGCGCTCCACCAATGAGCCACAACCCCAGCCCCCAGCTTGATCATTTTTTAAACAGCTACAAATTCCTAAATGAGTTCTAAGACTGTCAGAGGCTCACTAAAGCAAATTACAACGCAACAAAATCATAGCTCGACATGAATCTAGATGCCTCCACAGGGAATAAATTATCAGAATGGCAACTTGCACCCTGGAATCTTCCGTGGTGGAAAAATGTCAGTATGCAAGGCAAAGAAAATATTTTTGATAAAGAGGGTTTTTTTGATTTTTAATACACACATACACACACACACACACACATACACACAAACATGTGTGCACACATTGCCTGCCTATTTGCCTACAGGTGATATCCTATGCCACCTCAGAACTGTTAGCAAGGCAGCCATCAGCAGATGTGACCCATTGACCTTGGGCCAGAACTGTGGACCAAAATAGACCTCTTTTCTTTACCAAAAGGAAGGGAAAAGGGAGGGAAGAAAGAAGTGAGGGAAGGAGGGAGACAGAAGCAAAGAGTAACCACTTACGGGGTACAAAATGAGAAGTGATCATGCTAAGACACGGTCTGAGGAAGACTGTCTGTGCTGAAACAAGGTGACCAAGAAAAGCCAAATACTCCTCCACCACCGTCTGACTTCTATTCAACCAAGGCAATCTCTGGTGTTGGAAGAAGACAATGGAAACAGTTCACTAGTACTTACTTTTTTCAAAGTAGTCAATCAATACGTGAAATAAATGGTAAACTTACCAAAAGAATGTTGATAAGCTGCTCAAAGTCTTTTGTCAAGTACATGATAGAGGAGCGGAATTCCAGCAGCCAGTTAATAATTTGGTCATCCTTTAATGAAACAAAGAAAAGTACTTTCAAAAATCACAAATCTTCTAGTAACAGAAAATAAGTCAAAAACATTTAAATTAGGGACTGAAGAACTGAGAATGGTGATGCATGCCTGTACTACCAAAGACACAGGAGGCTGAGGCAGGAGGATTGCAAGTTCAAGGCTAGCATGAGCAACTCAGTGAGACCCTGTCTCAAATTTCAAAAGGGCTAGGGGCGTAACTCAGGCCCTATTATGGATATAAAAATATAAAATAATATTTAAACTAGGTGAAAAAAAGTCAAAAATTTGCAATTAAACCAAAATTGAATATCAAAACAGATTTTTTTTAAAAATCACAATAAACTTTCCTGTTTTTAAAAAAGGTAATAGAAGCCAGGCGCGGTGGCGCACGCCTGTAATCCCAGCACTTGGGAGGCTGAGGCAGGAGGATCGCGAGTTCAAAGCCAGCCTCAGCAATGGTGAGGCACTTAGCAACTCAGTGAGACCCTGTCTCTAATAAAAAAAATACAAAAAAGGGCTGGGGATGTGGCCCAGTGGTGGAGTGCCCCTGAGTTCAATCCCCGGTACCAAAAAAAAGAAAAAGGTAATAGAGTAACTCTAAAATACAGAAAAACTAAATTTAATACTTCAACTTGATCACTGTTGGCCTTTTACCAGTGAAACCACCTCAAATGCTTGACATCTGGGACTTTTTTAAATTGTGGAATTATAACAGATTAAAATGCAGGGCTGGGCTGGGGTTGTGGCTCAGTGGTAGAGCGCTCGCCTAGCACGTGCACGGCCCAGGTTCAATCCTCAGCACCATGTAAACATAAATGCATTGCATTGTGTACAACTAAAGCAAATAAATAAATATTAAAAAAAAATTGCAGGGCTGGGGTTGTGGCTCAGCAGTGGAGCACTCATCTAGCATGTGCAAGGCCCTGGGTTCGATCCTCAGCACCACATAAAAATAAATAAATAAAATAAAGGTATTGTGTCCAACTACAACTAAAAAATAAATATATTTTTTAAAAATGCTAAAAGACAACAAAGGACCAATATCCACCTCTATTTCCTCTATCCGAGCTGACCAGAAAGTATGTGGATAGTATTCAGGATAAGCCGATTGACTAGAGTCATCAACAAATAAGTTTTTCTAAATCCAATTTTGGCCAGATTTAAAAATACATTGGAATGTGTTTGTACAAATAAGGGTCCCATTCCACTATGCCAATGAAATGTTTTTCAGGTAATAAAATTACTGTTCAAAACAATTTTTAGCGACGAGAAAACTACTTAAAAAAAAAAAAAAAAAAACCCACCCATGTATGAACTACATTTTCAGTTACAGAAAATAAGAACTATTTGTTGGTGATGCTGCTGTTGGGGCTGGAACCCTTGTGCATGTTAAGCATGCAGTCTACCACTGAGCCACACTCCCAGCTCCCAAAAGACATTCTTTATATGCATGCATATATATAACATGCACAGGGAAAATTTTAAGGAAAATCCCCAATTTGTGAAAGAAAATAATTAATGCTAAGACTCAGTAAAAGAAATAAGTGTACCATCTACTGAGAAACAGGCATGGTGCTTGACACTGTAAATATATCTTTTTCTAATTCTAAAAACTCAGCAAGATGATTGGTTAGTCCCATATTACAGTAGAAGAATCTGAGATTAACAGATATTAATAAGTAACTTACCCAACCATAAAGTCTATAAAAAGCCAGGGTCAAACTTGCCTGCTGGGGTCAAAGCTAGCTCAGCCCACTCTCCCACAGTGCCTTGCTCCATGAATCAAAGGAGCTGCCACTTTCCCAACTTTCATCCAATTACTCAGTGTTTTCTATGCCATGACCATGTGACAGACTTCCAAGGGTTTGATCATTATAATATCCACAACCACTGTGAATAACACTAATGGCAGCTCGCTGAGACCAGAGGCATAGAGAAGACAAGCCAGGCTGTGTGCAAAGATGGGTAAATTCAACACCTAGTAACAAAAAAATAAACACAAATACTGAACAGAGGGGGCTATCTCTAGCATGTGTACGGCAACTGCAACCCGGCACTGCAAAGGTAAATAAATAAATAAGTAAAATCTATCCTAATCCTTTCTACCAAAAAAAGTGCAGCAAAGATTAGGCATGGTGATGCACACCTGTAATCCCAGCAACCCTGGAGGCTGAGTAGGAAGATTCCAAATCTGAGGCCAGCCTGAGCAACTTAGTAAGACCTTGGGTCAAAAAATAAAAATGCTTGGAGGTGTGGCTGAGTGGTAAAGTGCCCCTGAGTGAAATCATCAGTACTGGAGGGGAGCAGGGTACAAGGACTGGAGATGTAGCTCAACGGTAGAGCACTTGCTTAGAATGCATGAGATCCTACGTTCAATCCCTATCACTGCAAAAAAAATAAAAATAAAGAATAAAAACTAAACCATTCAGACTTTGGTGCTTTCACAGTAAACCTTTAGGAGCAAACTTGCAACACTCCACTGAAGTAGCAGACACACAAGGGGTATGTCAAGAATCTGCTGATAGAGAACACAGTGGAATATAAAAAAAATTTGATCCTCTGTACCTATGAAAAAAGGTAAGGGTCAAGAAAAACTTTAAAAGAGGAAGTGAGGCTTCAGTTGTCTTTAAATAGTAATACTTTATAGGGGTTCTATTCCTTACAAAGGAAGTATTTCAGTATGGCTGGAGAATATGGTGAGCAAGCCAACAGATAAACCGAGAATCAGAAATAGCTCCAGTAAGGAAGCCAACACAACTCGGTCTGACAGAGTTAGTAGTTTTGTAGATCACAATAATGGTATTGCTAACAGCAGTAAATACTAATACTGCACTTACTATGTGCAAGGCAGTGTTCTAAGACTTTAACATATATTAGCTCATTACAACCACCTCATGAAACAGGGGCTACTTCTGATTCCCATTTTATGGATAAGGACACTGAAGCAAAGAACAATAATTTGCCCTTCGTAAGAAAGGGAAGCAATGCAGCCAGAGCCCATGCTCAAATGAAGCAGATACAGAGGAGCTCCTCCAGAAAAGTCACATGCAAAGTACCACAATTAAAGCAGCAACTTCAGGGAATAAAACATCTTGTGAGACTGCACACAGAAAATGTTGCAGGCTGTGCCAAGAAGTTGGCCCTTTATTCTTCCATAGGCTTAAAGTTTTTCAGAACAGGAATGACATATGTAGACATATGCTCTGGAGAGAAGAATCAGGATACACTACTGAGGATAAATCTGGAGGGAAGAACGATACACAGAGAAGATAGGACCTATAGACCATAAAAAGGTAACAAGAAAAATCCAGGTGAAAGAATACCAAAAAAACAGAAGATCTGAAAGAGATTTTTCCCCCAAAAGGACTTGATGAACAAATTGATATGAGGGGTGAGAAAATCCAGAAAGACTCCACAGTTCCTAGTTCAAGAACTGGGTAAGTGATAAACAGTAAAGCATTAAGAGTCACCGTGGTGGTACACACTGGTAATCCCAGCAGCTCTGGAGGCTAAGGCAGGAGGATTCTAAGTTCAAAGCCAGCCTTAGCAATTCAGCGAGGCCCTAAGCAACTTAGCAAGACCCTGCCTCAAAATAAAAAAATTTAAAAGGGCTAAGGATGCATCCCTGTTACCATAAAAAGTCAGTGTGGTGGTGATGCCTATAACCTCAGTGAATCCAGAAGACAGGAGAACCACAAATTCATGGCCAGCCTTGGCAACTCAGCAAGACCCTATCTCAAAATTTAAAAAAGCATTAAGAGAGGTTGAGTATTCAGCTCAGCAGCAAAGCACACACAAGGCCCTGAGTTTGGTCCTTGGCCCTGAAGGTAAAAGGAAAAATAAATGCATTGGGATGATGTAGTTCATCAGTAAGCACACCTGCCTGCAGTACTGGGGGCAGGGAGGGAGGCTACAGAAGAGTAGATTTGGGAGGAAGATGAGTTTGACTTGCTAATGTGGAGTATCTATAACAATTCTGGAGCCTGAAAGAGCACTATGAGCTACAGAAACAAATTTTGGGGAGCTATCAGGACAGATTCTCAAGCCATGAAGCATAAGGCACCCAAACAGGAAGAGTATGCAGTAAGAAAAGGGAGGGAGTTTGGAAACCCAAACAACACCAAAGTTAACAAGCGGTCAAAAGAGTGAATTGAGGGCTGGGGCTGTGGCTCAGCGGCAGAGCGCTCGCCTAGTACGTGCGAGACACTGGGCTCGATCCTCAGCACCACATTAAAAATAAATAAATAAAATAAAGGTATTGTGTCCAACTACAACTAAAAAATATGTACATATTAAAAAAAGAGTGGCGCACGCCTGTAATCCCAGCACTTTGGGAGGCTGAGGCAGGAGGATCGCGAGTTCAAAGCCAGCTTCAGCAATGGCGAGGCACTTAGCAACTCAGTGAGACCCTGTCTCTAAATAAAAATACAAAAAAGGGCTGGGGATGTGACCCAGTGGACGAGTGCCCCGAGTTCAATCCCTGGTACCACACAAAAAAAAAAAAAAAGAGTGAATTGAGCTAAGTGATCAGAATAGAGGAGCAACACAGGCACTGAAGGACAGTGTTTGAGAAGTGGACACCCAGCAGTACCAACTCTATGAAGAATTAGTGTGAGGCTTTAAATCAGCACATAAGAAATCACTAGTAAACTCTGTCAGGGAAATTATACCAGTGATAACAGTGGACTTAATTGTAAATGAAAAATTAGGAAGCATAGGTTGTCAACAGGAACAAAGTAACAGCTAAATTATAAAGTCTGTACTTTGGGTCAGAGGCTATTCTAAGTGTTTCTTGTATATTAAGTCATTGACTCCTCTTTTAAAACCTCCATGTTGAAAAAAAAACCTCTATTATTACCCTGATTTTTTTTAGTATTTTCAGTATCTCTGTCATCCACCCACTAGATGCCAACAACATCCCCCCTCCCAATTATGACAACGAAAAATGTCTCCGGTCATTGCCAAAATGTCCCTTTGGTGTTCAAACTGCCATGCCTGGTTGAGAACTACTAGGTTAAAGTAAGATGGGATCATAGAGAGAAGTTCTGAGGACAGAATAACACCAAAAATATAAACTAATGCCTGTCAAAGTGGCAATGACTTTGCTACCAGCCAAAGGAAAGTTACCTTTATGTTTGGATCTGACAGCTGGTTCTTCAACAACTCAAATTCGTTTGTTTCACCCTAAACAAGAAAGGGGGGAAATTCATTATGCTTGCAGTGGTTTCTTATAAAATACAACTTTTACCTATACCTTAACATGAGATGAACTACAAAAAGAACCTTATAACTTTCATATCCCTTGTTATTATAAAATCACAACTACAAAAATTCGATAAACTTGGGGCTGGGCTTATTGCTCAGTAGTAAAGCGCTTGCCTAGCAAGTGTGAGGCACTGGGTTCAATCCCCAGCACCATGTTAAAAAAAATAAATAAACAAAATAAAGGTATTTTTTTGGGGGGTACTGGGGATTGAACTCAGGGGCACTCAACCACTGGGCCACATCCCCAGCCATTTTTGTATTTTATTTAGAGACAGGGTCTCACTGAGTTGCTAAATGCCTCATCATTGCTGAAGCTGGCTTTGAACTGGCGATCCTCCTGCCTCAGCCTCCCAAGTGCTGGGATTACAGGCATGCGCCACCGCGCCCAGCTAAAAATATTTTTTTTTAATTTTGAAAAATTCATGTTAGAGGGAAAGGGGGCTTAGAAAAAAGCAAATGACAAGTAATTCAGAAGCTATTCATATTTAGCTATACTTCTGTACTGACATTTGAATATTACAGTTGATATTCTTGAGAATTCTCAAAATAAAGGGGGAAAAAAGCACTATACTGATCTGATTCAAGGAGAACTAAGACAGTAAACATTCAAATGTATGGATATTATATATAAGTGTACAGTCATTTATATTTTGTTTCTACTGAGATATAGTGGAATCACTTGTAAACTAACATGAAAATACCAACTATTCATAAAGCTGAGGCAGAAGAACAGAAAGTTTGAGGCCAGGACACCTTAGTAAGACCCTGTCTCAAAACAAAAAATAAAATGGCTGGGGATGTAGCTCAGTGGTAGAGCACTTGCCCAGCATTTGTGAGGCCCTGGGTTAAAACTTTAGTACTCAGGGACTGGGGTTGTGGCTTAGCAGTAGAGCACTCTCCTAGCATTTGCAGGGCGCTAGGTTCGATCCTCAGCACTACATAAAAATAAAATAAAGGTACTATGTCCAAGTATAACTAAAACAAAATATTAAAAAGAAAAAAGGAAAAAAAAAAAAACCCTCCAGTACTGGTAAAGAAAAGCTAACACAAAACCAAAAATCTCTATTTGATTTATTGTTCCAAAGTAGTGCTTAGGTAATTAATTTCTTTTATTTTTTAAGTTTTTTTCTTTAATATTTATTTACTATTTGTTTTAGTTGTACACAATGCCTTTATTTTTACGTAGTGCTGAGGATCGAACCTGGGCCGCGCGCATGCTAGGCGAGCACTCTACCACTGAGCCACAACCACAGCCCCGGTAATTAATTTCTTAAGAAATTAAATGTTCTAATAGCTTTTTATCCTAACACTTATAAACGTTTGCAACAAATACTAACACAGCATTTGAAGCTGTAAAAGCTCAGCAAAGGGGCTGGGGTTGTGGCTCAGCAGCAGAGAGCTCACCTAGCACGTGCAAGGCGCTGGGTTCGATCCTCAGCACCACATAAAAATAAATAAATAAAATAAAAGTACTGTGTTCAACTACTACTAAGAAAATACCTTAAAAAAAAAAAAAAAAAAACCCTCAGCAAAGACACCATTACTCTAATTTTGAGAAGCATCACACATATTATTAAATATCTTATTGCAATATTGGTACCTAAAATTCATTTTCAAATGTATAGTGGGTTTTTCTTTTCTTGGCACTGGGAATTGAACCCAGGGCCTTATTCATGCTACGCACTTGCTCTAATATTGAACTACATCCCCTACCCCCTACACTGGTGTTTAGTTTATAAGAAATTGCCGTTTTTTGTGACTAACAATATCAAACTTCACACATCATCTCCTCTTACCTTTTTGTATTTCAGCAACACTTCTGTCACAGTTCCACCAAACCGAACAGTTTTTCTTGGAGGAGAATTGAAGAAATCATTCTCTAATGCAAGCATATCTGAAATCCTGTAGAATCAAGATTACCAACTATTAAGTTCATGACACAGAATAATAAAAATTATAATAGGCACAGCTAGGGATGTAGCTCAATAGTAGTGTGTTTGTCCAGCATACACAAGTCCCTGGGTTAGATACCCAGCACTGTAAGAAAAAATTAATAATAGCCAGCATTTCCTGAACCAACAACCTTCTTTGAAGACTATGCTAAGGTTTCTTAAACAGTCTCTCTGCTTCCACTCTTATTCCCCATGAAGCCATTCTTCGCTCAGTAAAAACAGTCTTCCTGTTGCACTTGGAATAAGAATCCAAATTCCTACAATAATCCTACAAGATCATATATCAGTCTGGCCCCTGCCTACCTCTCTGACCTCATCTTCAACCACTTGTTTTACTGTAGGCATAGCGTCTTTTCTGTTCTTCAAACTTGTTAAGCTGGTTCCATTTCACTTGCTGTTCACTCCATCAGACACTCTTCATTCAAGCTGCAGCTCAAATGCTGGAGGCCTTCCCCATCAGAACTCTAATGTACCCAACCTCTCCTGTACACCTCCCATTCCCCTGTTTGTTGTATTTCTTCACAGCATTTATCACTATCTGAACTCATCTCACTCATTTATTGGCCTATTTACTGTCCCACTGGCACACTGTAAGCACTATTGAGAGCAAGAACCTTAGTCTCTGGCTATCCAGTGTTCCCAGTGTCTAGCACAATTTAAGTCTGCACTCAATAAATGATGGTGAGACCATGGCAGTGGTGCACACTTGTAATCCCAGCTACTGGGAGGCTGAGCCAGGAGGATAGCAAGTTATCGCCCAGCCTGGGCAATTTAGCAAGACCTTTTCTCAAAAAATAAAAGAGGGCTAGAGTTGTAGTTCAATGGTACAGCAGGCCTGGGTTCAATACCAGTGCTACAAATAAACATATAAATATGAATATTAGTCTAAGTATTTTACAAGGTTTGCTTATTTAAACAGAGCAGGTGGCGGGGGGCGGGACCACAGCATTCTACTTACTCTGAAAGTTAAACCCCAAGTGTTTTACGGGGGTTAGGGACTTTTAAAAAGCCGACCGAGCAAGATAAGACTGTTAATATACATAGGTGTGTTGAAACATTTCAAATGAATTTTTAGGATATGTCATCGTGACAGCATTTCAGCTGAAAACCCACACCCCTGAGAATCCCTTCCAAACCTAGAAGCGTGTGGGAAGAGTACAGAAGCAAAGGCAGTGTCTAGGCCTGAGACCCACTAACGGAGCCCAGAGGGATGAATGAGGAAGCTGGGCCAGAGAATGGACTCGTTTGTCTCTCCCTGCTCCATTACCCACGAGAGGGGAATGCGCTCACTCTCGCGGACCTGAGATGATTCTCTATCCCAGCTCCCACCACGCTCCATTAGCTTCATGCTCCCCCAACCCGGGTCCTGAGCTTTGGTCCCACAGTCGCAGAGGCAAGCGGCCCGAATCTTACCCAGTCCGCGACGCGCTGAGCGTCGTGACCGCTGAGGCCGAAGCAGCTCCCTCCCCCGGCAACCGCGTGTGAAGTAGCTGGGCCGACATCGCGCCGCACTAGGGAGCCTGCTGCGCTTCGCGCCGGAAATCGTGCTACTTCCAGGAACCTCTCCTCCCCTGCGCCTCTGTCCCGGAAGTCGCTCTGGTGAGCGGCGGTCTTCGACCAATCAGAGCCCCCACGTGGGGAGAGCGTAGTGCTACCGCCCAGACTAGAGCGCCGCCACCCCGCACGAGGCCCCTCCTTCGGCCCGGAGGACTTTCTGTGCCTGGGCAGTGTGGGCGTGTTCCCCGCCTCCTTGCTCTGGCAGAAAGGAACCAGGGAGCGACCCATCTGCCGGGCTCTGAGGACCCCAAAGAAAGGGCCGGGACACCCAAGGAGCGCTAAGCCGTGGATGGGCTCCCCCGAGTATTGATGTTTTGGAGTCAGAACCTCGCTCAATTAAACAGAAGAAACTGCGGCCCTGTAATCAACCCAGACACCACAGAGTAAGGGGATTCAATCCCTACCGCAAGTCCCAGGAGCCTGGCCTCGTACCACTGCCCGTCCTTACGGGCGCCCAACTAATCTACTCCTCCACCAAGTGACCTACCCCCAGAGCCTCGGGCCGTGGTGAAAAATCAGAAGTGACTGTTTGAAGAGTGTTAGCCCCTGACCATGCTTAAGCGTTCTACCGCTGAGCCCCCACAATGCATCCGTAGAGGGAGGAACGAAGTCATCCAGGCCAACCCAGCAGCTAGAGGGCTTTTCCACACAAAGGCAACAGCAGAGGCCAAGGCCTGCGGACTGCCCTTCCCCTCAGGACCTAAGAGGGGAAGGTATAACTTTAGGAAACTGTATAAAACTATTAATGCATAAAACCACCTACAGCAACTTGTTAAATATAAAGCCTACTTCTGTTTTACAACTGTGGCAAATCACTGGCTTTCTGCTATCTCCATTTGACAATGCTTTGGAGTTCCAGGAAAGTAGTAGAAATCATCAGTGTCCCAAGAACGGAGACAATAACTGCCCTCTAGCTCACAAGGACACTTGAAGAGAGCTAATTCCGCAGAAATCTCTTCCACTCCACCCCCAAAACAAAGCTAAATATATTACAGTTAATGGGCACAATTCATATCAATAGAAGTGTAATTAAAATCTCATGCAATTCATTTTAAAATTTGAAGGTGTGAAAAAGAATGTTATTTTAAAAAGAACACCTGTGAATATGCCATACATTGTAAAAATAGATTAATCTACACTATTGAAACTTCTCCTAGATATAATTTTCTCCATGCTTTTCTCTCAAAGGTAATCATTACCCTGATTTTTAAATCATTTTTAGTTATTTTTGTTAAATATTTATTTATTTGCTTTAGTTGTACACAATGTGTTTTTATATTTACGTGGTGCTGAGGATCGAACCCGGGCCACGCACATGATAGGCAAGCGCTCTACCGTTGAGCCACAATCCCAGCCCATTTTTTTAGTTATTTTTAATGTAAATACCACATATATTCCTAAACAAGGTTTTTTGTTTTGATGGTGAGGATTGAACCTAGGACCTAGAACATGCACAGGCTCTACCACTGAGCTACATAGCCAGCCACAAATGTACTATTCATTTTTGCTTATCTTTAAATTTTTAAAAATTATTTCCATGTTATATCATGCTGCTACTTGTTTTCAATAGTATGCTTCTAAAATTCACATCCCTGTTGTATGTAGTTGTGGTTTGTCATAATGTATTGTTGCTTCCTGACTTGGAGCAACAACGCCGTGGGAGAAGAACTCGGGAGGCAGAATGAAGATGAAAAAAGGTTTTTTATTCTTCGGCTTTAGCAATCTCTCAAAACTCTAACACTGACTCTTTCAGCAACCTCTCTGACTCTTTACTTCTTCTGACTACTGACTCTTTACTTCTTTACTTTACTTTCTTTTACTTTTACTTTCTTAGAGCTTAGAGAGAGAAAGAGAAAGAGAGAGAGAGAGAGAGAGAGCTTCTTTCTTCTGTCTTCTTCGGCAGCCTCAGCCTGACTCCGACCAGCAACTACTTCTTCTATCTTTGTCTGACTCCTCACCCGGTTATATATCTAGCTTTAACAAGGACCACAAGTGCGTCACATAGTTCACGGGCATACAAAGATTCTTTCAGATGGAAACCAGAACATCTCTTATGGCCGTCAGCTAACCGCAATTAACCATCTCCTATTAGGGCTCCTTCAATGCATTCCATTATTTGAATATTAGAAAAAAAAAGTTTTCCAAAGTGGCTGTACCAGTATACACTCCCAGCAATATCCTCTCCTTAAGCTTCATCATAGCTGCTTATTTTTCCAAAGCACAGATAAAACTAGGCTGCTATGGTAAAATACACACACACACACACACACACACACACACACACAAACATGTACACAAACCCTGAAGATAATACTGGGAAAAATTAGGACTGAGGACATAGATTGTGGTAGCACACTTACCTACCATGCACAGGCCCTAGGTTTGATCCAGGGAGGTAGGGGTACAGAATGGGAGGGACACACTTAAAACTAAATTGCAGAGCTGGGGTTGTGGCTCAGCTGTAGAGCATTCATCTAGCATGTGCGAGGCACTGGGTTCTATCCTCAGCACCACATAAAAATAAATAAATGTGGGACTGGGGTTGTGGCTCAGTGGCAGAGCGCTCGCCTCGCACGTGCACGGCCTGGGTTCGATCCTCAGCACCACGTAAACATAAATGCATTGCATTGTGTACAACTAAAGTAAATAAATAAATATTTAATAAATAAATAAATATCCAACTACAACTCTAAAAAAATCTAAACTGCATAATTTACTGTTGGAGTTCTATAGTCATTTCCCTTCTTTAGGGATCCTATTCAGTCAACCTGATCCATGGACCAACTAATCTTGCTGAGATAAAAACTTCCTTTATCCAGTTTGCCTTCCCCAGAATCTCATCTTCCTTTGACACCAGTCTTTTTTTCTTTTTTTTTTTTTTTTTTTTTTTTGGTACTGGGGATTGAACTCAGCGGCACTAGACCACTGGGCCACATCCCCAGCCCTTTTTTGTATTTTATTAGAGACAGGGTCTCACTGAGTTGCTAAGTGCCTCGCCATTGCTGAGGCTGGCTTTGAACTCGTGATCCTCCTGACTCAGCCTCCCAAAGTGCTGGGATTACAGGCGTGCGCCACCGCGCCCGGCTGACACCAGTCTTAATCAAAGAAAATAAGGACCCTGCCCTCTAAAATCAACACAACAAAAAAAGCACACAAGCATTAAGATGCTACCTGCCTTGTTCACAGTGTAGCCGTCTTTTTATATTACTGTGCACCACAATCATTGGTCATCCTTCTGATCTTTTCATTTTGATCTTCTTCATTCCAGAATAAAATTTTGCCTTACTTTCATGTACTTAGAAGACCCATTAAACCATTCTAAAATAGCAGTTTTTCACAAAAGAAAGGATAATATCCCCACACACACACAACACTGGAGATTGAATCCAAGGATGCTCTACCACTGAGCCACACCCACAGAGCTTTTTTTTTTTTTTTTTTTTTTTTTTAAACAAAGTCTCACTAAGTTGCCAAGGCTGTCCTGAAACTTTAGATCCTTCTGCCTCATCCTCCTGCTTCATGGGGATTTTAGGCAAGCACCATCACACCTGGCTCTGAAAGATGAATTTTACAACAATCCCTGAAGTAGTTCTTTTTTTTTTTTTTTTTTTGGTACCACAGATTGAACTCAGGGGCACTCGACCACTGGGCCACATCCCCAGCCCTTTCTTTGTATTTTATTAGAGACAGGGTCTCACTGAGTTGCTAAGTGCCTCGCCATTGCTGAGGCTTTGAACTCGCAATCCTCCTGCCTCAGCCTCCCAAGTGCTGGGATTACAGGCATGCGCCACTGTGCCGGGCTCCTGAAGTAGTTCGTTTGGTTAAAAATTTAGCTTACAAGCAACAGAAACTAGCTACCTTAGGCAGAAGAGAACTGTTCTAAAGATACAAGAAAATCGTAAGATATCAAAAGAGGATTTTCCATGGTTCAAATTTTAGTCCAGTGCCCTCCTGTAATCCAGTCAACACCAGCTAGAAAGTTAGGTGTGTTAGCATACACTATAGTCCCAGCTACTCAGGAGGATGAGGTAGGAGGATCTCAAGTTTAAGGCCAGTCTGAACAACTTAATGAGACCTTGATACAAAACAAAAAAGGCTGGAAATGTAGCTCAGCGGTAGATTGCTTGCCTGGCATGTGCAAGGCTGGGATTTAATCCCCAGTATTGAAAAAGAAAAAAAACAACAACAACAAACATTAATTTAGAGTCTTCCTCCACATTACAGAGATGTATAAAGTAGTTTCACTTCTCAAGGTTGGCACTATTAATAGTTTGGGCCAAATAATTCTGTTATGAGGGGAGGGGGTTGTTCTGTGAATTCTAGCTTTCTAGCACCTCTAGATGATCGCAGCACTCCCCTCCTCCCTCTTGTGACAAGGAAAAATGTCTCTAGACATTGTCAAATGTCCCCTGAGGGGCAAAATTGTCCCAGTCAAGAACCATGAGTATAAATAAAACTTATTTGAAACGATTAGACCTATAATCCCAGAAGCTCGGGAGGCCAAGGTAGGAGGAAAAGGGATCTATCTCCTCCGTACAGGCTATCTATGTGCCTGATGAGGACCTGACTGACCCTGCCTCTGCCACTACCTTTGCCCATTTGGATGCTACCACCATGCTGTCCCATGCGATTGCTGAGCTGGGCATCTATCCAGCTGTGCCGCGACTACCGCGTTACTTATTAAAGGGGCCGAAGTCTAAAGCTACCCCCCTTTTGGGGCCCAAAAGAAGGCTCTTTCTGACCAGCAGAAAGAGTTAAAGTAGCCTACCTGGCGAATACAGGCCTAGCGGGCAAAAGTCGCCGGAGTGCCTTTTCCCTCCGCCTGTTTGACGGACACCAGGTCACACCCGGGGAGTTTGGTAAGAAGCGATGCCAGAACTCAACTTTATTAAAGATGGACTGAACTTATAAAGGCCTAAACATAACCAATCAGTGACCAGCAGGGCGGTTCCAAATCTCAGGATACGTCATAGCCACGCCCCCTGCTTAGCCCCGGTCCTCCACAGGGTGTGGTAAGCAACCAGAGCCCATCCCCTTGGCAGATAGCGTCCGGACAGTCCCAACATTTCCCCTTTTTCGTTTTTTTCAAAATGGGGCTTCTCCATTTTATATTTTAAAAATGGGGTGTCCCATTTTGTATTTCGAAAATTAGGGTGTCTATCACACTCGAGAGTGTGCCTGCTTAGGTTGTTTTTCCTCTCTGGGAAAAATCTTACCCATCATTGGCTACTACCCTAGCACTTCAGATGGACACACCCAGGGCCAGCAAGTGGCCAGGGGAAGGACATGGGACAGGACAGTCACCTTTGGGAAGGCTTTTCAAGGATGGCTGGTTTAAACCTCCGCATCTTGTTAAGGACCATGGCCAAGCCTGTAGGGCTTTAGCTCAGCATCGCTGACAGCAGACCACCCGGCTATATCAATCTGGTCAGTAAATTTGTTGATTACACAGGGCCCAAAAGTGAACACAAACACAATGACAATCAGGGATTTCACCAAAGGGAGAAGGTCCACCCATTCAGTTCAGTCTAAAGGAAGCCGTCTGGCATAAAGTCCGGACAATTGTCATAGACATAGCACTCTTCTCTCAGAGTCTAAAGGAAGCTGTCTAGCACAAAGTCCAGACAATTGTCACAGGAATAGCACACTTCTCAGAGTCTAAAGGAAGCTGTCTAGCACAAAGTCCAGACAATTGTCACAGGAATGGCACTCTTCTCTCTAGCACAAAGTCCGGATAATTGTCACAGGAATAGTATAGTCCCTCTTCTCTCATCGTAAAGGGTTGAAATACTGACAAAGAAGGAGTCCAAGACAGTGTTCTTGATGAATTTTGGAATGGATGTGATGAGAAGTTTAATCACAACAGGACAGGAGATCTGTCACAGTGTTTTTTCTTTCTTCTCATTTTTGTGGAAAAAAGAAAGGATCACCCCTCAAGAGCTTGTGCTCTTGGGTAGTCATTTTGGTCGGATTGGCAGTATTTGAGATCTCTGGCAGGCACCCATATAGGGTTTTGTTCTCCCATTGGGAAGACACATCCAAAACCTCTGCCAGCACTTATTAACGGATCAGGACCTCTCCAGACTCCAGTTAATGGGTCTTTCCATCGGACCTCAACCTTTACATAAGGCGTTTGGTTAGACCAGTGTCTTTGAAACACAGATAGAGGCTGCTGTTTGGAAAAATTCAAAATATTTAAAGTAAGCATAGCTGTTTTTAACTGGTCATGGGGGTTGCTTCCCCCATTTTGTTTTATTAATTGGTCTTTTAGGGTTTTATTATGTCTTTCTATGATGGCTTGTCCTTTTTTTTTTTTTTGTGGTACCGGGGATTGAACTCAGGGGCACTCGACCACTGGGTCACATCCCCAGCCCTTTTTTTTTGTATTTTATTTAGAGACAGGGTCTCACTGAGTTGCTAAGTGCCTCGCCATTGCTGAGGCTGGCTTTGAACTCGCAATCCTCCTGCCTCAGCCTCCCAAAGTGCTGGGATTACAGGCGTGCGCCACCGCGCCTGGCGTCCTTTTGGGTTATATGGGATCTCTGTGGTATGTTTAATATGCCATGTTTGGAAGAACTTTTGTAATGATTTGTTCACAAAACAGAGTCCATTATCAGTTTTAATTTGTTTTGGCAATCTAAGAATAGCAAAGCATTGTAAAAAGTGATTTTAGCATGTTTAGCCCTTTTTTCAGAGTGTGTTGTGGCCCAACAAGCATGTGAATAAGTATCTATGGACATAAATATATATTTTAATTTTCCAAATGGCGCATAATGGGTTACATCAGTCTGCCAGACAGCGTTGGGCCATAGGCCTCTGGGATTTACCCCAGGGGACTGGAGAGGTGAGACCTGTAAGAAGGGCAAACAGGACTTACATGTTTTTACAATCTTTTTTAAATCTTTTATAGGAACCAAAGGAAATTTATGATGTAGTCCTTTCTAATTTAAATGAGTAAGGTCGTGAAGACCTTGGGCTAACTGAAGGTCTTGTTGATATGGGACAGTAACTGTTAATACATTTGTGGTGGCCAAACGGTCAGTGGCCTGATTTCCCTCAGAGAGGGGCCCAGATAAGTCTTGATGTCTCCTAAGATGTTGGAGGAAAATAGGCTCATTATGCCCCTTTAACAGGGATCGTATCTGAATCATTAAAGGAGTTATAGGATTATTATCTATCTTTATGTATGATGTATTTAGAGTAGGTAATAGGTTAATTACATATAAACTATCTGAGAAAAGATTTATAGGCTCTTGGACATGGGTCAAGGCTAATGCAACAGCATATAATTCTTTAAATTGAGCAGAAACAGTAACTGCTTCAAAGTATTGTGTCTTTTGGCCTGAGGATGGGTGAAAAACTACAACTGTTGACCCTTTTTTTTTTTTTTCCATTTGTGAAGACATTTACTGCCTTGGGGAGTGGCTTGATGGAAAAAAGGATGGGGGGAGTCTACTCTAGCTTGGGAAAAGAAGAGGTCTATTTAGTTGACCCGTAATGACAGTCAACCTTTCCTAAAAATCTTTCTAAAGCATAGGAGATTTTAGGGTTGTTTCTCCGTATCTATTCAAAGTCTGACAAATGGTAAAGAATTGTTAAAATATCTGGATCTTTTCCATAATGCCTCAATGATGTATCTCTCCCTTTTATTATAAGATCTGCTAATTGATCTAATTGGGAATAAACTCGAGGTGCTCTTTTCACAGAGAAATGTATCTACTGTAAGGGGTTACCCATCTGGGTGAGAACAGCTGTAAGGAGCTCAGCACCTGAGAAAATCTACAGATATAGAGGTTGTTTTGGTTGGTACCGAGCCAACTGGGCTGAATTGAGGGCATCTTGGATTTTTTGTAATATTGACAGATGACCTTCTTCTAGTATAATCATATCAGAGGGGGATTTTCTCCGTAGCAACTCAAAGAGAGGTAATAAATCTTCAGTAGAGATATGAAGCCATGGTCTTAACCAGTTTAGCTCTCCTAATAGCTTCTGTAACTCTGCCAAGGAATAAGATTTTTGAATGACTAGTTGAGGTTTGAGAGGACAGACCAAGTCTAGGCTAAGTTTTGTCCCCAATATTTTGAAGGGAGGTACAGTTTGGACCTTGTCACTGGATATGTGTAATCTTCCTTTTTTTAAGAGCTCTCGAAGGGCCAGGTAAGCTGAGCCCAGTTGTTGGACATCAGCAGCTCACAGGATGATGTCATCCATATAAACATATAGGGTGAGCTGTGATTTTTTTTTATTAATGGTGACAGGAGACATGAAACATAATGTTGACAAAAAGCTGGGCTGTTAGCCATACCTTGAGGGAGAACTATCCATTCATATCGTTCATCTGGCCTTTGAAAATTGATAGAAGGGACAGAAAAAGTAAACTTTTCATAATTATTTGGATGTAGAGGGATAGAAAAATAACAATCTTTAATGTCAATTACAATTAAGGTTAAATCTCTTGAAATAGAAGGGATCTAGGGGAGGCCACACAGAGGTGTGCCAACAATGAACATTTTATCATTAATTTTCCGGAGGTCTTGTAACATCTTCCATTTCCCTGTGGCCTTCTGTATAACAAAAACAGGACTGTTCCATGGGCTAAGAGAGGGTCTAATGTGTCCTAGGGCTAACTGTTCTTGGACAATTATCCTCAAATGGTTTAGTTTTTCAGTAGGAAATGGGCCACTGCTCGACCCAGATTGGGGGGCCATCTCGCCATTGAATAGCAGGAACTTGGGGAGCAGTGGCCCTTAGGATTGGGGGTGAGACCCTACTTGATGGTTGGAATTTTTTCTCTCTGTATCTTTAATATGTCATCTTGAAGCTCTCTATGGGTTGTAGTAATGTAAGCTTCAGCTTCTCCTAAGATGTCTTGGCCTAATAAATTAGAGGTTAATCCAGGGGCCACAAGGGGGTGAACTTCCCCTTGATTTCTGTCTATGTCTCTCCATCTAAGCCAATCTCTGGTTTCCTCTGAATGAGTGTTTCCACCTACCCCGAGTAATTGGGGCCCTGAAATTAGTTTCCACTGAGGTGGGATCTCTTCCTTCCTTAGTATAGTACAATCTGCCCCAGTATCAATCAGGCAATGAAATTTCTTTCCTGATATATAAATATCCATCTTTGGTCTAATCTCTGGAACAATAGGAACTATCCAATGGACCTTAGGGGGACTGTGAGCAGGGGAACCTCCTTGGTGTAACAGGGCTGGAGGATGCCCCTTTAGGAGTTTAAAGGTTTCCCCTGAATATCAAATTTAGATCTGCAATCTTTTCTCCAATGATACCCTCTTTTACATCTAGGACAAAGTGTTCTAGGGGCAGTCTGGCCAGGGGAACATTCTGGAGGCCGACCAAGGCCATTGGGGCAGTCTTTTTTAAAATGGCCCTGTCGTCCACACTTAAAACAGGTCCCTTTTTCATTTAAAACTGTTGCTAGTACCTCAGTATGGGCATTAAGGGCTGTTGTTAAGGCTTGAGATTGATGAGTATGAGAACCAACATCTTTGGTGGCAATAATCCATCTCTCCATAGATCTATCCTTTAATTTGGCACAGGCCAGTTTGTGATCTGTAGTCATCCCTTCCCAAATCAGCATTTTAGCAAATTGATCTCTCAGAGTACCAGGTGGAAATTTCCTTTGAAGGCCTTTTTCCACTCTCTCAATAAATGTGGCCAGATCCTCATTAACTTTTTGAGTGATTCCAGCTATAGGAGGCTCTGTAGGGCCTTCCTCTAGCTTTTTCCATGCTGCCAGCCCTAAAGCCCACACCTGCTCCCGGTAAGGGGCTGGTATTGCTGCCTGTTGAATGCCCGTGGCATATTGGTCATTAACTCCTGCCAGCATCCCAAAAGTTATTGGTATGGGAGGATCTATAGAGCGGTTTCTCTCTGCCTGCATATGGCATTCATCAGTAAAATATGTGCACCAATTTATGAACAGGGGACCTGGAAGCACAGCCTTAGCTAAGTCTTTCCAGTCCTTTGTCGTGCACTGTTGATGTGCCAGGCTTAATAAAATGCATTCTGCCCATGGGGAGTTAGGACCGTCTTCTGAAACTGCCTTTTTTAATTCTTTTAAATCTTGAGTCTCCCAGGGGTACCAAAGATTCTGTCTATTCCCTCCGGGGTTTAGATTAACTGGGAACGCCATTACAGGTGAAAGCCCTCCAGGGGCGGTAGCAGCTGCTGTGAAACCGGCGCATCCTGAAAAAGCGGCGGCACAGATGGCCCTGAGGGCATTGTTTGTACTGGCTGTGCAGGCTCGTAAAATGGTGGATCCCGCTCGCGGGTGGTGAGCCCTGTAGCCAATGGCCTTTGTCCTCAGGGAATTTTTGAATGCTCTCAAAAGGAGGAGCTGTAGGTCCCTGACTGCTAGTTTTTCCTAATTCCGCGGAGCGGGAGAGATGGCCAGATTTCTCTACTTTTAGGGAGTGGTTAGACTTCTCTAAATCCACGGACCGGGAGAGGCTGTTTAATTCCGTGGACCGGGAGAGATGAGATTTAGATTTTTTATTTTCCCGTAGGGCCTCTTCCGTTACCTCAATCCTTATAATTTGAGGTGTCTGATCTGTGGTCTCTGAAGATTCTTTTACTGGCTGCATGAGAGAGCATGCCTTTAGGGCGGATAGTGCTGGATAAACTCCCGGAGGTGGAATTTCCCCATATTCATTTTCTCTCTCCCTTAAAAGCTGTTCCGTATGGTGCCATGTCTTCCATGAGTTATAATTAGCCTTCGGGAGCCAGGGAGCCGCCCATGTTAATGAGCTTCAAATTTTCTCAGCTTGAGAATCAGAAATTTGGAAACCTTGCTTTCTTAAAATACATTGCCATGCCTCGAGAGCTGGGTCCTGAGATTTCTTAAATATTAAAGCTTGCCCCATATTAGAGGATACTTTTGCCAGAGGACGCTGTGTCCCTAACTGATTGCTAAGCCTGTCGATAATTCTCTTTTGTTTTCATGCCCCACGTTGGGCGCCACCTGCCGCGACTACCGCGTTACTTATTAAAGGGGCCGAAGTCTAAAGCTACCCCCCTTTTGGGGCCCAAAAGAAGGCTCTTTCTGACCAGCAGAAAGAGTTAAAGTAGCCTACCTGGCGAATACAGGCCTAGCGGGCAAAAGTCGCCGGAGTGCCTTTTCCCTCCGCCTGTTTGACGGACACCAGGTCACACCCGGGGAGTTTGGTAAGAAGCGATGCCAGAACTCAACTTTATTAAAGATGGACTGAACTTATAAAGGCCTAAACATAACCAATCAGTGACCAGCAGGGCGGTTCCAAATCTCAGGATACGTCATAGCCACGCCCCCTGCTTAGCCCCGGTCCTCCACAGGGTGTGGTAAGCAACCAGAGCCCATCCCCTTGACAGACAGCGTCCGGACAGTCCCAACACATTTTATATTTTAAAAATGGGGTGTCCCATTTTGTATTTCGAAAATTAGGGTGTCTATCACACTCGAGAGTGTGCCTGCTTAGGTTGTTTTTCCTCTCTGGGAAAAATCTTACCCATCATTGGCTACTACCCTAGCACTTCAGATGGACACACCCAGGGCCAGCAAGTGGCCAGGGGAAGGACATGGGACAGGACAGTCACCTTTGGGAAGGCTTTTCAAGGATGGCTGGTTTAAACCTCCGCATCTTGTTAAGGACCATGGCCAAGCCTGTAGGGCTTTAGCTCAGCATCGCTGACAGCAGACCACCCGGCTATATCAATCTGGTCAGTAAATTTGTTGATTACACAGGGCCCAAAAGTGAACACAAACACAATGACAATCAGGGATTTCACCAAAGGGAGAAGGTCCACCCATTCAGTTCAGTCTAAAGGAAGCCGTCTGGCATAAAGTCCGGACAATTGTCATAGACATAGCACTCTTCTCTCAGAGTCTAAAGGAAGCTGTCTAGCACAAAGTCCAGACAATTGTCACAGGAATAGCACACTTCTCAGAGTCTAAAGGAAGCCGTCTAGCACAAAGTCCAGACAATTGTCACAGGAATGGCACTCTTCTCTCTAGCACAAAGTCCGGATAATTGTCACAGGAATAGTATAGTCCCTCTTCTCTCATCGTAAAGGGTTGAAATACTGACAAAGAAGGAGTCCAAGACAGTGTTCTTGATGAATTTTGGAATGGATGTGATGAGAAGTTTAATCACAACAGGACAGGAGATCTGTCACAGTGTTTTTTCTTCTCATTTTTGTGGAAAAAAGAAAGGATCACCCCTCAAGAGCTTGTGCTCTTGGGTAGTCATTTTGGTCGGATTGGCAGTATTTGAGATCTCTGGCAGGCACCCATATAGGGTTTTGTTCTCCCATTGGGAAGACACATCCAAAACCTCTGCCAGCACTTATTAACGGATCAGGACCTCTCCAGACTCCAGTTAATGGGTCTTTCCATCGGACCTCAACCTTTACATAAGGCGTTTGGTTAGACCAGTGTCTTTGAAACACAGATAGAGGCTGCTGTTTGGAAAAAATTCAAAATATTTAAAGTAAGCATAGCTGTTTTTAACTGGTCATGGGGGTTGCTTCCCCCATTTTGTTTTATTAATTGGTCTTTTAGGGTTTTATTATGTCTTTCTATGATGGCTTGTCCTTTTTTTTTTTTTGTGGTACCGGGGATTGAACTCAGGGGCACTCGACCACTGGGTCACATCCCCAGCCCTTTTTTTTTGTATTTTATTTAGAGACAGGGTCTCACTGAGTTGCTAAGTGCCTCGCCATTGCTGAGGCTGGCTTTGAACTCGCAATCCTCCTGCCTCAGCCTCCCAAAGTGCTGGGATTACAGGCGTGCGCCACCGCGCCTGGCGTCCTTTTGGGTTATATGGGATCTCTGTGGTATGTTTAATATGCCATGTTTGGAAGAACTTTTGTAATGATTTGTTCACAAAACAGAGTCCATTATCAGTTTTAATTTGTTTTGGCAATCTAAGAATAGCAAAGCATTGTAAAAAGTGATTTTAGCATGTTTAGCCCTTTTTTCAGAGTGTGTTGTGGCCCAACAAGCATGTGAATAAGTATCTATGGACATAAATATATATTTTAATTTTCCAAATGGCGCATAATGGGTTACATCAGTCTGCCAGACAGCGTTGGGCCATAGGCCTCTGGGATTTACCCCAGGGGACTGGAGAGGTGAGACCTGTAAGAAGGGCAAACAGGACTTACATGTTTTTACAATCTTTTTTAAATCTTTTATAGGAACCAAAGGAAATTTATGATGTAGTCCTTTCTAATTTAAATGAGTAAGGTCGTGAAGACCTTGGGCTAACTGAAGGTCTTGTTGATATGGGACAGTAACTGTTAATACATTTGTGGTGGCCAAACGGTCAGTGGCCTGATTTCCCTCAGAGAGGGGCCCAGATAAGTCTTGATGTCTCCTAAGATGTTGGAGGAAAATAGGCTCATTATGCCCCTTTAACAGGGATCGTATCTGAATCATTAAAGGAGTTATAGGATTATTATCTATCTTTATGTATGATGTATTTAGAGTAGGTAATAGGTTAATTACATATAAACTATCTGAGAAAAGATTTATAGGCTCTTGGACATGGGTCAAGGCTAATGCAACAGCATATAATTCTTTAAATTGAGCAGAAACAGTAACTGCTTCAAAGTATTGTGTCTTTTGGCCTGAGGATGGGTGAAAAACTACAACTGTTGACCCTTTTTTTTTTTTTTTTCCATTTGTGAAGACATTTACTGCCTTGGGGAGTGGCTTGATGGAAAAAAGGATGGGGGGAGTCTACTCTAGCTTGGGAAAAGAAGAGGTCTATTTAGTTTACCCGTAATGACAGTCAACCTTTCCTAAAAATCTTTCTAAAGCATAGGAGATTTTAGGGTTGTTTCTCCGTATCTATTCAAAGTCTGACAAATGGTAAAGAATTGTTAAAATATCTGGATCTTTTCCATAATGCCTCAATGATGTATCTCTCCCTTTTATTATAAGATCTGCTAATTGATCTAATTGGGAATAAACTCGAGGTGCTCTTTTCACAGAGAAATGTATCTATTGTAAGGGGTTACCCATCTGGGTGAGAACAGCTGTAAGGAGCTCAGCACCTGAGAAAATCTACAGATATAGAGGTTGTTTTGGTTGGTACCGAGCCAACTGGGCTGAATTGAGGGCATCTTGGATTTTTTGTAATATTGACAGATGACCTTCTTCTAGTATTAATCATATCAGAGGGGGATTTTCTCCGTAGCAACTCAAAGAGAGGTAATAAATCTTCAGTAGAGATATGAAGCCATGGTCTTAACCAGTTTAGCTCTCCTAATAGCTTCTGTAACTCTGCCAAGGAATAAGATTTTTGAATGACTAGTTGAGGTTTGAGAGGACAGACCAAGTCTAGGCTAAGTTTTGTCCCCAATATTTTGAAGGGAGGTACAGTTTGGACCTTGTCACTGGATATGTGTAATCTTCCTTTTTTTAAGAGCTCTCGAAGGGCCAGGTAAGCTGAGCCCAGTTGTTGGACATCAGCAGCTCACAGGATGATGTCATCCATATAAACATATAGGGTGAGCTGTGATTTTTTTTTATTAATGGTGACAGGAGACATGAAACATAATGTTGACAAAAAGCTGGGCTGTTAGCCATACCTTGAGGGAGAACTATCCATTCATATCGTTCATCTGGCCTTTGAAAATTGATAGAAGGGACAGAAAAAGTAAACTTTTCATAATTATTTGGATGTAGAGGGATAGAAAAATAACAATCTTTAATGTCAATTACAATTAAGGTTAAATCTCTTGAAATAGAAGGGATCTAGGGGAGGCCACACAGAGGTGTGCCAACAATGAACATTTTATCATTAATTTTCCGGAGGTCTTGTAACATCTTCCATTTCCCTGTGGCCTTCTGTATAACAAAAACAGGACTGTTCCATGGGCTAAGAGAGGGTCTAATGTGTCCTAGGGCTAACTGTTCTTGGACAATTATCCTCAAATGGTTTAGTTTTTCAGTAGGAAAGGGCCACTGCTCGACCCAGATTGGGGGGCCATCTCGCCATTGAATAGCAGGAACTTGGGGAGCAGTGGCCCTTAGGATTGGGGGTGAGACCCTACTTGATGGTTGGAATTTTTTCTCTCTGTATCTTTAATATGTCATCTTAAAGCTCTCTATGGGTTGTAGTAATGTAAGCTTCAGCTTCTCCTAAGATGTCTTGGCCTAATAAATTAGAGGTTAATCCAGGGGCCACAAGGGGGTGAACTTCCCCTTGATTTCTGTCTATGTCTCTCCATCTAAGCCAATCTCTGGTTTCCTCTGAATGAGTGTTTCCACCTACCCCGAGTAATTGGGCCCTGAAATTAGTTTCCACTGAGGTGGGATCTCTTCCTTCCTTAGTATAGTACAATCTGCCCCAGTATCAATCAGGCAATGAAATTTCTTTCCTGATATATAAATATCCATCTTTGGTCTAATCTCTGGAACAATAGGAACTATCCAATGGACCTTAGGGGGACTGTGAGCAGGGGAACCTCCTTGGTGTAACAGGGCTGGAGGATGCCCCTTTAGGAGTTTAAAGGTTTCCCCTGAATATCAAATTTAGATCTGCAATCTTTTCTCCAATGATACCCTCTTTTACATCTAGGACAAAGTGTTCTAGGGGCAGTCTGGCCAGGGGAACATTCTGGAGGCCGACCAAGGCCATTGGGGCAGTCTTTTTTAAAATGGCCCTGTCGTCCACACTTAAAACAGGTCCCTTTTTCATTTAAAACTGTTGCTAGTACCTCAGTATGGGCATTAAGGGCTGTTGTTAAGGCTTGAGATTGATGAGTATGAGAACCAACATCTTTGGTGGCAATAATCCATCTCTCCATAGATCTATCCTTTAATTTGGCACAGGCCAGTTTGTGATCTGTAGTCATCCCTTCCCAAATCAGCATTTTAGCAAATTGATCTCTCAGAGTACCAGGAGGAAATTTCCTTTGAAGGCCTTTTTCCACTCTCTCAATAAATGTGGCCAGATCCTCATTAGCTTTCTGAGTGATTCCAGCTATAGGAGGCTCTGTAGGGCCTTCCTCTAGCTTTTTCCATGCTGCCAGCCCTAAAGCCCACACCTGCTCCCGGTAAGGGGCTGGTATTGCTGCCTGTTGAATGCCCGTGGCATATTGGTCATTAACTCCTGCCAGCATCCCAAAAGTTATTGGTATGGGAGGATCTATAGAGCGGTTTCTCTCTGCCTGCATATGGCATTCATCAGTAAAATATGTGCACCAATTTATGAACAGGGGACCTGGAAGCACAGCCTTAGCTAAGTCTTTCCAGTCCTTTGTCGTGCACTGTTGATGTGCCAGACTTGATAAAATGCATTCTGCCCATGGGGAGTTAGGACCGTCTTCTGAAACTGCCTTTTTTAATTCTTTTAAATCTTGAGTCTCCCAGGGGTACCAAAGATTCTGTCTATTCCCTCCGGGGTTTAGATTAACTGGGAACGCCATTACAGGTGAAAGCCCTCCAGGGGCGGTAGCAGCTGCTGTGAAACCGGCGCATCCTAAAAAGTGGCGGCACAGATGGCCCTGAGGGCATTGTTTGTACTGGCTGTGCAGGCTCGTAAAATGGTGGATCCCGCTCGCGGGGTGGTGAGCCCTGTAGCCAATGGCCTTTGTCCTCAGGGAATTTTTGAATGCTCTCAAAAGGAGGAGCTGTAGGTCCCTGACTGCTAGTTTTTCCTAATTCCGCGGAGCGGGAGAGATGGCCAGATTTCTCTACTTTTAGGGAGTGGTTAGACTTCTCTAAATCCACGGACCGGGAGAGGCTGTTTAATTCCGTGGACCGGGAGAGATGAGATTTAGATTTTTTATTTTCCCGTAGGGCCTCTTCCGTTACCTCAATCCTTATAATTTGAGGTGTCTGATCTGTGGTCTCTGAAGATTCTTTTACTGGCTGCATGAGAGAGCATGCCTTTAGGGCGGATAGTGCTGGATAAACTCCTGGAGGTGGAATTTCCCCATATTCATTTTCTCTCTCCCTTAAAAGCTGTTCCGTATGGTGCCATGTCTTCCATGAGTTATAATTAGCCTTCGGGAGCCAGGGAGCCGCCCATGTTAATGAGCTTCAAATTTTCTCAGCTTGAGAATCAGAAATTTGGAAACCTTGCTTTCTTAAAATACATTGCCATGCCTCGAGAGCTGGGTCCTGAGATTTCTTAAATATTAAAGCTTGCCCCATATTAGAGGATACTTTTGCCAGAGAGACGCTGTGTCCCTAACCGATTGCTAAGCCTGTCGATAATTCTCTTTTGTTTTCATGCCCCACGTTGGGCGCCACCTGCCGCAACTACCGCGTTACTTATTAAAGGGGCCGAAGTCTAAAGCTACCCCCCTTTTGGGGCCCAAAAGAAGGCTCTTTCTGACCAGCAGAAAGAGTTAAAGTAGCCTACCTGGCGAATACAGGCCTAGCGGGCAAAAGTCGCCGGAGTGCCTTTTCCCTCCACCTGTTTGACGGACACCAGGTCACACCCGGGGAGTTTGGTAAGAAGCGATGCCAGAACTCAACTTTATTAAAGATGGACTGAACTTATAAAGGCCTAAACATAACCAATCAGTGACCAGCAGGGCGGTTCCAAATCTCAGGATACGTCATAGCCACGCCCCCTGCTTAGCCCCGGTCCTCCACAGGGTGTGGTAAGCAACCAGAGCCCATCCCCTTGACAGACAGCGTCCAGACAGTCCCAACACAGCTGTGGATCCTCTGGACTTCGCCTCTCGCATCATGGATCCCAACATTGTTGGCAGTGAGCATTATAATGTTGCCTGTGGAGTGCAAAACATCCTGCAGGACTACAAATCCCTCCAGGATATCATTGCTTTTCTGGGTATGGATGAACTTTTCGAGGAAGACAAGTTGACTGTGTCCCGTGCACAGAAAATACAGCATTTCTTGTCTCAGCCATTCCAGGTTGCTGAAGTTTTCACGGGTCATATGGGGAAGCTGGTACCCCTCAAGGAGACCATCAAAGGATCCAGCAGATTTTGGCAGGTGACTATGACCATCTCCCAGAACAGGCCTTCTCTATGGTGGGACCCACTGAAGAAGCTGTGGCAAAAGCTGATAAACTGGCTGAAGAGCATTCATCATGAGAGGTGCTCTTGCCAAACTTAAGCACTCATCCAGTATATTTTCCCTCTCCTTGCCTCTAATCCTAAAAACCACAGTTTTCTGTGTAGGCCACACAAGAGCCTTGATTGAAGACATTATGTTCTGTATGAAGAGTGTTTAAGGTTTCCAATAAAATTTACACCCCTCAAAAAAAATTATGAGTTCAAAGCCAGTCTCAGCAACTTGATGTGGCTCAGTGGTCAAGTGCCCCTGAGTTCAATCTCTGGTACAAAAAAAAAATAGAGAACAAGAAAGTAAAACAAAATATATAAAATTGAATAGTCACAAAATTTTAATTTTTGCTTTAATATTCTTAGGGTACATAGACAATAATAAAAGAAAAACTTTAGATAAATTGAATTTAACAGAGTTTTTTTTTAATTATTTATTTGCTTTAGTTGTACACAATGCAATGCATATTTATGTTTACGTGGTGCCGAGGATTGAACCCAGGCCTCACACATGCTAGGCGAGCGCTCCACCGCTGAGCCACAATCCCAGCCCCAACAGAGTTTAATTGAGCAAAGAACAATTCATTAATCGGGTAGACCTCAGAACCAGAACAGGCTTAGAGAGCTCCAGCCTGCAATGTGGTCCGGCACCATTTATGGACAAAAAACAGAAATTATGTCCAGAGACAGCTGGATTGCTTGCAGTTCCGGGTCATTTGCCTTATTTGAACATGGTCTGATCGGAGTCCATCTGTGATTGACTGAAGCTTGGCTGCTGCCATTGGCTCAGATTCAGCTATGTTACAAAAGTTTACTCCTAAGATAGGCTTTCAGTTAGTTTATGGACCAGTTAGGTTTTAGTTCCTTACATAAGCACTCAAGTACAGAGGCACCCTTCAAGCCAAACTGAACGACAAATTAATCATTTACCATTTTATTCTGCTAGAAAACCATGGTAAAACTATACAAAAGATGGATGCTTTTTAATTCCCATTTGAAATGTTTTTCAGATATTTACTGAAAGGATGGTCACAAAAGTACTTATTTTTCTCCACAAAAAATTCCTTAGGGACTGAGGTTGTGGCTCAGTGGTATAGGGCTCACCTAGCACACATGAGGCACTGGGTTCGATCCTCAGCACCACATAAAAATAAAATAAAGGTACTGTGTCCACCTACAACTACAAAATAAATATTTTTAAGAATTCCTTGAAAGGCAAGTGTATCTGAATGAACTTGTGAGTGAATAATGTATTTTCTATTCTTTTATTGGCATAATTTCAGAAAGCAGCTTTACCTGTCTTGCTAAATGGTCTTTGGTTGGCAGGGGCTGCCTAACCTCAGCTTCATCTTGTCTACAGGTTTTCAATCTACTAGTAATTAATATCTATATTCATCCATTCTATAAATATTTATTAAATATCTAATTACCAGACTCTGAACTAGGCATTGGGGGTATATGACAAATAAAAAATGGTCCTTGGCTTTATGAAGCTTTCTATCTAATGAGTGAAACATTCATCAAACATAATTTACAAAATAAGTCTTTTTAAGGAGATAACATGGTACTATGTGGGCAGAATTTACCTCTTTGAGAAGGTCATGAAAAGCTGGGCATGGTGGTACACACCTGTAATCCCAGCATCTCAGGAGGCTGAGGCAGGAGGATCGCAAGTTCAAGGTCTCAGCAATTTAGGGATACCCTGTCTCAAAATAAAAAATAAAACAGGCTGGGGGTGTAGCTCAGTGGTTAAGTGCCCTTGGGTTCAATCCTCAGTACAAAAAAAAAAAAAAAAAAAAAAAAAAAAAAAAAAGGCCATAGAAGCCTCCTCTGAGAAAATAATAACTGAGATCTGAGAACCAAGAAGGGACGGGGCATAGGAGGCTGTGAGTGGGCAGGGAAGTGCTTTGAAAGCAAGAGTAGAAAATGTAAGACTACAGCTTTTAGTCTTACAGTGCAGGGCAAAGGTAACAGTCATTTGGAGGAATAATGGTAGCTGAGAGAAAATACCCAAAATTACAATCCTGAGATTAATGTGGAAATCCTCTTGTAATATAAATACTGATTCCCTTTCTTTCTGTATTTTGAAATTGGTCTGTTAGTCCTTTAGGAAAGGAAGACACAAAGGTACAGAAATAATTTTTGTATTTTTCTTTCAGTGCTGGGGATAGAACTCAGGTCCATACACAAGGTAAGGAAGTGCTCTACCACTGAGCTACATCCTCAGCCTTTTTATTTTTTTTTCTATGAATTTTTATGTGGTGCTGAGGATTGAACCCATTGCCTCACACATGCTAAGCAAGCACTCTACCACTGAGCTACAACCCCAGCCCCATCCTCAGCCTTTTTAATTTTTTGAGACAGAGTGTCACTAAATTTTCCAGGCTGTCCTCCAACTTGTGATTGTCCTGCCTCAGGCTCCCTAGTAGCTGGGTTTACAGGGGTGTACCACCATGCCCAATGGCATGTAAATCTAAGGTAAATGAATATTAAGTTTCAGAGGAAATAATACAGTATTTACTAATAGCAATTAACTATGGTATCAATTGATACAGGTACAGAAAATTTTAAATTTACTTTTATGATAAAGGAAAAAGAAAACCATAGAACTGTATTTAGCTTTATGATCCATTTCCCTATTTATTAAAATAATGTTAAATACATACTGTATAACAGTAAAGCGCAGTATGAGCAAGAATGTTACATTAGAAAGAGCACAGGCCCTAGAGCAGTATGCTTTGACCTAGCATCACAGGTTTTACTAGCAGTTCAATTTTTCCAGCTCAACTCAAAAACAAGAACCAGTTATCTTTCTCAGAAGGAGCAAACCAGACTACTGCTGAAATAATGAGTCAAGCACTTAAATATTGCCCATTTCTACTTTTTCAAAAGTACTGTATCACTTTAAGTAATGGCTTTTGTGTCCTTTTAGTCCTGAAAGCTAACTTACAGGAGATTCTAAAATGATAGGCAATTCACACTGGGTTGGTAGACAGAGGACCAGGAGTCTTAGTCATGCCATGTTAATTCTGTAATTACACTATGATGTAATTTCTTTTTTTGTTGTTTATTTTTTGATTTTTGGTACTGGGGATTGAACCCACGGGTGCTTTACCACTGAGCTACATCCCAGCACTTTTTATTTATTTTTATTAATATTTATTTTTTTAGTTGTAGTTGGACACAATACCTTTATTTTACTTATTTATTTATTTATTTATGTGGTGCTGAGGTTTGAACCCAGGGCCACACACATGCTAGGCGAGCACTCTATTGCTGAACCACAACCTCAGTTCCACTTTTTATTTTTTATTTTGAGACAGGATCTCATTAGATTGTTTAGGGGTAAGTTGCTGAGGCTGGCCTTGAAATTGAAATCCTCCTGCCTCATTCTACCAAGACACTGGAATACAGGCATGTGCCACCATGCCTTGCTTCTAATTTCTTTTTATATGTTTATTTTTTTCTTTCTTATTCTGATAATGTGATTTCTGATGTTTTGGTATGATATTTCATACTTGTCAAAATGGAGTTTTCTTTTTTGTTCAGATGACTAAAAAGTTAGTCTTCTATGTTTATTTGACTCTATGAAGTATAACTCATACAAAATGGGGGGAGGTCAAGTTATCCCATTGGTTTTACTGATGGAATTTCACCCTTTAGAACTCAAGAGTCACATGGACCAGGATTCAAAAACCAGCTTTGGATTGTGCCTGTAGTCTCTGCTACTCAGAAGCTGAGGCAGGAAGATCCCTTAGCCCAGGAGTTGAGAGCAGTCTGGGCAACAAGGCAAGACCTCATTTCAAGCCGGGCGTGGTGGCGCACGCCTGTAATCCCAGCACTTTGGGAGGCTGAGGCAGAAGGTTCGCGAGTTCAAAGCCAGCCTCAGCAATGGCAAGGTACTTAGCAACTCAGTGAGACCCTGTCTCTAAATAAAATACAAAAAAGGGCTGGGGATGTGACCCAGTGGTCGAGTGCCCCTGAGTTCAATCCCCGGTACCACACACACACACACACAAACACAAAAAGACCTCATTTCAAACCAAAACCAAATCTTGTTTTGTCATTTATTCTGTTATTCTGGGCAACTGCCTTACGTTCTCAGAATTTGGTACCTTGTCTATAAAATGGGAATAATTTATTTCTTGAGCTATTTTAGAGGTATTTGCGGATTAGAGCACATAGGTACAAACCATGGAGTATGTTGTGGTATAGAGGACAAAGCGGACTCTTATGAAATCACAGTGGTATTTGCACATTTATTTTCCTATAAATATGAGATATACTGGGATACTTGATTCAGTTGCAGTCAAATGAGAACTGACATATGAGGCAGATAAGAGAGAAATGGACACTATCTTAGTCCCTTCACGCTGAGACGAGATAACTTATAAACAATAGAAATGTATTTCTTACAGTTTGCAGGCTGGGAGGTCCAAGATCAAGACACTAGCAGGTTTGGAGTCTGGCGAGGGTCCAGCAGCTGCTTCCAGGATGGTACCTTGTTGCTGAGTTCCAGGGGATGAATGCTGTGTCTATCCCACCCCCAACCACGGCAGAAGAGACAGAAGACTAAAGAGGACCTCACTAGTTTCAACCTTTTGTAAGTTGCTAATCACATTCATGAGGACTCTGCCCTCAAGGCTTAACCACTTCCTAAAGGCCCTGCCTCTTAATGTTGGTTAAACTTTTGACTTATGAATTTTGGGTGATACATTCAGATAATAGCAGATATATTGTACAAAAGAATTCATATGGCTGGAGTGTGGCTCAGAGGAAGAGCGCTCACCTAGCACACGTGAAGCACTGGGTTTGGTCCTCAGCACCACATAAACATAAAATAATGTAGTTGTCCACCTATAACCAAAAAACAAATGTTAAAAAAAAAGAATTCATAAATTACTCATCAACTATAGTTTGCTTCTCATGACTTTTTCAACTTTTTTTTTTTTGTACCAGCGATTGAACTCAGGGGCACTCGACCCCTGGGCCACATACCAGCCCTTTTTTTGTATTTTATTAGAGACAGGGTCTCACTGAGTTGCTAAGTGCCTTGCCATTGATGAGGCTGGCTTTGAACTTGCGATCCTCCTGCCTCAGCCTCCCAAGTGCTGGTATTACAGGCATGCGCCACCATGCCCAACCAGATTTTATTCCAGCCTTTGCCACAAACTAGTTATATGGTTTTAGGCAACTTACAATTTTTGTTAGTTTAGGTTTTTCATTTTTTTTGGGGGGGGGGGGTGGCAGGTGAAGCAGTGTGACAGGCTGGACTAAATGGCCTTTGGGCTTCTTTTTGTTGTTGTTGTTGTTGGTACCAGGGATTGAACCCAAGGGCACTTTACCACAGAGCTCCATCCCCAACCCTTTTTATTTTGGAACAGGATCTTGCCAAATCTCTGAAGTTGACTTTGAATGTGTGATCCTCCCACCTCAGCCTCCCAAGTCGCTAGGATTACAGGCCTGTCACACCCGCTGCATCCTTTGGGCTTCCTAAAGTCAATGGCAATCATTAGGACTTGGCCAATGTTCATACTTATTGTTGTTTAAAGACATTAGATTGAAAACAATCAAAATGGACATCAATAGGAAACAGGCTACATTAATTATGATACATCTACTAAGATCTCCAAAATAAATCTTTTTTTTGAGGGGTGGGTACCAGGGATTTAACTCGGGGGCATTCGACCACTGAGCCATATCCCCAGCCCTATTTTGTATTTTTTAAAAAAATATTTGTTTTAGTTGTACACAATGCGTTTATTTTTACGTGGTGCTGAGGATCGAACCCGGGTCGCGCACATGCTATGCGAGCACTCTACTGCTGAGCCACAATCCCAGCCCCTATTTTGTATTTTATTTAGAGACAGGGTCTCACTGAGTTGCTGAGCACCTTGCTTTTTGCTGAGGCTGGCTTTGAACTCAGGAACCTCCTGACTCAGCCTCCTGAGCCTCTGGGATTACAAGCATGCACCACCATGCCCAGCTTCCAGAATAAATCTTAAGCAAAAAAAAAAGTTAAGGTGCTGCAGAGTATATGAAGAAAGAGTAGAATGTGTAAGCACCTCATATATTATGAACGATATATATTATACTGAATTACATGACATATTCATCACATTTATATGAAAAGTCTGACACTAATAACATTTAATGCCTGTCAGTAGAACTTTGCTAAGACAGGAGAGTTGGAGGAAGACTTCACTATGTACTATTTTATGCTTTGGAAATTTCTTTTCATTCTTTCTTTCTTTTTTTTTTTTTTTTTTTTGGTACCAGGGATTGAACTCAGGGGCACTCGACCACTGAGCCACATCCCCAGCCCTATTTTGTATTTTTATTTAGAGACAGGGTCTCACTGAGTTGCTAAGTGCCTTGCCATTGCTGAGGCTGGCTTTGAACTCGCGATCCTCCTGCCTCAGCCTCCCAAGTGCTGGGATTACAGGCGTGCGCCACCGCGCCCAGTTCCAAAGAATTACATTTAAAAAAATTTTAGTATTTATTTATTTGCTTTAGTTGTACACAATGCAATGCATTTATGTTTACATGGTGCTGAGGATCGAACCAGGGCCGCACACGTGCTAGGCGAGCGCTCTACCGCTGAGCCACAATCCCAGCCCCTACATTTTAAAATTTTATTTTAAAATTGGGAAAAGCCCAAAAAGTTTGTTGTTTAAACAAATCAACATCTATATTCATTAAGAAGATTGAAGTTGTTTTTGTTTTCCCGACAAGGTGATCACTTTTTTCTTCTAAGCACACTGAGGGGGTACCTGAGGCTCATTATTCAGACAGTTCTTTTTTTTTTAATTTGCTTTAGTTGTACACAATGCAACGCGTTTATGTTTACATGGTGCTGAGGATCAAACCCGGGCCGCGCCCGTGCTAGGCAAGCGCTCTACCACTGAGCCACAACCCCAGCCCCTCAGACATTTCTTAAGAACCGCCACTATTTACCCAAGATAAAATCCAATCTTACTGAGTAGCCATCATACAATAAAAGGTTTTCCCTACAGATTCATGTGAACACCCTCTATAATGTCCTCAGTTTTATAGTACATTAATTTTTCTCTTAAGTTCCTAACTGTACTTTTAGAGTCATCAAATAAACTGCACTTAGCTGGTGATATATGTATACACACACACACACACACACACAGAGACATGCACATGCACACACACGCGTGCTCCATTGTTGCACATATAAGTTACTTAAAAAGAAATTTCTGGGGCTGGGATGTGGCTCAGCGGTAGGGCGCTCGCCTAGCACATTGCGCTACCTGGGTTCGATCCTCGGCACCATGTAAAAATACATGCATTGTGTAAAACTAAAGCAAATAAATAAATATTTAAAAAAAAAAAAAAAAAGGAATTTCTGCAGGTGCAGTGGCACACACCTGTAATCCCAGTGACTTGGGAGGCTGATGCAGGATCATAAGTTCAAAGCCAGCCTCAGCAACTTAGAGAGACCCTGTCTCAAAATTAAAACAAAAAAGGGCTGGGAGCCGGGCGCGGTGGCGCACGCCTGTAATCCCAGCACTTTGGGAGGCTGAGGCAGGAGGATCGCGAGTTCAAAGCCAGCCTCAGCAATGGCGAGGCACTTAGCAACTCAGTGAGACCCTGTCTCTAAATAAAAATACAAAAAAGGGCTGGGGATGTGGCCCAGTGGTCGAGTGCCCCTGAGTTCAATCCCTGGTACCACAGGAAAAAAAAAAAAAAAAGGGCTGGGAGCATAGCTCAGTAGTTAAGCACCCATAGGTTTAATCTCTAGTACCTTCCATCAAAAAAGAAATCTCTGGGGGCTGGGGTTGTAGCTCAGTGGTAGTGCTTGCCTAGCATGCATGAGGCGCTGGGTTTGATTCTCAGTACTGCATATAAATAAAAACAAAGTAAAGGGCTGGGATTGTGGCTCAGCGGTAGAGTACTCACCTAGCAGGTGCACAGCCCAGGGTTCAATTCTCAGCACCATGTAAAAATAAAAACACATTGTGTACAACTAAAGCAAATAAATAAATATATATAAAAAAAGTAAAGGTCCATGGACAAATAAAAAATATTAAAAAATAAATAAATTTCTGCCGGGTGCGGTGGCGCACGCCTGTAATCCCAGCACTTTGGGAGGCTGAGGCAGGAGAATCGTGAGTTCAAAGCCAGCCTCAGCAATGGCGAGGCACTTAGCAACTCAGTGAGACCCTGTCTCTAAATAAAATACAAAAAAGGGCTGGGGATGTGGCCCAGTGGTCGAATGCCCGAGTTCAATCCCTGGTACCACAAAAAATTAAAAAAAATTTTTTTAAATAAATTTCTGTCAGGCTGGGGATATAGCTCTGTTGGTAGAGTGCTCACCTCACGTGTACAAGGCCCTGGGTTCAATCCCCAGCACCACAAAAAAAAAAAAAAAGAAAGAAAAAAAGAAATTCTGTCATATGGTTAATAAATTACTGGTTAAACAAATTTTTTGTATAAAATACACATAAAATTTACCATCTTAGCTGGGTGCAGTGTGAATGTCTGTAATCCCAGCTACTTAGGAGGCTGAGACAGGAGGATCACAAGTCTGAGGCCAGCCTCAACAACTTAGCAAGACCCTGTCTCAAAATTAAAAATACAAGCCGGGCGCGGTGGCGCACGCCTGTAATCCCAGTACTTTGGGAGGCTGAGGCAAAGGATCGCGAGTTCAAAGCCAGCCTCAGCAATGGCAAGGCACTTAGTAACTCAGTGAGACCCTGTCTCTAATAAATACAAAAAAGGGCTGGGGATGTGGCCCAGTGGTCGAGTGCCCCTGAGTTCAATCCCCGGTACCAAAAAAAAAAAAAAAAAAAAAAAAATTAAAAATACAAGACAGGCATGGTGGTGCACACCTATAATCCCAGTGGCTCGGGAGGCTGAGACAGGAGGATCTCAAGTTCAAAGCCAGCCTCAGCAATAGTGAAGTGCTTAGCAACTCAGTGAGACCCTGTCTCTAAATAAAATACAAAATAGGGCTGGGGATGTTGCTTAGTGGTTGAGTGCCCTGAAGTTTAATCCCCAATACCAAAAACAAATAAATAAATATATAAATAAAAATAGAAATAGAAAGGGCTGGAGATATAGCTCAATGGTTAAGTACCCCTGGGTTCAATCTCAGCTACCCAAAAAACATTTTTTTTACTATCTTAATTATTTATTTTGTAGTTGTAGATGAAAAACATGCCTTTATTTTGTTTGTTTATTTTTATGTGGTACTAAGGATCAAACTCAGTGCCTCACACATGCTAGGCAAGTGCTCTGCCACTGAGCTACAGTCCCAGCTCTTATCTTAATTATTTTTACGTACACAATTCAGTAGTGTTAAGCTCATTTACATTGTTGTGCAACCAGCACCACCATCCATTTCTGGAACTTTTTCATCTTGTAAAACTAAAAACTCTACACCCATGAAACACTCCCCATATATCTCCCTCCCCCAGGCCCTAGCAACTGCTATTCTACCTTGTCTCTATAAATTTGATCACTCTAGGTTTCTCATATCAGTGGAATTATAAAGTATCTGTCTTTTTTTTTTTTTTTTTAAGGTGCTAGGGATCAAACCCAGGACCTTGCACATGCTAGGCAAGCCTGTTATCACTTTCACCCCCAGCCCTTAGTGACTGACTTATTTCATTTAGCATATTATTATTGTTATTATTATTTGGGGAGATACTGGGGTTTGCACCCAGGGGTGTTCCTCAGCCCTTTTTATTTTGTATTTTGAGACAGGGTCTCACTAAGTTGCTGAGGCTGGCCTCGAATATGCCAATTCTTGGGGCTGGGGGCTATGGTTCAGCAGTAGAGCGCTCCTCTCGCATGAGTGAGGCCCTGGGTTCGATCCTCAGCACCATATAAATAAAATAAAGGTATTGTGTCTACCTACAACCAAAAAAAAAAAGAATTTGCCAATTCTCCTGCCTCAGCCTCACCAATTGCTGGGATTACAGGCATGTGCTACTGTTGGACCTAGACTGAGTTAATTTTTTATAAAAATATCTAAAATTTAAGCCAGGCGCAGTGGCTTACATTTCAATATATATATGTGTATATATATATTAGAAACAAGGTTTCACTGTGTGCTTAGGGCCTCACTGAATTGCTGAGGCTGGCTTTGAACTCATGATCCTCCTGCCTCAGCCTCTCAAGTCACTAGGATTATAGGTGTGCATCACCACACCTGGCCTACTTACATTCTTGTTCATTCAGAATATGTGAGACATTATTTTCCATTTGAGTGCTGAAATGCCTTCATAAAAGAAGTCCATTTTAAAAACCAACTTATAGCCGGATGCAGTGGCGCACGCCTGTAATCCCAGCACTTGAGAGGCTGAGGCAGGAGGATCGCGAGTTCAAAGCCAGCCTCAGCAACGGTGAGGCACTTAGCAACTCAGTGAGACCCTGTCTCTAAATAAAATACAAAAAAAGGGCTGGGGATGCGGGCCCTGGGTTCAATCCCCGGTACCACAGGAAAAAAAAAAAAAAAAAAACTTATTGGGCTTGGGTTGTAGGCTCAGTGGTAGAGCGCTTACCTCACATGTGTGAGGCCCTGGGTTCAATCCTCAGCACCACATATAAATAAATAAAGGTATTGTGTCCACCTACGACTAAAATAAATAAATATACATATATATATTTTAAAAAACAACTTATTAAAAAAAAAGCTTGTTTGGAATAGCAATTTATTTAATTATTTAAGGCTTACAATTCTGGCAATAAATAACTTTATTTTCCAAAGCTGGAAAATTGTCCCCAACACTGAAACAGGTCTACTTGGCTCAGGCAGTCTATGATCTGAAATGAGTCAGGACTCCACATGGAAGTTTCCAAAACAAGATTTAGACTAAGTACTGTTGTTTTTATAAAGTTGGCAGTTAAATCTGTAGAAACATTGGTCAGTTCTGGAAAGAAAAAAGCAATTTTAATTTGAGGTCATATTTATAAACATGACAATCTAGAGTGGAACAAGAAAATTGGGGAGTTGCTGAGTCTCACTCTCACTACCAGTAGTTTTAAATAGAGAAGTAGCTGATAGATTATATATTATATAGATTATAGCTTAAATGACATGTAAGAGATTGGTTAATAACTATAATTTGGAAGGAAAATTTGTCATATATACCTTATACATCCATTTTACATCTATTTAAGCTCCTCTATTTGTGTGACTTTGGAAAAATCACCTAACCTGCTAATATCAAATCTTTTTTTTTTTTTATTTAGAGAATATTTAACCACTTCACATTCCCCAGCTGTATTTTATTTAGGCTGGCTTGCCTCGCCAACTCCGATCCTCCTGCCCTTCATTTATTTGCTTTAGTTGTACACAATGCGTTCACCTTTACATGGTGCTGAGGATCGAACCCAGGCCGCGCACGTGCTAGGTGAGCGCTCTACCGCTGAGCCACAATCCCAGCCCCCTAATATCAAATCTTGAAAAGGCAGTAACAGTGGTGCCTAACTCTTTTTTTTTTTTTTTTTTTTTTTTTTTTTTTTTTGTGGTACCCGGGATTGAACTCAGGGGCACTCAACCACTGGGTCACATCCCCAGACCTTTTTTGTATTTTATTTAGAGACAGGGTCTCACTGAGTTGCTAAGTGCCTCGCCATTGCTGAGGCTGGCTTTGAACTCGCGATCCTCCTGCCTCAGCCTCCCAAAGTGCTGGGATTACAGGCGTGCGCCACTACGCCCGACTCCTAACTCTTGATTGTCGTGATAAAATCCCTGTAGATCACTTAGTATCATGTGTAGCATATTATAAACAACCAGCAGCTATTATTTTTAAATGCTTCATGTGTATGTGTTGATTAAAAAATAACACACTTGGGGATACAAAGATTAACAAGATTCTCATTGTCTACTAGAGAAAATACCATTGCTATTTAAGAGGTAATGAGTCACCTGAAGAATACGATAAATTTTTTTTTTTTAAGTAATCCAAGAAAAATAGAGCAATTTTTCATTATTGTAGATTAGGGTTTCTCAGCCTCATGACAAGGAGGTTTGGGCCAGGTAAGTCTGTGTTGTGGGGTGTCCTGTGCACTGTTACTGTTAGGATGTTTGCCAGCACGTCTATACAATAGGTTTTGTTTCACTGTAGACCTTCAATATGAGCCTCAAAGACCAAGTTGGGGGGCTGGGGATATAGCTAGCAGCAGAGTGCTTGCCTAGCACATTCAGAGCCCTGGACTTGACTCAAAGAACTACAGGGAGAAAAAAAAAAAAAAACATGACGACGACGAGCTGGAGCATCAGTTTCAAGCTAAGCACTCCAGGGATATGGGCAGCCCCATATTTCAGGGACTCTGAAGATGGCGAGTACCAGGCAATAAAAGGTGACCTCTAAATCTGGGGTCAGAGGCTCAGCAATCCACCTTTTCTCAGGCCAGCAAACCAACCTAGGAAAATGGAGGGCCCAGATCTGGGCGTCACTGAGGCAGAGTGAAAGCAACTGTGTTGGTGGCAAGTCTAACCCTCAAGGTCCTGTCTCCTTTGAGCCACTTGTTCTTTGCCGGGTGAATGCCTCCAAATGACACAGAGTAGCCATATAACACCCTCAATTTTGCTTTTTGGTCCACAAAGTCTAAAATACTTATAATCTTGGCCTTTATAGAAAAAAAAAAATTCTATGGATCCCCATTTTAGATTTTTTTTTTTTTTTTTTGGTACTGGGGATTGAACTCAGGGGCACTCAACCACTGGGCCACATCCCCAGCCCTTTTTTGTATTTTATTAGAGACAAGGTCTCACTGAGTTGCTCAGTGCCTCGCCATTGCTGAGGCTGGCTTTGAACTCACAATCCTCCTGCCTCAGCCTCCCAAGTGCTGGGAATACAGGCGTGTGCCACAGTGCCCAGCTTCGATAATGTGTTATAGATTTGGTGTTTATTCACATAATGTCATCTCTAGAGAAAAAAAAAATGGTATGTACAAAAAAATAAACACCTGAAAGTATTCTGTAAGATGAATACCCATGGAGCCCACACTTAGGCTAGGAACTGCTGCTAGTACCACAGAGGTCTGTTTTCAGCTTATGAATTTATGAGAGAGACCTTAGCAATTAATCTCTTATTGGCCTGTTGCCTTTACTTCACAATGTGGGCCACAAGAAGAACACAACTGAACCCTGCTTAAAAAGCCTTCAAAGGCTTCCCAAGTGCTTATAAGATTAATGGTATTCTCGGGAAAGATGCTTTACCATCCAGCCCCACTTTAACTTCACCTTCAGACACTCCATAGTCATTTCTCTCTCTCCAACCTCACATCTCACTCACCCTGAACTAGTGTCAGGCTATTCTTTCCCAGATGTGTTCCCAACAAGCCATAGACTATTATACCTCTGTGCCTTTTTTTAAAAAAAATATTTATTTGTCTGCTTTAGTTGTATACAATGTGGTTTTAGTTTTACGTGGTGCTGAGAATAGAACCCGGGCCGCACACGTGCTAGGCAAGCGCTCTACCGCTGAGCCACAATCCCAGCCCCACCTCTGTGCCTTTTTCCTGATGCTTTTCCCTTCACAAGGAATGTTCTTGCCCATCTTCATCCAATGAACACCTACTTCAGGATGCAAATCAGATATTCTCAACTCAGCCCGCACTTGTATTCTCAAAGAATTGTATCTGTCTACCTTGATAGATCATGAGTGCTTGGGGAATAGGGACTTTGTATATAGCTCTGAATCCCTAGTGCCTAAATAAATGCCTAGTCGATAAATTAATTACTCCAAGGGCACTGCGTGACTCTTTCTGTCAAAAAGATAATTTTTCCATTGGTCTGCTAAGGAGCCTACCCCTCCTTCTTCCTGAGCTATAATTCTGGTTAGTTATTTCTTTGATTTTGAGAACAAAGACTACAAAGCTTTCTCATGGCAAGATCTGCATTCTTTCATCCTTGTTTATCTTGTTCCTCTCACTGAGTAAGTGTTCAAAAGTCTCTAAGATTTGCATGAAGAATTACTTCAATCATATAAATTACCTAAAAGACTAGAGTTTATGGACAGGAGAGTCACCTCTTCTAGTAACACTAAGTCCTTTCCTTATGGGATTGTGGTTTATTGCTTTTTTGCTCTTTATTTTTTTTAATTTGCAGTGCTGTGGATTGAACCCAGGGCCTCCCACATGCTAAGCAAGCTCTTTACCATTGACCTCTATCTGTTTTGGGGGGTACAGGATTGTGCCAAGTTGCCCAAGTTGGCCTAAAAACTTGCGATCCTCCCGACCTCAGTCTCCTGAGTAGCTGGCATAGCAGGTGTGTAGTTTTGTTTTTTTTTTTTAAATATTTATTTATTTGTTTTTGTTTTTGTGGTGCTGGGGATTAACCCGGGGCGCGCACGCCCGAGGGCTTCATGTATTTTGCTGCTGACAAACAAACATTCTACCACTGAGCTACAACCATAGCCACCCCCACCTTTTTTTTAATTAGATAAACTTAGGTCTCTGATTGTATTCATGTTATAATCCAACTGTTCATATTATACAAAACCAAAATAGCCAAAATGCTTTTCCCGAGAGCCGGGCGTGGTGGCGCACGCCTGTAATCCCAGCACTTTGGGAGGCTGAGGCAGGAGGATCACGAGTTCAAAGCCAGCCTCAGCAATGGCGAGGCACTTAGCAACTCAGTGAGACCCTGTCTCTAATAAAATCCAAAAAAAGGGCTGGGAATGTGGCCCAGTGGTCAAGTGCCCCTGAGTTCAATCCCTGGTACCCCCAAAAAAAAAAAAAAATGCTTTTCCCCTAAAGATCACCTATAGAATATAAGTCTTATATGTACATTCTCCTTTAAGGAAATAAGGAGTATGACTTCCACCCAATATTCAGTTGTTTTCCTTACTGGAATGAAACCAACTAATATGAACTAAGGAGGAACATCTTCCTGAATGGTATGTTTAGCATGTTTATCAGTTTAGACAACAAGGAGCACACCTTTCTGCTCTGCCCTATACCCTAGAGCAGTTAACTTTTGCAACAGAATTGGAGACAGAAAGACCAGGAAACTCAAGCAGAGTATGCCATTATGAAACACTTAACCCAAAGCGAAGGAAAGTCACCAATTGTAACCTTCACAGGACCTTTCCTACCTTTCTAATTGATGAGGGGTCGGGAAGGTAAGTGGAATTACCCATAAATTCACTAAGCAGGGTAGCACCAAGGATTTGAAGCTTAGTAGAAAGCTCACGTGATAGTACAATGTGCCAAGTGTTTTCCAAACTTCAGAATATGTGAAGTTTCACTTGTACAATTACCTCTTACCTTTAAAATGATTGATGTAAAAATAGTTTTTACTTAAATAAATGTATTTCAAAAAGCATCCATTCCTGTTGTAAACAGAAAACCAGTATCACTTAGATGTTTGTGAAGTTATTAAGTTCTAGCTGTGTGCAATTTTTTCCCCACTGAAGCATTACAGAGGTGTTAAAAGAGCACTCCACCCAAACTTAGTAAGCTTTCCTGATAAAAGCAAAAGGACTGAAAAAGAACTGGGAAAAAAAAAAACCTTCCCCACCCTAGGACTCAATGTCATTTAATGTGTCCCGTACCACTTTAAATCTTCTTGTTCCAGAAACCTTGCAGAACCTAAATCTCCCACCCACCCCCAGACCTTACAGCTCCCAAAAGAATGTAATTGGTACTCTAAGCCTAAATAAAAGGAAGTGATTTCATTATCTGGTTGAGTAGGCAAAAACTTATCCTTATCCACTTAGCACTAGTGCATGCTTCAATCCCCAGTACCCAAAGTGGGGGGAGGGGCAAAAGAATAATAACAACAACAAAAATACTACCAATATTCAAATTAGCTAATCCATGAAGGCCAAAGCCACTTCACTTCCACTAACTTTGTTTTTTCAAGCAAGAGACAACCTGGTCCAAAGGCACTTACTTGGCAGAGGCCTGTGCAGCCAGTCAAATGGCTGAAGTCTGGTCCCTACTAAAGAGGGTAACTTTTCTTTGTTGCCCCCAAAGCTAAAGCGCTGTAAGTGGGGAGAGACTGACAACTCCGTGGCTGGATCTGCGCTGTCAGTGGGGAGAGACTGCTGGGACTCCGTGGCTGGATCTGTGCTGTCAGTGGGGAGAGACTGCTGGGACTCGGTGGCTGGATCTGTGCTGTCAGTGGGGACAGACTGCTGGGACTCAGCGGCTGGATCTGCAAACTCGGACAGGTGGCATAGTGTCAGGGAGCTACTGAGGTAGTTTCTGGGTGGATAATGACAGACTTTCAAAAACCTGAGCCACTATATTCTTAGAAATCTCCAGGAGAGCTGAAGATTGACTTGAAGACATCGGGAGTAAAGAACTCTTGCTGGAGAAATGCTGGGAGTCAGAAATGGTCACAAAGTCCTGAGTACTCTGAGAGGACTGTAGGTCCATATTCTGAAAAGACTGGCTGGGCGAAAGTGGCATTACAGAGGCCTGGGATGTCAAAGTCTGGCTTTCAGAATCCTGAACACTGAAAGACTGAGTTTGAGGAGATGGAGGAAGATTCTGGCTCTGACTGGCCACAGGTTCCAGAAGGTGGCTTTGAGCAGCCACAGGGAACTGGAAGTGGCCCTGAGAGAATACAGGCACCGGTGGATGGCTCTTGTCGACCACAGAGGCTACAAACTGGCTCGTCAAGGGGAGGGCAACTGAAGGCTGGTTTGCAGAGGTCAAGGGAAAGACAACCTCGCTCTTAGAATTAAAAAGGGCGCCAGGCTGAAGAGCAGAGGGAGTCACAGGCTGGCTCCTGGAGTGCCATAGGGCTAAAGGCGGCCGCCATTCCGTGGAGGACATTGGGAACATAGGCCACTCCTGATAGGTCCTCTCCTCAACTGTAGGCGCTGGGGAGCCAGCTGCCCCGGAACGCCCGGGATCTTCGGGCACGGGGCCCGAATCCTCTTTGCCAACGTCTTTGGTGCGGTCGCTGTCCTTGACGCGCTTCTCCCTCACCCCTCCCGGGTGGCAGGGGACGACCAAGGTCTGGGGGCTCGTCTTCAGATTCGGTCTGGGCGGGTTCCCTCGCAGCCGCCGCCGCCGCAGGCGCTCTATGGCGTCGGTGAAGCTCGCGAAGGTCTGGGAGAAGCGGAGGCTGACGCTGCGGCGTAACGTGTGCATCCTCGAGTCGGAGCCGCGGCGGGGCTCCTTGGGCAGGGCGTCCTCGGAGTGCAGCTCGATGTTGCCGCTGTACCAGGAGACCCACCAGAGGAGACTGAAGAAGATGATGATGGAGCCCAGGTAGAGCAGCATGTCGAAGAAGACCACGTCGGCGAAGACGCCGAAGAAGAGCACCGCCACGCCCACGGTGTCGAAGACGACGCCCAGCCAGAAGAAATGCCGGCAGTGGCCCAGGACCGACCGCTTCCCGGTCATCCCGACGGCTGGACTCCGAAACTCCACAGGTTCCCACAGTCGCAGCCGCGACGTCCGCAAAAGGCCACCCGCAGGCCAGCGGCGCCGCCACAGGCCGGCTTTGGCCACTAGGTCCCCATGGCAACGCAAGGGGCGGGGCGAGAGGGGGAAGTGAGGTCCCCCAGCCGGCCCGAGAATGCGGGCCCCCTGGGTGATGTGCGCCTGCGCAGTACACCGCGCCGCCCGCCTTCTGCGCCTGCGCAGCGTTCCCGAGTCAGTCCCGGGCGGCAAGCGTCCGGGGTAGGTCGGCCGCCAACGCTCGGGCGCTGAAAGTGTTGAAATTTTTTCTCCAGACCCTCGACCGGCCGTCGGGAAGGAATCCAGCTACATTCTTCTCCCCACCCCCTCACCTTCCTGAGCGAGGGTGAGGTCTTGAAGGACAACAAAGGACAAGGACTCTCCCCAGCCCGTCCCTGGAGCGCAGCTAGGCCCCAGGTGCGGCCACTGTCCGAGGAGTGTTTTTCCTTTGTTGTGGCGGAGAAGTGGCTAAAGTAGGGTCTATTGTTATGCAGATCTTAATTCCCGTCATATCTCGGTGCCCCGAAGCGGTGACTGTTGACAAGCTTACCCTGGGTAGTCGCAGACCGCCCGGTGGATTCTGCCGGGGTGACTGCCGCTCCAGTGTCTCCCCTTTGGTTGCTGAACCGCGTTTGTTTACGTATGTGCCCAGACCCTCAATACTTGGACTAAAATGTGGGACTACTTTTAAATTGAAAGTGGATGTTAAGACGAGGGGGGGGGGGCTGGGGTTGTGGCTCAGCGGTAGAGCACTTAACCTACCACGTGCGGGACCCGAGTTCGATCCTCAGCACCACGTAAAAATAAACGCATTGTGTACAACTAAAGCAAGTAAATAAAAATATTTTGAAAATGTTAATTAAGGGGAAAAAAAAAAAGATGGGCGTGGTGGCGCAGCCTGTAATCCCAGCGGCTCCGGAGGCAGAGACGGGAGGATCACGAGTTCAAAGCCAGCCTCAGCAAAAGCGAGGCGCTAAGCAACTCAGTGAGACCCTGTCTAAATAAAATGCAAAATAGGGCCGGGCGCGGTGGCGCACGCCTGTAATCCCAGCACTTTGGGAGGCTGAGGCCGGAGGATCTTGAGTTCAAAGCCAGCCTCAGCAATGGCGAGGCACTTAGCAACTTAGTGAGACCCTGTCTCTAAATAAAATACAAAAAAGGGCTGGGGATGTGGCCCAGTGGTCAAGTGCCCCTGAGTTCAATCCCTGGTACCAAAAAAAAAAAAAAAAAGCAAAATAGGGCTGGGAATGTGACTCAGTGGTCCAGTGCCCCTGAGCTCAATCCAGGATACTCCCTCACCACCCCCCCAAGAAAAAATAGAAATGCCGACCCCCACATGGTGCTGTGGCACTTGCCTGTAATCCCAGTGGCAAGAGGATCACAAATTCAAAGTCAGCCTCAGCAATTTAGCGAGAAATACCGGGGTGCTGTGGCAAGACAATTTTTACTTCTGTAGCAGGGTGTGCTGCCATTTTTGTTACATATTAGAAAACTCAGACAGGTTTAACTTTGTCCGAAAAGATAACATTAATATTACACCTGTCTCAAAAGATAAAAAGGTCTGGGGAGGTAGCTCTGGGGAAAAGTGCACTGGGTTCAATTTCTGGAACCAAAAAGAGAAAAGAAAAACTGGGCTGGAGTATGACTGGGTGGTAGAGCGGTTGTTTCACAAGGCGGAGATCCTGGGTTCTCCAGCACAGGAAAAAACAATAACAACAAAATGAATGCAACCTTAAAATTAAATATATTAAGAATGAGTTCAGGGCTGCAGTTATGGCTCAGTGGTGGAGCGCTTGCCTAGCACGTGTGAGGCACTGGGTTTGATCCTAATACACCTTCTATGAAAAAATTTCCTACCCCTAATACTAGCCTTGACTTGGTGCTGCTGCTTCCTGCCACGCCATCATCTACCACCCCCTTCAGTGGGTTCTCTGTCTTTTAGCTCTGAGGAGGGCTGCTGCTGCTTCTGTATCCCAGCATATCTATTCAATGGAACCGTCACCCCATTCACGACAGTAGACACATCCATCCGGTCCAATGGAGTCCTTCTCCTTTTCTTCTACTCCTTCTCTGATGCTTCTCCCTGCATCCTACCACCCTCCCGGTGTACATCTGATCTACGTTTCACACATTTCATGTCAGAACCTTCCATATGGTTATATTGGTTTTCTGGATTCTTAAAAAAAAAAAAAAAATATATATATATATATATATATATATATATACATATATACACATATATATATTTTTATATGTATATATATATTATTATATATATATATATATATATATATAAAAGAGTTCAAAGTCAGCCTCGGCAATGTAGTGAGTCCCTAAGCAACTCAGTGAGACCTTGTCTCTAAATAAAATACAAAAAAGGGCTGGGGATCCTCCTGTTTTATATATATATATATATATATATATACATATATATATATATATATATGATGTAGGCAGACACAATACCTTTATTTTATTTATGTGGTGCTGAGGATCAAACCCAGGGCTTCACACATGCAAGATGAGCCCCAGCCCCTGGTTTTCTGGATTCTGTAAATCAGTGTGCTCATCTTGAGATGATCACATCACCCTCTAGACCATGGCCCTTGCTGCCTTCACATCAATGGACTCTACCTTCTTAAAGTAGATGGACACTGCGGCCACACTCTGCCAGCTGTCATCTATTTCCAGATAACGGCACCCCTCCTGGCTCTCTGGCAGTTCACATAATTTCTTGGTTGAGTTAGAGGTTGCCAGAATAGAAATTTGCCTTTCCCCTTATTCTGCATCTCTGCAGTAAATGACAGGAGTTATACTTCTGAATCATGGAAATGTCCCACAGCAAACTTCAGGGCTAAGGCACCACATCTTGGAAAGATTTCTCAGGATGATTGCCCATGTCATGGCACCAGGCTTTCACTGAGATTCAGGTCTCCCTGGGGCACGATGCCCTGCTCACCCTCCTGGGTTGAGTTGGGATGTGTTGGTCAGCCTGGTGCTGGCACATTGCAGTGAAATGGATGTTCACCAGCTCAGGTGTCAAGTAGATGCTATTGTATATTGAATGACTTGTTTCCTGGTGAGCAGAAATACAGAGCTGTGAGGAAAGGCTTGACGTGGCAGAGGACTTCCCAGCAACCTAGAACGACTTGTGTTTCTCCCCCAGTGGAAGGCTTCCGTTCCACTGATTGTGTCTGTGGGTCTGTGCATTTACAGGAAGACTCGGAGGGGACCTTCCAGTTAATGGCCTTACACTTCATACCTGGTGGGGAGGTAATACATTAATTTTTTTTGTTTGTTTTTTTGTACTGGGGATTGAACCCAGGGGCACTCAACCGCTGAGCCACATCCCCAGCCCTTTTTAGTATTTTATTTAGAGACAAGGTCTCACTGAGTTGCTTAGGGACTCACTAAATTGCCGAGGCTGACTTTGAACTCTTGATCCTCCTGTCTCAGCCTCCAAAGCCTGTGGGATTACAGGCGTGTGTCTCCAAGCCTGGCGGGTAATACATTAATTTTCAAGGGCTATTGGGTCATTTGTATTTCTTTCCCATCTCGGGAAGCTGAAAATGAAGGAAACTGAGTAGGTGGAATCCCAGAAGCAACTAACTGTCAGAGGCAGAGCAGAAACTTTGGTTGGCTACTGAGGAACTAGGGAGCCGTAAGTGAGTTCAGAGACTGAACACCAGCCTCGTGGGAAACCCTGATGCAGGTTTTCTTTTAAACCTTTGTGCAGTCTTTAGACCCAATTATGGAAGAAATAGGAACAAAAGTTTGGAGGAAATATATACAGAGAGAGAATTTGCACAAGACTAGTCAATGTTCTTTATGTTTATAAATCTGAAGTTACTGCACATTTCTTGATCATTTGTGCTGGGCAGACTGGGAGGAGTCTTGGTTTACAAACATTTCTGGGAATGGTGCAAACAGTGACCATGATTAGGAAAGCCCTTTGGTGGAAGATGAATCACAATGCACAAAAATGAGGGAGCTGCTTTTATACTTTTTAATATATGGATAAAGTGTGTAAATGTCAGTTGTGGGGATAAGGGGACCATGGGAAGATGTTTTAAAATGGGGTCAAGATGGTGCCTTGTCTGATGAAAGCAATTCCAAATCATGGGGGGAAATGAAGAAATGGAGAATCTGCAGAAGCAAGTCGAGTCCACCTCCAGATTCCAGGTAACCTTGATTCTGCTGGACATTTGTAGCATCTTTCAGTGCTTCACACAGTGTCATCATGGCCCCTAGATTTGCTAAACATATGGGTTTTTTAAAAATATTTTTTTAGTTTTTGATGGACCTTTATTTTATGTATTAATTTTCTTTCTTTTTCCCTCCCTCCCTTTCTTTCTTTCCTTATTTATTTTTTGGTACTGGGGATTGAACTCAGGGGCACTTGACCACTGGGCCACATCCCCAGCCCTTTTTTGTATTTTATTAGAGACAAGGTCTCACTGAGTTGCTAAGTGCCTCGCCACTGCTGAGGCTGGCTTTGAACTTGCGATCCTCCTGCCTCAGCCTCAGCCTCCCAAGTGCTGGAATTACAGGCGTGTGCTACTGCACCTGGCTTTATGTATTAATTTATATGTGGTGCTGAGAATCGAACCCAGTGCCTCACACATGCAATACAAGCGCTCTAACACTGAGCCACAAACCCAGTCCCAACATAAGGTTTTTGATGTGTTGGCTTTTTCAGATCGCCATTCTTTTTTTTTTTTTTTTTTTTTTGTACTTGAGATTGAACCCAGGGACCACATCACATCCCCAGCCCTTTTAAAAATTTTGTTTAGACACAGGTCTGGTTTAGGGCATCAATGAATAGCTGAGGTTGGCTTTGAACTTGCAATCCTCCTGCCTCAGCCTTCTGAGCCGCTGGGATTACAGGTGTGCACCACCATGCCCAGCTGAATTATTCTTATTTATGAACCTGGATGGTCAACTAGCTTTCCACACGGCACCGAGAGGACACAATGGGGAATGGATAGTCCCTTAAATAAATGCAACTGAGAAACTGTATTTCCACAAGTAAGGAAGAAAGGTGGACCCTTGTCTTACACCATCCACAATAACCAAATCAAAAAGGACAAGAGGGCTGGGGTTGTGACTCAGCGGTAGAGCGCTCGCCTAGTACGTGCGTGGCCCAGGTTCCATGTAAACATGTAAACATAAATGCATTGCATTGTGTACAACTAAAGCAAATAAATAAATATTTAAAAAAAACTTTAAACAAACAAAAAAGGACAAGAGACTTAAATGTAAGACCTGAAGCATAAAATACCTAGAAGAGAACAAAACCTCCTTGACGTTGGCCTTGGTAATGAGTTTTTGGTTTTCCCACCAAAAATTCACACTATAAAAACTAAATATGTGGGCCTGGGATTGTAGCTCTGTAGTAGAGCTCTTGCCTAGCACGTGTGAGGCACTGGGTTAGATCCTCAGCACCGCGTAAAAATAAATAAATAAAGGTATCGTGTCCACCTACGACTATAAATAAATAAAAATAAATAAAGAACCACTAAATATGTAAATGTGATATATCTACTGTGTGATTAATATGCAAAAAGGTAAATCTCCCCCAGGATTCTACAGGCTTGTCTGTTTCCAGCTCAGAAATGTGATGTAGCTCCTGCCAGGAGACCTTGCCTGAGTTTCTGATGCCCCAGGGAGACCAAGAATGAAGGCGATTCTAGCTCCATGGTAGGCTATTTGAGCCTCAGAGTAAGGTGGACTCCAGAGGGGAGTTGAGACTGTGCAGCCAGGTGCCTCCCAGCACCTCCTAGCATCCTCTACTTACCAGCAACCCTCACATCAGCCACCTGCCCGTGCTTTCCCTGCTCCCTGCTGCCCCATCCCTGATAGCAGGCCTCTGTGGGGCCTCCCCTGGGCCTCAGATCTGTTCTGTGTGAGCCAAGAAGCATACTAGTTTCTGAGGACATTATGACAAATGAAGAGACTGACAGATGCATATCTGGTACAAGCTGAGCACTCACCCTTCTAACTCTAAAATGAAAATGTTTTCACACCGATCATCAAAAGATGTTCATTGAGCTGGGTGCGGTGACACATGCCTGTAATCCCAGTGACTGGGGAGGCTGAGGCAGGAGGATTGCAAGTTAGAGGCCAGCTTCAGCAACTTAGCAAGGCTCTATGCAACTTAGGGAGACCTTGTCTCTAAATAAGGAATAAATAAAAAGGGCTGGGATGTGGCTCAGTGGTTAAGTGCCCCTGAATTCAATCTCTGGTACCCAAAAAACAAAACAAAACAAAAACCAAAAAGCCCTGAAAAACAAACAAAAAAAGATGTTCATTGAAGTCCATTAAATTATACTAAGATTATACATAGCTTGGGCCAAAATATTTGTGATCTCCATCTCAAAAGACTCTGTTCTTAAAAAAAGAAAGAAAGAAAGAAAAAAGACTCTGTTCTATTAAAATTCAGCTCCACCAGATACAGAAAGAGGATAGTTATGAGAAAGTGTCCACAGTTGAATTCTCAGATCTAGGTCTGGGATGTGAAGGTGAGTTTGTTTCATTATGTGCACACACAGATGCAAGCACACACTGATATTCATCAGAATGTCCTAGAAGACAAAATGTGCTCAGGAAAACATGAGATCTCACCAAAGTAAACCAAAACCATCATTCTGACATGAGAAGAGGACCCTCAAAGATAGTCGACGGGCTGTGATCTGAAGGGCTGTCAGACCTGCTTTATGGTCTGAAGTTTCTCCCTGACTGATCCTCTCCTTCTCACTCTCTCCCTATCCCTCCACCCCTACAAATATTTCTTCCATTAATTCCCTGGCTGGATCTTGGTGCCCAGACTGTCCACCAGGTGGAGGCCTACACGGTCTTCCACTGCCTCTGCCCCTCCCAGCATTCTAGGAATCTCCACTTGTACCCTGCGGGGCAGATTCCTCTGCCTAGCGTGCTTTCTCTTTATTTCCTCATCATTTTCCACCCTCTCTGGAAGGTTTCGCTCAGACATCTGGCTGGAGAGTTTTTCTTTGACTTCAGTGCCACTGCTAACCTGGCTGGGAGAAGGGCGGGACAATGGCCGACCTCCGCCTCACATCCTCTCCCTCTCAGCTCAGGGCAGGACTCTTGCAAACAGACCCTGTGGTCTTTGACCACATTCAGGAACCTCCGGCTTCCTGCCCCCACTCCTCTCGGGGCTTCACTCAACCAATTGGAGAAAGGAGCGGGAGGGTAGTAAATGCTTCTCCCATTTATCCCTTTGGCAGACAATTAAGACGCAATAGATGAACCCCTAGAAGATCCTTTTTAAAATTTTTTTTCAAAATATTTATTTATTCGTTTTAGTTGCACACGTGCTAGGTGAGCCACAATCCCAGCCCTAGAAGATCCTTTTGAGATTAAACTTTAGTGACCCTTAGTGTGGTCACCTCTAGAACCCATCCATGTTCCAGCTTTTATCTCTTCACTTTCCCAGTTCTCTCTGCCCCGTGGATACATGCCCCAAATAATCCACTGGTCCAGAATCCTGAGCCCAGGCTCTGCTTTCAGGGGTGTGTGTGTGGGGGGGGGGGCACCCAGACTGAAATGAAGAGACCAACAGCCCTGTGCTGCCCTCTACGGCTGCCTAGGTCACATTTTCTGGTCCTTTGGTGTTTTCAGACCTGCCCCTCCAGCCTCCAATAGACCTTCTGGATGTGGGAACTGGGCTGACCCCTGCTGGCGACTAAGTGAATGAATGATTGAGGAAGTGAGGTTTCAAGAGTACCTTTCTCTTCTTCACATTAACTGATTTCTCCTCCTGTCCCTGCTCTGAGCTGTCTGCTCACCTGTCACATGGGCATCACACTATTCTCTGTCCTCCTAGGGCTTCAGTTTCAAGGCACTTAGCTGTCTGCAGGGATCCACCCTGGGCAGGGGGACTGAGGGCCAAGGTAAGGGAATCTTGGCTCATTTCCTGATGATCGTAGCACACTGAGATTTGTCACTGACATTCTCTCCAACCCCAAGTCCTGGGCCATCTGAAATCCATATTGTATATGGGAAAGCCTTTACTGAGCACCTACTGTGGGCCAGGCAGAGAAGGGCTGAACACACAAGAGGAAGGAGACCTGGATTTTGCCCAAGTGGCTCACACTCCAGTGGGGAAAGGGTTCCTCCAGAGTGGCAGCCTAGGAACCAAAGCCTGGATTTTCATAGAAGGAGGCAGAGAGGTTTGGCACCATATAAAAATGAGGTCGAATCTGGGTTCCTGTACTTTGTGGCTCTTGGCTTCTCTGATCCTTATTAGTGTTTTCCAGTGAAAGGGGGCTCAGTTCGTGTTAAAGTCACCTATGTGAGCTGGTGGTGTTGAAATTGGAGAGTGGCAGTTTTACCTAGTGCATCATTGTTCCTAGAGTTTGGCCATGGACATAGAAGGTGGTACCCAGGATTCCAATGGCAGTTTACTTATCAGGTAAAAGCAACAGAAATTGGTGACAAATTGGGTAGTGCTAGCTAGAGCATCAGGGTCAAAAAGCAACAGATACTGTACACAATAGTCACTTCTCTTCTGTATCGAGCACCTATTGTGTACGCCTTTCTTGGCTCCTGCGGCCCCTTGGCTCCGGCGACATGACCCTTGGACGGAGGAGAAACGTGAGGCAGAAGGGTGTGGGAAGATGTGGTTGTGGTCTTACTGCCCTCCCCCACCCTAGTCCTGTCTTTTACCAGAAGCCACTGGGCAAAACTTTGGTCACCTGTACCTCCACTATGGTGGCAGCAGTAGTGGGGACACCGTAGAGTGTTGATTTTGAGAGGCAATAGGAGCGCAAAGGTTCCTATATCTTAAAATGGTGAGGTGAGTTCAGTGCTATCCCTCCCCCAAGCCTCTTGCTCCTTTTGCCCAGGTGAGCAGCACGGAGGCGCTTCAGGTAATAAAATGAACGGAACCCCTGTTTGCTCATTTAATTCTTGGTACCCGGGGGCCCGACTCTCCCTCCTGGCCCAGGAACACGATAGGCCTCCCGAGCCCATTGCGGGACCAGCACGCAGAGGTCCGACCGAGGCTCCGCGCAGTCCCAGGTGCCCGCCCCTGCCTGGCTCCGCCCAGGCCGCGGGAAGGTGAGGCCGGGGCGGGGCCGAAGGTGGGGGTCGGCCAGGCTGGAAGACTACATTGCTCGCCAGACCGTCCCACACCTGCCACCCTTCCATGGGTCCGCTACCTCCGTGTCCCCCAATAATGCTGCTGCTCTTGCTGCTGCTGCTGCTGGGACCTGGCCCCGGACCCAGCGGGGGTAAGTGAAGAATTGGCCTCCTCCAGCCCTACCTAGGGACTTAGCAGCTCGGCATCCCCAGCCCTCCGCAGGGACTCCAACTCACCCGCCCTCCCCAGGTCCCCAGGAACTCCACAACCCCCAGCCCTCTCTTCTAATATCCACCCACTCATCCTTCCCAGGGACCCCTAACCCTGTCCCCGACTTCTGTCCAGGGCCCCTCCACATAGCACTGCACCCAGGGACGCAGAACTAGCCCTGACCTTCCCCAGGGGTTCAGAGTCCTCCCCTCAAATACCCTCCAGAGCAACCCAGAGCCCCTACCCCCCACCGTCCTGACCCCCATTCTTGTGAGCTTACCGTCACTCGTCACTCTGCCTGTCTGTGACGTCTGAGGTTGGGTCTCAGACTTCATGGGGTGGAGAGCAGGGGCAGAGGGGCTGGGCTTGCTGGTGGGTGAAGAACATATTGTCCCCTTCTCATCTATCCCTGGGGTCACCCTCAGAGAGGTCCCCTTGGTGACTGCTCATTTCTGGAGCCCACAGAGGAGCACACTCAGGGAACATAGGGACACCCTAAGACAGCCACACAGGAACAGCCACCCCCGCTCACCTGGGCACTCGGGTGCACAACTTCTCAGACCCACCATGCAGATTCAGCAAAGATGCCTGGAGGGGAGCACCTGCAGGCACAACCCAGCGATTCCTGAGATAGCCCCAGGGCAAACTCACGTTCACCCTGGACACACAGAGAAGGACAGATGCCCGAAGACCTGAGGCCCATAGGATACCCTGTCAGCCCAAGCACTCCCAAAGGAGGCTGCCCACGGGCAGACAGAGCAAACAGACCCCAGCCTGACCTGCCCCACCTATGTTGGCACAAAGGGAGTGTTTTCTTTGGTTTCAAACCCGCCCCATGCCTGAGTCCTTCTTAGGTCTGTTCCTAGACCCTGAGATGCCAGAGAGTGGTCAGATGGTGGTGGTGGGAACTGTGCAGACAGCTTCAAAATATGGTGCTGAGACGGGGACCTTGTCTGGGGTGCTTAGGGTGGTGGATGTGTTCCATGGAGCTTAGTGGATCCAGAGGTCAAGGAACCTTTCCTGGAAGCATACCAGTGCCAGGGCATTCAGAGCTGCCCGTCAGAGATCTGCTCTGTAAGATGACCCAGGTTGGAGGGTCACCCTCAGAAGCAGACAGCAGCACAGTCTGTCGAGGGTCCCTGGGGCCATGATGGGGGTGAGGGTCTGTGAGCCTGGTGAAGATGGGTAAGGGCATTTGCAGCAGAGTGTGGATGTGTTGGGTATGACTGGAGAGAGCACAGGATTCCTAGTGTGGAAGAGGGGGCTCTGGAGGAGTGGGGGGCTTGACCCCCACTGGGCCTTGGGGTGCAGTGGGGCTCCTGAGCTTTATCTAGAGCCCATGGGAGCCATGGAAGGTTTGAGGCAGATGTGTGGGTTGCTGGGAGACTGAGGACAGGTCAACCAGAGAGGAAGATAAACTCTTTTTTTTAAAAAATATTTATTTATTTAGTTTAGTTGTACACAATGCAATGCATTTATGTTTACGTGGTGCTGAGGATCGAACGCGGGCTGCGCATGTGAGAGGCGAGCGCTCTGCCGCTGAGCCACAACCCCAGCCCGAAGATAAACTTTTAAACTCTAAACTCATTTTTGCCTTTTTGACACAGCTCTGCACCCCCCCACACACACCACTAATAAGCGTTTTTTTTTCCCCCCACTGAGAACAATACAACTGCATTTAGATTTGGCCTGGACTCCTCCAAAGAGCCATTGTAGAGAAACATGTCCTAAGAGAAAGGTGATGTCTACATGCTAGGCATTCACCTGCACTGTCCTCAGGCCTGGTGTGTTGGGGAGCAGATGACCAGGACACAAGCCTGGGCATGAGTTTCTGCTCTGCTGCTGCTGTCCCTCAGCCCTGTCACTGGCGTTTCTAGGCCAGGAGGAAGGAACTGGTTCATGGGTCAGAAACTTGGGTCAGAGCCTCAGCTCAGGGGCTATGGGTTGTGTGAGTGTGGGGGCCACCTTTCCAGGATGAGCTCTTCTTTCTCAGTTGTCCACTGCAGGGGTTCCATCGCAGCTAATGGGTACTGTCGCATGTCAGGGCTGTGCCAGGATCCAGAGAAATGACCAGGCTCAGGTCAGGGGAGCCTCCCAAGCTAGGACAATGCTGTTCCCAGGCAGTAAAAATAAGGAGATGCAAAGGCCCTGAGCCATTGTCTGGGTGAGAACTTCCCAGTCCAGGGACTGGGAAGCCCCCAGAGGAGCCCTCCTTGGTGACAGGGATGCTATTTTAGCTCATGTATGATGCCAAGTGCCCAGCACAGGCAGCTGGACGAGCATTTGCTGCACAAGTTGCAATGAAATCGTGTCTAGAGTTGACAGGGACAGGGGGTCAGGAATCAGAGTGTTCCAGGCAGGGGCACCAGCCAATAGTGTGATCTCTTACCCGGTGAACTCTGCGACTCATTCTCCCTTTCACAGCTGCCTTGAGGGCATTGACTGTAGTGTCAAAGGCTGCAGGCTTCACCTCATTTTATTCTGCGAGTGGAGGTTACCTTACCCTCCATTTCCCAAATCAGGAAACCAAGGTACACAGTGGTACCTAATTTGTCCAAGGTCACACAGGTAGGAAACAGGATTTGAACCCAGACAGGCTGCAACATCCAGGCCCTTCGCAGTCTAACATCCCTCCCTAGGGCCAGGAAAGTCCTGACCTGAAGCCTCTGACTTTTGTTTACCGCTCAGCATCTATGAGGTCACACGTGCACCGGCGTGGGATCCTGGAACTGGCAGGGACTTTGAATTGTATCGGCACCCGAACCCCCATGGCCTACATGCACTACGGCTGCTATTGTGGCCTGGGTGGCCATGGCCAGCCCCGGGATGCCATTGACTGGTGAGTGTATACTTGGGTCCAGGCTAGAAGTTCCTCCTGCCCCCTGAGGCCCATGAGGAAGTACCCACAACTGAAGTTGGGGGTTCATACAGGAAGATCCCAGCAAGTGGTGCTGCCTCCTGGGTTATGTGGCCAGTGAGGACACATCTTGGGCCAGCTGCCTCTTACGCAGACCATGGGCCAGCTATGCTGCCTAGAAGGTAATATAACGAGAGCCAGGCTTATAACGCACCAGGAACTGCACTGCTCTGAGCATCCCTCTGAATCCTCACATCAACCCCATTTCATGAACAAGGAGACTGAGGCTTAAAGTTTAAGTACCTGTCTGGGCTGCATAGACTAAGGCATGGGATCTGGTATTTGAACTCAGGCAGTCTGACTGCATTCACGCCCCAGACCCCTGCCCTCTGCAACCATGTGAGAAGGGTCTGCTTCTGTAAGACTGAACTCTTCCTGTGACTTCCTCATTGACTCTCATGGCCCACCTTGGAGAGAGCCATGGTGCTTGTCCACATTTTATAGATGAAGGCCCCGAGGCTCCAAGAGGTGCAACTACTCGCCCATTTCCAGGAAGCTAGTGGGTAGGCACACTGTGCCAAGTTCAGCTGCCTCTTCCCTAGTTGGAGTATGGTTGTCCCTGAGAGGTCTTGACTTAACCTTGAGCCACAGATGCACCTGCCACCGGCAGTGACCTCCCCAACTCTGGCTGGCTGGTTCCTGCATGTCCTTCAGAGGCGGCTCAGGCATCACTGCCTTTAGGGAACCTTCTCTGGAGCCTTGTTGGGTCTGCTATCTCCTCTGGGCTCCCAGAGTCCCTCTGTTTACCCTGCTTCCCAGCCTGCTCACCATTCCTGTGTCTGGGCTTATTTGTCTCCCTCCTCATACTGGGGGCTTCCTGAGGGCAGAGCAGGAGCTGGCTGACCTCCTGGGCCAGACTGTTGAGGGCTCAGACAAGTGGAGAGCAGTGAATGAATGATTGGATAAGTGAATGAATGACAGGTCTGACGGCATTTGTGGGTGTTCCCAGGGCCACTGTTCAACAGTGAAGGTTTATTGAGGCCAAGAGGGCCTGAAACACAGGTTTCATCATCATAGGACTCTGGTCATCCCAGAAGGGCAGATGTTAACAAGATGTTTTTATTTTAATATTTATTTTTAGTTGTTGATGCACCTTTATTTTATTCATTTATTTACATGTGGTGCTGAGAATTGAACCCAGTGCCTCACACGTACGAGCCACAACCCCAGCCCAGTTAACGAGGTTTATAATGAGGGTTTCCTTACATACCTGCCCAGAAGGGAGGGAACCCAGGTTTTATGAGAGGGTGTGACAGGAGACATCATCCCAGGCAGAGGGCGCCCAGGCGCAGGGTGCAACATGGGCAGAGTCAGGAGGCGAAAGGGGCTTGGCTTACTGGAGGGACAGGAAGGAGGCTCAGATGGCGGGAGCACAGAGGCTCAGAGCAAGGCAAGGACCAGCAGGCAAGGACCCTGCTTGGGCATGGCCAGTGATGGAGGCTGTGCAGGGCTCATGGAGCAGGTGGGATTTTTTCCTAGCATTGAGTTTACCAGGGATAAAGCCTCGACCAGAGGGCACTGTCTCCTTAGGGGTCTGCACTCACCCATAGCCCCAGCACGGGAGGATGTAAGAGAGTTCCCTGCCGGCACCCACTTGCTGGCCTGCCTGTCTGCTTATCTGCAGGTGCTGCTATCACCATGACTGCTGCTACACTCGTGCCGAGGAGGCTGGCTGCAGGCCCAAGATGGAGCGCTACTCCTGGCAGTGTGTCAACCAGCGCATCCTGTGTGGTGAGTCACAGCATGGTGCACAGCAGTGTCCCCAAGTGTCCCCTGGGCATCCTGGAAGAGCCAGGTGATTCCTGTGCTCTTCTTGTAATGACACAGTGCTGTTCTTAACTCTCCATAGACCATCCCTTAGGCTTATCTACTATAAGAGATCTTTTATGCTGTGTATATGAAACACACACGCAGAAACCCATTTATCTAGTGTCTGGACAAAAAGGAAAAAAGATAGAGGGGCTGTGGTTGTAGCTCAGTGGTAGAGCACTTGCTTAGCATGTGTAAAGCCCTGGGTTCAATCCCCAGCACTACATAAAACTAAACAAAATAAAGGTATTGTGTCCATCTACAACTAAAAATATTTTTGAAAAGTAAATATGTGTATTTGTTTACCTACAACTAAAAACCTTTAAAAAAAAAAAGGGCTGGGGTTGTGGCTCAGCGGCAGTGCGCTCGCCTCGCACGTGCGCCGCCCAGGTTCGATCCTCAGCACCACGTAAACATAAATGCATTGCATTGTGTACAACTAAAGTAAATAAATAAATATTTAAAAAAAAAAAAAAAGGAGAAAGATAGAGATGACACCAGGTGTAAACAACCTGAAAGTTCATCAGAAGAGTTCTGGTTAAAAAACCCATGATAGCCAGGCGCAGTGGCGCATGCCTGTAATCCCAGCACTTGGGAGGCTGGGGCAGGAGGATCACAAGTTCAAAGCCAGCCTCAGCAATGGCGAGGCACTTAGCTACTCAGTGAGACCCTGACTCTAAATAAAATACAAAAAAGGGCTGGGATGTGGCTCAGTGGTCGAGTGCTCCTGAGTTCAATCCCCAGTACCAAAAAAAAAAAAAAAAAAAAAAAGCCAAAAAACAAAAAAACCCATAATGTTTCCACACTGTGGAATACTCTGCAACCAAAGAAAGAATGAGATAGAAATATATACTGACATAGGAAGATATTGATTTGAAAAACAAACTGCAGAATGGCTTTGACAGTACAGCATTGTTTGTGTTTCAAAAAAAAAAAAAAGGATAAAAGTACCTTGCTGAATAGTACCATACTACCTTCCATGGCTTGATGTAGGTATGTAGAAAGCTAAAAAAAAAAAGATGTGTAAGGACAGACTCCAAACTGAGGATGGCCATCATTGTCTCTAGGGATGGGATTGAAGGGCACACTGGTAGAAGGCAACTTCATGTTCTTGGTATGCTTCCATGTTTAACAAAGATAATGTCTTCTGGGGTTGTGGCTTAGTGGTACAGCACTTGCCTCGCATGCATGAGGCACTGGTTTCGATCCCAGCACCACATAAAAATAAATCAATAAAATAAAGATATTGTGTTCATCTACAACTAAAAATATATATATGTATATTTGTGTGTATATGTGTGTAAATATATATATAAGTTATATATATAAAGTTAAGCTGAGTGTGGTGGCACAAACCTGTAAGCCCAGCAACTCTGGAGGCTAAGGAAGGAGGATCGGATATTCAAAGCCAGTCTCAGCAATTTAGTGAGGCCCAAGCAATTTAGCAAGATGTTGCCTCAAAATAAAAAGTAAAAAGGGCTGGGGATGGTTAAGGGTCCCTGGGTTTAATCTCCAATACCAAAAAAAATGTTGAAAGGGAAAGGAATACATGGCCTGAAGCGTTTAGGTTAAAGTGCATAGAGGTCAGCAATTTATTGGAAATGTGTCAAAACAAAACAATGCTGGGCATGGTGGCACATGCCTGTAATGTAGGAATGACATCAGTCGGGTGATCAGAAGATGGTTTCTGGTGGTCCTGGTCATTCTTAGGATCTTTAGGCTGACCGTGTCTCCATTATCTGATCAGTAGATAGCACTGTAAAGTCCCCTAAATTATAGGTTTCTTAAACTGTCATTTCTCTTTTTACGTAATCCATTTATTGGTGGGCTAGTGAACAGTGTACAGGTATATTTATGGGTTTCCCAGAAATTTGGGAGTGACGGGCCTCGGAGACAGCCTGGCCTGGGGAGTGACAGGCCTAGGAAAGCCTGTGGAACTTCTGAATTAAAATTACATTGCTGGTCCTTCCTTGATGTCTTTTTTCTACCTGTTTCTTGTTTCTTCTGTCCTGCCTCAGGAGGATGGACGGGTAATGATGGAGTGAAATGTTAAAGGAAAAAAAAAAAAATTCCTGTGCCGGTTCATTTCCAGTCCTGTGAATTTGGCCAAGCCCTGGTCTCCCAGTGTCTGTTTCCTTGTCAGTAAACTGGGGGTAGAATTCAAGCCTGTCTGGTGTGAGGATGAAATGACATGACAATGTGACTCATGCATAGCAGGGGTCATGGAATAAGTGACCCAACAGAGAACCTGCCTTGAGAGTGACCCAGTGATACCCCACTGAGGGCAGGACTGGGCGAGTTTAGGGGAGCAGCTTCAGCTTACCCTGAGCTCCCCAAAGAGGAATCTGTTTCTCTTTCAGTTTTCTTTTAATTGTGTGGAGGGGAGGAGAAAGTCTCAGTTCAGTGCTACTTTAGCTTTCACATCTCTCGAATATTTGTTGATCCTTTTTTTTTGGTTTGGCTTTTCTGGTACCAGGAATAGAACCCCAGGGGTGCTCTACCTCTGAGCTATATCCCCAGCCTTCTTTTACTTTTTTTTTTTTTTCTGGCACCGGGGATTGAACTCAGGGGCACTCGACCACTGGGCCACATCTCCAGCCCTTTTTTGTATTTTATTTAGAGACAGGGTCTCACGGAGTTGCTAAGTGTCTCACTATTGCTGAGGCTGGCTTTGAATTTGTGATCCTCCTGCCTCAGCCTCCCAAGTGCTGGGATTACAGATGTGCGCCACTGTGCCTGGCTCTCTTTTACTTTTTTTTTTTTTTTTTTTTGTACCAGGGATTGAACTCAGGGGCACTAGACCACTGGGTCACATTCCCAGCCCTTTTTTGTATTTTATTTAAAGACAGGGTCTCACTGAGTTGCTAAGTGCCTCGCCATTGCTGAGGCTGTCTTTGAACTCGCGATCCTCCTACCTCAGCCTCCCAAAGTGCTGGAATTACAGGCGTGCACCACCGCACCTGGCTCTCTTTTACTTTTTGACACAAGCACTCACTAAGTTACCTGGGCTGGTCTCAAACTTGTGATCCTCCTGCTTCAGCTTCCTAAATTGCTGGGATTACAGTCTGTTTACTTAGTTACTTAATTGATTGATTGATTCTGAGGATTGAACCCAGGGACTTGCACATGCTAAGGCAGCTGTACCACTGACCAAGGCCACAAGCCTTCATTCCTTCCTAGAAATTCAGAGAAAGCAGCTCCTGCTGATAATCACATCCAAGAGTTCTACATTGAACCCTGGCTTGGCTTTGTACCTATCTATTTACTAATTGTTTGTTAATTTTTTTTTTTTTTTTGGTTTCCACACTGTATTAGTTTATCCTGAACCATAAACAACATGAGAATAATTATCATAAAGCATCCTAACCCCTCAGTGTTCATTGTACCTGACCAACCTCTCCTAACATCAAGAGAAAAAGAAAAACTACAATTTAAAATGTTAGGTGTCTCCAAGGCAACCTTCTGTATTATTTATTGTATTTATTTATTTTTCTGGTACTGGGGATGGAACCCAGGGCCTCACATACTAGGCAAGTGCTCTACCACTGAGCCATAACCTAGCCCAACCTTAATGATTTCTAAACAAAGCAATGGAAAAAAAAAAAAAGAGTGAGATATTCATTTTTTAAGACTCAGTCAGGCATGGTGGTGCTCACATATAATCTCTGTGACTCAGTAGGCTGAGTCAGGAGGATTTCAAGTTCAAGGACAGCTTGGGCAATTTAGGGAGAACCTGTCTCCAAATGAAAAGGGCTGGGGGTGAAGTTCAGTGGTAGAGTACCCCCTGGGTTCAATCTCCAGTACCAGAGAGAGAAAGAGGGGTGGGGGGTAGGGAGGAAGAGAGAAAGAGAGAGACAGACTGACTCAATGGAGCTTTCCATTTACAGTTTCCTTTTAAATAAATTTAAAAGCAGAATTAATTTAAAGTTCAGGCAGTGAGACTCAGACTTATCTGGACAGTTAGAAATGAACCAGAAAACTACTTCTATCACTTTTTTCCTTTTAATTGAGAATAAACACAATGCAAAATTTATCATTTTAAAGCAGACAACTCAGTTATAATATATTCACAATGTCACCCAACCATCATCAAAATATTTTCAATGGCCGGGCACGGTGGCGCACGCCTGTAATCCCAGCACTTTGGGAGGCTGAGGCAGGAGGATCGTGAGTTCAAAGCCAGCCTCAGCAATGGCGAGACACTTAGCAACTCAGTGAGACCCTGTCTCTAAATAAAATACAAAAAAGGGCTGGAGATGTGACCCAGTGGTCAAGTGCCCCTGAGTTCAATCCCTGGTACCAGCAAAAAAAAAAAAAAAAAAAATTTTTTTCAATGCCTCCCCTCAAAAAACTTATACTCAATAGGGACTGGGGATATGGCTGTACAATAGAATGATTGCCTAGCATGCATAAGGTCCTGGGTTCAATCCCCAGCATTGCAAAACACACACACAACAACAACAACAACAAACAACAACAACAACAACAAAAAACTACGTATACCCACAGCCAGTCCCCAATCTCCCACCCTCCCATTCCTCCTTTTCACCAGTACTGGATACAGAAAAAGATAACTGGGTCTCAAGAGAAGCAAATGCAGGAAATGCCCATGAACCTTTGAAATGCAAAGCAAAGAAAGCCAGCCCAAGTCCTTAGTCTCTGCCCTTGGCCTAGCCCTTGGATTTATCCCTTGACCCATACTCTTCCCTGGAAAAGATAACAGAGGGCTACTGGAAAACTTGGTGCAAAATTGTGTAACTCCACCCTGGCTCCACCTCTAGTCTATCCCCCAAACCCCCCTCATGAATAGTAACACCCCACCCCCAGGGGCTGCTCACCCAGGGGCTGCTCTCTCCCTCTGGAGATGGCTAGTGTTCTCCCTCTAATGTGTGTCTGTTCTCCTAAGTAAATCTGTCTCTCTAACGGCCCTGGTCGGTCGGTCAGTCGGTCGTGTGCTGACATTCTTTTCTGTCACATGTGGCAGGGACCCCACTTGTCCTGAGCTGAGGCCCCTCCCACCTTGGGAACTCCTCGAACCTCAAGGACAAGCCTGTCAATCTCTGCACGCGCCTAATCTAGGTACTTGGTATAAGTGGAATTGCACGGTATGTGATCTTCATCCCACCTTCTTTCACTTGAAGTCCTATTTTTGAAGTTCATCCACATTGTAGGGTGTATTGATGTTTCATTCCTTTTATGACCAAAGTGTATTCTACTGTATGGCTCTGCCACCTTTCATTATGCACTGGTTCCAATGATGGCCATTTAAACTGTTTCTACCTTCTGGCTATTGTGAATAGTGCTGCTGTGAACTTCCACAAAAAAGCATGTCTTTGTGTACCTGTTTTCAGTTAAAGTACACACACACACACACACACACACATATTGCACACATATATAGACTGTGCTGGGTCATATGGTAATTCTCTGTTTTGGGGGGAGGAGAGTACCAGGGATTGAACTCAGTGGCCCTTGACACTAAGTCACATCCCAGTCCTATTTTGTATTTTACTTAGAGACAGGGTCTCCCAGAGTTGCTTGTGCTCACCATTGCTGAGGCTGGCTTTGAACTCTCTATCCTCCTTCCTCAGCCTACTGAGCTGCTGGGATTACAGGTGTGCGCCACCATGCCTGGCTAAATCTATGTTTTATAGTTTTGTCTTTAGTATTAGGATCTGAACCCAGGGCCACTTTACCACTAAGCTACATCCCCATCCCCAACTCCCCCCCACCCTCCGCCTCCTTTTTATTTTGGTACTGGGGATTGAACTCAGGGGCATTTGACCACTAAACCACATCCCCAGCCCTATTTTGTATTTTATTTAGAGACAGGGTCTTACTGAGTTGCTTACCCCCTCACTTTTGCTGAGTCTGGCTTTGACCTTGTGATCCTCCTGCCTCAGCCTCTGGAGCTTCTGGGATTATAGGCATGTATCATTATGCCTGGCTCATTTTCTTGATAATGTCCTCAATACACCAGAGTTTTTAATTTTGATGAAATCCAGTTCACCGGGGCTGGGATTGTGGCTCAGTGGTAGAGCACTCGCCTAGCACATGCGCCGCCCGGGTTCGATCCTCAGCACAATGTAAAAATAAATGCATTGTGTACAACTAAAAGAAAATAAATAAATATTTTAAAAAATACAGTTCATGTCTATTGTGGCTCACATTTTTCATGTCTTAAGAATCCATTGCCAAATTCAAGGTCAGGAAAGCTTACCTGTTTTCTCCTAACAGTTTTATTTTATTTTATTTTGTACTGGGGATTGAACACAGGGATGCTTTACCACTGAGCCACATCCCAGCCCTTTTTATGTTTTACTTTAAGGGTCCCTGGGTTTAATCTCCAATACCAAAAAAAAAAAAAAAAAAAAAAAAAATGTTGAAAGGGAAAGGAATACATGGCCTGAAGCGTTTAGGTTAAAGTGCACAGAGGTCAGTAATTTATTGGAAATGTGTCAAAACAAAACAAAGCTGGGCATGGTGGCACATGCCTGTAATGTAGGAATGACATCAGTCGGGTGATCAGAAGATGGTTTATGGTGGTCCTGGTCATTCTTAGGATTTTTTTTTAAATATTTATTTATTTGCTTTAGTTGTACACAATGGGTTTAAATGGATTTATTTGTACGTGGTGCTGAGGATTGAACCCAGGCCGCGCACGTGCTAGGCGAGCGCTCTACCGCTGAGCCACAATCCCAGCCTTCTTAGGATCTTTAGGCTGACCGTGTCTCCATTATCTGATCAGTAGATAGCACTGTAAAGTCCCCTAAATTATAGGTTTCTTAAAATGTCATTTCTCTTTTTACGTAATCCATTTATTGGTGGGCTAGTGAACAGGCTGGCCTCAAACTTGTGATCCTGCCTGAGTTTCTAGGATTACAGGTGTGTGTGCCATCACATCCAGCCTAATTTTAGAGTTTTTTTTTTTTTTTTTTTTTTTTTTTTTTTTTTTTTTGTACAGGGGATTGAACTCAGGGGCACTTGACCACTGGGCCACATCCCCAGCCCTTTTGGTATTTTATTTAGAGACAGGGTCTCACTGAGTTGCTTAGCGCCTCGCTTTTGCTGAGGCTGGCTTTGAACTTGCAATCCTCCTGCCTCAGCCTCCCAAGTGCTGGGATTTCAGGCGTGTGCCACCATTCCACTCCTGGCTTTTTATAGTTTTCACTCCTAGATTTATTGATTTATTTTGAGTTGATTTTTATACATGGAGTGAATGGAAAGGGTCCTGTTTTTTGGCATGATGTTATCCAGCTGTCCCAGCATCCTTTATTGAAGGGACTCTTCTTTCTCTTTTGGATATTATTGGCACCTGTCTTGAAAATGGCTTGTCCCTAGATGGATGTGGGTTCCATCACTTTGTGCAAGCCTCAGTTTGCCTACCTGGGAGTTATGTGTTGCAGGGTTTGTAACATGATATGCAGATTGAATGGGTCATTCTTTTCTCCCTTCCCTTCTCCTCCTCCTGTCTTCTCTCTGTGTGACTGTCCACTAAAACCTCAGCTTCTGGAGACAGGTCTGCCCTGCAGGCCAGAGGTGATCATGATGGTTACTAGAGGGTGATTTTAGATATGCTTGGACTCTCAGCCGTATCTCCATAGTATGAGTTGAGAAGCTGGCATAAGAACAAAGCTGAATTAATATGGAGACATAGTATTGACTTTTAGGACTTGAGTATGTCCCAGCACTATCTTATGCAACCTGTCATTTAAGGTTAGGGAAACTGAGGCCTGGGGTGGGGAAGAGGTGACATGGCCCTAAACAGCCCCCTTCCAGCACAAGCAGGGAGGTGAAACAAGGCTCGATGGTGAGGTCTTGGGAAGATCTTCTCCTTTTCTTTTCAATTTGCATGTTCTGCTTGCTGCTACCTGTGCAAAAAGGATGTTTATGAAATATTTATTGGTGTGTTTGCTGGTGCAAATTCTGTACCTGTTTACAGAACTGCCCTTCCTGAACCCAGTGAAAATAACCAAAGTATCTACTATGCATTTTTTTTTTTTTTTTGGATAAAAATATTCTCTTATTCTGTTTGGAGATATTCTGAACATAGTTGTTTATTTAATTATAGGTTTGGCCTATTTTCCATTTATGGGCCTGACAAATATATTAAAAAAAATTTTAAGCCTACAATAATATTTACTAGCAGGTTTTAATTTTTTGAAAGTTTTAATTTTAAGCTTAACCAGTGGTAGTTATTTTTCTCTTACAGTTTTATTTTTCTTGAACAGCATGGTTCCTTTGGATTCCTGAGGCCATGGAAAAGTGGGCCTACACCTTGCTTTTTTTTTTTTTTTTTTTTTTTTTTTTAGTACCAGGGATTGAACCCAGGAGTGCTTAACCACCAAGTCACATCCCAGCCCTTTTTTTTCTTTTTTCTGTTTGTGAGATAGGGTCTCTCTAAATTGCTCAGGGCCTCACTAAATTGCTGAGGCTGGCCTTGAACTAAGTGTAGTCCTTCTGCCCCAGTCACTAGAGTTACAGGCATGCACTGGAAGCCCCACAGGGCCCTGCTTACTTCTTGTTTTTGAAAGAATTTTTTTTTTCTCAGGGAGAAGGTGGGAGGTACACCCTCCTGGTCCACCCCTTCCCAGCTTTGTGACCCTGGATGAGTTGCCAACTCCCTCTGAGTCTCACTCTTCTCCTCTGTAAGATGGGAATAACAAACACAGTCCATATCCAGTCATGGTGGTGCATGCCTGTAGTCCCAGCAGCTTGGAAGGCTAAGGCAGGAGGATGCCTGGGTGGTCCTCGGAGCTTGAGGCTGGAGGCTGGAGCATAGTGCCCAGGGTAAGAGTGGTAGTGATGGCATTGGAAAATGAGCAGGGCACTGAATACTTTCCTCTCCAGGGGAGAACCGGCAGGGGGGGGTGGTTATTTATGTTTTTTATTTTGCTGTGCTGATGATTGAACCCAGGGTTGCTGTTCCCCAGAACTACATCCCTGGCCCTTTAAAAAAAGTTTTACTTTGAGCCGGGCATGGTGGCGCACGCCTGTGATCCCAGCACTTGGGAGGCTGAGGCAGGAGGATCGCGAGTTCAAAGCCAGCCTCAGCAATGGCGAGGCACTTAGCAACTCAGTGAGACCCTGTCTCTAAATAAAATACAAAAAAGGGCTGGGGATGTGGCCCAGTGGTCCAGTGCCCCTGAGTTCAATCCCCAGTACAAAAAAAAAAAAAAAAAAAAGTTTTACTTTGAGATAGGATCTCATTGGCCTAGAACTTGCAATCCTCCTGCCTCAGCCTCTGGAGTAGCTGGGATTACAGGTGTGCACCACGACACCTGACTGACCTGACTCCTCTAAAGCTAGATATAACTTGTGGCAGGGCTTTTCACCCTTGACACTATTGACATTTTGGGCCACATAATTCTGTTGTTGGGGGCTGTCCTGTGTACTGTGGGATGTTTAGCAGCATCTTTGGCTCTACCCACAGATGATGGTGGCACCCCCCCTCCCCCATTGTGACAACCTAAAATGTCTGGAGACATTGCCAGATGCCCGCCCCCCCAGGCTCAGCTGCCCACGGTTGAGAATGGCTGGTTCGTGTCATCAATGTACTTAATTTTGACCATGTCCCCAACAACTGCTCCACAGGTTACAGAGACCATGGGTGTTTTTTTTTTTTTTTTTTTTTTTTTTTTTTGAAATATTTATTTATTTACTTTAGTTGTACACAATGCAATGCATTTATGTTTACGTGGTGCTGAGGATCAAACCCGGGCCGTGCACGTGCGAGGCGAGTGCCGCTGAGCCACAACCCCAGCCCCCGACCATGGGTGTTTGTAAATGTTTGTGCCTTTATTTGAGGATTTTTCTGGGCAGCATCAAGTCTAGAGTTGCTAGGTGCAATATTGTATTTAGGGCTCCTCTACAGTGTAGAAAGGGCTGGGGGCAATCTGAAGAGACAGGTAGAGGGCTTGTCAGAAGGTACATTTACATGGCAAGGACATTTAAAGAAAATTTAAATTGTGTTTGTTTATATAGGCTGAGGAGGGGGAGAAATGAGGCCTAAAATTAACCCTGATTTGATTGTTGCATACATTATCAAAATATCACACTGTACCTCATAAACATGTGCAGCTATTATATATCAATTACAGTTAAAAAAATATTGGGGAGGAGAAGGGTCACCAAAGCTCCCAGAAGCTTCTTTCTTCCTTACTTCCTTTCTTTCCTGTTTTTTTTTTTTTTTTTTTTTACTGGGAATTGAACCAGGGGCGCTTAACCACTGAGCCACATCCCCAGCCTTTTGAGACAGGGTCTTGCTAAGTTGCTGAGGGCTTCCTGCCTTAGCCTCCTAAGTTGCTGGGGTTATAGGCCTGAGCCACTGCACCTGGCTCCTAGCAACCACTTTCTTTTGGTGCAGCTGCTGAATGACAGGTAGACATTCTGATCTAACAGATATTGTACATTTGTGTTTGTGTGTGTGGTGCTGGGGATGGAACCAGGGCCTTGAACATGCTAGGCAGATGCTCTACCACTGAACTGCATGCCCTGCTTTGTACATTAATCCCTGAAATAGCTACTCTTCAAATCCTGTTAATAAAATGGGTCTTCTTTCCATGATGAAAGCATCATATGGCCCAAAGTAGAAATATCTGAAATGACAAGGTATCAAAGTGGAGGACATTAAAAATCCCAACAATGCTACCCACAGACAACTCTTCATTTTGGTATTTTTCCTGTCTTATTTTTTGAAGATGTAATTTAAAAAAATATGGTGGTAGTGTGTTTTGCAGCCCTTATTTTTCTCTTACCTATAAACTATTCCCCATGCCAGTAAAATTCTTACTAAATAATCCTGTTATAACATGGACCTTAAAGGTCTGAGTCAATACCCCATCCCCTTCTGTGGACAGATCTCTCACCAGGTGTTGGATGCAGGAGCCTGAGTTGGGCAGAGCTGAGTGGGGGTGCCTTCCTGGGTTTCTTCTCTGCTGACAACTCTGCCTTTGGAGGACCATTCATGTCAGGGACCAGAGACTCCTTCCCTGGTTGCCTGGCTCTGCTTGGTAACTGTTCAGTCAATGCTAGCTCCCATCCTGGCTCCTTTTCATTTAGTGGATCATTTCTGAGGCAGTTTGCAGGGTGTTATAAACACAGGCTTTTGGAGTTGGGAATGCCTGGGTTTTACCTCTCCTACCAGTATTTCTTAGAAGCTTAACAAATGAATTAAAGTGAGATTTTTTCCCTGCTAACCTTCTGTTTATTTTCCAAGTAGACAAGAGGAAGTGTCCCTATGCTATGTGATAGTATGACTACCAAATCTCTTTCGCTTGCTGATTAAAAAAAAAAAAAAATCTATTTATTGCTTTTAGTTGCATATAAAGCCTTTATTTTTATGTGGTGCTGAGGATGGAACCCAGGCCGCGTGCATGCTAGGTGAGCGCCCTACCACTGAGCCACAACCCCAGCCCTAATTTCTTTTTTATAAAACTACACACCCATTTGGGGCCTCATAGCCTCCAGGTAGGCAGGCATCAGCATCTAACTAGACTAATTCTAGAGCTTTATCTCCATAAGTGGCTTTTCTTTTCTTTTTTTTTTTTTTTGGCAGGGGTGGGGTGGGGAGGTGGGTACTAGAAATTGAACCCAGGGGCGCTTAACCAACTGAGCCACATCTCCAGTGTTTTTTTTTTTTTTGTGGTACCGGGGATTGAACTCAGAGGCACTCGTCCACTGGGCCACATCCCCAGCCCTTTTTTGTATTTTATTTAGAGACAGGGTCTCACTGAGTTGCTGAGTGCCTCGCCATTGCTGAGGCTGGCTTTGAACTTGGGATCCTCCTGCCTCAGCCTCCCAAAGTGCTGGGATTACAGGCATGCGCCACCGCGCCCAGCTTCCAGTGGTTTTTGAGACAGGGCCTCACTTAGTTGCTGAGATTGGCCTTGAATTTTGAGATCCTCTTGCCTCAGCCTCAGGAGTAGCTGGAATTACAGGCAAGTACCACCACACCTGGCCCAGGTTTGATTTTTCTAGCCTCTCATGCATGTGTCTAAAGGCACAGAGCTTTTTTTTTATTTTTTTTAATATTTATTTATTTGCTTTAGTTGTACACAATGCGTTTATTTGTACGTGGTGCTGAGGATCGAACCTGGGCGGTGCACATGCTAGGTGAGTGCTCTACCGCTGAGCCACAATCCCAGCCCCCCCGGCACAGAGCTTTTAAACCCATGGCCGAGCTAGCTATCTTCCAAGCTCATACTTCCTCACCATGCCTCTTGAAGGAAACTGAGAGAATTTGATAGTGGGTGTTTTTCATTGTCAAAAATTAAAAGTGCACACTAGAAGGCAGCGGGTGTATCCATGGCTGTCAAAGGTGTGACATCTTCTAGATTAATATATGACTTTAGACAATAAAGTCTTTCCAAGCCACTTAATGAGTTAAGTGGAATTCCCCAGCTAGAGGGGATTTATCTTTGCATGTCCTCTAAAGGTAGGCCCAGGGGGGAGGGGGGAGATGGGGTCCTGTGATTGCTACCTACAATTGGGGCTTTTCTTTTCTTGAGCGCTGGGGATGGACCTTGTGTATGGTAGGCAAGTGCTCTCTCCCACTGAGCTGCCTCTGCAGTACTGCTCCTGTTTTAAATGAAAGTTTAGGTAAGTCACATGGCTAGAAGAAGGAGTCAAAGCAGGGTGGTTGCCAGGCCCCTCCTGCCTTATCTAAGCAGATCCCCAATTGAAACAGTAATATGTTGACACAGAAGAGAGGCCAGAATTGTGTGGACATCAGACCGTCTATCTGAAGCTTCAAGTTCATTTTCACAAGAGCTGACTTGCCCTGCTTCCTGGAGGGGCCAAGCTGATGGAGAGCACCTGGCCAGGTGTCCTATGTTCCACACATACACACATGCCATTTGTGACCTGTTCTGTCCCAGCTTTGCTGGTTTCCCTGGCATTGACCCTGGAGTTTCTGCAGATCCCTGCTCTAACCCAGTCTCCCCACTCCTTCCAGGACCAGCAGAGGATGAATGCGAAAAGCTCCTGTGTAAGTGTGACGAGGAGATCGCTTACTGCCTAGCCAGGACGGAGTACAACTTGAAGTACCTCTTCTATCCCCAGTTTTTATGTAAGCAGGACTCACCCAAGTGTGACTGACTCACTGTTCATTTGCAAAAGGAAATAAAGCTCCCTTTCACTGATGAACAACAGAATTCAGTTTCTGCAGGAGGCAACTGAGGCCAAGTGATAAAGCTGAGTGAGCCTTGTGTTTGCCTTCCGGCCTGAACTCCGGACTGAGTCTGTTTGGCTTCCAGTTTGATGAAGGTCAAAAGTCCTGTTCCGTGGGCTAGGGTTGTGGCTCAGAGGTAGAGCGCTCGCCTAGCACATGGGCCGCCCTCACCACTACGTAAGAATAAAGGCATTGTGTACAACTAAAACAAATATATATATTAAAAAAAAAATGTCCTGTTTCTATTTTATAAAACCATGACTGTGTTGAGCTTGATATCATTTTCTGTGTCTCAATCTTTAAGAAAGGTGGGCTTTGTCTTCTCACTTGCTGCTGATGGCTGGTTGTCAAATGTACGCTAACACCTGCTAGGCACTTGGCCATGTTGTAGGCTCTCGGTTGGCAATAAACAAGATACCCAGGGGACACTCCCCCTTATGAAGTTCAAGTCTAGTAGTTGTTCGCTTAATAGAGTATTTCCCATCCCACTCCACCTTTAACAGTTTCCTGGAATCTGGGTGTGGTAGCACACACTGGTTGTCCCAGCCACAGGGGAGGACACACCCCAGGAGTCTGAGGCCAGCCTGGGACCCCATCTCTAAAATAAAATAAACATTATTTCCTGGGCTGGGGATTTAGTTCAGTTATGGTAGAGTGTTTGCCTAACATGCATAAGGCCCTGGGTTTGGTCCCCAGCATCTCTCACACACACACACACAAAATACATTAAAAAAAAGTTGTTTACTGATTTCCAAGGTAATACATGCTCATTTATTTGGGGCAGGGGAAGAAAAAGAAAGGAAAATACAGAGCAACAGAAAAAAAACCCCAAATCACTCTAATCCCCACATGGGGAATAACACTGTTAGTATTAGTGTGCTGTTCACTGGTCTTTTCTATAGTTTTTAAAAAAATAGTTGGCACTAATAAGGTTTGTGCCACGTCATTAAAACAAAACAAAAAGCCTTTTGGAAACCTCCTCTTGTATTAGACAATTCTTTTTTCTTTTTCTTTTTTGCAGTACTGGGGATTGAATGCAGGACCTCCAGCATGCTAGGCAAGGACTCTACCACTGAGCCACATCCCCAGTCCTTTTTCTTTTTTCTTTTTTGTGGTACCAGGATTGAACTCAGGGGCACTCACCCACTGGGCCATATCCCCAGCCCTTTTTTTGGTATTTTATTTGGAGACAGGGTCTCACTGAGTTGCTAAGTGCCTCACCATTGCTGAGGCTGGCTTTGAACTTGCGATCTTCCTGCCTCATTTATTTTTCCTTTTGAGACAGGACTTTGGGAAGTTGCCCAGGCTGGCCTGGAATTTCCAATTCTCCTGCCTCAGCCTCTTGGGTAGCCTAGATTACAACTGTGCACCACTGTACCTGACTAGATGCCACTGTATAGATGGCCAACTTTTGGAAATTAGAGTGTTTCCTGTTATAGTCAATCCCTGTGATGGGGATGCCTGAGAGCAAATATTCCTCCCAACCCTTTTTAATTTTTTCTTGGCCTGGATTTGGAAAAACCTAGCACTTCCAATCACAAGCTCTAAATATTTCACATGGACACCCAAGATGTGAGGGGCAGCCCTGATCTCAGCATGTCTGTCTCTGCTGGCACCAAGAAGCAAGTGCCCAGTCTCTCTGTTTGTTCTCAGTCAAGTCTTCCTTGTCCTCCCTCCCAGAGATCTGGTATTAACTCATCTGAGAAGGGGGTTTGGGAAGTGTGGGAGGCCAAGGGGTAGGGGCTGGGGGCGCTGGTCTGGGATTCTGGCAACCTGGGGCCAGCTGCACCCATGCCAAACAGCCCCCACTTTTTCAATGGGAAAGGGGAATAACAGCAACCCCACAGGGCCTGAGACCAGGGATGCACACCACGTGGGACCCAGGCCCAGGGAGCCCTCAGTGTCCCTGGCATTCAGAATGTAAAAAGGTAGTCAGGCAGTCAGTCCTGGGGCCTGATGAGCAAACAAGGAAGAACATTCTTCCTCTTTCCTCAGAAGACACCTTGCCTCAATGTGGGTCTGCATGAAGCCTGAGACTTAAGTAGGACCAGCAGATTATATTGAACAATATAATTTTGTGTTTCCTAAACAACCAGTTTTTTCCCATACAGAAGATTTATCTGTATAAAAATCTTTATTTCAAGTAATTTCTCTAAACTTTAAGATGCAAAGTTTGAGTTACATCTTCACTCCTGGGTAGGAAGGGTTAATGAATGGTTCATAGAGCCACGCACACACACTTTTGATGCAAATTTACCCCCGAGGCAGTCTCACACTTCACACCAGCTGTTTACACACTGAGGAAAACAAAGGCGCCCTTCCTCTCACTCCATGTGCACAATTACAGCACTTGGTATAATTACACCTGCTGCTCACATACCACAAGAGGACAATAAAGATTATACATTATACAGTGTGAGGTCAATTTATAAAATGTTTCCTTCAACTGAATGCAGAGTCTCTCCTGGATATTATACATTAAATTCTGAAAAACAAAATGAAACAAAACCCCAAAGCAATGCCTGTAAGCAGCCTGATGCAGCTTAACCTGAGGGGAACTCTGCTCTGTGCGCTGCCTTACAGCCCACTCAAGGCCCAGCTCAGAGAAAGGGATCCAAACTTTTGGTGATAACACCCCCCCAAAGAGAAAACAGACAAACAATAACAACAATGACAAAAAATAGTGAGGAAAAGCCGGCCATCATTGTAATCTCAAACTGAATAATTTTAGAGTCTTCCTCTGAAACCTAGCAACTACCCAACGAGACAGAATTGTTGATTGAATTCTGGGTTTTCCTTTTTTTTTTAAATGTGTAACTTTTTATGCCTATGACAAAAACCCTATCTCTGTCTTCCTAAACTTGATGTATAGGACAGGCCTGGCCCAAACAAGCCTGGTCTTGGCTCTGGGTACCTGTCATTAACTAAGGCAAGGGAGGGAGATGCCGATGTGGTGGCCTTCTGACATCACCCATACTGTGTCCTCTGAGGACCCCAAGTCCTGCCCCCAAGTCCTAAGCCACCCAGGTCCCTGTGAAGGGGGGCAGCTGTGTGCTGTGGAGGGAGGGGCTGCTGCTGTGGGGGCCACAGGCAGTCCTCTGTGCACTGGGGTGAGTCTGCTGCCAAGGTGTGCCACAGGCAGAGAAGAGAGGACCTGGTTGGAGCCTTTGTAATACAAAGCAGCACCTTGTTTTACCAGGGGTAGAAACAGGAAGTCTTTTCCTCCCTCACCTGCTGAAGCATCAGCTCAGGCATCAGGGAGACCCGAGGAGCCTCTCACAGCCTGGACAGTGCCAGTCACAACACTTGCGTTTCCAGCCGTCGGACTTCCTTGACCACAAGATCAATGTTAATGATTGGGTTGAAATACAGGGCCCAGTAAAACAAACAGTTGCACACAAATTGGGGAATGAGGGGCCAGAACATGGCCACAAAAAGCCCCTGCGTTGACACTTTCCAAAAATGGCTCCACATTCTCTGAGGCAGTGTCCTGAAAAGAAAAGAGAAATGGTTCAGGGCAGTTCAGGTGCTCAAGGGCTCAGACCTGGGTTGCTCTCTCCAGGTCCTGGCCCAGAGAGACCTTGTCTTCTGTCCCCAGGGCCTGAGACATACCTTGGCCACCCAACCCCTTTTTGGCTCCCAGGACACAGCCTATGGGTGCTTCCTCAGGGCACTGTTGCCTGGTCCCCACTCACACACCTGGAACCTGAGCTGCTCCATTGTCATCCCACTTCTATGTGTTTCTTTTCTTTCTTTCTTTTTTTTTTTTTGATACCAGGGATTGAACTCAGGGACACTCGACCACTGGGCCACATCCCCAGCCCTTTTTTGTATTTTATTTAGAGACAGGGTCTCACTGAGTTGCTAAGTGTCTCGTTATTGCTGAGGCTGGCTTGAACTCGCGATCCTCCTGCCTCAGCCTCCCAAGTGCTGGGATTACAGGCATGTGCCACTGTGCCCGGCTTCTATGTGTTTCTTAATACCTTCTTTGCTAGGCTGTAGGTTCTTAGTATAGACTGTTGTGTTTCTACCAAAAGATATGCAGGGTCCCACAGAGAGCCAGGGGTATAGCAGGGTCATAAATATGCATACTCTCTGCATATGAATAAATGAGTTTGCTAAATAAAAATCTAAGAGGGATTCTTGGTAGATTCCCAGAGCTATTTATTTGGCTGCTTCTGATTGATGATGTTGAGAATCCTGCAAGTCACAGGTGTCAAGATGAAAGGAACTGGCAGATGTGTTTCTTCTGTCTGCCCAGCAGCTGTCCCCTTCTGGAAACAGCTTTTGAGTTTTGCTTTGGGGATATCTCCCTCCCCTAGTTTCCTGTTCTGGGTGGACAGAGAGTGCTGGAGATTGCCTCAAGCATGCCACACAATCTACCACTGAGCCAAACCCCAGCCCTCCCTCCTCTATTCTTTCTATGTGGAATGGGTAAGGGTGGAACCAGCTACCAACTGTAGGGTAAACGCATGCCTGAGCCTGGACGGGGAAAGCCTGCATGTGAGATCCAGGATGGGCCAACCAGAGCAAAGGCACACGGGCCCTGAGATTTGTTAAAAGTGTCATGGGGTAAGAAGGGCTTCCATCCTACAAAGGCTGCTAAGCTGGTCCAACCAAAGTCTGGAGTAGCAAAAGGCTCTCACGTGAGAAGAGCCATGACAGGCTAAATTACAGGAAAGAATAGCACCAGGAGAGGGAGAGTCAGCCTGAGGATAGCAGCTGGGTCTCTGGCACCAATCCCACTTGCTGCCCTGAATGGGCATTTCCTTTTTAGTAAAGCCAATTTAGCCTAGTTTCTGTCACTTGCAACCAAGAATCTGACTCAGAGACTGTCTAGCCTAATGCTCTCATTTCTTGAATCAATCCAGAAGCTATTCTTAGTTGGTGGCAGAGCATGGTCAGAATGCACACCTACAGAATTCCCTAACAGATCTATATTTTACCATACTAGTGTTTTCCACAAAGGACCTTCTCTTCTCACTTGCTTATTCCTTAATTAGTAAAATACTGAAGCCATATATACATGCCATGGGAATTATAAGTATTATGGTTTGGATCTGGAACAGAATTAAAGACTCAGGTTGAAGGCTTGGTTTCAATGAAACAATGTTCAGAGATGGGTCTTTTGGGAAGTGATTGACTCATGAGCTCATCAATAGATTAATCCATTGATGGATTCATAGCTAAATGAACTATTGGAGGTGACAGAAACTATAGGAGATGGAACATGATTGTAGGGTGAGTCCTTGGTAGTCCATGCCCTTGGGGGCTACATCTTGGCCTGGCTCCCTCTTGTCCATGCCTCTCTCCCTCTGCTTCCTGGCTGCCGTAAGCTGAGCAGCTTTTCTCTGTCACACCCTTCCACCATGATGCTTCTGCCTCACCATGGGCCTGAGAGCAACGGAAAAAGCTGACTATGGACTGAAATCATGAGCCAAAATAAATCTTTCCTCCTTTAAGTTGTTTTTCTCTCTCAGGTATTTTGTCAAAGCCACAGAAAGTTGACTAACAACATGATTTGTTATTATGTGGGAATAAAATATATAGAAAACACTTTAACAATGAACACAAAGAACCTCCACCTCCTAAACACAGGTGATTTTCCTATTCACTGAGTATGCAGTATTTCTCAAACCAGAGTCTGAAGAATCTTTGTAGAAGTAAGTAATTTTTTCCCCCCTTTTCAAGTATGTGAAATACTTTGAAGATCTTTCCCTTACTTGTTATTCCTTTCCCACCCCTGTTGCTTCAACCCTCTTCTACACAGAAACACACTTACTTTAGCTCACTTCTTGACCAGATCCTCCAAAAAGAAAATAACTCCAAAACTGAGAGTAGCATGGCATTGACAATGAGAAACCGTGATGTCCAGTAGTGGACCTCTAGCCAGTCCCAGGCAAATTCAGCAATCAGCTGGTATGGGAGGAAGGAGTATTTGACAAGGAATTCCCTCCACTGTTTCCAAGTGGGCTCTCTCAGATCCTCAAAAAAGAACACACCAAGACACAAAAATCATGTGGACTGACTTTGATACGAGATTGATCAAGGAAGTTTATGTTTGTTAAAACATATGCATACATATGAACCTAACAATCTAAAATAATAATTTCAGGGCTGGGGTTGTGGCTCAGTGGTAGAGCGCTCGCCTGGCACATGCATGGCCCTGGATTCGATCCTCAGCACCACATTAAAAAAAAAAAAAAAGGTATTGTGTCCAACTACAACTAAAAAATAAACATTAAAAAATAATAATTTCAGTCATCAACTTCTCTTATAATAATAAACCTTAAATTAGATAATGTTACCAAAAAGGTTGATCTGGGATGCTTATTACATAACTGTGGAAGCTCAGAAGTTATATCTAGATAAGCATGTGTTATGGGCAATAGGGTTGAAATGAATTTAAATTAACCAGCATTTTACTCTTTTGTCACTGCATGGACAGCTCAAACCACTTCCTAACTTCGACATCTTAGCTATTGCAGAATGATGACAGATCAGGGAAATAAAAAACATACATCCACATACCTTAAGAAAGTAATTTTTTGGATTTGTGTGTGTTTTGCAATACTGGGGATTAAACTCAGAAATGCCTTACCATAGAGCTATACCCCCAGACCTTTTTATTTTGAGAGAGGGTTTAGTTAAGTTGCTGAGGCTGGCCCTGAACTTGTGATCCTCATGCCTCAGCCTCATGAGTTGCTGGAATTACAGGTGTGTGCCACTGCATGTGGCTAAGTTTTCAATTATAGACATTTGCAAATAAAAAAGATAGCTTGTTGGGCTGGGGTTGTGGCTCAGTGGTAGAGAGAGCACTTGCCTACCATGTGTGAGGCATTGGGTTCAATTCTCAGCACCACATAAAAATGAATAAAGGTATTGTGTCTATCTACAACTAAAAAAAAAAAAAAAAAAAAAAAAAAAAAAAAAAAAAGATAGCTTGCTTCCAAGCAGTGGTTGTTATAACTTGTTAAAAGGGAAACATTTTGGGGGCTGGGGTTGTGGCTCAGTGGTAGAGCACTCGCCTAGCACATGCATGGCCTGGGTTCGATCCTCAGCACCACATAAAAATAAAAGACATTGTGTACAACTAAGGCAAATAAATTAATATTAAAAAAAGGGGGGGACATTTTGGGGCTGGAGATATAGCTCAGTTGGTAGAATGTTTGCCTTGCATGCACAAGGCCCTGGGTTTGATCTCCAGCACACACACAAAAAAAGGGAAACATTTTATAATTTCTGTGCTCCAAGTTTGAGAGGTAACAGCTGGAAATTGGGTATAGAGGAAATACTGTGCAAATTCATTACTCAGGCTTTAAACTACATTTAAGGACTGGGGGGTAGCTCAGTCATAGCATGCACAAGACCATGGGCTAGATCCCTAGCACTCTAAAATACTCAAACAAAACAAAACCTAAGTTACCTTCAAAGCTGAAGTCACTTAGGTAACTGTAGTGTTTAAAAAGGTTCTTAGGAGATTTTTTTTTTTTTGTGGTACCGGGGACTGAACTCAGGGGCACTCGACCACTGGGTCATATCCCCAGACCTGTTTTGTATTTTATTAGAAGCAGGGTCTCACTGAGTTACTAAGTGCCTCGCCATTGCTGAGGCTGGCTTTGAACTCGCGATCCTCCTGCCTCAGCCTCCCAAAGTGCTGGGATTGATTACAGGCGTGCGCCACCGCGCCCGGCTTCTTTGGAGATTTTGAAATTCTGTTTTAATATTGGACTGGTGTGGATTATATATGACAATTTCTATACCCATGACACTTTTAATATAAACAGATCAGAAGAATTAGCCCAAGGGGAGCAAAGCAAATGAGTACTCTCAAATGACCAGCTAGACATGGAGAAATCACCCTAGTGAAAGGAGTTCTCTAACAACTCTGAAGGGTCCTGCAGGTGAAACAGAAGAAGTGGCCATCTTCAGGAGGGTCCTGAGTGGCCAGCTGACTCCCACCATCCTGCTGGGCGATGGCTTACTGTTCTGATGGCCTTAGAACAATAAGGCACATATGAATCTTGCCTTGTGGAAGGACAGGTGGTTACCTGTCAGGAGACAAGAAATGGCTTCTTCTTCTTCTTTTTTTTAAGAAATATTTTAAGTCCAGAGGATCGTTCCTCTGGCTATGCAATGCAAAAAACCAAATAGGCTTCTGGGTGTGGGCAAAGTCTTACTTTACTTTCTTTGGCAGGGGCTCTCCCTGCAAAATTCACTGAAGGCTAATTAGTGGTTGCTCTTCCATGACAGCCTACAGCCACAGCTCCGATTCCACTCCAGCACTCTGCAGACCTACCAGAAGCTTGGTGACGATGTCCTCCCCCCGGAGCTGTCTTCCTGCAGAGGGCAGATGGTATGGATGAAGGGCAGGAAGGTATCTGTGTAGTCAAACAGGTACAGGTACAGCAGACCAAGTCTCGGGGAGCTCTTGAGGGCATACAGCAGGAACAGGGACCTGCCTGGATTCACGGCCTGCAGAGGACAAGGCAGGCACAGGGTCATTACAACCACAGTGGCCAGCTCCCCACCTGTGCTCCTTCAGTGCTCTTGTGTCCTTTGCCATCAGCCTTTCTGTATGGTGTGCACAAACAATGGGTGAATAAATGGCAGGAAAAGGCCAAGTAATCCTTCTGTTGGGAAAGAGCCAATCTCTATTTGGGGCTGCTGAGAAGCTTAGAACACCTTTTGGGAAAGCGGTTTGGCAAAATATATCAGTCTTAAATGTTTAAGCTAACCAATCTGTAAGTCAGTACCACTTAATGAAAATAATCTTAACTAGAGAAGGCTTCATGTTTCATGTTGCACTGTGTGTTAATAGTGAAAACCACAGAAATCTGAGCCCTAAGGAAACCACGAGATACTATGCATGGAATTCAAACATTTATTGAAAAGTGAGTATGAGCCAGTCATGGTGGCACACGCCAGTAATCTCAGTGATTTGGGATTGGCAGGAGGATGGTGAGTACAAGGCCAGGCTCAGCAATTCAGCAAAACTGTTTCCAAATAAAAAATAAAAAAAGTATGAGATGCTTTAGGCAATGCTAACAAAATTAGGTAGAAAAAGACTCATGGGTATATAGCAAAATAATCTTGCTGGTGTTAGCACAAGGGCGGCAGGATAGCAGGGTCTTACTCAGGGATGTAGTCCCTTGCTGAGGAGCACCTGTTTTTTTTTTTTTTTTTCTTTTTTGGCACCAGGAATTGAACTCAGGGGCACTCAGCCACTGGGCCACATCCCCAGCCCTTTTTTGTATTTTATTAGAGACAGGGTCTCACTGAGTTGCTAAGTATCTCACCATTGCTGAAGCTGGCTTTGAACTTGCGATCCTCCTGCCTCAGCCTCCCAAGTGCTGGGATTACAGGTGTGTGCCACCACGCCGGCTGAGCACCTGGTTTTCAGCACACAGTCAATACATGTTTGTTGCATAAATAAACAAACAAAAAGGGATTTTAAACTATTCATTGGATAGACTAGGAGAAAAGAGAACAAACTGTAGTGCTAATTGTGTTTGATTATGGGGAATTTCCTTACTTTTGCAAATCTTTCAAAATTTTATTACAATGAATAAACATTTATTTTTTCCCAATTATAAAAATTAGTTCTTGGAGAAATGCATATTAAAACAACAGTAGAGACAACTGTACCACTATTAGAACGGAGAGTAGTAGTGGGAGGGTTTTCAAAGGGTCAGGAGGAAACTTTTGGGAATGATGGACATGTTTACCATTTTGATTGTGGTGATGATTTCACAACTTACTAAATCAAATATACTTAAAAAGGGCTGGTAGAGTGTCCCTGGGTTCTTGTTCTTCCCAGTACTTAGGTGAAGGTGGGGTAGGGAGAGATTCTCGTTAGAAATTCATACTAAAGCCGGGCGTGGTGGCGCACGCCTGTAATCCCAGCACTTTGGGAGGCTGAGGCAGGAGGATTGCAAGTTCAAAGCCAGCCTCAGCAATGGCGAGGCGCTTAGCAACTCAGTGAGACCCTGTCTCTAAATAAAATACAGAAAAGGGCTGGGGATGTGACCCAGTGGACGAGTGCCCCTGAGTTCAATCCCCGGTACCACAAAAAAAAAAAAAAAAAAAAAAATTCATACTAAAGTATTTAGGGATGAAATTATATGTTTGCATATGCTTAAATTGGGTATGAGTACATCCTTCCCACTATTTTTTTTTTTTTTTCTTTTTTAGGTACTGGGGATTGAACTCAGGGGCACTCGACCACTGAGCCACATCCCCAGCTGTATTTTGTATTTTATTTAGAGACAGGGCCTCACTGAGTTGCTTAGTGCCTTGCTTTTGCTGAGGCTGGCTTTGAACTTGCGATCCTTCTGCCTCAGCCTCCTGAGCCTGGGATTACAGGTGTGTGCAATCTTGCCCGGCCCCACTATTTTTGTATATATCTGAAATTTTCTAGTCAAACTTTATTTTTTTTTTTTTTTTTTGGTACTGGGGATTGAACCCAGAGGCACTTAACCACTCAGCCATATCCCCAGCCCCTTTTACACTTACACACACACACACACACACACACACACACACACCTATCTATATGTATCCATCTATCTATATATATGTATGTATACACACCTATCTATATGTATCTATCTATCTATATAGTATGTATTTTAGTTGTTAATGGGCCTTTATTTTACTGATTTATATGTGGTGCTGAGAATCGAACCCAGTGGCTCCCACATGCTAGGCAAGTGCTCTAGTACTAAGCTACAACGCAATCCCTCCCCAGCCTATTTTTATTTTTATTTATATATTTATTTTTTTGGTACCGGGGATTGAACTCAGGGGCACTCGACCACTGGGCCACATCCCCAGCCCTTTTTTGTATTTTTATTAGAGACAGGGTCTCACTGAGTTATTAAGTGCCTCGCCATTGCTGAGGCTGGCTTTGAACTCGCAATCCTCCTGCCTCATCCTCCCAAAGTCCTGGGATTACAGGCGTGCGCCACCGCACCCGGCTTATTTTTATTTTTTTAATATTCATTTATTTGTTTTAGTTGTACACAATGCCTTTATTTTTACATGGTGCTGAGAATCGAACCGGGGCTGTGCATGTGCTAGGCGAGCGCTCTACCACTGAGCCACAACCACAGCCCCTATTTTTATTTTGAGACAGGGCCTTGCTAAGTTGCTAAGGCTGGCTTTAAACTTGCAATCTTCCTGCTTCAGCTCCCAAGTTACTGGTATTACAGGCATGTGCCACTGTGTCTGGTAAGTGAAAGATTGAAAAAAAAAAAAATACAATTTGTCAAATGGCTGATTCCAGGTCTGGGGCAAAAAAGGTACAAGAATAACTGGAACATCCTGACGTATGAGAAAGGAAACTACTAAGGGATAATGAGGTCATGTCAAAAGGACTCTATAACAAATACCTTATATTTTGTTTTATTTTTATTTTTTTTGGTACCGGGGATTGAACTCAGGGGCACTACGACAACTGGACCACATCCCCAGCCCATTTTTGTATTTTATTAGAGACAGAATCTCACTGAGTTGCTGAGCACCTCTCCATTGCTGAGGCTGGCTTTGAACTTGCAATCCTCCTGCCTCAGCCTCCCAAGTGCTGGGATTACAGGTGTGTGCCACTGCGCCCGGCTATTTTATTTTATTGTTATTACTACTTTTGTGGTGCTGGGGAACCCAGGGCTTAATGCCTGTTAGGCTAGCACTCTACTACTGAGCTACATGCCAACTTTTTCTACCTGCCCACCCATGAAATGTTAATACCACAGGTAAACTATGTATCTATTTATGCACTGTCATGTAACACTGAGACTTTTTTAAAAAATACCTTTATTTTATTTATTTATTTTTATGTGGTGCTGAAGATCGAACCCAGGGCTGTGCATGTGCTAGGCGAGTGCTCTACTGCTGAGCCACAACCCCAGCCCACTGAGACTTTTTCATCTCCATATGAAACAGTTTTTGTCCCCCCCCCACGGGGCAACACTGCCCTTGCTGTGGATGTATGCTCTCAAGGAACACAGGTCCTGGGCATAAAGCCTGAATATGTACAGCCAGACCATGGTAAGTGCAAGAGAAAGGGAGATGCCGCAACCCGTTTGCAGCTCTGGTCTAAGTGTGAGTGCTGTACCCAAACAATCTAACTCTTGCCTACTTCCCATCAGATAAAAGATCCAAGCCGGGTGCAGTGGTGCATGCCTGTAATCCCAGCACTTGGGAGGCTGAGGCAGGAGGATCATGAGTTCAAAGCCAGCCTCAGCAATGGCGAGGCATGTAGCAACTCAGTGAGACCCTGTCTCTAATAAAATACAAAAAAGGGCTGGGGATGTGGCCCAGTGGTCGAGTGCCCGAGTTCAATCCCTGGTACCAAAAAAAAAAAAAAAAAAAAAAAAAAGAAAAAAAAAGATCCACCACCCTGGCACATGATATGACCACAGCACTAGAAATGGGAGCAGACTCATGGCATTCAGGATGAGCTAGGAGCGGAGGAATCCTGTTAATTGTCAAATGTCCACCTCAGGGAGGGATTGGGCAGCACAAAAGAGCCAAAGGAGCTGACTGAGAGTTAGATCCTCTTGCCTTCACACCAGGACCAAAATCAATTTCCCATTTGCTCTGGTTAATATTAAGAGCACCTGCCGGGCACGGTGGCACATGCATGTAATCTCAGCACTTGGGAGGCTGAGGCAGGAGGATCGAGAGTTCAAAGCCACCCTCAGCAATGATGAGGCACTTAGCAACTCAGTGAGATCCTGTCCCTAATAAAATAAAAAAAGGGCAGGGGATGTGGCCCAGTGGTCGAGTGTCCCTGAGTTCAATCCCCAGTACCAAAAAAAAAAAAAAAAAAAAAGCACCTGCACATATTTTAATTAGATGGTCACCACATGTTCATATTTAGGGGGTCAGAAATGTTCTGTCAGATATTAAAAGCCATGCTGGGACCAATATTGGCTACATAAAGTCCACAGTTTGACTTATTAGCTAAATTAATAGTTTATGATAAAATGAATTAATGAATTAGTTTATGACAAAAGTAGAGTTTTTTAAATTAAAAATATAAGACAGACTTTCCACCTCAGAAACTCCATACCTGTTCTTTAAATTAAAGTTTGAAATAAGTTTTAAAAAAAGGCAACAAATGCACGTAATAAACATATATATTTTTTCTTAAATGATGCAGAGATGTATTAACTGACAGAATTTGCCCTCCCATTTAGTCTTATACTCCAGACAAAGCCACCTTTAATAGTTTGGGGCTGGCGATGTAGCTCAGTGGTAGATGGCTTGCTTGGCATGCATGAAGCCCTGTGTTCCATTCTTAGCATCAAAAACAGAAAAATAGGGGCTGGGATTGTGGCTCAGCGGTAGAGTGCTCGCCTAGCACGTGCGCAGCTCGGGTTTAATCCTCAGCACCATGTAAAAATAAATAAAGGCATTGTGTACAACTAAAATAAATAAATGTTTAAAAAAAAACAGAAAAACAAAGTTTGTATATCCTTCTACATTTTTCTATCACATGCAAACATACATGTAGATATACATGCAGATATTTTCTAATGTGCTTTTTCTTTTAGTTACCAATGTAATTTGAACATTCTCTTCCTTCTTTTTTGGTGTTGCAGATAGAACCTAGGACCTCATGCATGCTAAGCTCTACTCAGGAGCCATGTCCCAGTTCTCCTTCCTCAGGATCTTGAATAGCTGTGACTCATTTAACCTATCCCTAATGATGGGGACTCAGGCTAATTCTAGGTGCTGCTAACCACTGATGCTGCATTGAACAACTTGTTGAGGTCATTTTACTAAGGAAGAAACAGGCACAGATAGTTGTGTGGGTACTTACTTGTGTTCCTACAGCTAGTATGTGCTTGGGGAGCTGATAAGCCCCAGAGCCTTGCACCTGATTGCTATGCTATGTTGCCTACACTCCAAATGCAGAGAAGTGAAATGCCCAGATCCAGACCAGGTGCAGTTTAAATTGTAATGTTAATGATAAAATCCCCCCAAGAGATTGCAAAAGTTCATAACCACCAGAACACAGAGTGCCTCTTTCTTCATATGAAATGTTCTCAACCTTGATAATGGCATAAGTGAAAAAAAGTCCAGGTCTTCTGACTGCTTCAATTTGCACTCTGTTCAACTATGAGCGAGTGTTTCCCTCTTAAGTTCATTGGCTATTAGCTACTTTTCTCTAATAAGTCTTTTTTAGGGTATGAGCTGGTAAATTCCAGATATACTGTACTGTACTTGCTTTACAGTATAGTAGTCACTAAATCCTGTCTGTAAAGAACCAGTTGGTATAGTTACATTGAAGATCAATTTCTCAGTGTCTAGTAAGGCTGAAGATGTGCATTACTTGTGACTTAATAATTCTGCTCCTCAGCATATATCATAAATTCCTGTACATAAGCCTAAGAACTCCCCAGGAGTGTTAGAGCAGCATTGCTTTTTTTTAAATTTTTTTTTTATTTTTTAGTTTTAGGTGGACACAATATCTTTATTTTATTTTCATGTGGTGCTGAGGATCAAACCCAGTGCCTCATGTGCACTAGGTAAGCACTTTACCACTGAACCACAACGCCAGCCCCCAGCACTGCTTCTAATAGCAAAAATGGAAATGCTTGCAGTGTCCATGCATAAATCACCACACATGTGACCAACGGAAGACTGCACAAAAGAGAAAAAGAGCGTGAACTAGAGTCACAGAAATGAAAGCTACTTGCAGAAGTGTCTGCTCAAAATTCATACCTCTTGCATTAAGATTAAAGCATGTAAAATAATGCTCCTGCTGCTTGTGGACACCACCATAGTAGACAGAAGGAAAACAGGCTCTGGAAAGATCCATGGCACCCTTTGCAAGAACACAGTTGCTCCTAGAGAGGGTGGGGTATTTAGGGACTTCAACTGTGTCTCTGACATTTTCTTTCTTAAGTTAAGCATTGGGTACATAGGTGATTGCTATGTTGTACTCTGTACTTTTTCAATTAAAAGAATAAATAGTATACCTTATATTCCCAGAGATTTTGAGGGGGCTTCACACCTAGTGCTTTGACACGCTCCAGCTCCATAAGGATGGCTCTTCTGTGGCTGCTGTTTTCTATGGTATATGGTGCCCTTGAAAATTCTTCCTCTGTCAAAGTTAAAAGCAATCTGTGGAGGGGTGGGGTAGATTTCTTTTGAGATTATATGCTGGAAGCAAATTTTCCACACCAAGTCCCACTTTATCAATACCAACACTTTAAGCTTAAATAGATGTAGTGCATTAATAACAGCAAATAACTGAATGACTACTACTTGCAAGTTACTATATAAAAACATTTACAAAATATTTTCATAAATCATTACTGATACAATTTTGGGGGAACTTTTTTTTTTTGGTACTGGGGATTGAACCCAGAGGTGCTTAACCAGTGAGCCACATCCCTAGCCCCTTTTTATATTTTATTTAGAGACAGAGTTTTGCTAAATTGCTTAGGGCTTCACTATGTTGCTGAAGCTGGCTTTGAATCTGTGATCCTTCTGCCTTAGCCTCCCCAGCCACTGGATTACAGGCGTGTGCCATCATTCCCAGTAGGAAAGGAATTCTTTTTTTTTTTTCTTCTTTTTTTTCTTTTTTGGTACCAGGGATTGAACTCAGGGGCACTCAACCACTGGGTCATATCCCCAGCCCTTTTTTGTATTTTTATTAGAGACAGGGTCTCACTGAGTTGCTAAGTGCCTTGCCATTGCTGAGGCTGGCTTTGAACTCGCGATCCTCCTGCCTCAGCCTCCCAAAGTGCTGGGATTACAGGCGTGCGCCACCGCGCCCGGTAGGAAAGGAATTCTTTTAAAAATTTTTAGTTGTAGATGTACGTAATACCTTTATTTTTTTATTTATACATGGTGCTGAGGATCGAACCTTGTGCACCTCATACATGCTAGACAAGAGCTCTACCACTGAGCTACAGCCCCAGCCTGGGAAACAAATTATTTATTTGTTTATTTTTTCAATGTTTTCATTTTTAGTTGTAAATGGACATAATACCTTTACTTTGTTTATTTATATATGGTGCTAAGGATCTAATGCGCTCTACCACTGAACTACACCCCAGCCTGGGAAACAAATTCTTAAAAATCAAATTAAAGTGACTCCAAAGAGAGTCAAGTGTCAAAAACTCAGTGATGGGGATGACTGATGTGGGAAGCGGGGCAACAGGGCAACCAGGCAGCCTGGCAGACAATATGCCTGAAACAGACAGTGGCTAGTACCATCAACGCGGGGTATTTACATAACACCCATACAGAGGGATGTATGTAAATAAATGAATGCACAAACAAACATAAACATAGGTCTATTTAGTACAATTGCATTTTTAGTTTAAGTAAGAAATAATATATTTATATATTTATATCTATATAAACATTGAAAAAAACCTGAGGGTGGGGTTGAGCTCAGTGGCACAGTACAAGGCTCAGCATGTACAAGACTCTACGTTCACTCCCTATCACCCCTCACTCTCCAAAAAAATTATGGTCAGATACCTAGCAATATATTAACAGCAGTTTTCTCTAAAGGATAGGATTACAAGGATATTTTATTTTCAATATCATATAATCCTATATTACCTTTTTAAAAATGTATGCTATTTTTATAATCAGGAAGCAACAAAGAAATTAAAATGTCACTGATATAAAACAGTATAGCCTCTGAGAAAAATAGTTTGAGAGTTCCTTAAAAAGGTAAAAACAGTTATCCTGTTATCCTATGACCCAGCCATTCCACTTGGGTATGGAAAATATATGTCCCCACAAAAACTTGCATATGGATCATCACGGCAGCAGTATTCATGATAGCCCAAAACAGAGTCAACTCCAATGTCCACTGACTGAAGAACAGATGAAGAAAATGTGGTCTATCCATACAGTAAAGCATATTTCAGTCATGAAAAGGAATAAAGCACTGATACATGCTACATCAGAGTGATCCTTGAAACATCATGCTGAGTGAAAAGCCAAACACAAAAGGCCACATATTCTATGACTTCATTTACATGAAAAGTTCAAAAAAGGCAAATCCATTTTTGGAGACAGAAAGTTGAATGGCGTTTTCCAGGGGCTTTGGGAGGGAGAAATAAGGATTGTCACTGAAGTGTAGGAGCTTTCTTTCTTTCTTTTATTTTTTTTTTAAAACTGGTGAACCTTTATTTTATTTATTTGTATATGGTGCCAAGAATTGAACCCAGTAGTGCCTCACACATGCTAGGCAAGTGCTCTACCACTGAGTCACAATCCTAGCCCCAGGAGCTTTCTTTTTGGGGTCAGAAAATGTTCTAAAACTATACAGTCATGATAGTTAAACCTATCTGTGAATATATGAAAAACTACCAACTGTATTATATTCACTTCAAATGGGTAAATTTTATGACGTGTATTTAATCTCAATGAGGCTTTTCTTTTGGTACTGGGGATTAAACTCAGGGTCACTCAACCACTGAGCCACATCCGTAGCCCTATTTTGTATTTTATTTAGAGACAGGGTCTCACTGAGTTGCTCAGCAACACTGGCTTTGATCCTCCTGGCTCAGCCTCCCGAGCCACTGGGATTATAGGTGTGTGCCACCGCACCCGGCTTCAATGAAGCTTTTGACAAAAATGTCCATGGTGTATCAGAAAATATGCTCCTCACCTTCCATTCACTCTTTCAGACAAAAACCTGTCTCTGTAGAGAGAGGCCCACGGGCCCAGCTGCTCCAGCCAGAGGACAACTTCTTCCGCCGTCCATTTGGCCACAGCCTTGTGGACCAGGAGGTCATGTTCAGATTCCCTGCTGCTCCAGTGATACACGAGCAGGACCACCTAGGAAAGGGACAGGGACCTTAGCACAAGGAGAACCTGAGAGGCCAGTTTCTGAATGTGTGAGCGCAGGACAGGGCTGGCAGGGGAGCCTGAAGTAATGATGCCAGCTGCATACAAGGAAGAGAAGCAATGCCACCACCAAGGAGAAACTGGAGGGCAAAACTGTCCGTGGACTTATGTCTCTACTCACTGCGGGGCAGTGAGGGAACAGGGGTCAGAACAGGACTAAGTTCAGGGTGCCCAGAAGCAGACACACCCTTGCCTCATCAGCAAAACTGACTTGTGATGCTGGGCATGGTGGCGCACGCCTATAATCCCAGCACTTGGGAGGCCTAGGCAGGAGGACCGCGAGTTCAAAGCCAGCCTCAGCAATGGCGAGGCACTTAGCAACTCAGTGAGACCCTGTCTCTAATAAAACACAAAGAAGGGCTGGGGATGTGGCCCAGGGTCGAGTGCCCTTGAGTTCAATCCCCGGTACAAAAAAACAAAACAAAACAAAACAAAAACAACAACCCGACTTGTGTCTTTTCTTTCTTTTTTTTTTAAAATATTTATTTATTTACTTTTAGTTGTACACAATGCATTTATTTGTACGTGGTGCTGAGGATCGAACCCGGGTCGCGCACGTGCTAGCTGAGCGCTCTACTGCTGAGCCACAATCCCAGCCACCCGACTTGTGTCTTTTCTATAGGAAGAACATTTAGGTCTTTGCAACACAGAACTTAAAAATACTTACAACTGCCTCATCCAGCCAGATGTGGTCTCAAACTCCAGTTTTGCCACCTTTTTGCCCTGTTTTTTCAGCTGTTGCAGAGGTCATGAGGAGGACTGAACAGCACAGAGCTAACAGTTACCAGGCACATTATGTGGCCTACTTGAGTAAGCAACATTCCTGAAGAAATCACATGGCCCAGCAGGTTTCAATGTACACAGTGAGTCACACACAGGCACGTCATCAATGGTTTATGAGAGATCAACAGAACTGACTGCAGTGGAAATGGGGGTTGGGGAAACAGAGAAACAGAGACAGACTTACTGCCACTCCAGTTAAAGCTGTGAGCACTCCAGAAAAGAACCCCCCTCCTCTCTGCTGATTCATTCGGCCCATGTTGGGAGTTAAAGGAATCTGATCATTCCCGTATTTTTGAAAGGCTGCGAGACTTTGGACTATGTCATTGTTCTGTCGAATGTCTTCAAATCTCATTCTAATAGCATCAGGAAATAACTTTTCAATGGCATCCCTATGAAGAAGAGAGGAAAATCACAAGAAAAGTGTTTGATGAAATTAAATATAATGATGAAATTAAATATAAGGCCAAAATAAAACTAATAGTCACATTTAATAATGATCAGAACACTAGAAACAAGGTTGAATAGGCGGATTTTTATATTTATTTAAATTAAATAGTGTTGAATGGCCGGATACGGTGGCACATGCTTGTAATCCCAGGGACTCAGGAGGCTCAGGCAGAAGGATCACCAAGTTCAAGGCCAGCCTGGGCAATTTAGTGAGACAGTGTCTCAAAAAATTAAAAAGAGGACTAGCTTAGTGGTAAAGGACTAGCTCAGGGAATCCAGCTCATTGGAAAGCCTTCCTGGGTTCAATTACCAATATCCTCCAAAAATCAAAGACAAATAAAGCAAAACAACAACAACAACAACAACAACAAAACCCAGTGGCTGGGTACAGTGGCACACACCTGTAATCCCAGCTACTTGGAGGCTGAGGCAGGAGGATCATAAATTCCAGGCTAGCCTTAGCAATTTAGTAAGACCCTGTCTCAAAATAAAAAGGGCTGAGATGTAGCTAAGTGGTAGAATGCCCATGGCCCATGGGTTCAATTGCTAGTACTACAAGGACAAAAAGAAAGACAGAAAAAAAAAAAAATCTATAAGTCTGCTTTTAGGGAAATAGGTAAATAAACTATGGCATGAATTTTATGTAGTTTTATAAATGAATCTATTAGCTCTCTTGGTGTTAAGGTAGACAAATTTGAGACATACATAACATTGAATAAAAACAGTATGCTGAAGAACCACCCAAATAGTATACCATTGAAGTGAGAAAATATTTGTATTGTCTATTAGCACATACGTGTTTAAAAGTATTTTCTTTTTTGTTGTTGTTGGGCTGGGGATTGAACCAGGGCCTTATGCATGTGAGGCAAGCATTCTACCAACTGAGCTATATCCCCAGCCCCAAAAGTATTTTTAAAAATATGAAAGAAACCACAGCAAAGTTAACTGAAATTACTCTGGGGAAAAAGAAGGAAGGGTCTAAAATGGGGGAGGAAAGGCCAAAGGGGTCTTTGGCTTGATCAATAACATTCCAATCTTTCTCTGTTTAAAAGAAAATAAGCTGGGCGCGGTGGCGCACGCCTGTAATCCCAGTACTTGGGAGGTGGAGGCAGGAGGATCGCGAGTTCAAAGCCAGCCTCAGCAATGGTGAGGTACTTAGCAACTCAGTGAGACCCTGTCTCTAATAAAATACAAAAAAAAGGGCTGGGGATGTGGCCCAGTGGTCGAGTGCCCCTGAGTTCAATCCCCAGTACCAAAAAATAAATAAATAAAAAAATAAGTAAATAAAAGAAAACAATAGGGGCTCTGAACAGCACAGAGCTAACAGTTACCAGGTACATTATGTGGCCTACTTGAGTAAGCAACATCCTTCTATTTCAGATTAACCTTTAGGTAAAGCAAAGCTGACAGGGAAAAAAAAAAGAGGATGTGGGGTTAATGATTTCTTGAAGGCCTCATAGGACTTTATCACTGTACAGACGTAGCAAAGAACCAGCTACCTGAAAGGTCCTCTGATTGGCCATGTGTGAGAAACTCTATTAATGTGATGATGGTCACAGAGTTTATTTAAAGATTATGAAAATCAGTATCAGTTATTCATAATTGTACAGTGTCACCATTTTGTCTATTAGGATGTTCTCAGTGATAAAAAAAAAATCAGTAAGTATTATATAACTAACATAGGACTACAAGCAATGGTGTGATAACCAGAATTTATTTCATTTCTTCATTCAAAATAAATATAAACTAAGCTAGGCAGTAACTCTGAAAGGCAGAGGCAGGATAGTAAATTCAAGGTCAGCCTCGGCAGTTTAGTGAGACCCTGTCTCAAAATTAAAGATAAATAAATAAATAGATAAATAGAAAGATGAATGAATCAATGAATATATAAATAAATAAATAAATAGGAGGAGAGCTGGGAATGTGCAATAACGGATAAGCCAATGACAGTCAGCTGTGTAGATGGGAATTTGGATTTTCAGATCCTGAGCTCCCTAACTCACATTCTAGCAGATTCAGAATGACCACCATGGACAGCTCCAAGCCTGCAGGCCAGCTGCCACTAAGAAGCCACACTGCATAAGATGTGCTATCCAGGCAATTCTGCCATACCTGAGGAGAATGTTGACTTTGGGGAAACCTTCCCATTTTTCTCTGCATTCTGGACACTCTGTTTTCTTGGAAGACACCCACCATAAAGCAAGGCAGTGCCGGCAGAAGCTGTGCCCACAGTTCAAGGTGGTGGGGTTAATCAGGATGTCATAACAGCAATGGCAGGAAAATTCACTAACGGAAATCTGAGGGCCTGTGCTTTTGAGAGGGTCATCTTCTTCCAGGCCCACTGTGGTGGCATCATTTTTCTGAGGCTCTTCCATCTTTCAGCAAATTCTGGGACCCACAAACATAGAAAACTTCAGACTTTGGAGATGGCAGCAAGGCATCATTAAATCTAGGGGAGAAAAAGCAGTAAAAATACAACAAACAATAGTTGTTGGAGGTTACTGTCACTGTATTAAAGCTCTAATTTTTGCTTTTATTTTACTTATTTTTTTTGCAGTGCTGGGGCTTGAATCCTGAGCCTTGCTCATGATAGACAAATAATCTATCACTGACCTATATACCTTTAGCTCAAAGCTCCAAGTTTTACATTTTTGGGGATGCTGGGAATTGAGCCCAGGTCTTTAACATGTTAGGTACGTACTCTGCCACGGAACTATATTTTCTGTTGTATTCATCATAAATTTCAACACGAGATGAGTAAAACAGTATAGTTGGGGCTGGAGCACAGAACTCCTTTTACTAATAATGTCCTTTCAAAATGCAGGGTTTTTTTTTTTTAAATATTTATTTATTTGCTTTAGTTGTATACAATGTGTTTTTAGTTTTACGTGGTGCTGAGAATCGAACCTGGGCTGCGCATGTGCTAGGCGAGTGCTCTACCGCTGAGCCACAATCCCAGCCCGCAGGGTGTCTTTTTGCCTCAGCATTCTCAGCTCCTCCATCATCCCATCCAACACTCTCTCTTTTGTTGGGAGGGTGCTGAGGATTGAATCCCGGGGCACTTGACCACTGAGTACATCCCAGTCCATTTTATTTTGAGACAGGGTCTCAAGAAGTTGCCCACATGCAACTTGCATGCACTGGGATTACCTGTCTGGCTTCCTCAGGATTCCAATTAAATTTCTAAAGTCCTTTCTATCTGTATGATTTTCAATAAACTAGTTTCTTGGTCCAATAAAATGTCTAGAGCTGGGAACAACAGAGCTACATCAAGTAAATGAAACATTTTGTCTACAACAACCTGCCTTTCTATTAGGCAATTATTATTTCATAAATACTTGATTCCAGGGGCTTTAACTGGAGCAACCCCAGGGAGGAAGTGAAGCCTTGTTTTCAGGTGCTCTGTGCCAGGCCAACTTCCCCATGATTTGATATCCCCCTTTCCCCCAAATCAAGCAGAACATGTGTACTGTGCCCTCTGGAATCTGTCAGTTTGGTGCCATAGAAACACACAAATGTTGCAAAATATGCAAACGTCAAAGGACCATTCTCTTTTCATGCTCACCTGGAGATCCCATGAAGCACGAAAGCAAAGGCCTTGGAGTTAGAACCTCAACTCCCCAGCTCTGTCTCTGCATGAGTGACTGAGCTCTCTGAGCCGTTTCCTCAACTGTGGAACAGTGGCTAACAGTTCAGGGACTCTCAAGCCTTCTATGAGGACTAGACAGTAAAGAAAAGAGGCTAGGATGGCATATGGTAGAAACTGAGGCTAAAGAAATGATTGTTCTTACTCTTTCTGGTGTTATGGTAAGAGTTTCTTCCTATCATTATTGTGGTCTAAATTATTATTTTTAATTGATTTTTAGTTATACATGACTATAGAATCCATTTGATAAAATTATACATGCATAGATTATGTCTTATTTTAATTCAAACCCCATTCTTGTGGATGTACACAATGGTGGGATTCACTTAGGTATTTTCATATATGTACATAGGAAAATTATGTCAGATTCATTCCACTGTCTTTCCTATTCCTATCTCCCTTCCCTTCCTTCCCCTTTATGTTTAATCTACTCTGTTCAATCTCATTATTGCGAAGAGAAAGAATAGATATCATTCTACACCACCCACACTGGCCACTTCAAGCTTTGGAAGTATAGTGGTTAAGAACGCATGCCCGGGATGGGGTTGTGGCTTAGCGGTAGAGTGCTAGCACGTGTAAGGCCCTGGGTTCAATCCTCAGCATCGCATAAAAATAGATAAATAGAATAAAGGTATTGTGTCCAACTACAACTAAAAAATAAACATTAAAAAAAAAAAGGAACACAGGTCCTAGTTGGATGCAATGGTGTATACCGGTAGTCCCAGGATGCTGAGGCAGGAGGATCAATAGTTCAAAGTCAGCCTCAGCAACTTAGTGAGGCCCTAAGCAACTCAGTGAGACCCTGTCGCTAAATAAATAAAACCCAAAAAAGGCCTGAGGATGTGGCTCAGTGGTTAAGCACCTCTGGGTTCAATTCTCAGTACCAAAAAACAAACGAACGAACAAAAAAACCTTTGCAATTATCCTCCTGCCTCAGCCTCCTGAGTTGCTGGGATTATAGGTGTGTGCCACTGTGCCCAGCTACTGAACTATATTAAATTATAATGTGTCCCTTTTATAATAACCACAATAACATTGTAGAAAGCACGTTATATAGCTTTAGGTCAAATACTAATGGGAGATTTCAACTAGAGAATAAACACAAATACATTTTAAACTCAGTATTAGATATGGGATAGAAGTCTCTCATTCAGCACTAAAAAGGTAAATACCTAAGGTACTTATAAATTTAAGATATAAATAAATTTGCTCAATAAATGATGATAGTAAAGAGGGCCCAACCTTCTGTACACACCCATTAAAAATTTTGGAAGAGAGTCTTAAATAATAAACATTTTTGACAAATTCTAGATTTACACACACACACATATCAGATAAATTGCTGCCATTATATGACATACCATATGCTGGACAATCATATTGTCTCATTATTCACGTTTAGAAACATTTAAAAATTTTCTAAGTGCTTCCCTTTGGGCAGCCTCTTCAAACTGCTAAGGAAGTGGAAGATATCTCATAAAGGTTTTTTAAATAGAGAATTATTTTGGTAAAGTAGTTCCTTTATTGTACTAATATTGGTAAAAGAACTACCACATGGAGAACATTATCATAGGAGTTAATAATCAAGAGAACACTATTCCTTGGGCTGGGTACTGGGCCAGGTCCTTGAGATATACATAGGAGCATGTGTGATTTGTGTCAGAGGGATGGCAGAGACTTCTGGGTGAGGGCTGTGCAAGGGCTGGGCCTGCTTAGGGCACTGATTGTGTCTTTACTGAAAGCAGGAGGGACACAGCTGAGCTCCAGGGCTGCTGCAGCGTCTCTTGTGCCAGTAGTTAACCAGAGGTAGGCAGATGGGAGAGAGACCAGTGAAGCTGCACTTCAGGAGGATAAATCTCATTGAGAAGGAAAGTGGGCCCGGAAACAAAGAGAACAATGAGGGACAAGTTAGAAATGAGGTGTTACCACTTCTGGTACAAGGCAGCGTAAAAAGAAAACACAGGGGCTGCGGATGTAGCCCATGGGTAGAACACTAGTGTAGCATGTGCAAGGCCCTGGGTTCCATCCCTAGTACCAATAAAAGCCCAAACCAAAAGGAAAAGAAAAAAGAAAGGGATAAATCTATTCAAGAAAATAATTTATGGGCTTTAGTGACTAGAGAGAAAGAATGGTGACAAGTTTCAGACTAGGTAGAGAAAGAATGGGGCCACATCCCCAGACAGGGTCTCAGAGTTTAAGTGCAGAACTGAGGGCCTCAGATTAAAAAAAACTGTACTTCTGATAGAAATTCAGTTAATGTAAACAAATGGTGTCAGTCTTGGAAATGTAACTTGAATTTTAGAACTAAGTTGAGAGTTTGAGGTAATTACAAGACCCTAGAGATACAAAACTGCAATTGGGAATGAGAATGAGACTATGAATATCAGCCACTTGGCAGAGAATTATAAACAATGTACACTGAAATTCATTTCTCATGAAGTACCCTTTTAAAATCTAGAATACACCAGCAGTTCCTCACCTTCCGGATCTGCAAGTTTATTTTTTATGTGGGAAAACAAATCCCACACTGACATTAAAGGTATACTTTATAAGTTTTATTTTGCAAAGCTGGGAGTGGCCATTAACTGTTTTCTAAATGCAAAGGAGAAACTGCACCGACTTTGATTTCTTCTGAGGAGTTCTGCTAGTTTCGTTTTACCATAAACACAAAAACTGAAAGCTAACAGAGAAAAAGTACACATCCTTCATCAAACTCAGCTGCTTTTTCCTGCTCCTTCTGTCTGGACGATTTGGAGGTATTTCTACTAATGAAAGAAAGCAGTACTTTCAAGAGGAGGAGAGGGCCTCTTAGTGATAAAATCTAGCTTGAACACTAGAGTTACAAGCTGTTGTGTTCTGACTTGGGTAAACATACCCCCGTGCCTTGGCAGTGCTTAAAGGCCTCTTTGAGGAGAAGGTCCGTGCCCCTGGGGATGTTTACAGCTGTTTCTGCAAATGTGAGCAGTGTGGCAGCAGGCTGTAGTCCTTCCTGAGTTCTTTCACAAGAAGCATGTTTTAAAATGCTACTCTCGGGGGCTGGGGTTGTGGCTCAGCAGCAGAGCGCTCGCCTCGCGCATGCGCAGCCCGGGTTCGATCCTCAGCACCACGTAAACATAAAATGCATTGCATTGTGTACAACTAAAGTAAATAAATAAGTATTTTTAAAAAATGCTACTCTCCGCTGCTGTTTTTCTCCTGTCTTCCCTTTGTCTCAAAGTCCTTGGAGAAGACTGGGGAGACTTGGGTAGGACTGGGAGAAAGAGAACCATCCCATTCCCACCCCTGTGGGTCCTAGTCACATGGACACACTGCAGCATTAACCACCTAGGGCAAAACTAATGTGTAGGATTCCTGAGTTTGGGAAAGTCTACAAAACAAGAAACTGAAGCAAGTTTCACATGCTAGACTGAACACCACAGAACAGCAGGAAAACCTCAATTCTTATGAGACCAAGCCACTCAAAAGAGCCAGGGTTTCTGAATGACATGTTGGGTCCTTATTTGAAGCCCAAGAGCTCTTTAGGTTTGACTTCCATGCCCCACCTGTGCGCAAGGCATTCCCTTGGCTGGCAATCTGGAGATTTTAGTAGGCTCTCAGAAGGGACCAAGACACAGATTAAGTTAAGAATTATTGACATTCCCTGTGATAAAAGGTTCCTAACACACTACCCTCTCCTGCCTCTTGAAGTGGTTACAATGGACCAGGTAAGTCTTTCACAGTGATGCAGCACTACTGCCAGGGGCATCATCCTCTGTGTCCCAGACAGTCTCCCACCAGTAGCCACCAATGGCCTGGGACAGAGTTCATCCTGTAAGCAGCTTTCTTTCATGGGGTGTTCTCTTTTTCTTTTTTGAAGACAGGGTCTCATTGTGATGCCCAGGATGGCTTCCCTGGGTTTAAGTTATTCTTGACCTCAGCCTCCTAAGTACTGGGACTACAGGTGTGTGCCATCAAGCCTGGCTCCTTATTTTTTAACTGAATTTGGTACTAACAATTAAAAAAAACTGGTTCCATATGTCAGAAGACTGACAATGCTGGTCTTGTTCTGCATGATGGAATCAGTCAAAGCGGAGAAACTCTGGTCCCTCCATCAGGGCACGGCAGTTGTGGTGGCTCCACTTCCCTCCTGTCTATCTTGGTTCTGTCACTTGCCTGACCCTTGAGTTTTTGTCCCCTCTCCATAATGTGCTGCCTTCAGAGTCGATGGATGGTACATGACTCTTTCTGGGCTAACTGGCTTTAGACCAGTCAGCTTTTGGAATTGTCAGTTCATATTTTTCCTGTCTTCATCTGTTGTCAGCTTGTGACTTACGTTTGAGACAATGGCTGCCAATGACATCTTTCATGCCTTTTTCTAAATTACCACTTTGATTCTACTTTGGAGCCAGAGGCCAGAAAACCCTGCTCTGTAGATTGTGTGTGAAAGGCGCTGAATGAAGTGGGGGCAGGAACCTGGTCTAAAAACCCTCGATCTGCTTCACTCTCAGCCCCAGAGTGCAGTCTCTGATGATTTGGGCCCTTCCAAGCTATCCATCAACATGACCTTTTCTATGTTTTCCCAAAGGCATACCTGACAAGGTACAATTACCTGAAAATCTGTGAAAGAAAAGGCTAGAATACACATGATCTCCCAGTAATGCTACGTAACCAGGGAACTGGGACCAAGTTGGCTGTTTTCCCTTGGAAGGAAAGTTGTTTTCCCTGGCTTGCTCGTATGTTCATCCCCAGGTTTATTTGGAAGGCTCTTATCCCAAAGGAAGTGGTGGCACTGTTGTTACCTATCTGCTTCTTTAGTCACTCATTAAGGAAAGTCATTACCATTTTGGAAAGTCAATTAGCACAATAATTTTTACTGTACTTTTCAAAGAAGAATGCACCAGTTCTGAGTTTAAGTCAACATTTTTTTTTATACCTGAACTTATAAAGATTGCATTATGTAACAATTGTTAACTTCTTTTAAGAGCTAACTTAGTGGGGTTCTGGTCTAAACAATATAATCTCAAACATTTCTTTACAAAGATGTTCAGTGCATTAATAAAAAGATTTTGTTCTGGGGACGTGGCTCAGTGGCAGAGCACTTGCTTAGCATGCTCAAAGTCCTGGGTTTGATCTCCAGCACCACACACAAAACAAAAAAGGAAAAAAAAATTGGCTTCTGTGGGCTTCTAGTTACATATTACCTCACAACCAGAGAATAATGACAATTGTTAATATTTATTGAGCCCCATAATTTGAAAGGCATAATCCTACAGGATAAGTATCACTACCATTTCCATATTTCCTTTTTTTTTTTTTTTTTGTGGTGCTAGGGATCGAACCCAGGGCCTTGTGTATGTGAAGCAAGCACTCTGCCAACTGAGCTATATCCCCAGCTCTATTTCCATTTTTTTTTTTTTTTTTTTTTTTTTTTTTTTTTTTGTGGTACCGGGGATTGAACTCAGGGGCACTCGACCACTGGGTCATATCCCCAGACCTTTTTTTGTATTTTATTTAGAGACAGGGGTCTCACTGAGTTGCTAAGTGCCTCGCCATTGCTGAGGCTGGCTTTGAACTCGCGATCCTCCTGCCTCAGCCTCCCAAAGTGCTGGGATTACAGGCGTGCGCCACCACGCCCGGCTGCTAAGTCAGTTTTAAATCATGGTCTGACTTATATCCTTCACTAGCCAATGCAGTATTAATGACAGTTATTAGTTCAAGGGACTCATTTATTCCTTTTCCATCTAGGCCTTATCAGAGAGCTGCTACTGCACAGTTGAGAAAAACAAAGTAGAGAAAACAAACAAGGACTTGACAAAACTGTGGCTGTTAGGGTTAGCAGGCTGTTCTATGCAGAAACATTTATAATAGAAACAGGAGGAGGGTGGGTGGGGGAACTACTATTTCTGGCACTCTAGGTCCATTCCTGGGGACACCACTATAAACAGGGGTGGAATACTTCAGACATTATTAAATGTCTAAAGAGTGCCAACCCATTGCTAGTGACAATAAAATAAAGATAAAATAAATGTGCCCAAATGTAAGTAAGGTAAGGGTCAGAAATGGCAATTAGAAGGCCGGTGTGGTGGTGCACGCTTGTAATCCCAGTTACTGGGAAGGCTGAGGCAGGAGGATCACAAGTTCAAGGTCAGCCTCAGCAACTTAGTGAGACCCTGTCTCAAAATATAAAACAAAAGGGCTGAGGATGTGGCTTGGGGGTTAAGCACCCTTTGGTTTAATCCCTAGTGCCAAAGGGAAGGAATGAAGGGAGGGAGGGAGGGAGGGAGGGAAGGAGGTGGGTGTGAGGGAGGAATGAATAAGTAAGTAAGTGAAGAAGTGGCAATAAGAGAATATTATTATGTGTATTTCCTGCAGGCAGCAGAACTGGTTCTTCCATTAATACAAGAGATGCATTAAACCTTGTATGTTTCTAATTCCAAAAAGATTTTCTTTCAGGACGGGGTCAGAAATCACTAGGCCAAACAGAGCTAGCTCCTTTGGATGTTGACATGCTGCCTGAACTGTGAAGCCATGTGATTTATTGCCTTGAGTGGGATTGGGCAAGATGAGGGCAGACTGAGAAAGGTTATCTTGGCTCTCTCTGTGCCTGTATTCTTGAGTTAGGTGGCATATAATCAAGGACCTCTCCAGTAACAAAATCCTGTGGATGGTCAACAACTCCGAAAGGTATGAAAACTACTGTGGCTACCAAGTAACACATATGTTAACTCTAGGTTTAAAAATATTCTGTTACAACTCACATAACCATGCAACCTTTAAAAAACAATATTCAACCTTTTCACATTCAGCTCACCGCTACACTCTTTTTTAAAAAATGTGTTCTTTTTAGATATACATGACAGTTGAGTGTATTTTGACATATTATACATACATGGAGTATAACTTATTCTCATTAGGATCCCATCTTGTGGTTGTACACAATGTAGGATTTCACCAGTACTGCTACACTTTTTTTTTTCAATTATTTATTTGTTTTCATTGTACACAATGCCTTTATTCTTATGTGGTGCTGAGGGTCGAACCCAGGCCGCGCATGTGCTAGGCTAGCACTCTGCCACTGAGCCACAACCCTAGCCCCTATTGCTACACTTTTTACAGAGTACTGTTTCAGCCCTGTCTTTGCCTCCCCAACCAAATCCTGGCTCCTTGAGGTCAGGAACAAAACCACAGAATTCTATCATTATACCTGACAGCAGCTGGCACAAAGCTAGACTCTAGTTATTTGCAGCTGAAAATTAAATCAACAAATAGTTGGGGGCTGAAGGTGTAGCTGAGTGTTAGATTGCTTGCCTAGCATACACCAGGTCATGGGTTCGATTTCCAGCATTCCAATACATAAAGAAACAAAAGAGGCCAGGCACGGTGGTGCATGCCTATAATCCCAACACTTGGGAGGCTGAGGCAGGAGGCTCTCCAGCCTCAGCAATGGCGAGGCACTTAGCAACTCAGTGAGACCCTGTCTCTAAATAAAATACAAAAAAAGGGCTGGGGATGTGGCCAGTGGTTGAGTGCCCCTGAGTTCAATCCCCAGTACAAAAAAGAGAAGGCCTAGCTCATAGTGGAGCCAATAAACATGTATTAAAAAAATATCCACTCCTTATGATGGTAGCTCTTAAAATCCCATCAGAATCACCTGGGAATTTTGGTGAACTAAAACTAGGATATCTGGGAGCAAAGTAGAAGAATGGGGAGCAAGGCAAAGGAACGTATAGTTGTCCTTTGCTATCCAAGGAGACTGTTTCTGGGATGCCCAGATACCGAAATCTATGGACACTCAAGTCCCTTTTATTAAATGGCATGGTATTTGCATATAACCTATGCACATTCTGCTGTATCCCTTAAATCATCTCTAGAGTACTTGGAAAACCTATCACAATGTAAATGCTAGATAGTTTTATACTGTATTTTTTGGTACTGGGGATTGAACCCAGGGGCCCTTAACCACTGAGCAACATCTCTAGCCCTTTTAAATATTTTATTTAGAGATAGGGTCTTGCTAAGTTGCTTAGGGCCTCGCTAAGTTGCTAAGTTTGGCTTTAAACTTGGCCTGCCTCAGCCTCCCAAGCTTTTGGGATTACAGGTGTGTGCCACTGTGCCTGGCTGTTATACTGTATTATTTAGGGAAAAACAAATGTGTATACATGCTGAGTACAGATACAACCACCATAAGCCTAACTACATAGACTCCCTAACAATATAAGAGACAGACAATGCTTCCAAGGGGTGCTGGAAAGAAACTGCAGATCTGTGAAATGGCAAGGGGCTATGGCAGGGTCTGCCTGCACATCACTTCACTTCATTCACAGGGATTCAGCACAGGGCTTGGCATATGGCAAATTCAAGTTTTACTTTTTGGAACTTTCTGATCCCCAGCTCTAATTTTCTTTTTTTCTCAAAAATTTCTGATCCATGGTTGGCTGAATTGGTGGAGGTAGAATCCATGGTTATGGAGGGCTGATCATTTCATTTCACTGCACTGGGGATTGAACACAGGGCCTTGTGTATCAAACACTGCACCACTGGGCTATATCCCAACTCCCTTTTAAATTTTTTTTTTTGGGGGTAGTTGTAGATGGACAGCATAGCTTTATTTTATTTATTTTTAGGTGGTGCTTAGGATTGAACCCAGTGCCTCACATGTGCAAGGCAAGCGCTCTGCCACTGAGCTACAGCCCCAGTCCCCCAAGCACTCTTTGAACTTTATTTTGAGATAGGATCTTTCTAAGTTGTCCAGGATGCCCTTCAACTTGCAACCCTCCTGCTTCACATGCCCAAGCAGCTAGGATTATAGGCATGTGCCACTTTGCCTGACTATACATTTTAAACAAGCCCTTCAGGAGATTATTATAGGTGTTAAAATTTGGAAATTAGAGAGCTGTTTCAAAGAATCATTTATATGCTTAACTATATTTCTGACAAGATATGAACAAAATAAAGTTTGAATAACACGTCTAATGCCTCTCCTTGCTAACCCTTCCTCTCTCTACTACCTGGATCATCCTCCCAAAGCAACATTCCCACGAAGCCCTTACTGTGTGCAAAACCTTCCCTACTACAGGAAAATAAAACTCATAGTTGTAAGCTGGTTAATGAAAAATCTTTTTTTTTTTTTTTTTTTTTTTATGGTGCTGGGGATTGAACTCAGTGTGCATGCAAGGCAAGCACTCTACCAACTGAGCTATATCCCCAGCCCTATGAAGAATCTTTATGGTCAGCTAGCAATCAACATAACTTTTCAAATTTTGGTTTTGGGGATTGAACCCAGGACCTTGAGCATGTGAAACATGTACTCTATACCCACAGCCCCAATCAATAAAACTTTTCAACTGAACAGTACAAACTCTGGAGCCAAAAAGACTGAGTTAAAAATCCCAGCTTGGGGCTGGGATTGTGGCTCAGCGGTGGAGCGCTCGCCTAGCACGTGGGCGATCCGGGTTCGATCCTCAGCACCACGTACAAATAACATGCATTGAATAAAACGCATTGTGTACAACTAAAAGCAAATAAATAAAAATATTAAAAAAAAAATCCCAGCTCACTGGGGCTGGGGTTGTGGCTCAGCGGCAGAGCGCTCGCCTCGCATGTGCGCGGCCCGGGTTCGATCCTCAGCACCACGTAAACATAAATGCATTTCATTTTTTTTTTTTTTTTTTTTTTTCGGTACCGGGGATTGAACTCAGGGGCACTCGACCACTGGGCCACATCCCCAGCCCTTTTTTGTATTTTATTAGAGACAGGGTCTCACTGAGTTACTAAGTGCCTCGCCATTGCTGAGGCTGGCTTTGAAAAATGCATTGCATTGTGTACAACTAAAGTAAATAACTAAATATTAAAAAAAAAAAAAAAAAAACTCCCAGCTCAGGCCGGGTGGGGTGGCCCACGCTTGTAATCCCAGCACTTGGGAGGCTGAGGCTGAGGCAGGAGGATCGCGAGTTCAAAGCCAGCCTTAGCAATGGCGAGGCACTTAGCAACTCAGTGAGACCCTGTCTCTAAATAAAATACAAAAAAGGGCTGGGGATGTGGCCCAGTGGTTGAGTTCAATCCCTGGTACAAAAAAAAAAAAAAAAAAAAAAAAAAAAAAACCAGCTCAAAGAACCCACAGAATGGGAGAAAATCTTTGCTAGCTACTCTTTTGATAGGGGACTAACATCTAGAATATATAGAGCTCAACCCCCCACCCCAAAATCAAATAATCCAATTAATAAATGTGCAAATGAATTAAACACACTTCTTAAAAGAAGAAATACAAATGGCCAAAAAATACATGAAAAAATGTTCAACATCATTAGCAATCAGGAAAGTGCAAATCAAAACTACACTGAGATTTCATCTGACACCAGTCAGAATGGCAGTCATAAAGAATACAAATAATAAAAAATGCTGGAGAGTTATGTGGACAAAAAGTAACACACTGTTGGTGGGACTGTAAATTAGTACAATTGCTATGGAAATCAGTATGGAGACTCCTTAAAAGACTAGGCCTGGATCAACCACATGACCCAGTTACACCACTTCTCAGTGTTGACCCTGAGGAATTAAAGTAATTTTATTACTGTGATACACGCACACCCATGTTTATAGTAGCACAATTTACAATAGCCAAACTATGGAACCAAGCCAGGTGTCCATCAACGGATGAATGGAATAAAAAAAAGTGGTATATAAGCCAGAATAGTGCCTCATGCCTGTAATCCCAGCAGCTTAGGAGACTGAGGCAAGAGGATTGCAAATTCAAAGCCAGTCTCAGCAACTTACTGAGACCCTGTCTCTAAATCAGAAAAAAAAAAAAAAAAAAAGCCGGGTGTGGTGGTGCACGCCTGTAATCCCAGCACTTGGGAGACTGAGGCAGGAGGATCATGAGTTCAAAGCCAGCCTCAGCAATGGTGAGGCACTTAGCAACTCAGTGAGACCTTGTCTCTAATAAAATAAAAAAGGGGCTGGGGATGTGACCCAGTGGTCAAGTGCCCCTGAGTTCAATCCCCAGTACCAAAAAAAAAAAAAAAAAAAAAAAAAAAAAAAAAGGCTGGGGATGTGGCACAGTGGTTAAAACAACCCTGGGTTCAAGGCCCAATACCACCCTCATCCTGCCCTAAAATGTGGTATATACACACAGTGGAGTTTTACTCAGCCATAAAGAAAAATGAAATGACATTTACAGGAAAATGGAGGGAACTAGAGATCATCACATTAAGGGAAATAAGACAAACCCAGAAGGTTTAGGGTCCTATGTTTTCTCTCATATGCAGAAGCTAGAGAGGAAAAAGAAAAACAAAGGTGGGGGTAGATCTCCTAAAAATCAAAGAGAGATCAGTAAAAGAAAGGGACCTGGGGTGGAAGGTGGGGAGGGAGGGGGAAATGCTGGGAAGCGATATTGGCCAAATTATATTGCTATTGTGTGCCTGTATGAATATGTAACAACAAGTCCCAGGAATATGTACGACTATAAAAAAATGTGGAAAAAGAATCCCCAGCTTAACCAATTGTTAGATGTATGACTGCAGGCAAATCACTTCACCTCTCCTATCTCATATGCCTCATCTATAAAATGGGGATATTAATGGTACCTGCATGAAGGGGTTGTTAAAAAGATTAAAATGACCAATATTCGCACAGCACTCAGAATAGTGCCCAGCATACAGGAAGTGTCATGGAAGTGTTAGTTATTACTATTACTGTAATTATCCTTTACTACTTCCCTGTTCACAAATTGCATAGTAGTCCTACCTATTAATTCCTGCTTCTTGGGCATTTCTCTATACTTTCATGTTCTTCCCAGGATCTGTAACACAGCTCCACACCATGTCTGAGGTCAAAAGTATCCAATGACAAAACCTAAATGAAGTCTTTAATGACTAACTCCTCCAACATCCAAATTAATCTTTCTTGCCTCTGAGCATTAGTGAAAATTTGTGTGTGTGTGTGTGTGTGTGTGTGTGTGTGTCTTCTCTCATCTCTTGGACTATAATTTCCCTAGAGGGGTGGTAAAATCTAAAAAGCATGCTCTTAGGAGTGAGACTGATCTGGATTCTAAATCTGGTCACCATTTATTCTCCGTGACCCTCATCTCCATTTATCAGTTCAGGATAATATCAATTTTGAAAGGTCGTTGGGAAGACTAGATGTCAAGTTGTACCCAAGGTATCTAAAAGGGCACAATCATCCTGGATAAGTAGTTTTTTAATCAAGTTTACTAAAATGCCCAGGGAAACAAAGCACAGCAGTCAGGACACATGCAGGCTGGCTATTTACAAAATAGCAGTGACAAAAACAAATAAAATCTCATTGGCACGTGCAGTCTGCACAGGCTCTGGGGTGTGCCCGAGGATGAGAGCAAATCTCCTTCGTATTGGCCTTTCTGGGAGTGACGTTAGGGCCACCCAAAGGACCGACCAATGGGCTTCGGCGGGCAGGACCCAACGGCGACAGTTGAGGGCATGACAGCTTTTGGCTCTCACTCTCTCTTTTCCACCAAAGTTGAGGGCTGTTTCTTAACCCGCCAAAGATCCCCAGTTAGACAACAACCAGACTCATTTGCTCCTTCTTTCCCCCCACGACCTTTAAAAAAATTTTTTTTTAGAGGAAACTCCCTTTTGCACAAGTTCAGGTTTCTGAGTCGTGAGGCTGGGGAATTAGAAGCGCGGGGTTCTAGCCCAGCCCCAGTATGACTCTGGGGTTTCATTTTCCCTCTTCTGCACTTGCATTACTCAATTTTAAGAGGGAAACAACCTCTCCGCGTTGGAAAGTGCCTGGCAATTAGACAGTAAGCTCAGCCCTATGACCGTCAGGGGCCCGCTCCAGGCTAGCGGGCGGTGGCAGGCTGTGGCCCGCGCTCTTGGCGGGCAGGCGTGCAGCGGTGCCCCTTCGAGATGGGTGGAGGCGGCGCCCCCGCCCACTTGCCCGCGGAGCTCCTGGACCGAGAGGCTCTGACTCCGTCCCCGAGGGGACGGAGGCGAGGTCCAGCCACCCGCCGGGCCCACGGACGGGATGAAGAAATCGGCCAAGCTGGGGTCCGCAGCCCGTCGCTGGGACAGAGGCTGCCGGGGGTCCCGGCCTGGGTGAGGAAAGGCCCGCGTTCCTCGGCCCACGGGGTCCCAGTCCATCCTCCACACCACGCCCTGAAAACCAGCTCCGGGCCAGCCCCTCGCCATTCCCCGCGCCGTGGCAGCTTACCATTTTATTCGCCCCGGAGCCGATCCGGCCATCGCCCCCAACACGGACCCCCGCGGAAGCAGAGGAGGAGCTGGGCGCTTCACTTCCGGAAGTAACCGAGGACCGAGGGTGGAGAGTACCCCTAGCCTGGGACCATAGAGGAGAGGCCGTACTCATTTCCCAGCCCCCTCAACCCCGCGACCTCCCCGCTGCCTAGAGCGGCCACTCCCGGGTGAGGACGTGGACGCATGCGTACTCCTGCTAACCCCGCCCCTTCCTCTGCACGGACCGACCTAAGGCCAGGGCTGAGTTACACCGCGAGGGGGAGGAGGGTGTGTTCCTGTAACTAACTTCTCCTTTAGGGCTGCTGTTTCTGTGCAGTGAGGAAACAGCCTTGCCCAGAAATTAGAGTAATATAACAAGACCGCTATGTACTTTTCCCAATAATTTTTTCCTTCACATTTTATGCAGGAAAACCATAGGACGTTATTTGGCTCTTATTTTTTTCTTTTTTTTTTTTTTAAATTTTATTTTTATAACTTTTAATATGTACAACTCATAGTGCATGTATTTAGGGCTCTTATTATTATGTGTGTATGTATTTATTTTTTGGTACTGGGGATCCAACGGAAGGGCTCTTTACAACTGAGCTACATCCCCAGCCCTTTTCATTTCTTAATTTTGAGACGGATTCTCACTAAGTTGCTAAGGCTGGCCTGGAACTTTCGATCCTTTGGTCTCAGCCTCCTGAGCCACCCAAACTACAGGCGCATGCCACCATGCCTGGCAGGTTTGAGAATATTTGGAATTAAAATGGCCTGGGATGTATCTCAGTGGTAGAGCACTTACCTAGTATGTGTGAGAACTCATGCTGATTATCTGTTTTAAAACACGTAGAGGTTATTAAATTGCTGATTTGAGATGACATTCTCCCTCCCCCCCAACCCCATCAAATTAGTAAAGTTAAATGATCAGTAATGTTATGTGCTAGTGCAAGGATGTGTGAACTCAGTTTCTGGAGGATAATCTGGGAATAGGTATACAGTAAACAATTTATACAGTACTTCACTATTAACATTCTTTATCACTAATTGTCCTCAATACAATTTCCTGGGGAAATTGAGGTTTAGAATGGGTGAATACTTTCTAGGCCTAATAAATATGCTGTGATAACCTTTGAAAACAGTTCTAACCAACTTCATAGTAGGTTTTATGAGACCTAGAAGAATTTATTCACTCGAACCATGTTTATTGGATATTATGACTAGGCTTTGGGGGATCAACAGCAACCTCAAAACAAGAAACATTAGGGTAAGCTCCCTTCTCTATGGCTAGTACAACAGACAAAGGTCTCTGCTTTCTTTGATCACCTACGTAAATCATACTCCCACTCTCGGTTATTCTCTATTGCAGTACCCTGAATTTTCTTCATAGCGATTATCTTAGTTTTACCAAATGGCAAGTTTGATTTCTGCTTTACTTTTCCTTCGTACCCCAAGTTTAATGAGGGCAGGGACCATACTTTCCTGTTCGTCATCATATTCTCCATGCCCTTCAGGATGGCATATAATAGGAACCCAGTAAATACATATATATATATATATATATATATATGTAATTATAATTATTATTATTGAACTCAGGGGCACTCAACTACTGAGCCACATCCTCAGCCCTATTTTATATTTTATTTAGTGGCAGGGTCTCACTAAGTTGCTTAGCGCTCGCTTTTGCTGAGGCTGGCTTTGAAACTCACGATCCTCCTGCCTCAGCCTCTGGAGCCGCTGGGATTACAGGAGTGCTCCACTGCGCCTGGGCGGTAAATATTTATTGGTCAACTAGAATTCAGGACAGGACTCTAGCAAAGCGAATGCCTCCGCAGAGGCGGCCACGCCCGAAGGACTTTGACAGCCACGCCCCCACTCTTTCCTCGGAGGACCTCAGCCTTGGCCCCGCCCCCGCCGTGACGCAGGCGCTGACACCAGCGCAGCAGGCGCGAGCTGTTTCCGGAAGTCGCCGCCACGGTGTGTTCTGTTGCTGCTGCCTCTGCCTCGGCTACCGCCGCCGTCTCTGCGGAACTCTGCGAGTAGAACGGCTGAGCCGCGGCCCGGGTCGGGCCAGGGTTCCGGCCACTCTACGGGATGGAGATAATCAGGAGCAGTGCGTGTCCGCCGTGCACTACCCGCGTGCCCACGCTCACCCTCACCCAGCCTACTAGGCCCCAGCCTGTTTGGCGGGGCTCGGGGCTGAGTCAGTCAGCCCCTCTGGGCTCTGCCCCGCTCAAGCCTGTGCGCTGTTGGGGCCTTATCCTGTGCGGAACGTGCACTCCTGTGGCCCTTGCCTTGTTCTGTCCTGGTCACCTGGGGCCTTGTCTTTCTCTGCCTCGTGCACCCTGGAGACTCTTCTCCCTCAGGCACAACCATTCCTCGGGGAGTTGACCTCGCGTGTGGCCTATGCACCCCTGGGGGACTAGCTCTCCTCCTGTCCTAGCACACCTGTGGGACTTGTCCCCATCCAGCTCGCAGCCTCAGGCATTCCAGGGCCCCCCTTCCTTTTCCCCTTAGGGGTCTGTGGGCAGGAAGCCAGGCTATCGGGTTCTGAGCCTTTTCTCGGTTTCTCCGCAGATTTTAAGAGTAATCTTCAGAAAGTGTACCAGGCCATAGAGGAGGCGGACTTCTTTGCCATCGATGGGGAGTTTTCAGGTATCCTTCCTTTGAAAACTTGGGGCTCAGGGTCCTTCAGCCGTTCCCACCAGCCTGCGGATCCCTAATTTTTCATGCCTGCTATCTAGCTGCTCCTGGCTCTTGGTAGCCTGGGGCGGTTGCAGAAGTCTCAGCGTTGCACATTGAATGTTTCAAAAGCGTCGAACAGTTGCAGTGGTTTTGTAGGCTGTGAGGATTGCAGATTGGACAGAGATTATGGTGTTGGTGCTACTTAAAACACTTTGGTGCGTACATAGTAGAAAGCTTGAAGATTAGGGTTAGGCTTTTTGTGTTTGTCTGTAGTAAATATACACAAAGTAAAATTTGCCATTTTAACTTTTTAAAGTGTTTTACTGTTAAGTGACATTGAGTACATTCTCATTTCTCTGCAGCCATCACCATTCACCTATAGAAAATTTTAATCTTCCCAAACTGACACTCTGTACACAATTTACTCTCCTTTTCTCATTTTCCCTGACATTTGACAACCACCATTTACTTGTATGAATTTGACTAGTTTAGACACATAACATAAATGGAATCATACACTATTTGTCCTTTATTGACTGTCCAGGGCCAGGCTTTTGCAGATAAAAGGATATTCCTTTATGTATTAGTAGAAGTGTTCATTGCCTATAGAGAAAGGTGTGTTTGTGTAATACTTCACCAAAACTTTTTATAGTTGCAGTGTTGTTTATGTCAGTCCAAGGAGTTTTATCCTTTTGATATAAATAGTCACTTTTGGGGCTGGGGTTGTGGCTCAGTGGTGGAGCGCTCGCCTAGTTTGATCCTCAGCACCACGTAAAAATAAAAAAAAAATGCATTGTGTACAACTAAAGCAAATAAATAAATATTTAAAAAAAAAAACCCACCCACTTTTGTTGGTTGGTTTATATGTGTAAAAACCTATAGCTCTTTTTAAAGGAGTCCATGGAGAGGTCCTTGGCTCTAAGTGTGCATTTGCTTTCTTTTCTTTCTTTCTTTTTTTTTTTTTTTTTTTTGTGGTGCTGGGGATTGAACCCAGGGCCTTGTGCATGTGAGGCAAGCACTCTACCAACTGAGCTATATCCCCAGCCCTAAGTGTGCATTTTCTAGTTGGAGTCAATATGCTCAAAAGTTTTCACCAGAAATAATTTTATCTTGATCCTGAAAATGCCTTTGTTGTATAGATGTTACTCCAAACTCTGTTGACTAGTACTGGTCCTATGTAATCTACTAGCCCTGAATGCTTAAGGTTTGTTGTTGATGCCTGATACGTGCTAATCCCTTACAAAGCAGCAAAACTTACTCAAACATAGAGACTTTTTTTTTTTAATGATTACTGGATTTTGAAAACCCATTTTAGAACTGTCTATTCTCAAATTGAAACATTACATCTCAATATATTTTTTTAAAAATATTGGATTTTGAACCCAGGGCCTCCTGCATGCTATGCAAGTGCTCTGCCACTGAGTTGCATCCCTAGTGTGAAACATTCATATTTCTTAAATTTATTGTTACAGAATTTGGCTTGGTGGACAGTCAAATAAATGCTTTCTTTCTTTCTGTTGGTGCTAAAAATCAAACCCAGGGCCTTGTGCATGCTAAATAAGAGGTCTTATCATTGAGCTATATCTGTAGCCCCGAATTAACGTTAATTTTGAAAAAATAAGGTAGAGAGCACTTCCAATTAATCTTGGTTCATAAGAATATGAAATTACAGGGCTGGGGCCTGTTGTAAAGTGCTTTTGGGAGGCACTGGGTTCAATCCTTAGCACTGCATAAAAAATAAATAAAGACATACTGTCCATCTACAACTACAGAAAAAAAAAATGAAATTACAGAGGCATTGAATGGTTGACTTTTTATTTTGGGTACTGGGAATCTAACCCAGGGTGCTTCATCACTAAGCTATATCCCTAATTCTCTTTTTTTATTTATTTATTTTTAGTTGTCAATGAACATTTATTTATATGTGGTGTTGAAAATTGAACCCAGTGCCTCACACATGCTAGGCAAGTACTCCAACAATGAGCTACAACCCCAGCCCCTCTCTTTTTTTTTTTTTTTTTTTTTTTGTACCAGGGATTAAACTCAGGGACACTCGACCACTGGGCCACATCCCCAGCCCTTTTTTGTATTTTATTTAGAGACAGGGTCTCGCTGAGTTGCTAAGTGCCTCGCCATTGCTGAGGCTAGCTTTGAACTCTCGATCCTCCTGCCTCCGCCTCCCAAGTGCTGGGATTACAGGTGTGCACCACCACACCTGGCTCAGCCCCTCTCTTTTATATTTTATTTTGAGATGGAGTCTTCCTAAGTTGCTGAGGGTCTCACTAAATTACTGAGGCTGGACTCAAATTTTTTTTTTTTTTTTGGTACCAGGGATTGAACTCCGGCACTCGACCCTGGGCCATATCCTCCGCCCTTTTTTTGTATTTTATTTAGAGACAAGGTCTCACTGAGTTGCTAAGTGCTTCACCATTGCTGAAGCTGGCTTTGAACTCTCGATCCTCCTGCCTCAGCCTCCCAAGTGCTGAGATTACAGGTGTGCGCCACTGCGCCCGGCTGGACTCAAAACTTTTGATCCTCCTCCCTCAGCCTCTCTAGTTGCTGGATTACAGGTATACACCAAAACTTTTGATCCTCCTCCCTCAGCCTCTCTAGTTGTCTGGGATTACAGGTATACACCCCTGCTCCTAACTTTACTGATCTTTTTACACTAGCATTTACTAAAATAAAAACTTATTTCTTAAAATCTAGGAATCAGCGATGGACCTTCAGTCACCGCATTAACAAATGGTTTTGATACTCCGGAAGAGAGGTATCAGAAGCTTAAAAAGGCAAGTAGATAGGCTGTAGAATCTCTCTCTTTCCCATGTGGATCCTCCATCTGTTGAATTATAAAGGAATATAGTCATTAAACTTGCACATCAAAGTTTTCTAAATGTAGCACTTTTCTCAGCTCCAGCCACAAAATGACATTTTAATGATATTTAAAGCAACAGCAAAAATAATTGTTTGCTGGAAAACATTTTGGGGAAGGATTAGCATTTGCTAATTTGATTAATAGGAACTATGATGTGATTATTCTAGTAATCTGGAAATAGGCCTAATGATGCTCTGGATGATGGATGATAAATGCTTAACTGGGGAAAAATTAAGTGTATATAAACTTACAATGCTTCTGATACATAATTTGTATAATCTGTTCTAATTGCAAGTATTTTGCCAAAGTCAAGTTGTTTGATTCAGAAAGCCACACGATTGAGAGTATTGTTGCTCACGTCAAATGTGCAGCCCTGTTGTGACAGATGTTTTGTTTCCCTTTTCCAGCATTCCATGGACTTTTTGCTGTTTCAGTTTGGCCTTTGCACTTTTAAGTATGACTACACAGACTCAAAGTAGGTTGTTTTAACGAGTGGTGGGAATTCTTTTGTGTGACATGAGGTCACCCCCTAAGCCTCATTTTGTTTTTTTTTCCCCCAGGTATGTGACGAAGTCATTTAACTTCTATGTTTTTCCGAAACCCTTCAGTAGATCCTCACCAGATGTAAAATTTGTTTGTCAGGTTAGTAGTTTAAGAATTTTCCCTTTTATGAATTGCTTATGTGGCATTGTAGAAAAGTGGAATCAGAATTCTATTTAAAATTTGATTCTGCTGACTTTGGTCTTTCACAGAATATTTCACCTCTCTAACCTTCAGTTTTAGGTTTATAGAATAACAGCACCATCATTTCCCCTGTTTGCTTCAGAATGAATTAGGGACTAAGATGCAAAGACAGGCAGATGGAAATCAGAATGTGAACTTTGTTATTAATAAGGCTGAATTTGAGATCATAGCTTTGTACTGTGACTCCATTTGGGATTTTTTACTGTTTTCCCCTTGAATTGAAAGTACATACTTACTTGCTTTTCCCTCTCTCTCTCTCTTTATCTTTTTCGAAGGTAGAGCTTTATTTTCTGGAAGATCAAAATGTGTATAACCTATCTAAAACCAGAAACCCAGAGGAGACTAATCTACTTGTGCTGAGGCGCTCTTCCCAAGCTCACTAGTTAGGAAAGAGAAGGTAGAAAAAGAGTACTGTTTCCTCTTGAGGAGAAGAGGACATATTTTATGGGTCAAGGAAGGATGTAGGAAAGCTCCACCTTGGAGTATTCCCCTGAGGACCAGGGTAGCTAACCCGGAAGACACTTTGGGAAACACAGTTTCCCATTTCTGCCTTCTTGATTGTCTGATGTCATGGATAAGGAGAGTGAGAGTTAAGAGGAACAAGCATATGGATATGTAGTTGAAGAGAAATGTGACTCTTCTCCCTTTTCATCTTGCCTCCTGACTTCTCTTCTGGTAGCAACATTAGTTCATTTGCGTCTTGCCATCTTTCCCTTCACTGGCATGGGGTGGTAACGCATTTGCCAAGGTCTGGAGGGTAGGCTTCTGAGCATATTCTTCCTGAAATAAACTAATGAAATCAAGAGTTGATTGTATGCCTGGAGGCAAAAGGGGAAAAGTTAAGGTAACTTAGATCTTGTAGCTAGTTTTCTAAAATTGTCAAGTAAACCATAGTTGATATTTCCTTTTCCCTACAATCAGGTAACAGCTGTTTATTAATCACCTTGGTATAGAATACTTAATTAAAGAGAGTAGATATTTACTGAGAGAACATAGGCTCCGTTTGGAAATGTGTGTGGATATAGTTTTCTGTCATTACCAGGAGTAGAGAATTACTTAAAATACTGTCAGTCCCATGGCTTTGGCCAGGGGCTAATCAAATAAAAGCAGAGGGTGGTGGTGAGACACCTTAGGGATGGTCTTTATATTAACAGAGCAACACAAGTACAGTTATTCTGGGAAATGTATTGGACACAGAATGGCAGAGCTCCACCCACTGCACAAGCCACGATGCAGCAACATCTGGTATGCTGCTTAACAGTTCTCGTTGCCAGTCACTCCTTAAAGATAGTCCAAAGATTGATGTTGAAAATGGACAAAGGAGTTAGAAGTGCTGGATTTCTCTAGTCTGCAAGAGCAAAGGAACAGCCTCAGGGAAGGTTTAGACCTTGTGATAGATGCCTGCAGTTGTCCTCCAGTAGCTATGCCCGCTGCCTCTTGAGTCTTGCATAAACTTGTGAATTCTATTGGTAAGATAAATGTGTCTTTGAATTTCCTTTTGTCCCCAATTTAAAGTGGTTTTTCTTTTCTTTTTTCCCCGATATTTAAAAAATCGGTGCATTGTACTTGTACAAAAGTGATTTTTATTTTTTATAAAATTCCGTGACTGCTGCAGAGTTGTATGTTATAGGGAGTTAGGCTCTGGAGTTGGTGAGCAGGTGAAGATTATGTCAGAATGAAAGAGCTCTTCTCACTCTTAAAGCATAGAGGATTTGAGGGTAAAACAACTTACTGTGTTCTTTGAAAAATAAGTATTTGTATACGTACAGTGACATTCTCATGTGCCTGTCAGAAGGTGAAAGAAGGGGACCCACAGCCGCACACACCCAGGGGAATATACATGTAGGGTGGAGTGGCAGGCAGAAGGGCATGACATTTATGTGGCTTCTGTCTCCTCCTCTTCCACTTTCTTCTCTTCCTCTTTTTCTGGCTGAACATACATAGTTGAATTTGTGCAAGGTAATACGTGAATGGTTGTGAAAAATTGCAATAAAACCACTGTATATAGAGTGAGTTTCTTTTTGAATGTCCTTTTCCCCACATCATTCCCTTCCCATTTTACTCCTTGTTTTCTAGCTTTTATGCACACGTATACATATACCCACATGTCTACACACATACCTAATATGAGTAGAATACTAATATTTGTATTTTATATAACTTGTATTTCCCTTCAACAGAATGTCTTCATGTTTCACGGTATGGTTATGTATAATTTAATCATTTCCTTGATCAGAATTTAGAGAATTTCCAGTGTTTATGAACAATAGATTCAGCATATGTGTGTAGTATTTTTTTTTGTATATGTAGGAATTTTTCTATAGCATAGATTTCCTAAGAGTTGTGAAGTCAGGACATTTGCATTTAAAATTTTGATAGATGCCTCAAGTTGCCCACCAAAATAGCTACACTCATCTCTTAAATCTTAAAAAAGGTACATTTAAGATAAATCAAAGAAGCCGGGCGTGGTGGCGCATGCCTGTAATCCCAGCACTTTGGGAGGCTGAGACAGGAGGATCGCGAGTTCAAAGCCAGCCTCAGCAATGGCGAGGCACTTAGCAACTCAGTGAGACCCTGTCTCTAAATAAAATACAAAAAAGGGCTGGGGATGTGGCCCAGTGGTTGAGTGCCCCTGAGTTCAATCCCCGGTGCCACAAAAAAAAAAAAAAAAAAAAAAAAAAAAAAAATAAATCAAAGGTAGGGGATGGTAAATCACAAATAGGTTTTTTAAAAAAAAATTGTAAAATATACATAACAAAATTTACCATTCTAACCATATTCTCTTTGTTGTTGTTGTTTTTTCCAACTAAGGGAAGGGATTGATAAAATATAATTTCATTGTAAAACATTAATGCAGGGCTGGGGTTGTGGCTCAGTGGTAGAGCGCTCGCCTAGCATGTGTGTGGCCCGGGTTCGATCCTCAGCACCACGTAAAAATAAAGGCATGTGTACAACTAAAAGCAAATAAATAAATATTAAAACAAAACAAAACATTAATGCATTCACAGTAGTTCTCCTTAAGAGGCATTTGTCCTTTCAGCAAAGCATGGGGTACAACTGTAGAGGGCATCCTGGTTGCTTCTCCACCCATGTACCCCTCACACTATGAGTGGCAGCTACTTGAAGTTGAATTGGTGGAATTCAGTGGTTCACAATCCTGGCTGCATGTTATAATCATCCGGGAACCTTTTTTTTTTTTTGGTACCAGGGTGAACCCAGGAGTGTTTAATGACTGAGTCACATTCCCAGCCCTTTTTTTGTTTGTTTGTTTTTTTTTTTTGAGACAGGGTCCTGCTGAGTTGCTTAGGGCCTTGCTATGTTGCTGATGCTGGCCGTGAACTTGTGATTCTCCTGCTTCAGCTTCCTGAGTCTCTGGGATTACAGGTGTGTGCTACTATGTCTGCCACACCTGGGAACTTTAAAACTCACAGGGCTGGGGTTGTAGCTCAGTGGTTGAGCGCTTGCCTTGCATGTGTGAGGCAGTGGGTTTGATCCTCAGCACTATGTAAAAAAAATAAATAAATAAAAGATATTGCATCCATCTATCACACACACACACACACACACACACACACACACACACACACCAACAAACCAAACTCTTCTGTCCAGGTACTACTATACCTACTGAATCAGGATTTCTGGAGTGAGTGGTGATTCTAGTGGCAGGGTGGAGAACCAGTTGACCATTCATGAGAGGACTCTCACCCACCTGCCACAGTTATTGGCTCAAAGGTGGACCTAGTCTGAGGCCTGAGCTAGTCAACATACTGGTGGAATGGCAGGGAGGCCACATTGGACACAAAAAAGAAGCAAAAACATAGAAGTGTGAAAGGCACTGTGTGTTGAAATAGTAAGATGTTTCAAGAGCCGGAGACAGAGGTATGTTACAGAAGGTGGCAGATGAGGAGACTGGAAGACAGGCTTAAGAGTTTATAATTAAGAATTCTAACTGGCATAGCATATGACTTATCTTTTAGGGGGAAATTAAAGTAAGAGCAATTTTAAACCTAAAATTGACTTTATCAGATTTGATTTTTTTTGAAAGGTAATTTTGGTACACTACTGTAGAGAATGGATCTAAATGGGGAGAGGGGTCAGGGCCAGAAACTGATTAGGACTTGAATACAGTGTGTTTGTAGTACTTGGCAGTTACAGGAAATTCCAGAAACTTAAAGGGCTGCCATGTTAATTAGACAAATGTGGTCTTGGATAGAATTCTTCTTACTTTAGCCTGTTCATTGTAGCTGGTAAGATTGATTTCAGAGGTCTCAGTCCATAGACTGCTGATTTTATAGCTCTGGGCCCAAGGTGAGGCAGAGCCTCTTGGTGGAAGGGCATGGCAGAGGAGGAAAGCAACTCAAAGCGCAACAGCAAGGAAGTCCATTCTAACTATTTTCAAGTGTCTAGTTCGTTGGCATTAAGTGCGTCCACATTATTGTGCAACCCAAAGTGGGAGGTTTTTTTCTTTTTCTTTTGTACTTTAGATTTTGTTTTGAGACAGGATCCTGTTAAGTTGCTCAGGGTTTTGCTAAATTTCCCAAGATGCCCTCAAACTTGAGATCCTCCTGCTTCAGACGCTAGTTGCTATGATTATAGGCATGTGCCTTTGCACCTGGCTCCAAAGTGTGTTGTTGTTTTTTCCAAAAAATGTTAATATTTTATTTTTTCATTATAGGTGGATACGATATCTTTATTTTATTTTATTTTTATTTATTTATTTTTTAAATATTTATTTGTTTTAGTTGTACACAATGCCTTTGTTTTTATGTGGTGCTGAGGATCAAACCCGGGCCCCACACATGCTAGGTGAGCGCTCTACTGCTGAGCCACAACCCCAGCCCCTTTATTTTATTTTTATGTGGTACTGAGGATCGAACCCAGTGCCTCACGCGTGGTAGGCGAGCACGCTACCTCTAAGCCACAACCCCATCCCCCAAAATGTGTTGTTTTGATTGGAAATAAATAGCTTAGAAAAAGGAATAGATGGATCTTCAACTCTGGAAAGCAGGACAGTTTGGAGTCTAGTACTGTCAGAACAGAAATGCCTTTCCATAGTCATCATTTGGTGCCTCTTTCAGAGATGGCATTTTTAGGTGGACAGAATCATGAGCATACTCAGGCATGGCAGATAGAAAGGAGGTTAGTGGGTCAAGGCAGAGACTTTATGTCTTGGTTCAGTCAGGGTAAAAAATAAGTGGGGTGGGGAGAATGTTGCTGTTGTACACTCAGTAGATGACGTGATGGAAAATGATTGCATGTGTGCCCAGGTGTTGTGTGTGTGTGCCTCTGTGATAAGATTGTCCTTTTAAATATTTATTTATTTAGTTGTACACAATGCTTTCATGTTTATGTGGTGCTGAGGATCGAACCTTGGCCGCGTATGTGCTAGGCCAGCGCTCCACCGCTGAGCCACAACCCCAGCCCCTCAAGATTGTCCTTTTAGATCCTGCCATGTTTTTAAAAGGATTCTTGTTACCTAAGAAAGATACATGTGGTATTTATGTTTTAACATAAGATTTTTTAAAAAGTAAATGAACAATTGGAAGAAAAAAATGGATTACTAGGGTATAATTAGAACGTAGATTCTGGGCCAAGAGAGACTGTGTTTCCTAATGGCTAAGAAGAGAAGGAAGCATACATTTCATTTCTGTGGTCCATAGGAGCAAAACAGTTCAGGACTTTTCCCAGCACATCTACTCTTGAATCAAAGAAATGATTAATGTTGAAAACCTTGCCGCATCTCTGAAGTGAGTACTGTGATGAACTTAGTGGGCTGTTTGCCCTTCAATCCATCTAGACTGGGGGCGAAATATCCAAGTCTGGTTCAGTAAAGGTAATTCTATGAGGGACCAGATTAAAACGATTCAGGTTTGCAGCCTGCTAGTGTTCTGACTTCACATGAGAATAAAATTTGTGTAACTACAGTGTTGTTTTCCTCTGTTCAGTCAATTTGAATAAGAACTTAATGATTTTGCCATATTTGTGTACCATCTGTAGTACTATTAATTTTTTAATTTAAATTTACTCACATATTTCCACTCTATCCTAGATTTAAAATGTTTTCTTAGCCGGGTGCAGTGGCACACGTCTGTAATCCCAGTGGCTCAGGAGGCTGAGATAGGAGAATTGAGAGTTCAAAGCCAGCCTCAGCAAAAATGTGAGGTGCTAAGCAACTCAGTGAGACCCTGTCTGAATAAAATACAAAATAGGGCTGGAGATGTGGCTTGGTGGTTTAGTGTCCCTGAGTTCAATACCTGGTACCAAAAAAAAAAAAAAAAAAAAAAAAGTGTTTTCTGGGTAAGGCTGTTTGCCAGGAACTTTTCTGTCTTTGATCTTGAACATTAAGACATCCAGTTAAGGTTTCAGGTTGTCAATATCTGATTTGGGATGGGTGTTGGTGTCTTGTAACCTGCACATGTGAGCTTCCTTAACTTCTATCTAGAGTAAGGTTGTATAAATGCACTTTATTTCTGTTTGTAGTCTCCTAGTCAGTATAGCAGACAAGAGGTCAGGAGCTTCCTGCCCACTGGGAGAATTCAGTGTATTAAAAAAAATCTATAAAAAAAAACTATAAATAATAATCATTATTATTTATAGATTATAATAATCTATAATAATAATCATTCAGTGTATTAAAAAATCTATAAATAAAAGGGTGTTTATTTTATAAGCTATCAAGAAGAACCCAAATATTTGAAGTGAATGAATGGATCGCATGGCTGCCATGGCTGAGAAATCCACTGTCGTCTGACCTTTAGCATGCTACTTCCTTGCCTCCCTGTTTGCTGAGCTGTTTCTCTGCTTTCGTTTGCATACTTGCTCCTAACATCACTAAAATGTGTGTTTTTATGTTTCAGAGCTCCAGCATTGACTTTCTGGCAAGCCAAGGATTTGATTTTAATAAAGTTTTTCGCAATGGTAAGATTGTGACTTATCTTTAGAGTTTATAAATGTCCATGGAAAGTAAATCTGGATTTGCTTGAGAATTACCATTTTGTACTTTCTGTGTGAAACAAAAATCTGAGAGTTCTAGTTCCATATATAGCATTAGAATTATTTTCAACTTTCTTGTTATGGTTTTATTTTTAAACCTAGTTTAAAACAGAGCAGGAGAGTAGCTGCTACTTCATGGAGTGCTAGTGAGACCTCTTAAGCTTTGATTTTATTGAGGGTCATTTATTGTACCACCATGTGACTTGGTGGCCTAAATGACCACCTGTGAATGTGTCCTTATTTTCTTCCTGTGTGACTAGTGGTATAGTACTTGAAAAAGTAGTTGTATTGTTGGCTGTAGTGGTGCACATCTGTAATTTCAGTGACTTGGGAAGCTGAGGCAGGAGGATGGCAAGTTTGAGGCCAGCCTTAGCCATTTAATGAGATCCTGTCTCAAAATATAAATAGAAAAGGTAGAATTTGGTAGAATTTGACCCTGTTGAATCCTCTTTCTTGCACCCAGCACTGTCCTCCTGGCCTCAGCACTCTTCATTCTTCTGGTTTTTTTCCTGCTCACTCTTGGCTCCTCAATATCTGTATTAGCTTTTTCTTATCTGACCAGCTTCTGAATAGCACTTTCCCTAGTTTGTCTTGTATGTTCCATGGCCTCCTGGCTTCATTTTTAAAACTGATGCATTTTACCTTCATAGGTATGTGTGATAGATCAAATCCAGAGCCTGGCACATGCTAGGCTAGAGCTCTCCCAAGGAGCCACACCCCCAACTTTCAATCTTTTTTTATTTTTCCAGTACTGGGAATTGAACCCAGGACTCTCTACCACTGAGTTACATCCCCAGCCCTTTTTATTTTATTTTGTTTTGAGACAGGGTCTTGCTAAATTGCCCAGGCTGGCCTTGAATTTGGGATCCTTCCGCCTCAGCCTCCTGAGTCACTGGGATTAAGGCACGCGCTACAGCACCCGGTGGGTTCTCTCCACTCTTAAATCCAGAACCACCTCTCAGTTTGGTTTTGTCTTGTAATACCTTTGTAATTTTTAATATTGGTGATAATTTATTTTGTGGAATATCCAAATATGGACTTGTTTGAGTTTTCTTAAGTCTATCTAAATGCATTAGTTCATTTTTGGTAGGAATACAACATCATGTGTGTTCTCAGCACACTGTTATCAGGTGGCTCCTGATGACAGTTGGGTCTCAGTCTTGGTGATGTTAGCTTGGGTCACTTTTCTTGCCAGTTAGTTTTACCATCCATCAATGATTCTTGCTTTATACAATTATTATTTTTGGTAAATGGTGTTTTCCAATTCCATTATTCTTTCCACAAAGTTTGTTAGTGTCCCATATCCTTTTTCCTTCCTCCCCATACTGGGAATTGAACCCAGGCCCTAGCACATGCTAGGCAAGTGCTCTATCAGTGAGCTGCTCCCCCAGCCCTTTTTATTTTTATTTTGAGACACGGTCTTTCTGGCCTTGAACTTGTGATCCTCCTGCCTCATCTCTAGGTAGCTGGCATTATAGGTGTGGGCTTCTGCACCTGGCAGTACTACTTATATCCTGTTAGTAACTAAATTTATGTCACAACACCTTTCTCTTGAGCTATAGGCTTTTACATCTGCAACTCTTAATTTATATACCCTCAGATGATTTTGTATGTCTAGAAGGTAGCTTTTGATTTCTACCTCTTGGGCTCCAAAACTCTTGTTTTCCCTGCTTCTTTCCAACTGCTTAAACAGATAGCTAGGTGTCAGTCTCAGTTTTGCCTTTCGCTTTACCCTTTACCTGTGAGCATATCAGCAAGTTCTTTTTTTACCACTTCAAAAAAGCACCTGTCTCCATCTACCATGCTGTCTCCATGGTCTAAGCCTGGTCACAGATGACCTGTAAATAACATCTTAGTGGAACATAGCATGCTCTCAGAGGTACATGTTGTGTTGGCTGCTTCTGTGCTGCAATGTCAGGATTGAGTATTGTGACAGAGACCCCCCCCCCCCCCCCCCCAAGGCTTATAAGCCTGCAACATGTAATGTGTGTCCCTTTAAGATGAAATTTGAAGATCTCAGTTCTGAGCTGTCATCTCTTGCCTGGACGGTTGCTCCTAACTGGTTTCCCTGATTCCACACTCACAGAAGTTCACATGATCTTTTAAATATGAAGCAGACAGTGTCTTTATTTTGCTTAAATTTTCTGTTGGTGTCTCTTTCTTCTTAGAATAAAAATTTCTTATCAGGGTATATAAGGACCTACATAATTTTGCTCCATCCCATCTCCATTTCTTTTTGCTCACTGTGTCCTGGCCATACTCACTTTTTTGTGTTTCTAGAAAAAGCCAAGCCATTTTCATCCTCTGGACATTTAGGCTCATTTCCTCTGCCTGATATACTCTTCCCCTGGCTCTTTGCATGTCTGACTCATTCTCATCCTTTGGGCTTTCCCTCTCAGTGGCCTTTTTTGATAATCTAGTCAGAAGTAGTTTCCTTACTACAATGCAGGATGTATCTACTTGTTCACCATTAGTTCCTCAGCGCCTGTTACAATGCTTGACACAGCATAAGTGTCTGATAAATATTTATTAAGAATGAAGGGGCTGGAGATACAGCTCAGTTGGTAGGGTGCTTGCCTCACATACATGAAGCCCTGGGTTCAATCCCCAGCACCACAAAAAAAAAGAATAAATGAATGAAAGAATGAACAAACATTTCAAAATCACTTGTGTTCACTGTTCATTTTCTTAGATGTAGTTAAATATGATATGTCTTTCCTGAGTAGTATAAACTCTTTAGTTTATTAAAAAATTTTATGTGAAACAATTACTTCTGCTAATGCATTCTTTTAAAAATTATGTTTAGGAATCCCATATTTAAATCAGGAAGAAGAAAGACAGTTGAGAGAGCAGTATGATGAAAAACGCTCTCAGGCCAATGGTGCCGGAGCTCTGGCATATACATCTCCTAATGCCTCAAAATGTCCTGTGACGATCCCTGAGGATCAGAAGAAGTTTATTGACCAAGTGGTGTAAGTTCCCAGACTGAAACCATGTGTGCACTAGGGCCATCTGTGTCACACTTTTGTTGTGCACAGAGTACACATGCAGTTGTGGTGTTGTGAAAGGCAGGATCTAATTGTGGCATATCTGAATTTGTGCAGCAGTAGCAAATTGCAAATAGAGCCTGTGTATCCTACTTACACTGGCTCCATGTCACTTGGCAAGAGACCTCAGCAAGTGGGCAAACCTACATGGACCAAGGCCTGACAGGCCATGTCCAGTTTCCCTGAAGGCAGAGGAGTGCATCAGGCCCATTCAGGCTGCAGCACATATGTGGTTTTCCTGTGGCAGTGAGGTTTCTGACAAACAATTTTGCCACTGGTTTTGCTTTGTTTAGATAACAGTATAACTGCTTTACTGGAAAAGTCAAAAATTAAATCACTGGTATTGATGAATTGTTGAGAAGTTGTCACTAATTCATCAATGACAATAAACCTACCCAAAGCATATGCATTTTCTTTATAAATAAAAAAATAAAAGCCGGGTGCGGTGGCACACGCCTATAATCTCAGCACTTAGGAGGCTGAGGTAGGAGAATTGCAAGTTCAAAGCCAGCCTCAGCAATGGCGAGGCACTTAGCAACTCAGTGAGACCCTGCTCTCTAAATAAAAATACAAAAAAGGGCTGGGGATGTGGCCCAGTGGTCGAGTGCCCTTGAGTTCAATCCCTAGTACAAAAAAACCCACAACATTTTCTTTAGTTTTTGAACTAAAAAGTCATTACATAATTTGATAGAACTACTCTGTTCTGCATGTACAAATGTAAGAACTGTATGCATAAGAAATATATGTTCTTATGTTTAGACTGCTTTTGAGTATGATTATTCTGTTGGTTGATGAGTTCATTTCTTCAAGGTTCTGATGGTCATGGTCTTATTCTAATTCCTCAGAGAGAAAATAGAAGATTTATTACAAAACGAAGAAAACAAGAACTTGGAGTTAGAGCCATGTACTGGGTTAGTTGTCCTGCATAGTTTCACATGTTCTTTTTATGGAAAAGTAGATGATTTCTGACATTTGGTACATTTGGTCTTCTTAAAACATCTTTATAAATAGTCTTCTTATTATAGGTATGTTCCTAAGATTTAAGCACAAATTTTAGCATTTACATAGTGGGACAGTTGTATGTGGAGACACTGAATGAGGACTTTGTCCTGACCCTGGAGGGGAGAAAACTGTTGTGCAGGTTGACTTTAACTATGCCCATCAGTGGCGTGATTGCTTTGGCCTGGAGGAGTGCTTAGCACTTGAAGGCTGCAGCAGAGAATCCCTCTCAGGCTGCTTCTCCTTCTAACTTCTCTCTGCAGTGGGAAACATGAGCATTTCAAATCAGTAGCTTGAACATCTTCTTTCCCTTTTACTTCAAGACAAGCTTTACCAAAGTGTTTTAATGTAGCTGTCTACTAAAGTCTCTTCATGCAGCTGCCAGAAGTAATATTTTGATTAGATAAGAACTTTTACTTCTTTGCTAAAAGTAGCATAATAATGTTAAATAAAATGTCAATTAAGATAAGTGAGGAGGAATCTTCCCACCTCAAAGCTCCTGCCTTTGTTTGTTTGCGTATTACCTATCTGTTCTGTTGAAGACTCTTTTCAGAATTAAATCTTTCCCAATCAGTGCCTGAACGGTTAGGCTTTACTTTTAGTGGACCTCAGCCAATACTGTTTCTTTTCTTTTTATAGGTTTCAGAGAAAACTAATTTATCAGACTTTGAGCTGGAAGTAAGTGTTTGTATTGTATGTGAGAGCTTTGTCAAGGACCCTGAATTTAAAAGCTAAATATAATCCTGTTACTCTTCTTTCATTTTTTAGTTCTGCAATTTCTGATGGTTTAACCATACAGAGTTCCCCATTCTTTCTGAAGTGAATACCCACTTAACTAATTTTCTGTGTTATCACTCTGGATGCTTTAAGATGTTTTTTCTTTTTGGCTTTATCCATTATATCCTGGAGATATATCTACAATATATTTTTTGTTGTGTTTTGTTTTTTGACAGTATGTGATAAAGATTTGATTTTAAACCCAGGCAATACTCAGATGAATCCTTTTTCTAAAGCAGGGCTTTCCTGACTTGGGGTTACATTTTGGGTGGGTGTTAGAGGTCTGTAAATCTGAAATAACAGCTAACATTTTGTGCATGTGTTTTTCTGAGGATGTTTCCCATGGTTTCATTTGATTCCCTTAACTCAAAAACTGTGCAATGGCATCAGACAGATGAGCATTTGCATTTGATTTAGGAGTTCTTGATCTTTTCTAAGACTCTGCCAGTGACATTATACTGGGAATATACTTTGAACAAAATGGGAAAGATTTCCTGTCGACTTATTGTTGCATCTTACTCATTGTGTGTTCCGGATCCCTCTCCTTGGCTGACACAAACTCCCATGCCAAACTACGGCAGAGCGGGCCATCTCAAACCTTCCTTTGTTGCTGTGCAATCTAAAGAGACCTTTACATTTTCAGTTAGGGAATAGGCATTATTGTATTTGGAAGCAAGATTTGACTGTGTGGTAATTGACTGTATTGAGATGCAAGGCATTTAGAAAATACATGTCCCCAAAAATCAATTTGAAATTGATACCTTCCTGTGCCAGTGTTCAAGAGCAGGGACAGGGAAATGTTATGCAGCTGAGATGTTACGGAATAGGTTTATTATAAAATCTTCATTGTAAGGATAATTATTCCGTGTTAACAAAACTTGTTTTATTTACTTTAAGCTATCTGGTGACTTTTAAAATACTTTGGATTTCAGCTGTCATTGATTCATCTGATATTCTGTTTTCCTTTTTTTTTTTTTTGTTCTTTTAGGTATCCCAAAGGCATTCATGTTGAGACTTTAGAAACTGAAAAGGTAACCCCAGGAGTTATTTAGTGCTAACATTAGACATACTTAATGATTCTTTGATATGTTGAAAGTCAGGAATTATGCATGGGTTCTGCCCACTTCTGAGCTGGTGACCTTGGGCCAGTTGTTGTACCTTTCTGAGCCTTATTTTCCTCACTTGTACATTCAGCTGAGCATGACAGTGATGATACCTATACCTTCTCAGGATGTTTGCAGTGATCCAGTGGGTAAATGGATGCAAACGTGCTTTGTAAACTTGATGGCATACAGATGTTATTTCATGTTCTTACTGTGGCAGAAAGCTGAGGTACATGTGAACAGAACAGCTTTGTGTTATGTTGGCAGGTAAAAACTAAATTTTAGAACCTGAGTCATAAGCATAGCACTGATAGAACTGTGATGGGTGCTAGTGGTAGTATTTTTTTTTTTTTAAGTTTAGAATTTTTGAGTTTGGTGGTTGTTCTAAGTCAGATATCAAATTATGGATTATATACATTAAGGGGACAGTCTTGTTAGAAGATAAACCTCAAATGCTGACCTGAAAGATGGTGGTGTGATTAATGGACACAAAGTGCAGTATATGAGAAGGAAGGAACTAGTTTTCTGTCTCATAACCAGAAAATCCAGATTGTTTCCTCATGTTTGTAAAATATAATGAAGAACTTTTACTTTAAAACTAATTATTTAGGAATTCATATTCAAAGGCCATGTAACTTCTTAGTGTTCATTATCGAAAATGTCTTGTTCTTGTAGTTTGTTATATTTTAATTGATGTCTGTTTGTTTTAACTAATAAACCATGGTAAAATGTCATGGAAAGATAGGAAATTTTTGGTTTTTTAGTGCATTATGTCAATTTTTGGTGACATTTTGAGGCACTTTTTGTTGTGTTTGGCCCATGAAAGTTGGTGTAGTGATAAAAATGGTAACTTCTAATGGTAGCAGAATTCTGACTTTTTGGGTCAAGTTACTTCCAGAAAATTATATATCTGCTTTGTTTTTTAGAAGGAGCGATTCATAGTTATCAGCAAAGTAGATGAAGAAGAGCGGAAAAGAAGAGAGCAGCAAAAGCATGCTAAAGAACAGGTAACAGGACTGTGTTTCTTTTGGGTGGAAAGCAGCAATGTACATACCGACTTATTCTTCTTTGTGTATAGCAAAATTTAAGCAACAGTTTTATACCACAGAAGAATTGGATTGGTAGAAACACCTGGACTAGAAAAGAAATCAAATTTAAGCATGAACACGGTCGACAAAGTGAGTCTGATAGCATGGTTGGGGCATCTCCAGTTAGGTAGAGCAGTCTTGGCAGGTATAGTTCAGTGGAGAGCAGTTGCCTAATATGTACGGGCCCTTGGCTTTGATCACTGGCACTGGGGGTGGGTTACGGGAAGACATAAAGCGTTTTTGATTTTCAGGTTGTGCATTATTGAGCTTCATGGCCCACTAACTAATGTTACCATGGCTAACTCCATGTAGTTACTAGTTTTCCCCAAAGTTGCGAACCTGTGATCTGACCAATTAAGATAATGTGGTCATATTAGCCTTGTTCAGTCATTACCCTAGTTGCTGTGTGAGGATGGATTTGAGTGAGGAAGACTGGAGGCAGGGAGGTCAGTTAGGCTGTGGAGAAACCGAGCTAAGAGATGTTAGTGACCAGGAATGGGAGAGTTAGTATCAGTGTAGATGGGCTTTGGAGACACTTGGAAGGTAGAATTAGTGGAGTTTGTGATCGGATGTGGCTGGTGAAAGATGTGGCTGGTAGAAGGAAGATGCTCTAGCCCAAAATTTGAGCAACTAGATGGATTGTAGTCCATTCACATAGATGGAGTGGGCTAGAGTGGTATTTGTGGGGGGTACAGGTAGAGGAGGTCAGAAGTGATTTTGGGCATGGTGGATATCAAGTATGTATATGTTTAAGACATGTTAAGACACCAGTAAACACAGAGTGAGCCACTTTTACAATTAGCTTATACATGCAAGAGAAATGAAGGTTAGCTGAATGTGCCAGCTATCTGTGGTCCTTGTCCTCTGCACCAAAAAGAACAACACCAAAACCAAAGGGGCCAGATGACTATGGTGTGGGTTGTGGGACACTCCTTTGCTGAGAAACTGGTTCTAGACTGTAGCAGTGCTTTTGTTTTCTGTAGCTCTATTCTGAGGGGTTGGGCAGAAAGGCCCATACCTGCTGCATGGCAAGGAACAAGTCCCAGCTCCTTAGGAGACTGAGGCAGAAATATTGTAAATTCTAGGCCAACCTGGGCAACATAGTGAGGCCCCATTCAAACAAATCAAAAAACAAAAAAGATCTCGCCAGACATGGTTGTGGTGCATGCCTGTAATCCCAGGGGCTTGAGAGGCTGAGGCAGGAGGATCGAAAGTTCACAGTCATCCTCAGCAACTTAGCCAGGCCCTAAGCAACTTAGCAATAAAATTAAAAATAAAGTTCTGGGGTTACGGCTCAGTGGAAGAGTGCTTGCCTTGCACGTGTGAGGCTATGGATTTGATCCTCAGCATCACATAAAAATAAAAATAAATAAAATAAAGGTATTGCATCCATCTACAACTAAAAATGTTTAAAAGAAAATTAAAAAGAGCTAAGGATATGGTTTGGGTACTGTACCACTCACTGAGGTACGTACCCAGCCCCTGTTGTTGATATATTTTTAAAGTTATTTATTCGTTATTATTATTATTTGGTACTAGATATTGAACCTGGGGCCTTGCACATGCTAGGCAAGTTCTATATTTCCAACCCCCAATTTTTTTATTTTTAATTGTGGTAAAATATATACAAAACAGAATTTCCCATCGTAACTGTTTTCACATGTACAGTTCAGTGGCATTAAGTACATTCACATTATTGTACAACCATCACCACCAGATCTATTTTTGTGATGCAAAACTGAAATTCTGAGCTGGGTGTGGTGGTGCACGCCTGTACTCCCAGCACTTGGGAGGCTGAGGCAGGAGGATCACGAGTTCAAAGCCAGCCCCAGCAGTGGCGAGGCACTTAGCAACTCAATGAGACCCTGTCTCTATTAAAATACAAAAAAGGGCTGGGATGTGGCCCAGTGGTCGAGTGCCACTGAGTTCAATCCCCGGTACCCCCCTCCCCCCAAAAAATCAATAAAACTGAAATTCTGTACCTGTTAATCCAAATTCTCCATGCCCTTCCTCTGCCTGCCCTGGCAACCACCATCTACTTTCTGTTTTTCTGAATTTGACCATTCTAAGTACCTGGTGTAAGTGCAGTCTTGTAGTATTTGTTCTTTTGTGACAGGCTTTTTTCTCTTGGCATAATGGCTTTGAGGCTTCATCCATGTTATAGCATGGTCTGAATTTCCTTCCTTTTTAAGGCTGAGATTCTATTTTATAGATACACCACATTTTCTATATCTATTCATTTGGATACTTGGGTTACTTTTGGTTCTTGTAAATGAGGTTGCTTTGAATATGGGTGTACAAATATTTGTATTTTTTTTTTTTTTTTTTAAGAAACTCAATACTTTTCCCCATAGCAATGGTGCTATTTTATGTTCCCACCAACAGTGCACAAGGGTTCCATTTTCTCTACATCCTTGAAAACACTTGTTAGCCTTGGGAGTCATTTTAAGGTGATGAGCAATTTCAGTGAGATTGAAGCCAGAGAGCAGAGGGCTGGGAGCACTTGGGAGTTAACTGGAACTGAGTGGAGAGGACTCTTAAGCTCGTTAGCTGTGATGAGACAAAAGGGGCAGTTAAGGACTCGGGTCAAGGTAGGAGAGACACTGAGCCTCTGTAAACACTGTTGGGAAGAAAATTGGAGAGGAGAAAGTGAGGGTGGGGACAGGTCTCAAAGTTGTGCTCTAAAAGTTTTGTAAAAATGCCATTTGTCAAGGGAAAAAATCAGGAATTCTAGATCAGTTTGCTGGATGGGTTTTCTCAGAAAGTAATGTATTGTTATTGAGTTTAACCAGCAGGTGGCCACTTTTAAAAAAATTTTTTTCCCCAAGACACTTGATTGCCTTGGAAATTTCAACAAATTATGTGAAATGATGAGTAGATTCTAGACACTGTTATTTCAGTAACTAGTGAATAATTTGGCACTTGTCTTTTCTGACTTCTAAAACAGAAGAAAGATTTACATAGATCATTTTAAATATAGTTATTTGAAATTATAATACTATAGCTACCAACTTGATATGAAGTTTCTTTTTCTTTTTCCCTTTTTGGCTAGGGTTTTTAGGTCATTCAAATAAGAAATATAGTGAACATCAGTAATTTTTTATAGTGAACATCAATAATCTTTTTTTTTTTTTTTTTTTTTTTTTTTTTTTAATTAGGAGGAACTGAATGATGCTGTGGGATTTTCAAGAGTCATTCATGCCATTGCTAATTCGGTAAGCAAACGAGACTTTTTTCCTTTCCGGCTAGACTGCTGAATATAATATTAGTGGAGTACCTAATTACCATTGCAAAGTAGTCATTTTGGTCATTTAGAATGTTTCCCTGGTATGGAGGAAGAAGTTAGAATGACAAGGATAAACTGTTCCATGATGTGCTGGGTGAGATCATAACTGCTGATTCACATACAAACCATTTTCTCAGAAAGTCTTTCTTGTAAGTATGCATGGGATCATAAAATGATGATGTTTTATGGCTACATGAAACTTAAGGTTTTTATTCACAAAACTATAAGAAGGAGAATAAGAAAGCAAGGAATAAAGGAAGAAACATTCAGATGTTTGATTGAAGGTGTTAATTCCCTAAGTGGATGAATCTAGAGGATAAAAATAATCATGTCTGTGTCAAGGTCTCCTGCTTAACTGTAATTGGTTCTTATATCCAATAGCCTTAACGATATTTGATACATTTAGAAAAATGCATTGACTGTTGGTGTAAATGTGCTAGAAGGGTCTGTGGTAGATATTTTTCCTTATTTCCTTTTTGAAAAGAAACATTGATATTTTGCATAGGTAACCAAGGTCATCGTGCTGGTTGTTCTAGTCAGCCTGCTTACTTGGATGCTAAATTGTCTGGAATCTAAGGCTTCTTTTCCTTCAGCAGTTGGCTGTTGAGAAAGAATCACCTTGTCCCTTAGATGCTGAGCTTTGCATCAGGGAATCTCCAAGGTCATTGAAACCCTCTCAGTTCTTTTTTTTCTTTTTGGTACCAGGGATTGAACTACAGGCACTCAACCACTGGGCCACATCCCCAGCCCTTTTTTGTATTGACAGGGTCTCACTGAGTTGCCAAGTGCCTTGCCTTTAATGAGGCTGGCTTTGAACTCGTGATCCTCCTGCCTCAGCCTCCCAAGTGCTGGGATTATAGGCGTGTGCCACCACGCCCTGCTGAAAACCCTCTCAGTTCTACAGCTGTCTCACTACCAGACCTGTAAACACAGGAGCACTGGGGGTCGGTGGGGAGCACACCATTGTCTTTATTTGGGGATAAAAACAAGTAACAGGACCTTGTAAAAAAAGAGGGTTGGCCCACTAGGAGTAAAGTAAACGAGGTAATCAGAACAGAACTGAACAGAACAGAAAACTTTCTGAGTCTGGAGAGAAGCAGAGGTGTGAATCTCTTCAGCAGTGGCTGAGGTCATAGGTGTCCAGAGAAGCAACAGTGAGATCACATTTGCTCTTGTCATACACACTCAGCCAGCTCACTTCAGATTTGTGGTTGGTTTGATTGTGGCTGGCTCTGAGATACAGAGCTTAGGACATCAGTTCAGTTGGTTTTGACCTCTTGTGATATTTATATTACTTGTATTATCTCGTGATATTTATATTATTGATATTTAGTTAACTTTTCCAAAATTGAGTCATTTGTTCACCTTGTACATGTTCAAACACCTTAGCTTGCTCTGAGTTTGCTCTTCTCTGATATCTTTCTTCCATGGAATAATTTGTAATACATTGCTAATGGTTGGTAGCATCAAAGTATGCAATGAGAAGAAGCCCTATTTATTGGTGATTCAGTGTTTAAAGTTTATAAGCAACACACCTTAAAAATATTAATATAATTAAGTTCTATAAATCCAATAGACACCAAATTATTTTCTCGTCACTATTAGTAAATCTCTTTTTTCTAAAGTTTTCAAAAAGTTTTAATTTTGCATGATAAGTTGCAAAAATAGTGCAGAAATTCTGTACCCCTTTACACAGCTTTCCCCAGTGCTAACATCTGTCATTGCTACTGTGCAGTTATCTGAACCAGGAAAGTAACATCAGCACAATAATATAAGCTAAACTGTAGCCCTTATTAGAATGTCATCATTTTGTTCACTAAGTCCTTTTTCTCTTCCAGATTCTGTCTAGGATCCTGCATTGTGTTTACTTGTTATTTCTCCTTGGTTTTCTGCAGACTTCAGTAGTCTTTCTCTGCCTTTCATAACTTTGATGCTTTTGATGAGTATTGACCATTTTGTCCAGTGTCCCTCATTTGGGATTTGTTTTCTTTGATTGGACTGAGGGTATTCAGTTTTGATAAGAATACCACAGAAACAGTGTTCATGATGTTGACCTTGGTCACCAGGTTAAGGTAGTGTCTTCTGGATTTTGTTCTGTGAAGTTACTGTTTTTCCTCTGAGGTTAATATGTTGGGAGAGACATTTTGGGACTATGAAAATCCTCAAACCTTTGCCCACTAATGTTAGCATTTGTCAGTGAGTCTTACCTGTAGTAGTCATTGCTGTGGAGGTCTAAGGCAAGTTTATATTTCCCTCTTTCTTTCTACGTTTGTTTTTAGAATTATTCTGTAAGGAAAAGCTGTTCATTCCATGTTACTTAATCACTTTTATGTATGTGAGTATGGACTTGGATATTTATTTATTTATTTATTTTTTTGCTGTACCGGGGATTGAACTCAGGGGCACTCGTCCACTGGGTCACATCCCCAGCCCTTTTTTTTGTATTTTATTAGAGACAGGGTCTCACTGAGTTGCTAAGTGCCTCGCCACTGCTGAGGCTGGCTTTGAACTTGAGATCCTCCTGCCTCAGCCTCCCAAAGTGCTGGGATTACAGGTGTGAGCCACCGCGCCCGGCTTGGATATTTATTTTATTCAACAGAATGTAACCTAATTTTTTTGTTGTTTACTTTGTTGCTCACATTGTACTGCCTTTGGCCATCCTTTGAGCACTTCCTTACTTTCAGGTGTCCCAGGGGGTTTCAGGCTCATCCTGTTTTCTTCCCCTGGCGCAGCTCAGTGATCCATGACTTCTCCCAAGAGCCGTGGTTCCTTTGACTGAGAGTGGTGTTTTGGAAGCACAGTTTGGCCCTGGGTTACTGCTGTGTTAGTTGTTCTAGGCCCTGTCTATGGACAGAGCTAAGAACAATATGTCTGCATATCCACACATATGTACACACAGCTGTTTCTTTGTGTATCTGTAGGTGTCTCTGTATACAGTTGGCTTTCCATATCTTTGGGTTCTACATCCTCAGATTCAACCGACTACAGATTAAAAATATTCGAGAAACAAATTGTGTCTTTATTGAACATGAACAGACTTCTTTTTGTCATTATTCCCTAAACAGTATAATACAACAACTATTTACATGGCATTTGTATCGTGTAAGGTATTGTAGGTAATCTAGAGATGATTTAAAGTATATGGGAGGATGTGCATAGGTTATATGCAAGTAATATGCCATTTTATGTAAGGGACCTAAGCATTTTAGTGTCCATGGGAGATTCTGGAACTTACCTGCAATGGTCATTTTGTATTTTGTGTGTATACAGTTACATTTTGGTCAATGATGGACTTCATATACTAGGGTGTTCCCCTAAGATTATAATGGAGGTGAAAAATTTATGTCACTTAGTATTTTGGCTGTACATTTTCTATGTTTAGGTACACAAATAAAATTGCCTACAGTATTCAGTGCAGTAACATGCCTTATTGGCTTATAGCCTGGAATAGGATCAGTAGGCTAGACCATATATAAGTGTGTAGTAGGCTATGCCATCTAGGTTTGTGTAAGTATATTCTGTGATTTTACCCAATAGTGAAATTGCCTGGTGCATTTTTCAGGACATGTCCTGTTACATTATGCATGAGTGTGATTGTGTGTATACATATATGCTCACACGTACATACACACCCACAAGTGTGGAGCTCCCTACCCATTCCTTTATACCCATTCCTTTATACTGATACCTCATATTCCAGTCCAGTACCACAGGGCTCCTTTTTAGCTTACTCTCTTTTCTTACTTGCAACTTCTTTCTCTGACAGTGAGAAATCCACTTCTTACTTGCATTATGTATATTTGCTTCAACCTGGGCCACATATAAAGTAGTACCAAACTGCTAACTCGTACCTGTGAGAAGTTCAATATTGACCAAATGGCATCATTTATGTGCAGTTCTTCCTGTCTTTGGCCTTGCAGTGTCTTCTGATCGAGATGCCTTTTTCCAAGTTACAAGTTCTTCTCTTCCCAACCTCCTCATTTATTGGTGTTTATGTTGCATTTGAGAGTTCCCTACATACCATTTCTGTCCTGGTATCAATCCTTGGTATTTTATAGCATTGTATAGGGACTCTGATTGTGCCCAGATACTGAGCCAAAAGCTTAGCTTATTAGATTTGGGAGATTTCATGTAGGATGATTTACTTGAAAGAATTATGTTTAGCCCTATGGATCCAGCAGTGTTATATGGAAGCTCCATTAGGACTTATTAGGAGCTCTACTGTAGTGACCCATACATTTGTTAAAAATGGTGTCACCAGCTCGGTGTAGGAGGCTAAGACAGGAGGATTTTGAGTTCAAAGTCAGCCTCAGCAAAAGTTACTAAGGTGCTCAGTAACTTAGTGAGTCCTTGTCTCTAAATAAAATACAAAATAGGGCTGGGGATGTGGCTCAGTGGTCAAGCGCCCCTGAGTTCAATTCCCAGTACACCCTCCTGCCCCCAAAATAAATATGGTGTCACCAGGTCAACTAAATCTAAATTGACATTCTGTTTTGGTGGTTTATTTTTTACACAAATGGGGTAATTTATTTTACATACAGTGTACTTCAGTTGATTGAAAAAGCAATGAGATGTTATTGGAATGGAATTCACAGAATATGCTTTGTGAATTTTGAAGCAGATGATGTAGGAAATGAAAATTTATTGTGTTCAGTATAATTAGAAATTAGCTATTTTAACCTTCTAACATTCTTATGAACTTATCTTTTAAAATAATTGGGTTGTTGGGGCTGGAATATAGCTCAGTTGGTCGAGTGCTTGCCTAGCATTCACAAGGCCCCGCACCACCAGGAAAAAAAAAAATTGGGTTGTTTTAAGAAGAGTATAATTTTTAAAAATATTTGTAAAGACGCAAGCATATGTATATGTTTTTGGAGTTTTGTTCACAAATTATTTGACATTTAAGGGACTCAGTTTTCATATTTTACCTTTATAAAAGCTCTTCAGTTAAAATTTTACTATTTCCTGCTGGTGTGCCAGCTACTTGGGAGGCTGAGGCAGGAAGGTCACTTTAGCCCACCAGTTCAGGGCCAGCCTGGGCAACATAGAGCCTTGGAAAAAAAAAAAAAAAGCTTTTTTTTTTTTTCTTTTTAAATACTTCTGATTCCTAAGGATGACAAGATTAATAAAAAATCAGAGAAAAATGCTGGGTGTGGTGGCGCACGCCTGTAATCCCAGCACTTGGGAGGCTGAGGCAGGAGGATCGCGAGTTCAAAGCCAGCCTCAGCAATGGCAAGGCATTTAGCAACTCGGTGAGACCCTGTCTCTAATAAAATACAAAAAAGGGCTGGGGATGTGGTCCAGTGGTCGAATGCCCCTTAGTTCACTCCCCGGTACAAAAAAACAAAACGGAGAAAAAGATCAGTGAAGTAAAAATTATTTGAAACTTTTACTTTGCATCCTGGATTTAATGCTCCAAAATTGCAGAGAAATGAAAATGGCTTTTATTTATGTGTTTGTATATATTTCTAACTTTTTTTTAATGTGGAAAAAGTAAGTTCAGTAAAAATTGCTCATGGAATCTGAAGCATACATTTTATTCTCAAACCCTAGTTAATTTTGAACTTACAAGTCTTTTTTTCCTAACCTTGATTTTCTTTAGGGAAAACTTGTCATTGGACACAATATGCTCTTGGATGTCATGCACACGGTTCATCAGTTCTACAGCCCTCTGCCTGCGGTAAGTGACTCGTCCGACTGCCTTCACCAGGCACCATGCAGTGTTCTCTGCTTGGGTGCCCTTTTTTTGCATGCAGCATGTTCCCAAAGAGACAATCTTATGCATGCATTTGGTTGTGTATTTTTGATGAGATATACACAAAAGCTATTTTAAGGGGTTTTCAGTCATCTGCCATTGTCAGAGCAGGGTTCAATATTTGTTTCATTGTCTTGATCCTCATGATTTGCTCATTTAGTGCTGGGCAGGGGGTCCTGGGCCACAGGTATATGTTGCTGGTTTGGTAGCAGGACCACTGAAGGTAAGTGCTATGAATGGAACTGGATCAGCTTATACAAAATTCTTTTTTATCCATATTTTAAAATTTGTGCATTGTAATTATATGTAATGTTTGGACTTATTGTTACGTATTTGTACATGCACACAATATAACACATATAACATAACCAATATCATTCCCTAATATTTCCCCTTTCCCTGTTGTCTTCCTGTTCCCTGGTTGCTTTCTTCTACTCTACTGATCTTCCTTTGATTTTCATGACATGCTCCGGACCATTTTTTCCTTTGTCCTCTCTAGCTTTCTCTCTAGCTTTCACATATGAGAGAAAATGAATGACCCTTGACCTTCTGAGCTTGTCTTATTTCACTTAACGTAATGGTCTCAGGTTCCATCCATTTTCCTGCAAATGATGTAATGTCATTCTTTATGACTGAATAAAGTTCCATTGTGTACATATACCCTGTTTTATTTATCCATTCATCCGTTGATGGTTACCTAGACTGGTCACATAGTTTGTCTGTTGTGAATTGTGTTGCTATAAAACATGGGTATGTATGTGTTTTAAAAAAATTTTTTTTAGTTGTTGATGGGCCATTATTTTATTTATTCATTTATATATGGTGCTAAGAATCAAACCCAGTGCCTCACACATTCTAGGCAAGTGCTCTACCACTGAGCCACAATCCCAGCCCACTTTATTCTTTAATAAATACTAAGGATTGATATAATTAAGTCATATGTTGGTTCTATTCCTAGTCTTTTGAAGAACCACTATACTGATTTCCATAATGGTTGTACTAATTTACAATCCCATCAATAGTGTTAAAGTGTTCCTTTTTTTTCCACATCCTCTCCAGTGTTGTTTATTGTTTGTGTTCTTGATATGGCTGCAATTCTAACTGGAGTGAGATGAAATCTCCATGTAGTTTTGATTTTCATTTCCCTAATTGCTAACAGTGTTGAACACTTTTTCATATATTTGTTAACTTTTTTTTTTTTTTTTTTTGGTCCTGGGGATTGAACTCAGGGGCACTCGACCACTGGCCACATCCCCAGCCCTTTTTTTTGTATTTTATTAGAGACAGGGTCTCACTGAGTTGCTGAGTGCCTTGCCATTGCTGAGGCTGGCTTTGAACTCGTGATCCTCCTGCCTCAGCCTCCCAAGTGCTGGGATTACAGGCGTGTGCCACCGTGCCCAGCTTTTTCATATATTTGTTAACTGTATTTCTTCTTTTGAAAAGTGCCTGTTTAGTTCACTTGCCCATTTATTAATTGGGTTGTTTGTTTTTGAATTCTTTATATATTCTGGATATTAATCCTCTGTCAGAAGAGTAGCTAGCAAAAATTTTCTTCCATTCTGTAGGTTCTTTTTTCACATTCTTAATTGTTTGCTTTGCTGTACAGAAGCTTTTTAATTTGATACCATCCTACTTATTAACTCTTGCCATTATTTCCTGAACTTTAGGGGTCCTGTTGACAAAAGTTGTCTGAGCCTACATGTTGGAGTGTTGGCCTTATGTTTTCTTCTAGGTGTTGCCTAGTTTCAGGTCTAGTTACTGGGTCTTTGACTCATTTTGAGTTGACTTTTGTGCAGGGTGAGAGATAAGAATTTAGTCTCATTATTCTACATATGTATAACCAGTTTTCCCACAACCATTTGTTAAAATGGCTATCTTTTCTCCAGTATATGTTTTTGGCACCTGTGTCAAAGATCAGATGACTACATCAGTGGAGATTTGTCTCTGTGTCTTCTATTGGTCTGTGTGTCTGTTTTTATGTCAGTACTATGCATTTATTACTGTAGCTCTGTAGTATAAATTTTGAAGTCAGGTATTGTGATGCCTTCAGCATGACTTTTTTGGCTTAAAATTGCTTCAGCTAATTTGGGTCTTTTATTCTTCCAAATGAATTTTAGGACTTTTTATTTTTTCTTGTTCTGTGATGATTGTCATTGGTATTTTGATGAGGATTGCACTGAATCTGTATATTGCTTTTAGTATTATCTTCATTTTATTTTATTTTTTAAATATTTATTTATTTACTTTAGTTGTACACAATGCAATGCGTTTATGTTTTATGTGGTGCTGAGGATCGAACCTGGGCCGCGCACGTGCGAAGCGAGCGCTCTGCTGCTGAGCCACAACCCCAGCCCCTTATCTTCATTTTTTTTTTTTTTTTTTTTTGGTCCTGGGGATTGAACTCAGGGCACTCGACCCCTGGGCCACATCCCCAGCCCTTTTTTTTGTATTTTATTAGAGACAGGGTCTCACCGAGTTGCTGAAATGCCTCGCCATTGCTGAGGCTGGCTTTGAACTCGCGATCCTCCTGCCTCAGCCTCCCAAGTGCTGGGATTACAGGCGTGTGCCACCGTGCCCAGCTTTTTCATATATTTGTTAACTGTATTTCTTCTTTTGAAAAGTGCCTGTTTAGTTCACTTGCCCATTTATTAATTGGGTTGTTTGTTTTTGAATTCTTTATATATTCTGGATATTAATCCTCTGTCAGAAGAGTAGCTAGCAAAAATTTTCTTCCATTCTGTAGGTTCTTTTTTCACATTCTTAATTGTTTGCTTTGCTGTACAGAAGCTTTTTAATTTGATACCATCCTACTTATTAACTCTTGCCATTATTTCCTGAACTTTAGGGGTCCTGTTGACAAAAGTTGTCTGAGCCTACATGTTGGAGTGTTGGCCTTATGTTTTCTTCTAGGTGTTGCCTAGTTTCAGGTCTAGTTACTGGGTCTTTGACTCATTTTGAGTTGACTTTTGTGCAGGGTGAGAGATAAGAATTTAGTCTCATTATTCTACATATGTATAACCAGTTTTCCCACAACCATTTGTTAAAATGGCTATCTTTTCTCCAGTATATGTTTTTGGCACCTGTGTCAAAGATCAGATGACTACATCAGTGGAGATTTGTCTCTGTGTCTTCTATTGGTCTGTGTGTCTGTTTTTATGTCAGTACTATGCATTTATTACTGTAGCTCTGTAGTATAAATTTTGAAGTCAGGTATTGTGATGCCTTCAGCATGACTTTTTTGGCTTAAAATTGCTTCAGCTAATTTGGGTCTTTTATTCTTCCAAATGAATTTTAGGACTTTTTATTTTTTCTTGTTCTGTGATGACTGTCATTGGTATTTTGATGAGGATTTGCACTGAATCTGTATATTGCTTTTAGTATTATCTTCATTTTATTTTATTTTTTAAATATTTATTTATTTACTTTAGTTGTACACAATGCAATGCGTTTATGTTTTATGTGGTGCTGAGGATCGAACCTGGGCCGCGCACGTGCGAAGCGAGCGCTCTGCTGCTGAGCCACAACCCCAGCCCCTTATCTTCATTTTTTTTTTTTTTTTTTTTTTTGGTACCGGGGATTGAACTCAGGGCACTCGACCCCTGGGCCACATCCCCCAGCCCTTTTTTGTATTTTATTAGAGACAGGGTCTCACCGAGTTGCTAAATGCCTCGCCATTGCTGAGGCTGGCTTTGAACTCGCGATCCTCCTGCCTCAGCCTCCCAAGTGCTGGGATTACAGGCGTGCGCCACCGCGCCCGGCCCTTATCTTCATTTTAATAGCATTACTTCTGCCTACCATGAACATGGGAAGTCTTTCATCTTCTTGTATCTTCAGTTTTTTTCCTTAAGTGTTCTGTTGTTTGCATTGTAGAGGCATTTCACCACTTCCTTGTTTAGATTTATTTGTAGGTTTTGTGTGTGTGTGTGTGTGTGTGTGTGTGTGTGTGTGTGTATCAGGGATTGAACCCAGGGGTGCTTAACCACTGAGCCTCATCTGCAGCCCTTTTAACATATTTCATTAGAGACAGGATCTTGCTAAGTTGCTGAGGCTGGGTTTGAACTTATGATCCTCCTGCCTCAGCCTCTTGAGTGCTGGGATTACAGGTGTGCACCACCATGCCTGGCTTATTCATAGGTATTTTATTTATCTATATTTTTGTGGATTTTGTGAATGGAATTATTTTTCTGATTTCTTTCTCAGCACATTCATTATTGGTATTTAGGAAAGCTACTGATTTTTGTAATGTTAATTTTGTGACCTGCTACTTTGCTGAAATTGTTTTTTGGTTCTATAGTCTTTTCTGGTAGAACTTTTTGGATCTTCTGAGTATAGGATGTTATCAACTGCAAAGAGTTATAGTTTGACTTCTTCCTTTCCTATTTTCACCCGTTTTATTTCCTTCTTTTGCCTAATTGCTCTGGCTAGAATTTTTAGTCTATATTGAATAGGAGTGGTATAGTGAACATCCTTCTCTTTTTCCAGATTTTAAAGAGAACGCTTTCAGTTTTTCCCATTCATTATGATGTTGGCTTTGGGCTTGCTGAATATAGCTTTTATAATTTTGAGGTAGGTTCCTTCTATCCCTAGCTCTTCAGTCTTTTTATTATTATAAATGGGTGCTGGATTTTGTTGAAAGCTTTCTCTGTGTCTCTTAAGATAACTGTGTGGGGCTGGGGTTGTGACTCAGCGGTACAGCGCTCACCTAGCATGTGCGTGGCCCGGTTCGATCCTCAGCACCATGTAAAAATAAATGTATTGTGTACAACTAAAGGAAATAAATAAATATTAAAAAAAAAAAACTGTGATTTTTGTCCTTAATTTTGTTTATGTGGTGAATTAAATTTATTGATTTGCATATGTTAACCATCCTTGCAACTCTGGGATAAAACCAACTTGGTCATGATGTACAATCTTCTTTATGTGTTGTTTAATATTATTTGCTAATATTTTATTTAGGATTTTTGCCTAAACATTGGGGACATTGGTCTGTAGTTTTCTTTCCTTCATGTGTTCTAATCTGTTTTTTTTTTTTTTTTTTTTTTTTTTTGTGGTACTGGGGATTGAACCCAGGGCCTTATGCATGCAAGGCAAGCACTCTACCAACTGAGCTATATCCTCAGCCCCTAATCTGGTTTTGATATGAGAGTGATACTGGGTTCATAGAATGTATTTGGAAGTGTTCTGTCCCTTTCTGTTTCATGGAAAATTTGAGGAGCATCGGCATTAGTTCTTCTTTAAAGATCTGTTAGAACTCAGCTGAGAATTCATCTGGTCCAGAATTTTTCTTTGCTGTAAGGCTTTTTATTACTCCTTCTATCTCATTGCTAGTTATTGATCTGTTTAGCCTTCCTCTGTTTTCTTGATTCAGTTTTGGCAGTTTGTTTCTTTTAGATTTTCCAGTTTATTGGAGTATTTAAATCATCCCTAATGATCCTCTGGATTTTTGTGATGTCTGTGATGATTTCTTACTTTTCCCCTCAAATTTTATTAATTTGGGCCTTCTGCTTTTCTTTTGGCTATTGGCTAAGGGCTTATAGATCTTGTTTATCTTTTCAAAAAACTCTTCATTTTATTGATCCTTTTTTAAATTTTCAATTTTATTCATTTCAGCTTGGATCTTAATGATTTCTTCTTTCCGTTTTAGAATTGTTTGCTCTTTTTTTTTCTTTTTTCTTTGAAATATTTATTTATTTACTTTAGTTGTACACAATGCAATGCATTTATGTTTATGTGGTGCTGAGGATTGAACCCGGGCTGCGCACGTGTGAGGCAAATGCTCTGCCACTGAGCCACAACCCTAGCCCCGTTTGCTCTTGTTTTTCAAGGGCCTTGAGATACATCATTAGGTTGTTTATTTGGGATCTTTCTGATTTTCTTATGTAGGCACTCATGGCTTTAAACATTCCTCTTAGGACTGCCTTCATAATATCCCAGCGGTTCTCTATGTTGTATCATTACTCTTCTTGGCATCTAAAAATTTTTAAATTTCTTCCCTGGGCTGGGGTTGTGGCTCAGCGGTAGAGTGCTCGCCTGGCATGTGCGCAGCCCGGGTTCGATCCTCAGCACCACGTACAAATAAACCCATTGTGTGCAGCTAAAGCAAATAAATAAATATTTAAAAAAAAGATTTCAGCACTTGGGAGGCTGAGGCAGGAGGATCACAAGTTCAAAGCCAGCCTCAGCAATGGTGAGGCACTTAGCAACTCAGTGAGACCCTGTCTCTAATAAAATAGAAAAAAGGGCTAGGGATGTAGCCCAGTCGAGTGCCCCTGAGTTCAATCCCCAGTACCAAAAAAAAAAAAAAAAAAATTTCTCCCCTGATTTTTTTTGTCATCCATTCATCATTCAAAAGTGTATTATTGAATCTCCATGTGTTTATATAATTTCTATAGAGTATTTTGGAGAGGTTGATTGCTAATTCATTCCATTATGATCGGAGAGGATTGAAGGAATTGTATCAGTTTTTTGATGCCAAGAATCAAATTTGTGGACTAAATAATCAGATCAATTTTGTGGACTAAAATATGGTCTGTTTTGGAGAAGGTTCCCTGAACTGCTGAGAAGGAAGCATATTTTTATTTTTCTTTTGTATTGGAGATTGAACCCAGAGGTACTCAACCACTGAGTTACATACATCCCCAGCCCTTTTTATATTTTATTTTGAGACAGGTCTTTCCAAGTTGTTGAGGTTGACTTTGAGTTTGCAATCCTCCTGCCTCAGCCTCCTGAGCTGCTGGGATTACAGGCGTGCAACACCATACCTGGCAAAAGAAAGCATTTTTGTGATTTTGTTGGATGAAATATTCTGTAGATGTCTGTTAAGTCCATTTGATATATAATATTTTTTAGACCAAAGAGTCTTTGCTGAGTTTATGTCTAGATGACCTATCTGTTGGTGAGATGTGTTGAAATCACACCGTATTATTGTACTGGGGTTTTGTCCAGGTGTTGTTGTGCTCTCTTCTACTCTTATGAGCAGGCCTTTTCCAGGCACAGCCTTCTCTTGCCAGTGTGTCCTTGAGTGATCTAGGAGAAGACCCCCTGGTATGTGTATTTCATTTTCAAGATTTAGAATTTTTTCCTTTTTTTCTCTGAAGAGATTCTCCATGCCATTAGCATGTCTTTCACAACCCTTCTCAATTCCAGTGATTCTTTTTTGTTCTTTTTATTGACTGTTGACTTCTTTTAAGGTAGTAATTTTTTTCTTTTAATTTTATTTATTTATTTTTATGTGGTGCTGAGGATTGAACCCTGTTCCTCACACATGCTAGGCAAGCCTTGCTTTACTTGAAGGGCAAAAAATCACACCCGGACTGTGGTATAGCCAAGGGATTTATGCACTGGCCTTTATGGCTGGTTAAGGGTAGAAAAGGAACAGGGAGAGGGGAGTGTGCAAGCTCTGAAGGGAAGGTGCGAGTATGGTTGCGCCGGCTGCGGTCTCTAGAGCTATCGGCTGGGGCAGCTGCTGTCGGGCTGGAGACGGTGGGTCTAAGGCTGGTACAGTGGCTGCCTCTTCGGCTCCATCGTCTTTTCTCGTCGTCGTATCCCTCTTCTCGCCTGGCTCTTCTCCTCGTCTGGCCCTTCTTGTCGTCTAGCTCGCTAGTCGTCTCTCTCCGTCTCCCTGCCCCCAATGGACGGGAGCCCTTTTATACCCCCTTGGACCATTAGATTGTCCGTTAAAACAGTTGGTGGTAGCCGGGCGCGGTGGCGCACGCCTGTAATCCCAGCACTTTGGGAGGCTGAGGCAGGAGGATCGCGAGTTCAAAGCCAGCCTCAGCAATGGCAAGGCACTTAGCAACTCAGTGAGACCCTGTCTCTAAATAAAATACAAAAAAGGGCTGGGGATGTGACCCAGTGGTCAAGTGCCTTGAGTTCACTCCCCAGTACCAAAAAAAAAGAAAAAAAAAAAAAAAAAAACCCTTGGTGGTGAAGCCTATTGCCTCCTGTCCAGGGAACAGAGCAACCTTTAATCCTATTGGCCCCTGTCCAGTGAACAGAGCAACTTTTAATCCTATTGGCTCCTGCCCAGGGAAAGGAAACAAGGTTGCTTTGCTCAGGGCACAGAAACTTCCAGGAGGGGTAGGGGTAGCCCATCTATCATTACTACTGAGCTACAACTGTAGCCCCTCCAGTGATTCTCAAATTTGGTCTCTAAAGTTGTTCCAGAGTTCTTGTATATTCTGGTCATACTTATTTTCTTTATTTTAACACTCTGAATGTTCAAGAATGGCTATTTTGTCTTCCAGCTCTGAGATTTAGTCTTCAACATGGTGTATTTTAGAGAGACTTTCAACTGAACATTTTATATGATTTATTATGTTTTTGATTTCTAAAATTTCTGTTAGTTATTTTTCTTTTCTTTTTTGGTACCAGGGATTGAACTCAGGGGCACTCGACCACTGAGCCCCATCCCCAGCCCTATTTTGTATTTTTTAAAAATATTTATTTATTTACTTTTAGTTGTACACAATGTAATGCATTAATGTTTATGTGGTGCTGAGGATCGAACCCGGGCCGCACATGTGCAAAAGCGAGCGCTCTGCCGCTGAGCCACAACCCCAGCCCCCTATTTTGTATTTTATTTAGAGACAGGGTCTCACTGAGTTGCTTAGCACCTTGCTTTTGGTGAGGTTGGCTTTGAACCATATTTCTTTCTTTTTTAAAAAAATATTTATTTATTTGCTTTAGTTGTACACAATTCATTTATTTTTATGAGGTGCTGAGGATTGAACCTGGGCCGCACATGTGCTCTGAACCATATTTCTTGTGTTGGTTTTGTCCAGGTGTTGTTGTGGTGCTCTCTTCCACTCTTATGAGTAGGCCTTTTCCAGGCACAGCCTTCTCTTGCCGATGTGTCCTTGAGTGATCTAGGAGAGGACCCCGTTGTATGTGTGGTGTCTGCAGCCTTTGTGTTAATTCTTTCTGATTTTGCTGTAGGAGTGGATGTCCATGAGTGGGACCTGAGGGCCATCCCCTAGCCATTCCTGCTTGGGATCTGGTCGTTAATTTGGGGTTTTTGTCTATTGTATTCTTTGTATTAAAGTATTGCTGAAGTTTGAAGATGGTTAATGTGTGTGTGGAGCAAGTGTGCTGTTTCTTGGCTGGGTTTAGTTCAGCAGCCAAGGCTCTTTGCTGTGAACTTGTAGTGTCCTTATAGATTCCCAGCACCTCACAGAAAAGGGGGGAACAAATAATGGCAACAGCTGAAGCAAACTATACAGCATTATAATAAATCCTGGTGCCTACTATGACATCTGCAACAGTGATTACCACAAAAACAGGAATGGTGGGGCTAGTCCTTGCCAACACCAAAAGCAATAAAGAGCTGTGAACTAGATCTGGCATTAAACAGCAGGTGTCAACTGTGCCATCCGTAGCACCAATAACTGCAACAACGTGAATGGTGGGGGCAGGAGTTGTGTAAACCAAATAGTTCTAAAAAAAAAAAAAAAAAAGGTAAAAATGGAGTTCATTAATAAGAGAAAATAAAATGTGGTAGGAGGATAAAATAAAGTTTAGAAAGTTCAAAATGTAAACATTGCTGAAGAGGTGTAGTAAGTGATGACTACAAAGGAGGAGGAGAGAGAAAATGAAAAAAATAAACGGAGAGAAAGAGAACAAGAAAATTTGTTGGAGAAGAAAGGAGAGAAAGAGAAATGAGTAAAAATAAAGCAAAACCAAAAGAAACAAAAAGCCCTAACTCTCAAAAGACAAGATAAGGAAATAACTATCATAAAAACATGCGATAATGAGAAAAAAAAAGAAAGTTTTCTGTGTCCACAAGCCAGTCTTTACAGAAGAGCACACGCGTGCACGCACACATGGAAAAAGACTTGTAATGAAACATGAAACCATTGAAGAATCGTCTCCACTGAGGGGGTCAACAATGTTGATGAGGGTGGTTGGTCACTGCCTGTGCATGACTGTCCTTTTCATTTCTTCCTGGACTATGTTGGGGGGTGGCAAGGGCCGGGGCCTGGAGAGAGAGAGGACGGGGGGTTGCTAACATCTTCCTTTTTTGTGTGTGTGTGGTACTGGGGATTGAACTCAGGGGCACTCGACCACTGGGTCACATCCCTAGCCCTTTTTTTTTTTTTATTTTATTTAGAGACAGGGTCTCACTGAGTTGCTAAGTGCCTCGCCATTGCTGAGGCTGGCTTTGAACTCGCGATCCTCCTGCCTCAGCCTCCCAAAGTGCTAGGATTACAGGCGTGCGCCACTGCGCCCGGCTACATCTTCCTCTTTTTGTTCACCCAGCTGCCAGCTGGAGTGACCTAAAACTGACGCTGTTTGAATCATCATCAGCTTTCCTTCTGACCAGTGGGAGGTAGGATGAAATGGGAAGTACTGTCAGTTGATGTTTCTGTCCAGACAGACCAACTTGACAGACCAGGATGGGACTGCTGCAAAGTTCTGAGAGGACAGTTCTGGGAGGCCAAGGCTTAAGTCTGATCAGGACTTTGCTGGGTGACATCTGCTCTGGAGAGATTTGGTTAACACACTCGTTGGGCCAGGCAGATGCCATTTTTGGCTGGGAGTCTGGATCTCAGGAGCCTCCCAGGAACTCTACTGTGTGGCAGGAGAACCAACCCTCCACATGTCCTACATACTCTGCTGCCAGTCTTGTCCCTGAGCACATTCACACCTGCATGTTCAGTTTCTCCACTCTTTTCAGCTGGTCCCATGAGCCACCAGACTCAAAGGGAAAGCAAGTTGTACTTCCTTCTGTATTTCTGATTGAGTCTCCCCGGGTACAATCTTTTCTGTGCCTGTTTCAGTCACTTTCTGCCTTGCACACCCTCGGCACAGGGTAGGTGCTTGCCAGGACAGTACTCAGTGTTCGCTGTGGTCTCCTGGGCTTCTGGCACCTGCAAGCTGCAGTGTTGCCTCCTCAGCATGGCTCCTGGCCTTAGTTTTCTGCCTGCCAGTTGAAAAATACAGAGCCCTTATTAGATACCAGTTTGCTGTACAGCCTCTAGATAGCTAAATTCAGGCTGCCTTTTTTCATCTACAGGTTTGTTTGTGCCCTATTTGTCCACTGTGTTTCTGTTTGTATTATCTGCCCCCTCTGTGGTGAGCCAGTGGTGAACCAGCGCTGCTGCCACTACTGCTGCTGGCGTGGCTCCAGTGCACTCTTTCTTTTTCTTTGTTTGATGCACACAAATTTCTGAGACTTTAAGAGACTCTGACTGTCTGATATTGAGTTTCAGTGTACTCCTTCTTTTACCCACCTTGCTGAGGAGTAGTAATCCACACACAGAGCAACTAGAAATGCAGCCTTCCTCAAATTCACTTTTAATCTCCGATTTTATGAAATTCTTGGTTGTCTCCTGCCCAGCGCTTCCCTCAGCTCCTCTATTTCCCTTACTTTGAGCCAGCTAAGCTCACCAGGCATGAGCTCCTCTGGCTCCCCTTTAGTCTCTTGCACTCCTGCTCCCTAACTGCATGTGGCATCTCCCTTGCCCCCCACCAGTCTGTCTTTCACACTCCTTGTTCCCTGTCCTTTAGTGATATTGCCCACTTTTTTTGTTCTTTCTAGATATACATGACAGTAGAGTATATTTTGACATAATACATGGAGTATAACTTATTCTAAATAGGTTCCCATTCTTGTGGTTGTACATGATGTGGAGTTTCACTGTGTTGTATTCAATGTAAGAACATAAGAAAGTTCTCTTTGATTCATTCCACTGTCTTTACTATTCCCATCCTCCTCCCTTCCCTTCATTCTTCTTTGTCTAATCCACTGAATTTCTTACCCCCCCTTATTGTGTGTTAGCATCTGCATATCAAAAAGAACATATGACCTTTTGTTTTTGGGATTGGTTTATTTCATTTAGCATGATAGTCTCCAGATCCATCCATTTACTGGTAAAAGTCATAAAATCTTTCTTTTTTAATGGCTGAGTAATAATCTGTTGTGTACATATACCACCTTTTCTTTATTCACTTATCTGTTGAAGGGAACCTAGGTTGGTTCCATAGCTTAGCTATTGTGAATTGAGCTTCTGTAAACATTGATGTTGTTATGTCACTGCAGTATGCTGGTTTTAAGTCCTTTGGGTATATACCAAGGAATAGTATAACCAGCTCAAATGGTGGTTCCATTCCAAGTTTTTTGAGGAATCTCCGTATTGCTTTCTGGAGTGGTTGCACCAATTTGCAGTCCCAGATATTGCCCATTTTTGTAACTCAGCTGTAGATACCAACATTTATCTTTAGCCATGCTCTCTCCCAGGTTTGTGCATGTATTTCGTGCTAGACACTGGGCTTCTTCCCCTGGCTTGCTTTCAGAAGGGTCGTTCATGAGATATTTAACTTTCACTACCTTTCTTTCCTTATACTGTTTCTGAACCATTTTTCTCTTGATTCCATTTGTATAGATGATTCTGAGTATCCAATCCTGTTTTAGGTATCAGTTTTGACTCTTCCTCTGTCTCCAGATCTGTTACATTACAGAATCTTAATGATTCTATCCCCATGCTGTTTCTCATGACTGGGGTCTTTCCATTTTTGCTGCAGATAGCCTCATTTCTCACCTGCAGTTCAGCAAACTCCAGGCTGAATTTCTTTTCTCCTTCAGTATTCAGCCCATCCTTGAAATCGGACATTGGCAGCCTTTTTCTGTAAAGGGCCAGATAATGAAATATTTTGGGCTTTCTAGCCTATATGGCCTCTCTGATAACTCTCTGTCATTTTGTAGCTCCCAAACTGTCATGAATGCATAAACAAATGGGTATGGCTGTGTTGCAGTAAAATTTTATTAAAAAAAAAAAAAAAAGTGGTAAGCCATATTTGGCTTGCAGACTATGGTTTGCCAATCCTTGCTTTAAAATGTCACCTGATGAGGTTAGTCTTTTGTTAGTTCTGCATCAGGTCATGTTGCCCTGTTAGCATCTTGATCACTCTTTGGAAGAGTGCAACCCAGCCCGCTGGGTGTGGTGAGTCTGTTGCTCCCCTTGTCCTAGTTCTGAGCCTTCAGGTTGCCACCACTGTTCATGATGACCATATCACCCTCTGGGGTACAAAAGCACCAGAGCTGTAACTCTCAAAAGAGGGTGATGGGAATAAATTTGCATTTTACCTTTAAAAACCCAAAGTTTGTTTTTAGATCAGCCACTTTTTACCAGCCGAATAGGCCAGAGTAGCAGTTCCTCTCCTGATTTGTTGACCTTTAAAGAAATGAAGTTATCAGTAAGAAAACAGGGGAGTATATTTAATATTGTGCCAGGTGTTTTGAATACCAAACAGAGCTTGTCACATAGGAGGCATTAAATATTGATTTAACAAAAGAGTATATTTTGACTGTGCCAGTGTTTTAAATCTTCTGATGTATGACTCTGTCCACATCACTGACCCTGCTTAAAAATTTCAACACTCTCCCCTTGGTTTCCTATAGTTGACTCTTTAGCCAGGTGTAGCCAGGCGTGTCAGACCATCTCTGAGCGAGCCCAACTCTGCTGTGTAATCTGAGCACTCATTGCTCTCCTTCTGCCCAGCCACACAGGCTCATTTCTCCTCCAAGAATTGCTTTGTGTCATTCGGTATCTGTGGTCTTGGTATGATTTCCACCAACTTGAATTTTCCCTAGCTTTCCTCAGTGTTTGTAGTCCATGATTTCACCTTTTTTTCCCCAAGACCCAGCTCATGCCTTCTGCATGAACTTTCCCCTGCCTGCTGCCTTCGGGCCCATGAAGGGATCATTTCCTTCTCAGATCTTCTGCAGAACTTGGCACCTCTCTGGTACATAAATTCTGTCATGTACAGTGTAACCCCTTCTTCTTGGTGGTTATGTCCTCGGACAAGGAGTAACCTTGTCATTGTCCAAGTGTATGGCTGGCAGAACACTTTGTATGTGAGAATTAACAAGTGTTAACTTGAATCAAGTTCTAGTAGAATGCAGGTGATTTGGTGTGCCATAGGAGGGATAGAATAAGCAGTTCTAGCCCTTGCTTTATTATATTACTATGGCAATCTTTTTTTTTGGTTTTTTTTTTAGTTGTCTATGAACCTTTATTTATTTAATTTATTTATGTGCAGTGCTGAGAATTGAACCCAGTGCCTCACACATGCTAGGCAAGTGCTCTGCCACTGAGCTATCAAGGCAATCTTGATAATTTGCTTATTTATGAACATAAATTTGTCATTGTTAAAGGGAGAAAATGTTTTTCCTCCATTTACCTTTGGAAGAAGTGATGACAATAAATGAGAAAACCTGTTTAAAATGGTGGGACTCTTGGACTAACACCAAAGTTTGCATTTAAAATATACTAGAGAATTCATATTTTAGAGCTTTTAGGTCAGGAGAGTTTCTTCTAGGAGACTTCTTGGTATCTCAGTGTGATTTTTTTTTTTTTTTTTTTTTTGTTTTTGTACCAGGGATTGAACTCAGGGGCACTCGACCATTGGGCCACATCCCCAGCCTTTTTTGTATTTTATTAGAGACAGGGTCTCACTGAGTTGCTAAGTGCCTCTTCATTGTTGAGGCTGGCTTTGAACTTGTGATCCTCCTGCCTCAGCCTCCCAAGTGCTGGGATTACAGGCATGTGCCACTGCACCCAGCCTCAGTGTGATCTTTTAGCAGGAGTCGGTCTGGAATTCTGCTATATGTTATTCCTGAATCTGACGTAAAAACTTGGTAGTGGTATTGAGAGAGTACCACACTGACAGACATTTTTGTTTGCCTTAGCATTGAAACCACTTGTTCATGTATTGTCCATTAATTTAACAATAGCCATTGAAAGGCTGGTAAATATTTCAAGCTAGTTAAATACAGTCTGTGCTTACAAGCTTGAAAAGCTAATTGGAAATGGCAGTTTCCTGTGAAGCATGAATAACTTTGAAGAGAAGTGTTGTTTACAAAGGGTCAGCAGTGTGACTACCCAGTCTAGCATGGCAATTATGTATGTAAATGAGTTAATTCAAAATTGGAGCACTCTCCTGTCTGCTGCAGACTTCCTGATCAAAATAAAATTGGGAAATGAATTTTCTGATTTAGACACTTGGTATTAGTGACACTTTAGCAATTTTCTGAGTACTTAAAGGAGGAGTCGTATATATTGAAAAGTCTGTGTTTTAATTGTCATTTTAACATTCACAGATTGTCTCAGTAGAGATGTAAGCTAGTTTACAATATATCCATTTTCTGTATAAACCATTTAATGTAAATGACACTGCTAGTCTACTACTATGATAAATTTGTGTAATGGAGTACAGCATGTTGGCTGTTACTGGAACTTCCCCAGCAGTTTCACAGGCCTCTCACATCTATAGCTTTCTACGTATAGTAGAACCCTCCTCTACTTTTCTTTTCTTTCTTTTTTTTTTTTTTAAAGATATTCATTTATTTGTTTTTAGTTGTACACAATGCCTTTATTTTACGCGGTGCTTGAGGATTGAACCCAGGCCGCGCACGTGCTAGGCGAGCGCTCTGCTGCTGAGCCAGAACCCCAGCCCCCTCTACTTTTCTTTCAGTCATACAATTCTTATATTTGACTGTTTTGGTTATGCCAAGGTTAGTCCCCAGATCATGTGGTTCCCAATCAATGAGGAAACTGGAAGACTTTTAATATGTAATTATTACCTAGAGAAGGGTTTTACTGTTTAGCTTAAAGCCTCTGGGAGGTAGATGGTTTGTTCGAGAGGAAAGCTATGCACCTGAGCTGCTTAAGTCTATTTTTATTACCATGGGTATATTTGGAAAATTGTAACAAGTCATTCTCTGTATTTTTTAGGACTTAAATGAGTTTAAGGAGCTGACAACATGTGTTTTCCCCAGGTAGGCTTTCTTTAAGGCTCATCTTTCATTCAAAATAGTCATTGTTGGTTGGGTGTTGGGGGAATCATGAACTGAAATCAAATTCCATGCATGTAAGAGTTTATCCAAATGAACCCAATTGCTATGTATAACTATAAAACCTCAATAAAAAATAGTCATTGTGACATACATAATACAAACAGATACATGCTAATTTATGAAAGTCAATGGGTCCTGATTAGAATCTAGTTCATAAAAGCTGGGAAATGATTTAGTTATCTCTGACTTTGAGGGAGTTGACTGTTTTCAGCTTATGATTGGTTTTGTTGTCCCATTAAATCAGAATCTGAGCTGAGTGTGAAGGCAGCCTGTGGCTCCTCTTTTGTCACCCCACACCTTGCCCTCTGAAGGGCTGGCAAGGCTTTCCTGAAGTGGCTATGGTCCCTCATGTCCCTGGGATATACCTTGTCGGTTGAAGCGCCCTGTTGGGTGTCTGCTCTGTTCATTGGGAACTGGGGAGAAATTTTTTTCTCCACTTTAAGTCACTGCCTTTGCCTGTTGGTGTTCTCCACAGTTGCATCCTAGTTCTGATGTGTCACATGTCTGATAGATCACATGCCCACCTATAGAGCAGGGGTCTGTGTCTTGGGACCCATTTGAATAGGGACTATTTCTGTCTTAGTATCTAGTGTTCACCTTTATGTGAAAAGAAACAGAGAAATTCAGCTTTCATATTGGTCAGAGAGTCTCTTTCTTTCTCTGTTTAGTATTTTTGATTTTTGAAACAGAATAGTAAGAAATAACAACAGCATGAAATTACTAAATGCGGAGGTGGGCTCCCTAAGACTTTATTTCATACCAATCTGGGTAAGTAGCGGTAGATGGTAATGCTTTAGGAAAGTTAGACCTACACCAGTATTTGAACCATGTGGAAACAGGAGGGTGTTTGACTTGCCCTTGAGGTTGATGGAAACCACAGGCAGGGTGCAAGCAAACCTGGAACTGGTCTCTTAGTGTGTCGGAGCAGGGACTGTCCTGTAGCTGTCTGATGAAGTCACTGGTGATAGGACTTGACCCCAGGTTAATGTAGCAGTGATGTCACTGCTGGCTTCAAAACAGCTACTGTGCTTGGTTCCTTTGTCCACTTTTAAGTGTATTATATGTTAAGTATTTATGTATTATGTATATGTTAAGTGTGTTAAATATGTATTGTATGTATGAAATTATTTTAAATATTTGAGTAAAATACATTTTGAACATTTATATACATTATGTTTACCTTATTAAAATTATTTTGTTTTTAGACTCTTGGATACTAAATTGATGGCCAGCACACAACCTTTTAAGGTAGTATTTAAATTTGAACTATCACTGATGAGCTATACTTTGAAATTTTTTGAATTGCTATTATTGACTTTGGAATTCTGGTCTATCTAAATGTTATTCCAAATACATAAAAGAAAAAAAGTAGATGAAATAAATTAATAAAGAGAAAATGGAAAACAGAAACCCAAATATGTCAAAATGTGAACAGGGGTTGACTTTGGCTGGTAGGATTATGTGGGTTTTTTTTCTTCTTCAAATATAATTTTTAATATTGAAATACGTGATTTACTTTTTAGCATGTTGCACGTGTGCACAGTTTGTCTTTTCTTCATTTCCTTTTTCTTATTTTACATATTTGGATAATTTTTCTAATCAAGGAAATTTAGATCATGGTATAATCATTTGCTACTTTGTGAAGAACTATTTTATATAATTGATATGAATGCCAAAACAACATAGCTTTCTGGAAAAAGGTCTGTAGATGTTTAATGCATCTGTAAAAACCTCCCAGTTGGTTTGCCTTTTTTTTTTTTTCTCCTGGTACTGGGGATTGAACCCAGGCCCTTGCACATATGAGGCTAATGTTCTACCTCTGAGCCACATCTCCAGCCTTTTTTATTTCATTTTGATGCAGAGTCTCACCAGGTTTCCTGGGCTGGCCTCTAACTTGAGATGCCCTTGCTTCAACCTCCCAAGTTGCTGGGATTATAGGCATGAACCACCATACCCTGCTGGTTGTACTTTTCATAGAGTGAAATTAAACTTCTCTTTTGCATTAAAATGAAAGATGACTTGTTCTTTAAAGAACACCAGGGGGCAGCACCAGATGCCTTTTGTATACCTGTCCCGACTGTGGATCTCTTTATTGTATGTTGCCTGGTGATGATGAAGTGCGTGCTTCTCTGCTTCCTCATTTTCAGGATATCATTAACAACACATCCCTTGCAGAACTGGAAAAGCGGGTAAAAGAGACACCTTTCAACCCTCCTAAAGTTGGTAAGAATATTAAACAAACCTGAAAACCCTCCCAACTCTTTGTGATAGTTATGATGCTCACTGTAGAAGGAAGGTGAATGGCACTAGAACTATACTGCACATTTAGATTTTGGCCAAGTTAGCTTGCCCATTCTCTGTGTTGAATTACTGTTTTCTGAATAGGATGATCTTTAATTTTACATGTGTCTTGTGTTAACAGAATTGCGTGGATGTTCATTGAGAAGTTTGGCAATTAAAGCTTCAGGGCTTTTGTTTCTTAATGCTTGGAATTCTCCCAGAACTTGATGTGACCTTTTATATGGTGCATTGTTTTAAGCAGAGGCAAAGAGTTGTTGGTTAATTGCCAGGAGTAGAATGAAAATATATTTTCCGTCTCAGAAAAGCTCAAGAACTGAGTTTGCTGATGAGATTAAAGGAGATCCCCTGTCTCTGTTTCCTTTTGAGCCAACTTAGGAAGTAGACATAGCATTGAGGGAAATCAGAAGTCAGCGGGAATGTTCCTTGTGGAGGTGTTTAGCCACGTCCAGCACCACCAAGGTATTTGGTGACTCTTCTGGGTGCTATTTACTTGGTCCTTTTAGCCTAATTATGTATGCTGCAGACACTGTAGTTAGCATTCCATTAGCTGTAGCCTGAAAACTTCTCAAGACATTGATAATAGGACTAATGGTTCAAAAACTGATAATAGCAAGTATTAAAGCAGCATTTTTGCTTTCCTTTCTGGGTAAGAGTCCAAGAAAGAAATTAAGATAAGGACTGGGGGAGGGGGAAAGAAAATCCAGACCTTGTTTATAATAATATAATGGAAGTAATTGATCTGGGAAATAACGTGTTTCAGCTTGTGGTAGTGCTGGAAGATATTAGGTGGCTACCACATTAAAAGGCTTTTTTAAAATTTAAACTTTAAGCCTCATATTTAATACAGGGTTAAAGAATTCTCCTTAAGGAGCATCATATTGACATGAAAACAGTTGCATTCTTTTCATTTTTCATTCATGTTTTATATTCTGCATCTTTGACTCTCATTTCCAGAATGATTCTAGGAAATGATTATTTATGAGTGATAATTTTATCCTGTTATTTCCATATATAATTCTGGTATTGGGTAGAGAATGTAGTCTAAAGCAGAACGCTCTTCTCAGACTTTATCCTCTCAGCTTCTGCGTATATCAGTGTGACAAAAGAATCATGTTATAAAATGATCTTTGCTATGAAGCGGCCCCATGATCTAAGGGCTGTGTTACAGCAAGTTCTGATCTATTTTTGGAATTGTTGTGCTGTTGTCTTTAGATCTCCAAGCTTGGAAACATAGTGGAGGACATTATTGACTTGAGTTGCCAATACTGAACTGGAGTCTTGTTTTTGGGGAAGAGGGTTAGCCAGGCTACTTATAGAGAGTATTTACTAAGCATTTACCATGCACCAAGCCTAACTAGGTAAGAACTTCCCTTGCATTGTGTTGAGGAGGTTTGGTTGTCATCTCCATTTTACAACTCTGGAGCTCAGGGGTGATGTGACTTGCCTAGGGTCACACAGCAAGTGGTGGAGCAAAGATTCCATCTGAGACAATGTGACTCTTGAGTCCTGCTATTACTCTTTGCTGTGTCTGATGTTATGATTTTATATAGGGTAGAAATTCCTTTTCTTGACCTTAGAAAGCAATCAGAAGAGGAATGATTGTCATCAGGTGAGTTACACACGATTGTGAGCAGCTCCTGCCAGTGTGGGATGAGGAGGCCCCTAGTGGGGTCTTTGGAAATGTATCAAGGCATTTCTGTAGTCTGGACCAAAGCCCTCATTTTCAGTCACTCGGTTATTTTGTGTGTGTGTGTGTGTGTGTGTGTGTGTGTGTGTGTGTGTTTTGTGTTTGTGTATTAAGGTTTTGTATGGAGAGAATTAAGACAGAAATTTTTTTTCCCTGCTATTGAGGGTATTTTGCAGCACATGCTAATGCAGTTTGGATTTGGCTGGGCATTATGTATAAACTAGTCTTCATGTTTCATGATAACCTGGGGAAAACGATTTTTTCCTTTTTTCTCTCCAGAAAGTGCAGAAGGTTTTCCAAGTTATGACACAGCTTCTGAACAGCTCCACGAGGCAGGCTATGATGCTTATATCACAGGACTGTGCTTCATCTCCATGGCAAATTACCTAGGTACTCACCATATGCGTTTCGGTCAAATACACAGTGGACTCCAGTGGATCAGTGCAGGCTGCTGGGACAGACTACCATAGACTGGGGATTTAAGCAACACGTTTGTTTCTTATGGTTCTGAGGCTGGGAAGCTCAAGATCAAGGTGCCACCTGAGCCAGTGTCTAGTGAGAGCCCACTCCTGGTTTGTAGATGACTTTCTGCTCAGACCCCCTGTAGTAGAGAGCAGGGGGAAGAAGCTCTGTGTCTCTTCTTATAAAGTCACCAGTCCCCCTAATTACCTCCAAATACCGTCTCACTTCCAAATACCATCATGCTGTGGGATAAGCTTCCACATGTGAATTTGGGGTGAACACAGACATTCAGTTTGTAACTGCCATTTCCCAAGGATCCACTTGCCCAGTTAGAAGTGCGAGGGTCTGAGGTAGGAGTGGAGGAGATGGGAGGGGAGTAGGCAGGGAGGAGCCACCAACATGTACCTATTGTCAGGTGCCTGGCCAGTGAGAGTACCTTGTACCCTTGCAGAACCATAGTGTTGATTTAAATGTGTTTTTATCTGAACTTTCAGACTTTGTCTACATGACTGTGTATAATACCCTGATTCTTTTCTTCATTAGGTTCTTTTCTCAGTCCTCCAAAAATTCACGTGTCTGCCAGATCAAAACTCATTGAACCTTTTTTTAACAAGTAAGTAATCAGAGGGACTCAATCGCCCAGTTCTTTGACCACTCTTGAAATGACTGGGAACAGTAGTGTATTTTTAGATCAAATATTTCTCTTCTCAAGTAACATGTTTTTGGAAAATAGAAATTGACCTTTTGGGAAACAATTAGTTAAATATGTTGGCTAAAACAAAAAGAGAAAAGAAAAAAGACATTGGAAACCTTGCCAAAGGGAATATGTCTCTTTCAAGAAAAAGAACTTGTGGTTTTGGCATTTAAATTTCCTATCAGGGACATGTGCATACAGTTGGACCTAACCCCTAGCAAACTTTGCATGTGAGATTATTATTTATGCTTGCATTACTACTACTCACATAATATTCTTTCTAAGATAATGTTAGTTAGGTAAATGATTTTAGGGATAATCAGTGACAGTTTGATTGTCACTGCATCCTGATTCCTCATCTGAGTGGGCCCAGTGAAGTAAAGACTTGCCCATACATCTTCATTGTTGTAAGAAGTCATTGTGATTCAGGGAGAAGTCTTATGTTTGGAGCATTTTGAAGAATCTCAAGGTTGTTATTTGAGGGTGTAGTTTGTGCTTGTTTGACAAAGCTGAGACTGAAGTTACGAATGTGCTCCTCAGGCAGGCTGCAGTTTGGCTCTGTGTCAGAACCCTGAACCTTTGTCTTTGCCTCAGCTTTCTTATGGGGCTGGTGTTAGCTAAGCTGACTTTGAACTTCCAATTCTTCTGCCTCAGCCCTCTGAATAGCTGGAATTTCAAGCATGTACCGCCCAACTTGGCTTATGATTATGATTATTATTTTTGTAGATGGACAGAATACTTTTATTTATTTATTTTTATGTGGTGCTGAGGGTCAAATCCAGTGCCTCACACATGCTAGGCAAGCGCTCTGCCACTGAGCTGTAGCCCCAGCGCCATGATTATTATTTTAAAAATCTTTGTTATTCTTTTCTATGGACATAGAGAGATAATGTGTATGATCATTAAAACATCTTTCAAAGCAGATTGGGTAACAATGTGGTCTCACCTCTACCTACCTCCAAGTGGGGATTAGGCTTCCACATATAAATTTTGGTATGGGTACAAACATTCAGTCTGTAACACTATAATTTCCCTAGGATCCACTCACTGGCTAGAATTGGGTGAGTTCTGAGGTGGGAATTGGAGGAGATAGGAGGGGAGCAGGCAGTGGGGAACGGCTGGCACCTGATGTTAGGTGCCTGGTGTATTTGGGAAGTTGATTATGCTAACTACTGGGTCCTTGCTCTCTGTCCATTTCCTTAAAGGATATATTTTTTTTTTTTTTAAGCTTTCTTAGCTCTTAAGGGCACTGTTTGTAAACTTCTGGAAGTATAGCTTATGCCATAAGACTATGAAAGCCAAAGGTGACATCACATGTGGTTCACATCATGGCCATTCCTTACATATTTAAGTATATGATGTTAAATTTATTGTTCTACAGTGTTTTCCAAATGGAAAATGTTTGCTCACTTGTAAATATTTGATACAACAAGGGTAATTCTCCATTAAATTCAAGTCCTTATAAAGTCAGGTGATGGATACAAACTGGGTGAGATAACAGGCTAACATCTGGTTTGTCAGTTATGTGACCATGGTGCAGAGTGAATGTTGATTAAGAAGCCTAGTTTTGACTTTATATGTTTAATGATCAATCTAATTTTGCTAATACTGTGCAGTACAAATTTTCAAAGGAATTGGACACTAAGTATATTTTGTCATTTCACTTTTCAGATACTTTTGTCTTTTTTTTGGTGGTTGGGATGAATCCAGGGTTTCTTACATACTAAGCAAGCCCTTTACCACTGAGTTATACCCTTGGCCCTATATATATATATATATATAACTTTATTTTAAAGTAAGTCATCTGACCATTCAGATTTTTTTTTTTTTTTAATTTTTAAAATCTAGATGCATATCCAAAATCACTGAGTACAGGATAGGATTCAGGAGTCTTCCTGTGATTTTGCACTAAAAGTACCTGCCAAACTTGATTTTTTTTTTAGTTTATTTTCTTGTCTTTAAAAGAAGAATATTTTCTTCATCTTTGAAGGGAAAAAATTCCAGCAGGATTTGAAATGAAAAACGATTTTACTATTTTGGTTTGGAATAACTTAGTGAAGTGCAGTCATCCATTCTTAATACACTTAGAAAGTGGAGAAAGCTGTTGCTTCTTTTGATATCTCTACTTGCTTAGTGTTGGTCTCATTTTTACTTACTTGCAGGTAAAATTTATGACCTTAAACTTGGATTTTTATCATTTCTCAAGAATACCTCTCTATGAAAAATCCAACATTTGCTCCCAACATTATCTCAAGCTGATAATTTTAGAGGAAAAAAATGCAGTTTTTCCCCCAGAAGGTTAATCTGTTTTGACGCCAGGCTTTTCTAAATGTAAAATTAGAAAAAAATTACCAAAACATGCATAATGCTAACATAAATTTAGATGACTATCAAATGCCTGTATATGTATTTTGCTTTGTTCTCATCAAGATTTATTTTTTTTTAAGTAATGAGTTCGTCTTTTTTCAACTTATAGAGCATAAACAATTTTTATGTTTTATTTCTCTCACAGGGTTTCACCAACACTTTTATTTTATTTATTTGTTTATTTATTTACTTACTTATTTTATTTATTTATTTTTTTTTCGTGGTACCAGGGATTGAACTCAGGGGCACTTGTCCACTGGGTCACATCCCCAGCCCTTTTTTGTGTTTTTTATTAGAGACAGGGTCTCACTGAGTTGCTAAGTGCCTCGCCATTGCTGAGGCTGGCTTTGAACTCGCGATCCTCCTGCCTCAGCCTCCCAAAGTGCTGGGATTACAGGCGTGCGCCACCGCGCCCGGCTATTTATTTTTTTATTCTAATTTGTAATACATGTTTGCAGAGTACATTTCATTTCATATTACATATAAAGAGCACAATTTTTCAAGTTGCTGGTTTTATATAAAGTATTTTTACAATTGTGTCTTCATACATGTATTTAGGGTAATCATGGATAACTCAGTCTGCTATTATTCCTATCCCCTTTTCCTCTCCCCCTTCCCCAGATTTATGTTTTAAAAGTAAACCATGAAGGCTGGGGTTGTGGCTCAGCGGTAGAGAGCTTGCCTAGTATGTGCGCGGCCCAGGTTCGATCCTCAGCACCACGTTAAAATAAAAGGCATTGTGTACAACTAAAACAAACAAACAAACCAAAAATAAACCATGAAGGGAAATAAACTCCATCTCTTTCTGTTTTCTTTTTTTAGCTGGGGGGGGGAGGGTGTGCTGGGGATTAAACCCAGGGCTTTGCACATGCTGAGCATGCACTTTTCTGTTAAGCTACAATCCCAGTCCCTATGGTGGTGTTTTTTGTTTTGTTTTGTTTTGTTTTGTTTTGTTTTGTTTTGTTTTGTTTTGAGATGAAGTCTCACTGTGTTGCCCAGGCTGGCCTCAAACTCAGGTGATCCTCCTGCCTCAGCCTCCGAAGTAGCTGGGACTGCAGGAATGTTCCACTCAGCCTGCCTCTACATTATTCAGAATTAGCATTTAGGGCATCATTTATGCCTTTTGGGGAAGCTGAATTGAGTCAGCTATTGAGAAAATCCCAAGACAGCTGTATTCAGTACACAAACATCAAATATAAGGTCTTGCGTTTTGTTTTGTACTGAGAATGGAACCCAGCCTTTTTGTGCTGTTGGCAAGCCCCAGCTCAACATAAGTGTTTTCTTTCTTTCTAATATTTATTTATTTGCTTTTAGTTGTACACAGTGCATTTTTACGTGGTGCTGAGGATCGAACCCAGGCCACGCACATGCTAGGCAAGCGTTCTACCGCTGAGCCACAGCCCCTGTTTTCTTTCTTTCATTTTTAATATTTTTAAAATTGTTGATGGACCTTTTATTTTGTTCACTATTTATATGCAGTGCTGAGGATTGAACCCAGTGCCTCAGACATGTGAGGCAAGCTCTGTAACACTGAGCCACAACCCCAGCCCAATATAAGTGTTTTCTAAGTCACATTTGCTAGAAGAATGTCCCACAAGGATTTTGCATGGTGCCATTGTGTCCTTTCATGGCCTAGGTACCTTGCTTTGTTGACATCAGGATAAGAATTGGAGGAGGGCTGTGCCCTGGCAAGCAGTACCTGCCCACTGCTAATGACCAGCCTTATGGAGTGCCCTATTTGTTTTTATGGCAGCCTCTCTGATCAAGAGATGTTTGCCTTCTTTTATAACCTTGGTCAGTTTCAACTGAGACATGGAAAACCAGCTTTAGAGAATATCCTTTGGTCAAATCCTTTTAGGCTGAAAAGTTAAAAATATTCTCTGCTTTTACTTTTTGTTGTACCACAAAAAGCACAAAGTTCGACTTTTGTCTTATGTTTTATTAACAGTCATCTGTCTCCACAAGACACCTTGAACTCCCTTGTAGATGACCTTTTATGAAGGTTTTTGGGAAGGCTGCTTTCCATCTACCTCAGTTTTTAGAAAGAGGAAGGAAATGAGCACATAATTTTTTTTTCTTTCTTTCTTTTTTTTTTTTTTTTTTTCTGTGAGCAAAGGAATTTTAAAGGAAAAAGGTGCATGCCTGCAGTTTCCTGAAGAGGGTTCTGCCTGTTCTAGATGCAGGATTCTACCTGGGGTCTCAGTCTCCCTGGGATGACACTGTTTTATGTTCTTTCTTGCTGTGGAGGAGACATAACCAGAAGTGGCATTCTCTTAGATAAATTGTTTCTTCCTTTGTAAAAGAAAGATAAAACTGTTCACCTTCCGTGGAGGTTGCAGGATCGCATGAGATATGAAAGGACTGGGTAGTTCCAGAATTCAGTTGATGTCCAGTGTGTGTTTTCTTTTCTGAGAATTTGGGGGGTAAGGAGAGGGCAGGGAGGACTGGGAAGATGTTGGTCAAAGTATACAGAATTTCATTGAGTAAGTCCAAGAGATCTGTTGTATGTCAGTGTGACTGTAATTAATAGCCATGTGTTGTCAACTTGGAAATTGCTGAAAGAGAAGATTTGAAGGGTTCTCACCACAAGAAAAATGTATGTAAAGTAATGCATGTGTAATTATCTCACGCTAGCTCTTCCACAGTGTAAACATATTTCATAACATGTTGTACATCATAAATATATGCAACTTTAATGTGTTAGTTAAAAAATAATTATAAATAGAAGAGAATCTAACGTTCTAGGGGATTGAATAAAAGTAGATGTACTCTGGGCTGGAGTGTAGCACAGTAGTAGGGCACTTGCCTAACATGTGCAAGGCCCTGGCTGGATTCTTAGCACTGACAAAACAGTGTGTGTGATATGGGCATGTGTTTTATGTTTTTAGTTTAATGATATAGAAGAAAAGGTTGTAACCAGTGTGGTCATAAACTTGGAGCACAGCAGCAACAAATATAAAGTGTCTACTTTTGCTTGTTCCTGCTCTTGAATGTTTGCTTATGAAATTCAGATGAAAATTGGGTCAGACTAATACATAATGAAAGTGAGAGTGCTTTGATTTGGAGCATTTAGACAAGATCTGTTATTCCAGTGGCTTTAATGCAGAAGTTTGTGGGAAGTTGTGGAGGTGCGTACAGAGTGTAGTTGGAGAGGGAAGAGGAGCCCATGGTGCCTGAAGTAAAGCCCGCTGCAAAGCAGTCAAAAGTTGGCAGTAAATTGGGGTTTTCTTTTCTTTTTTTTTATACTGAAGGTTGAACTCAAGGACACTTAACCATTGATCCACATCCCGAGCCCTTTTTATATATTGTTTTGAGACAGAGTCTTGTTGAGTTGCTCAGGACCTCACTAAGGTGCTGAGGCTGACTTTGAACTCATGAGCCTCCTGCCTCAGCCTCCCAAGCCACTGGGATTACAGGTGTGCACCACCACGCCTGGCAGAGGAAAGCATATTCTGATTTTGTTGGATGAAATGTTCTGTAGATGTCTGTTAAGTCCGTGGTGAACTTCAGGAAAATAGTGTGATGTTGCTGCCTGAAGCGAAAGCCGCCTGGAGCAACGAACGCCGCAGGAAAATTCGGAGGCAGGATGAAAATGAAAAAAGGTCTTTTATTCTTCTTCTCTCTCCGGCTCTAGCAATCACTCCAAACGCTCTAACTCCAACCACCACCTTCTTCTTCTTCCCACACACTCTAACCAACCTCACCCGGTTATATACATATAGCTTTAACAAGGACACGTGCTTACAGCTCGAGCTTACAGGTGCGTCACGCAGTATTCACGGGCATACAAAGATTCTTTGAATGATGTATTAATATCAGGTGGAAACTAGAACATCTTTTATGGCTCTCAGCTAACCACAATCTTTAGCTATCTCCTTGATTATAGGCTCCTTCATTTCCCCCCTTTAGTTTTAAAAGAGGGGATGTTCTAGGACATCCATGTGCAACCGACATTCTTACCCGTCATGGGAATTAAGGCTGTCCTGACTCCTGGCTTTGGTTGACATGCCGGCCACGTTACACTGTCCCGTGCGACTGTGCCATGTCTTAGGTTGTCCCCTCTCTGGGGATCTTACCCGTCATAGGCTAACCAGCCATCCAATTGAGCCCTTCAGGATCGACTGTGTGTTGACTAACAGTCATCCAATTTTAAGAGATGCTGTGGCTTTAAGGCGGCAAGCCTACTGCTGACGAGCCAAGTTTCCATAGCGTATCAAGTTCTTTAAGCGAATCAGCTGCCCTTAGTTTCATCAAGTAACATACTGAGTTCTCTTAGACAGATACCCACAAGGCATTGTCCCGTAATGTCCCAAAATAATGGAAAATCAAAATGTCCATAAGTTAGCTGGGCGCGGTGGCACACTCCTGTAATCCCAGCACTTGGGAGGCTGAGGCAGGAGGATCGCGAGTTCAAAGCCAGCCTCAGCAATGGCGAGGCACTTAGCAACTCAATGAGACCCTGTCTCTAAATAAAATACAAAAAAGGGCTGGGGCTGTGACCCAGTGGACAAGTGCCCCTGAGTTCAATCCCTGGTACCACAAAAACAAAACAAAAAACAAAATGTCCGTCCATAAGTTATAACACATAGATTCAGGAGGCCCCTTGCATGCAGAGCAGAGGCCACACTGCTGGTGAGGTTGTTCGATGCTTGAGCAGCAGGGATGCTTGCAGTGACCGTAGTCCCTGCAGTTATAGCAGCAGCTGTCTTTTTTATGTCTAGACACTGCCACCAGGCAAATCTTCAGGGCCCGCTACCTAAAAACTCAAGCATCCATTATTAAGGGAAAGGTAGTGCTATTCCAGCACTGAGATCAAAAGGTGAGCTGTCAAACTAAAAAAAAAATTATTAGAGTAGAAAATAAAAGTTGATCTCTGCTCACACACATTGCTGCTTAAGCTCCCACAAACATAAGCTGGCAAAATATCACATTCAGAAATAATCAAAGAGAAACTGCGGGTGTTTACTGCATTAAAGATAAAGAAAAGCTAAAGGCACTTTGGAAAAATAATTTGTTAGCTGGAATCCTTGAGTGTCTATATATACAGCAATCCTATACCTGTTGAAATAATTCAAACTAATCAGCTATTAACCAAATGAAGTTAATAACAAATAAACGATCCTATGTCAAAACACCAAAATATCAGGTTATACAACATTAATCATATTCACAGCTGAAGAGAAGTCCCAGAGACAACTATAAATCAAAATTGATTATCATTATAATTGATTATCTAATTAGAATATTCTAAACTTATGTGAATATCTATCTCTCTATATATACATATATTGATTATCTAATTAGAATATTCTAAGCTTAAATAAATTAACATTATTTGGATCTATATTTATCTTTTTTTTCATAAATGCTTAATTATTTGTGATGTCACACTAGACAGATGCACATATAAACATATATTTGTGACATCACATTAACATGTAATTTAGACAAATGCACAGACATAAAGACATATATAAAAGAAAAAAAATACAATTGTGTATACACTAAATAGAGATGTTCTTGTCCCGGCCGGGAAGAATGAAATTTAAGTTGTGAATTTATTGGAGGACTCTTTTAAGGGAATCACTCTATATCTTCATTTTGGTCCTCTTGATTTTGTACTTGTTTATTCAATCTGGACTCCTCAATAACTTCATCTTGATCCTTTTGACTTTGTACCTGCTCTATCAATCTAGATGGTATCCATATTGGAGAGGATTTGTGCTTTGGAAAAACACAAACAGATCCTCTCCCCCAAATTAATACTGGGTCTGGACCCTTCCATGTACCTGAAAGAACATCCTTCCAGTAAACCAAAGGTGTTTGTTGTTGGTGTGGGTTCCAGTGTCAATCTCCAGCCGAATATCCATTAGAATCTAAAGTTAAGAAATTTAGGGTAAATAGGGCAACTGCCAATCTGTCCTTAGGATTTTTCCAGTTTCCATCTTTTTGCTTTGATAACATATTTTTAAGTGTCCGATTTGCTCTTTCAATTATTCCTTGTCCTTGAGGATTATAGGCAATACCTGTTTTGTGGGTAATATTAAATTTTGTACAAAATTGTTTGAAGGATGTAGATGTATATGCAGGGCCATTATCTGTTTTAAGCATTTTGGGGATGCCCAATGGAGCAAAAGCTTGCAGACAATGAGATGTAACATCTTTAACTTTTTCTCCGAAATGTAAGGAAGAAAAAATCATGCCTGAGCATGTATCTATGGTGACATGAATAAATCGTAATTTTCCAAAACTTGGCTCATGAGTGACATCCATCTTGCCACAAATGATTGGGCATCAAACCTCGTGGGTTAACCCCATAATGTGGATTGGGCAAATGTGTTACACAAGATGGACATTCTTTTACAATTCTATGAGCTTGTTCTTTTGTGATTTTAAATTTTTGTCTTAAGGTAGTGCTGTTAACGTGGAACTGGGAATGAAATAAAGTAGCTTGTTGTACTGTAGTAAATATAAATATTGTTTTAGTGAGGTCATCAGCTTTTTGATTACCTTCATGGAGAGGACCAGGCAGATTAGTGTGAGCTCTTATGTGACCTGTAAATAAAGGTTCTTTTCGTTGCCATAGGAGATTTTGGATTTGAGAAAACAATTTAAAAGCTGGAGTATGTGGTGCTATTGGACCTGCTAGCTCCAATTTAGGGACAGCATGTACAATATAGTGGCTGTCTGAAAAAAATATTCATAGGCTGTTCTTTAAAATTTTCCAGAGCTATAATTATAGCTTCAAGTTCCACTAATTGAGCTGATTTTTGATTAGTGATATGAATCATTTTTTCATTTTGAGTGACTACTGCAGCAGTACCGTTAGAGGATCCATCTGTAAATACATTAAATGCTGTAGGAATGGGTTGATTTTTTAATTACCTGTGGGAATATGATAGGATGATTAATACAAAAGGACAGTATAGGAGATTTAGGAATATGATTGTCAAAATTTGCAGAAGTAGAGCATCTAGCTATAGCCCAATCATTATCATTGAAGCACAAATATTCAACCTGAGACGATGAATAAGGAGTAATAATAGTAGCAGGATGAATTCCAAATATTTTAGTAGAGGTCTTAAGTCCTTGGAGAATAAGTTTAGCCACCATGGAGGTATAAGACTCAATTGTACTTTTAGGAGAGACAGGCAAATGTATCCATAATATAGGTCCCTGTTGCCAAAATACTCCTGTGGGTGTATATTGTGAAGAAATAATAATCAATATTAGTGGTTGAGCAAAATCAAATTTATCACAATGGGATCTTTCAATGGCCTGTTCTACTAATTTTAGAGTTCTCCTGGCATCAGGAGTTAATGTTCGCGGTGAGGATGGATCAGGGTTCCCGCGAAGGATGTCAAATAAAGGTTTTAATTGTCCAGTAGTGAGGCTTAGTGTAGGGCGAAGCCAATTAATGTCTCCCAGTAGTTTTTGGAAATCATTGAGGGTGGTCAAATGTTCTTTACTTATTAGAATTTTGGGGGGTTTAACAAAAGTATCCATGATTTTAAAGCCTAAATATAGTATAGGTGATCTGCTTTGAACTTTTTCTTCTGCTATATATAATCCATATTTTAAAAAATTTTTTGTTATTTCACTAAATATATTAAATAAGATTTGTTGATTAGGGTGAGCTAATAAAACATCGTCCATGTAGTGTAGACACATGAGGTCTTGATATTTGTTTTTAATGGGCTGTATAGCTCTGTCCACATATAGTTGGCACATTGTAGGGCTATTTGCCATTCCCTGTGGCAATACTTTCCATTGATATCTTTTATCAGGGCCATTATTATTGATAGAAGGAATTGAAAAAGCAAACCTGGGGGCATCCAGAGGATGTAGGGGAATGGAAAAGAAACTGTCCTTTATATCAAGAGTTATAAGGTAATAGTTTTTTGGAATAGCTACAGGATTAGGAAGTCCAGGTTGAGTAGGGCCCATAATTTGCATTGTTTTGTTAATTTGTCTTAGGTCTTGTAATAGTCTCCATTTTCCCGATTTTTTTTTTTTTTTTTATTACAAATATGGGAGAATTCCAAGGAGAGGTGGAAGGCTCTATGTGTCCTGCTTCTAATTGTTCTTTAATTAATTGATGGGCCGCTTGCAATTTTTCTTTGGATAGGGGCCACTGAGGGACCCAAACTGGCTTATTAGAAAACTATGGTATTTTTAAAATTGTTTTCTCAGTGGCCCCTAGAAAAAATGTCCTTTGCCTTTTTTATTATGATTAGGATTTTTATTCTTAACACCTGCAGGACTAGTTTCAATGCATAAAGTGGACCGCTGTTACATTTCCCCACAATTTCTACATTCCATTTCTATGATGGGTGATGACATCTCCACCTACTTCCTGCTGAGAGGGGGCAAAGTTTGGGGAAGTAACCCAAAGTTCTTGTTCTCTATCAGGTGGAGTATGGACAGTTTAGGGCATTCAGCATCAGAGCAGTCCAGAGATCCACAGTGGCAGATGGCAGGTGACTAGACAAGGTATACAGAGGGCAGGGATCATGCAAATGGCTAAAGTTATCACGACTTTCCTGAGTTCAGTTTCCTTTTTTTCAAAGTGGACCATAATAGAGCAACCTGTACTGTTCAGGGAGAGAAGTTGGGAGTTCCCCGAAGCAAAAGGAGTTTCAGCAGCTGCTGGGATGGTCCCTCAGTCCCTCACAGCTCCTCTGGTTCAACCTGAGGCAAACTCACCCATCTCCTAACTCTCCTGCAGTTGGCTCTCAACAAGTTCGCCACCACCATGAATCCTCAGCATGGAAGTGGGGTTCCTTGGAGAGCCAGGCCTGCCCAAGAAAGCTGGAGTGGGGGCTGTTCTCAGGTCTCATCTGGGGTGCCACATTTGTTGCCAAAAGCTTAGTCCTTGTCCTGATATCAACCCCAAAATGAGGACTTGGTTTTGAGAAAAAGGAAAAAGAAGGTTTATTGCTTTGCTAGCAAAGGAGAAACACAGGGAATTCCTGTCCTAGTCTTTTAAAATCCGATGTCCTCCGCCCCCCACCTTTCATCTTAAGTGGGTCTGGAACCTGGTAGAGGGAGCATGGCTCACTGCAAGCTACAGGATGTGGGCCTGGTGCTGTTGCGGTACTTTTTCATCATAAGGAGCTTGTGACATGAGCCTTTTAATAAAAATGGAGCCTGTTTTGAGCCTTTCCAGATTGTGCAAATTTTGGAGTTAGGTGTCACAGCACAGACACTGACAGCATCCCTAGATCCAGAAGGCCTGAAGCCAGTTTCTCTAGTTCACCAAATGCATTTTCCTGTAGTACACAGATGTGTTTTGTCCTTGCATATCTGAACCAAAGCCCTGCCTTTTGCCTCAGTCATGTTCATGTCACTTCCATTCCCCAGATTACTCAGATGAAAAGAATATTTAAGGATAGACTTGATTTGGTTGCCGTGGAAGTTGTTAGTACTCTGATTTTCATAAAGGGAAAAACTCAGGGAATGTTGGGACAGTGAATTCTTGCACCTTAGGTCAGGTTTTCAAGACTGGACTCTGGTTCTTATTCTGTGACTTCTTAGGGAAGGGAGTACTTACCTCAGGTCTATATCCCCATATCTCATTTCTGCCTTGTAGTCGTGTGTGTGTGTGTGTGTGTGTGTGTGTGTGTGTGTGTGTGGTGCTGGGATCAACTGCAGGGCCTTACACATGCCAAGCACATACTTTACCCCTGTGTTGTGTACCCCAGCCCCTCTCCTGCTGAAAGATTTACCAGGTAAGCCCCTCTGTGACTTCATCAAAAGACTGCTTTCCTAAGAAACCTTCGGGCACCCCCAGCATCCTCTACTTGATAAGCTAGCCCTATGGGCACTCTGGGGCTCCTCTTGGCCTGAGCTCTTCTAGTCTTATATTTGTTCTGTCTACTTTAAAATGAATTTCCCTCTGGCTTATCTTGTTTATCATTATACTAAAAAAGTCATGCATTGAGGTGGCAAGAAATCAGTCTACCCCCGGATATATTTAAGCAGCTTGCCTTCTCAATAGTAGGGTGTTATGTAGTGCCCTGTGGCCAGTGTAACAAATCACTGCAAACTCAGTGGCTTAAAACAGCAGAGATTTATTCTCTCACAGTTCTGGAGACCAGAGTTCCAAATCAAGCTATCAGCAGAGCTGTTCTCCCCACCTCCAAGGCCTCCTCTCACTTCTGGTGGATGCTGGCTTTCCTCAGTGCTCCTTTACTTGGGGTCACACTGCCACCTTCTCCTGTGTGTGTCCTGTCTTCTTTTGTTTCTCTAATAAGGACACTTGTGATGGCATTTAATGTTCATTTAATTTGATAACATCTACGAAGACTCCTCTTCCAAGTAAGACTACCTTCATAGGTTTGGAGGATTGGATCGTGGATGTGTCTTTTTGGAGGCCACTTTTTGGCCCACTATAGGCATGTTAGTGATGATGTCGGCTTTTCTTAGGCATTCCTAGCCTTGCATTGGTCCTGACTGGAAGAAGTTGGGCCATGGTTATTTTCAAGGTTATTTAGCATGTAATTTGTAACAGTCAAGCATTAGTGATATACTCTTAAGAAATTTAGTAGCTTAGCCATTGATCACCTTCCACTATGCAGAATGTGTCAACTTGCACTGACTGTAATTTCTGACACAGCTCTCACAGGCAGGTGATGCTGTCTGCATTTCAAAGCAGAGACATCTTCCTAGGGCCCCAGGAGTGGCAGAATAAGTGACAACCCAGGTCTGTCCTTGCTGAGACTATGTTCTTCTGCCACAGCACACAGGCTCTGGAAGAGGCAGTGCTACCATCAGTTGTGTACTTTCTTACAAGACAGTGTTAATCGCTTTGGAAAATTTCCTTTTCTCTCTGTCTTTGGCTTGAGTGGCAATTCTAAAAGATGTTGAATTTGACCATGGGGTTGTGTGGGGCTGGTCTCCTCTGTCTGATATTTAACAGCCTGTGGTTTATAGGCCCTGTAGATGCTACCTTTATATAATGCTTCATTTAACATTTTTATTTGATGTAATTTGATATGGTTCATTTGATGGAGTCTGTTCCAATGAGCTGTTAGTTTTCTTTCTTTTTCTTCTTCTTCTTTTTTTTTTTTTTTTTCCCTACCCTTGTTCTTAGTGTTGATTCTGTTTAAGAAAGGATGCAAGCTGGCTTCAGGACAAATGTTGGGTAACGCTCTATTTGACAAAACAGCGAGTGGCTGGATGGAAAATTGTATCCCCCCACCTGAGCGAAATTAAAATAAGTAATGCCACAGTGACTCTCTTCTGGCCAGTGGTTACCCTTACTCTGCACACGAGATCCAGTGTGCAAAATAAATGAGCTTATTTTATGAGAGATGTTTGCATGCTTCCTACCCTGAAGATAAAATTAGTTTTTTTATAGCACATAAATATGTATAATGATGAGCTCTTTCATACAAGGTTCTTATGCAATACTTTTACTGCTGTGCCCTGGAGGAAACACCAAGACTGTTTGCAAGTACAGTAGAGCCAGTGGCCAGGGAGGGTTTCTGTTCTCTGTTGGAAGGTTTGGGATTGGGGTGAGCTGCATATTAATTCATTGCTCAAATTGTGTTGGGATTAGATTGCATTCAGTGTTTCTATATCCCAGTCTTCAGTGGTATGAGAAGGCGCAGTTTTACTTGCAGACCTCTTTATTTTGAGATAAAACAGGAGTATAGTCTTGATAGAAGTAGAAAGTGGATGAACAAAGGCAAAAAACCTTTTTTTCTTCACTCAGAATTGAACCCAGGGCCTCATGCATTCTAGGCAGGTACTTTGCCACTGGGTTATATCTCCAGTCCTTAAAATTTTTTTTTTTCTTTAGATTTTTGAGACAAGGTCTTGCTAAGTTGCTCAGGCTGGGCTCAAATTTGTGATCCTCCTGCCTCAGACTCCCACGTAGCTGGGATCACAGGCGTGCATCACTATACCTGATGACAAAAGCAAATTTTTACTTGGGGAGATACTGTTTTTAGGAGGTAGAATAAAGAGATTGGGAACTTAAGAGTTTTGCTTTTGGTATGGAGAAAGACCAGAATAAACACTGTGCTTTTTTAAGACATATCATGACATTAAAAGTGTTTCTGGATCGTTCAGACCTGTGATCATGTGTACACATCTGATGTTACATAAAATAACACTATGTCCAGAGACCCCTGGGTCTCTATCACCCCTGAGCTGCACTGATTCCCTAGTTTTCCCAATGGTGACCCTGGTGTGGGGGCAGTTGTGATGGGGAAGCCCAGTGCCCAGGTAGTACCTCTTTTGCACTGCAGATAGGAGAAGGTTGTCCTTTAATGTGTGATCACATGGCTCTCTGCACTGCCTATTGTTCCCATTACCTTAAAAATTCACTCTACCCACAGCCCTTCCCCAGACAGCAGCCTCCCTTCTTCTTTTTGGTATTGGGGATTGAACTCAGGGGCACTCGACCACTGGGCCACATCCCCAGCGCATGTTTTGCATTTTATTTAGAGCCAGGGTCTCACTGAGTTGCTAAGTGCCTCGCCATTGCTGAGGCTGGCTTTGAACTTGTGATCCTCCTGCCTCAGCCTCCCAAGTGCTGGGATTATAGGCATGCGCCACGTCCGCTTCAGCTGGCAGCCGGCAAGGTCCCTCTTCTAATGTGGGCTCTGTGCCATCACATGAAGCTGTAATTTAATGAGCTCTCCTTAGAACATTACAAAAGTAATAATAGTAACAAGGAGCCAAACCATGAAAGTACAGTCTCCTCTACTGAGCCGGTTAGGAATTATGAAGCTAGTAGTGAAGAGGAATCAAAAAGCGATTCGGAGAGCACAGTCTCCAATAAAAAGAACAAAAAGAAATTAAAAAAGAGAAAAGACCGTCAAATAGAGGAACCACTAGCGCCCTCTGCTCCTTCATGGATAGAATCCCTAACAGAAACAATAAAGAGTATGGATCAGAGTATACGTGCCCTTGAGGTAGAAATTGGCGGCCTTTCAGAGCGCTTATACGCTCTCGAACAACATAGACCGCAGGAGCACCTAGAACTGCCAGTATTTCAAAATGAACAGGGACAAAGATATCATGAGTTCCTAGACTTTAAAACAATAAAGAATTTTAAAGAGAGCTGACGGTAATGACCTATGGGCCTCAAGCTCCGTTCACATTAAGTATGATAGAGTCACTTAACACCCTAACCTTAGCCCCCTCAGATTGGAAAAGTCTATGCAGAGCGGTACTAAGTGGGGGACAATACCTAATCTGGAAAACTCAATTCCAGGAACTTTGTTCAGAAATAGCAAAGAGAAATGCTGCAGCAGGTTTCCCTCAACGCAATATAGATTATGCTCACAGGGAGGGTGAGTTCGCCGAACTACAAAATCAGCTACAATACGATCCAGGTGTGTATGCCCAGGTACACACTGCAGCTGTGAAAGCCTGGAAGACAATCTCAGGCACAGGGGATCTGCAAGGCAGCCTATCAAAAGTTATACAAGGCCTAACGAACCTTACGCTGATTTTGTAGATAGGCTCTTAAAAACAACATCTAGAGTTTTTGGAGAAGTCGAGCAAGCTATGCCCCTAGTTATCCAATTAGCATACGAGAACGCTAATAAATATTGCCAGGATGCAATAAGGCCATGGAGAAGTAAAAAAGACTTATCAATTTATATCAGACTGTGCAAAGACATTAACGAGGCTGTTATCACAGGCAACGTAATTGCTGCAGTGATGAAAAATTCCTCCCCTCAAAATTCCCAAAGGTTTCAACCTAGAACAGGATATTCCAAAAACAAATATCAAGACCTTATGTGTCTACACTACATGGACGATGTTTTATTAGCTCACCCTAATCAACAAATCTTATTTAATATATTTAGTGAAATAACAAAAAATCTAAAAAAATATGGATTATATATAGCAGAAGAAAAAGTTCAAAGCAGATCACCTATACTATATTTAGGCTTTAAAATCATGGATACTTTTGTTAAACCCCAAAAAATTCTAATAAGTAAAGAACATTTGACCACACCTCAATGATTTCCAAAAATTACTGGGTGACATTAATTGGCTTCGCCCTACACTAAGCCTCACTACTGGACAATTAAAACCCTTATTTGACATCCTTCGTGGGAACCCTGACCCATCCTCACCTCGAACATTAACTCCTGAGGCCAGGAGAGCTCTAAAATTAGTAGAACAGGCCATTGAAAGATCCCATTGCGATAGATTTGATTTTGCACAACCACTAATATTGATTATTATTCCTTCACAATATACTCCAACAGGAGTATTTTGGCAACAGGGACCTATATTATGGATACATTTGCCTGTCTCTCCTAAAAGTACAATTGAGTCTTATACCTCCATGGTAGCTAAACTTATTCTTCAAGGACTTAAAACCTCTACTAAAATATTTGGAATTCATCCCGCTACTATTATTACTCCTTATTCATCGTCACAGGTTGAATATTTGTGCTTCAATGATAATGATTGGGCTATAGCTAGATGCTCTACTTCTGCAAATTTTGACAATCATATTCCTAAATCTCCTATACTGTCCTTTTGTATCAATCATCCTATCATATTCCCACAGGTAATAAAAAATCAACCCATTCCTAAAGCATTTAATGTATTTACAGATGGATCCTCTAACGGTACTGCTGCAGTAGTCACTCAAAATGAAAAAATGATTCATATCACTAATCAAAAATCAGCTCAATTAGTGGAACTCGAAGCTATAATAATAGCTCTGGAAAATTTTAAAGAACAGCCTATGAATATTTTTTCAGACAGCCATTATATTGTACATGCTGTCCCAAAATTGGAGCTAGCAGGTCCAATAGCACCACATACTCCAGCTTTTAAATTGTTTTCTCAAATCCAAAATCTCCTATGGCAACGAAAAGAACCTTTATTTATAGGTCACATAAGAGCTCACACTAATCTGCCTGGTCCTCTCCATGAAGGTAATCAAAAAGCTGACACCCTCACTAAAACAATATTTATATTTACTACAGTACAACAAGCTACTTTATTTCATTCCCAGTTCCACGTTAACAGCACTACCTTAAGACAAAAATTTAAAATCACAAAAGAACAAGCTCGTAGAATTGTAAAAGAATGTCCATCTTGTGTAACACTCTTGCCCAATCCACATTATGGAGTTAACCCACGAGGTTTGATGCCCAATCATTTGTGGCAGATGGATGTCACACATGAGCCAAGTTTTGGAAAATTACGATTTATTCATGTCACCATAGATACATGCTCAGGCATGATTTTTGCTTCTTTACATTCCGGAGAAAAAGTTAAAGATACTATATCTCATTGTCTGCAAGCTTTTGCTGCATTGGGCATCCCCAAAATGCTTAAAACAGATAATGGCCCTGCATATACATCCACATCCTTCAAACAATTTTGTACAAAGTTCAATATTATCCACAAAACAGGTATCGCTTATAATCCTCAGGGACAAGGAATAATTGAAAGAGCAAATCGGACACTTAAAAATATGTTACTAAAGCAAAAAGATGGAAACTGGAAAAATCCTAAGGACAGATTGGCAGTTGCCCTGTTTACCCTAAATTTCTTAACTTTAGATTCTAATGGACATTCGGCTGGAGATAGACACTGGAACCCACACCAACAACATAAACCTTTGGTTTACTGGAAGGATGTTCTCTCAGGTACATGGAAGGGTCCAGACCCAGTATTAATTTGGGGGAGAGGATCTGTTTGTGTTTTTCCAAAGCACGAATCCTCTCCAATATGGATACCATCTAGATTGATAAAGCAGGTACAAAGTCAAAGGGATCAAGACGAAGTTATTGAGGAGTCTAGATTGAATAAACAAGTGCAAGGTCAAGAGGACCAAAATGAAGGTATGGAGTGATTCCCTTAAAAGAGTTCTCCATTAAATTTACAACTTAAATTTCATTCTTCCCGGCCGGGACAAGAAGATCTCTCTTCAGTGTATACACAATTGTAATTTTTTTTTTTTTCTCTTTTATATATGTCTTTATGTCTGTGCATTTGTCTAAATTTCATGTTAATGTGATGTCACAAATATGTTTATATGTGTGTCTGTCTAGTGTGACGTCACAAAATAATTAAGCGCTTAAAAAAAAAAAAAAAAAAGTAGATAGATATAGATCCAAATAACAAATAACGTTAATTCATTTAAGCTTAGAATATTCTAATTGATAATCAATAGATATAGATAAATAGATATTAATATAAGTTCAGAATATTTTTAGATAATCAATTATAATGATAATCAATTTTGATTTATAGTTGTCTCCGGGACTTCTCTTCAGCTGTGAATATGTTTAATGTTATATAACCTGATATTTTGGTGTTCCGACAGAGGATCATTTATTTGTTATTGACTTCATTTGTTTAGTAGCTGATTAATTTGAATTATTTCAACAGGTATAGGATTGCTGTGTATATAGAGACTCGAGGATTCCAGCTAACAAATTATTTTTCCAAAATGCCTTTAGCTTTTCTTTATCTTTAATGCAGTAAACACCCTCAGTTTCTCTTTGATTATTTCTGAATGTGATATTTTGCCAGCTTATGTTTGTGGGAGCTTAAGCAGCAATGTGTGTGAGCAGAGATCAACTTTTATTTTCTACTCTAATAATTCTTTTTTTAGTTTGACAGCTCACCTTTTGATCTCAGTGCTGGAATAGCACTGCCTTTCCCTTAATAATGGATGCTTGAGTTTTTAGGTAGCGGGCCCTGAAGATTTGCCAGTAGAAATGTCTAGACATAAAAAAGACGGCTGCTGCTACAACTGCAGGGACCGCGGTCGCTGCAAGCATCCCTGCTGCTCAAGCATCAACAACCTCACCAGCAGTGTGGCCTCTGCTCTGCATGCATGGGGCCTCCTGAATCTATGTGTTATAACTTATGGACATTTTGATTTTCCATTATTTTGGGACATTGCGGGACAATGCCTTGCGGGTATTTGTCTAAGAGAACTCAGTGCGTTACTTGATGAAACTAAGGGCAGCTGATTGGCTTAAAGAACTTGATACGCTATGGAAACTTGGCTCGTCAGCAGTAGGCTTGCCGCCTTAAAGCCGCAGCATCTCCTAAAAATTGGACGGCTGTTAGTCAACACACAGTCGATCCTGAAGGGCTCTATTGGATGGCTGGTTAGCCTATGACGGGTAAGATCCCCAGAGGGGGACAACCTAAGACACGGCACAGTCGCACGGGACAGTCTAATGTGGCCGGCATGTCAACCTAAGCCAGGAGTCAGGACAGCCTAGACTCCCATGACGGGTAAGAATGTCGGTTGCACATGGACGTCCTAGAACATCCCCTCTTTTAAAACTAAAAGGGGGAAATGAAGGAGCCTATAATCAAGGAGATAGCTAAAGATTGCGGTTAGCTGAGAGCCATAAAAGATGTTCTAGTTTCCACCTGATGTTGATACATTATTCAAAGAATCTTTGTATGCCCGTGAACACTGCGTGACGCACCTGTAAGCTCGAGCTGTAAGCACGTGTCCTTGTTAAAGCTATATGTATATAACTGGGTGAGGTTCGTTAGTGTGTGTGGGGAAGAAGAAGGTGGTGGTTGGAGTTAGAGCATTTGGAGTGATTGCTGGAGCTGGAGAGAGGAGAAGAATAAAAGACCTTTTTTCATTTTCATCCTGCCTCCGAATTTTCCTGTGGCGTTCGCTGCTCCAAGCGACTTCCGCTTCAGGCAGCGACACAAAATAATGTTTCTGGGATCTTCACTTGTGTCCTGAGCTCTTGCTTCACTTGTATACCCTAGGAGTGTGGGTGTCTATTCAGATGAACAGCCTTGTCCTTGCCCCTTCTGCTAGACTCGGCTCACCATTTACCTGGAGGCTTTGGAAAACAGTTCAGGTTAAAAGTCAGAGGTGTGGGGAGTTCCCAGCAGAGAGAAGGCAGCGCCCACTTGCATAGGGCTAGGGAGGGGGCTGGGGTCTGCATCCTACTCCATCCCTCTACCCCCCACCCTCTGGTGGCCAAGAGCAGGCCACTGAACATGGAAAAACCTGCCACTGCATTCCGTGTGTAAAGGGACCCCTGCTTCCCAGCTGTCCTCCATACTTCAGAGGGTCACATGAGGCTGAACAGTCAGTATTATCGTTTTAGTCATGAAGTTGGTACTTAAAAAAAATTGTTTTCCAGATTAAAACACAAAATGTCCACTCAATTCCTCAGCCAAAAAGAAAAAATGCTGTAATTTTAGTGTATTTCCTACTATTCTCTGTCTATTTCATTTGCTAATTGAGATCAGTGTTCCTCATTTGCCTTATTTTTCATTTATTTTGAGATTGTCTTTTGCTGTGTTGCCTGGGCTGGTTTCAAATGCATAATCTCAAGTGATCCTCCTGCTTCAGCATCCTGAGTACCTGGGACTACAGCCATTTACCACCAAACCCAGCTATTGTTCCTCATTTACTGATTAAGATTATACTAGTTATGTAAATTTGTAATTTAAAAATATATAATGAGGACTGGAGTTATAGCTCAGTAGAGCACTTGCCTAGCATGTGTGAGGCACTGGGTTTGATTCTCAGAACTGCATCTGAATAAGTAAAATAAAGGTGCATCGACAACTAAAAAAATATTTTAAAGTAATATATATATGTGCATATGTATGTATATATGTATGTGTGTGTGTGCATATGTATATATATATGTATATGTATATATATATATATATAAATATGGGGGTTTCAGAGGACATTAAAACTAGTGGTCATTATCATGTGGACAGCCATCCCTGCCCTGTCAGGTGAATCTGCCATGGTTTCCTCACACCTGTCCTTGGGCAGTTGGGCCTCTTGTCAGTTTGCTCTTCCACACATGGCATTCTCTCCAGTGCTTGGCAGGAATGGTTTTTGCTTTTGTTTTTGAAGAGGTAGGGCCTTGCTGTGTTGCCCTGGCTGGCCTTGAACTCCTGGGCTCAAGCAGATCCTCCTGCCTCAGCCTCCCAAGTAGCTGGAACCACATATGGGTGCTTGCCACTGCGCCCAGCTTGGGAGCTACTTTTTAATGTGACCATCAGCACGCCTCTTTCATTAGTAGTCTTCCTCTGCCTTCAGTTGCTGTACTGGAAATCCTGCTGCTTCAAGAGGAAATTAAATATTTTCTTTCATTTCCAAATAAAACCAGTGATTAAATATCTGTAGATTTGGTAATGCTGCATTTTGAAGAACTATAGTGCTCTTCAGCTCCCAGAGCTTTAATTCTCCATGCAGAGTGTTTGTGAGTAACCTTCAGGACTTCTTGCATGCATTTTTGAATATCACATTCATGGTTTTTTTTTTTTTTTTTTAGCGTGGCTGCATAAAATGGGTTAATACTGGCATCATTTTGCAATCTTTTTTGTATTCACTGGACAACTAGGGAATGGTTCAGATAAGCCATAGTCCAAGGCAAGCTCTTGTGTCATCAGAGAATAACTTTTTTAAAAAAATATTTATTTATTTACTTTAGTTGTACACAATGCAATGCATTTATGTTTACGTGGTGCTGAGGATCGAACCCGGGCCGCGCACGTGCGAGGCGAGCGCTCTGCCGCTGAGCCACAATCCCAACCCCAGAGAATAACTTTTGATCTTAGAGCAGTCTGGTGTATTGTGCGGTTGCCAGTGTGTTGAAGTTTGTTGGTAAGGTTGGAGAATTATGGCAAAGGTCACAAGTGTTTGATTTTTCATATTATGTGTGTTAGTTTGCCAGTTTTCAGTGCTGCACTGGTGGCTAAATTTTAATTTGTAGGCAGATCACAGAAAGACGTTCTAATTTTGCTAATGAGGTGTCAGGAGTCATTTGAGTTATCTTTATTTTTTTGCTTCTTCAAAAAGAGAATGACAGCTGTCAGCAATAATTTTCCCCAGATTATCTCTTGCGGAGAATCTAATTGCTTGTCACAGTGTGACCTCCTGGTTTCAGGGAGTAGTAGAGCCTTATGTTATTGCTTCCTGGATTTTGAGGTTGTCCTTGTTATTTGTTTTAATAGTTTTGTGTTTTTCTAAGTCAAAATCATTTGGTATAAACAAACCATTAAGGCAAGATTATATTGGAGTCGTCAGTACAAGTCATTATGTAGCTGTCTGGGGAATCATCTCCAGTGGTAATTAACAACAGCATTGAACACAGTTTTCATGTTAAATAGTAGTTCTCAGCCCAGAGTTTGAGTCAGTAACTCTTGGATGAGACCTGGGAATGTGCATTTCTAATAAGTGTCCAGGTGATGCTGATGCTGGTGGGGAATCACATTTTAATAATGGTTCAAGGTTATCCTGAGAGGTTCTATATCTGAAATGAAAATTTTCAGTGCCTAGTGAGCATTCTTAGATAGTCCAAGACACAGTATCATATTGCCCTGGTTGCAAAAGAGTTTGGAGGGTCACTTTTTGTGAGTGCCACGTAGCATGTTATTAACAGAGATGAGGTGATTCTTTGGAAGTAAAGGTATTGTGTGGTCTACTTAGAGGCAGAGCTGAAGTTATCAAGTGTGCTGAGCAAGAGCCTCTGGTGTATGCGGCATTTTACCCTTGAATCTTTTCAGGCTCATTTGCAAGTTGTATACTCTTAGAATGATTTTTTAAAATGACACATTTGAGCTAGACCATGGTGCATGCCTGTAATATCAGTTATTTGGGAGGCGGAGGCAGGACGATCACAAGTTTGAGGCCTACCTGGACAACTCAGCAAGATCATGTCAAAAAATAAAAAGGGCTGGGATGTAGCTCATTGGTAGAGTACCTGCATAGCGTGCCAAAGGACGGGTTTAATCCACAGTACTGCAGAGAAAACTTGACAGATTCCATAGTGTTTGCTTTCTGGCATCTAGAATGTGAACTTTGTTGCACAGCTTCTTAGGATAGAATTCTGATGTAAAATTGGCCTCTGTATCAAATGGGAATTTTAATTTTAGTCTTCAGTGGAGTCAAAATAACCTTTAGAGGTTAGGCAGGAAAATGATATTTCATCAGAAAGCTTTCAGGAATGTAGCAGTACTCCCTCACAGTCTTGATTGAGTGTCATGACTATATTATAGCCATGTTGAATCTTCAGGAAAATAGAAATAGTGTTTCCTGCACATGTTGGTTTGAGGATCTTTTTGATGTCTGCAGATGAATGGCCTTCCAGGAAAGTGTTCTTAGTGTAGTTCACCGTGAAGGAGTACCCTGCTATATCTTATCAGCCTTTCTGCCTGCCCAGTGCATCTCCTCTTAGGTTAAGATGAAAACTGTCAAGTTCCCAATCCATGTTTGATAAAATACTTGTATCAAATCATTCCAGAGTCAGTGCAGGCTCTTTGGCAGCAGTTTGGATGAGGGATGCATGCATTGAAAGTTTTAATGTTCCTTCCAAAGGGCAGCAATGGCACCACAGCAAAGGCTTTCTTGCAGAATGACAGGAGGAGGTGGAAGGGTGCTGGGAAAGTTTACTTTGGTTCAGTTCTGCAGAAGCCCAGCTACAGTTTTAGAGTCAGTTTCACAATTGCATGGCTCTTTCCAGAGCTGCAGTCTGCCAAGTCACACTCAGAGTTGGTTTCTGTGTTATTCTAGGGGCTGGGGCTGTTGCATTTCTCCCTGAAGCCTAGACATGAAGGTGGAGGCATGCGGGAGACTGAGAAGTGCTATTAATAATTCATTGGGAAAGGGGTTTCTGAATAAAGTATTGAGAAAACAAACACCATAGGGTAGGATTAACTCAACTTTTGAAAAGATATTTTGGATATGTTACCTGAGAGTGAATTTTTATTTAAATCAGAGACACTGTTTAAAATTCATGTGAACTATTACAGGACAAATAAAATGCATGTATATTGCTTGACAAAAGATATCTCTCAGAAAAAAATTTTAAACATTTGCATGGTGAGAGAAATTAGAGAAGCTGCCCTTTCAAGGGTAATCTATAGTTATATTTGTAGGACAGTAGATTATTTAAACTCATTAGTGAGTTCCCATGAACTTTAGAAGTAAAACAAAAGAAGCCAGGCATGGTGACACATGCCTGTGACCCAAGTGACATGGGAGGCTGAGGCAAGAGGATCTCAAGTTTGAGGCCAGCCTCAGTAATTTAGCAAGACCTTGTTTCAAAATGAAAAATAAAAAGGACTGGGGATGTAGTTCAGTGGTAAAGAACCCTTGGTTGTAGTTGCCAGTACCAAAAAACAAACAGAAAAAGTAATTGCAGATTCAAGGTTGTGGTTAAACTTTGTATTATTCTCCCTTAAAACCAGGTGAGAAGTCGGGCATGGTAGTGCACGCCTGTAATCCCAGCACCTGGGAGGCTGAGGCAGGAGGATCGCGAGTTCAAAGCCAGCCTCAGCAATGGAGAGGCACTTAGCAGCTCAGTGAGACCCTGTCTCTAAATAAAATACAAAAAAGGGCTGGGGATGTGGCCCAGTGGTCGAGTGCCCCTGAGTTCAATCCCTGGCACTTAAAAAACAAACAAAAAAAACAGGTGAGATAGTGCACAGGATACACAAGATTAATTCAAGCTGGGCTCAGTGGCGCACGCCTGTCATCCCAGCACTTGGGAGACTGAGACAGGAGGATCGAGAGTTCAAAGCCAGCCTCAGCAATGGCAAGGCACTTAGCAACTCAGTGAGACCCTGTCTCTAATAAAATAACAAAAAAAGGGCTGGGGATGTGGCCCAGTGGTCGAGTGCCCCTGAGTTGAATCCCTGGTACCAAAAAAAAAAAAAAAAAAAAAAAGAAAAAAAAAAAAAAGAAAAAGAAAAAGAAAGAAAAGAAAAAAGAAAGATTAATTCAAATGGCATTTTCAGTAGGCTTTTTCTAAGAATATCTGTAGTAACTTCTTTAGTTCTGGTAGCCTTAATTTTCTTTAAAAAACCAACAGTAGCAAATGAGTTGGGCAGTGGGCAGTGGGCAGTGGTGCACTCCTGTAATCCCCACTACTCAGGAGGCTGGGGCAGGAGGATTTCAGGTTCAAGGTCAGCCTGGTCAACTTAGCAAGACCCTGTCTCAAAAAATAAAAAGGGCCGGGGATGTAGTTCAGTGGTGGAGCACCCCTGGGTTCAATCCCAGTACTGTAAAGAAAAAAGAAAGAACAAAAAGTAGTAAATGAAATTTTTGTGTGTGTTTGTTTTCTTTTTCTTTCGTTCTTTCTTTTAGTTTTGTGCTTTAAAAAAAATTTTTTTTAGACTTTTATGTACCTTTATTTTATTCATTTATTTATATGTGGTGCTGAGAATGGAACCTAGTACCTCAAACATGCCAAGCGAGCGCTCTACCACTGAGACACAACGCCAGCCCCTAGTTTTGTGCTTTTTTAAAGCTTTAAATTGTACCCTGAGTTATTTGTGTGTTGAGGTTTTCATAATTGTTGCTTTTTTTTGTAGTTTTTTGATTATTTATTATGTTGAAATTTTAAATTGCAACTTACTGACCTTGTGTATTATTGAAGTTGATTTTGATTACTGGTGTATTCAATAGTGTAACAGTGAATATCTCGTTGGTTAAACATATGTTCTCCTCTTGAAATTAGGGCATATTTTAAAAATTATTTTCATGGTGCTTGATAAGTTTCATTAACTTTGTGTGTGTGTGTGGGGGGGGGGGGGCGTGCTGGGGACCAGACCAGGGCCTCATGTGTGCTATGGAAGTGCCTTACCACTGAGCCCTTCATTATATTAAGTTTAAAATAATTTTTAAAATTTATTCTTTCTTTTTTTTTTTTTAGATTTAGAATTTGGGAACTGTCTCTAAATTTGCTAATTGAAGAACTGGAAATTATATGAAGCATAAAATTATTAAGCCTCCTAACTTAGGCATAACTTCCCAGGTCCTGGTGGGCTGTAATAATGACAGTTGCCTTTCTCATTGAGAACATTCTCTGCTAGGTACTTTATGTATCTTATTGTTTTCTGGCATTGTAAATAGTGTTGATTAAATTGGACAAAACAGCTTACAAAAGCAGAATAGTACACTTTAGCTTAAATTAGTGAACTAAAAATAAATTTGGTTTCTTGGCCATGGGATTTGGTTTATTAAATTATAGGCCATAGAATCTCTCAAACCACGAACAACCATGACAAGTTTTTTCTGACATCAACAGAAGAGTGTTGTTCATGCTGATGGTTCCATTTGTAAACTACATCATACCCTGCTTGGCTTTTGAATGCCTTGTAATAATGTGCCTTAATTGCAGGGCAGTGAAGCCAAACTAATTGCTGTTGGGCACTTAGGTTGCCTTTTTAATTTGCTGTATAATGTAGTCTCTACCAGAAACACATAATGTATGGTTATCCAAGTAAAACTTGTGAAAATCATCTTACACACAACAAAATGTCCATAATCTTGCAAATAGAGAAAATTGAATGATATTATAGAAAGTTGTAATTAACAAGTATCCTTTTTTTTTTAAGTGCCTTTGTATCCATTTTGGAAGAAATACATAAAAAGACTGCTATGGTTTGTATTACTATGATAGTTTTCTTTACAAAGATTGTTTTGCTTTGAACTTTTATTATGTTTTAAATGATAATAATGATGTGGGCTTTTGAGACACTCACTGACTGTGCAGTTTACCCAGAGAAGATTAGTATGTATCCAGTGACTTTTGCATTTTATTAAAAGAAAAAAAGAAAAGAAATTGATGCTATTATCCTGTCCTCAGCTCACAAACACCATTTATGAGGGTTGCCTTTATAATTTGTAGAAAAGGGTATTCATGAGTTGGTAAAATGTTTCATATTTGTTTTCTTCCTGGTTCTTTGAACTAACAAGGCAGCTCTGCACAGAACTTTCTTTCAGCCTTTTGATGACTAATTTCACTCATTTTAGCTGATACTTACTGAGCAACAACAGAGGGCCAGAAACTGTTACAGGTTTGGGATACTGCAGTTCTTTGGTGTTTTTCCTATGTATTTATTTTTGGCACTGGGAATTGAACCTAAGGGTGCTTTACTGCTGAGCTGCATGCCAAGCCCTTTTTATTTTTTTACTTTAGACAAGGTCTCGCTAAGTTGCTGAGGTTGCCCTGCAACTTGAGATCTCCCTGCCTCAGCCTCTCAGGTCATTGAGATTACAGGCATGTACCACTGCACCTGGCTTGTTTGTCCTATTTATGATAAGTGTTTAGCCCAAGAGAAGAAACAATCTCTGAATTGAATTTTAAGATCTCTAAAAATTCGGCTGGGGTTGTGGCTCAGTGGTAGAGCGCTCTCCTCCCACGTGTGAAGCTCTGGGTTCGATCCTCAGCACCATATAAATATAAATAAAATAAAGGTATTGTGTCCATCTACAACTAAAAAGAAAATTTTAAAAAATTAAAAAATATCTCTAAAAATTATTTTAGAAACAGAACAATATAATCAAGGGCTTCTACTAAGACATTTAATAGATGCCTCTATGCTTTTTCTTAAGAAATTAGTCATCACCTATTTTTCCTCTTCTTTTTATAGATTATTTCTTATGAGGGTCATGGATATCCCCTATCTAAACCTGGAAGGACCGGACTGTGAGTTAATTTTTATTTTCTCATTGTATCTGCTTGCTTAAGTGTGTGGTCTGAAGGAGGAACAGGAAATATATTACTGAAGGAAGAGCTTTTTTCACTTAAACATGGGCAGTAATTTTTTGGTTGATATGAACAGTATGCTTAAGTTAATGGGACCCTGGGGGGGGTCATCTCTTACTTAACATTTTCCAGTTTATGCATGAGTTGATTTTTTAAAAATGTCTTTGCTTCATTATTTAATTTTCCCTTAGAATTCTAATTCCATCATTTCTTATAAATATTTATAATAGATTTTAAGTTATGCTATCTGTGTCAGTAACTTTAAAAATTTCTGTTTTCCAATTACTTGAGTAGGTATATATTTAAATGCAGTGGGTTAATGGGGCAGGTGGCCTGGTAAAAACTGTAGAAGACTTGAGGGTGTAGCTTAGTGTGAGTGAGATCTTGGGTTCCATCCCCTGCACCAGGAGGGTGAAAAAAAAATTTAAAAAAACACCTCAAAAATCCAATCTGGTTGGAGGGGTAATTGCTGCTACTTTTCTTCTACTTTACTCTTCTATTTGCTTTTTTGTTTTTTTAAAAAATATTTATTTATTTGCTTTAGTTGTCCACAATGCATTTTATTTATTTATTTATTTATTTTAAATATTTGTTTATTTACTTTAGTTGTACACAATGCAATCATTTATGTTTACATGGTGCTGAGGATCGAACCCAGGCCGCCCACGTGCAAGGCGAGGGCTCTGCCACTGAGCCACAACCCCAGCCCAATGCGTTTTATTTTTACGTGGTGCTGGGGATCGAACCCGGGCCGTGCACACGCTAGGTGAGCACTCTACTGCTGAGCCACAACCCCAGCCCCTTGTTTTTTGTTTGTTTTTTTTTTTTAAATCAGAGATTGAACCCAGGAGCATTTTATCACCAAGCTACATCATCTCCTTTTTTTTTTTTTTTTTAATTTTAATTTTTTTTTTTTTTTTTTTTTTTTTGTGGTACCAGGGATTGAACTCAGGGGCACTCGACCACTGGGTCACATCCCCAGACCTTTTTTGTATTTTATTTAGAGCCAGGGTCTCACTGAGTTGCTAAGTGCCTCACCATTGCTGAGGCTGGCTTTGAACTCTCCATCCTCCTGCCTCAGCCTCCCAAAGTGTTGGGATTACAGGCGTACGCCACTGTGCCCAGCGCTAATTTTAAATTTTGAGACAGGGTCTCTCTAAGTTGCTGAGTGTCTCGCTAAGTTGTTGAGGCTGGCTTTGAACTTGAGATTCTCCTGCATCAGTCTCCAGAGTCATTGGGATTACAGGCGTATGCCACTGTACTGGCCCATTGCTTTTTTCCTAGTCTCAGTTTATTTGCTTTAATTCATGGGTGAATGTACTTGGTACTAATATTGTTGTGATGATATTTTGTCACTACACCGTTGTGCTGAACTCCACATTAGCCTGCCAGTCTCACAGCAATTCTGTAAGCTAAATATCATCATTCCTAATTCATAGCCAAGAGTGGCCAGAGTTGCACAGTGAAGTGATGGATCTGGGATTGGAACACAGTGTCATGACTCAAGAATGCCTCTGCTTAAAAGCGATCAGTTCATTTAATTTGGACATTGTATTATTATTTTTAAAAAACTAAATGTGTGGACAGCTAGATTAAAAGGAGGAGGTTAAATGTTTTGGGAAACTTCTAGAACAGAGTAGCCTTTCCTCCCCTTTCCAATATCTCCACAAGAACTTCTTGATAGAAGGAGATAGTTCTGCATAGAGTTGGTCATTAAATTGTAGTGGGCTGTATAGGTCTAGCTTGTGACAGCAGAGTCCTGCCAAAGCTAAGCATACTTTAGGAGTTGTTTGGAAATCATGAGGCTTTCATAGCAGTTCCACTGGCTACTGTGAGATAGTTTCATCAAAGAATCCCTGGTTTACTTGATCATTTTCAACTATCAACCTTTAATCATGTATTTATCTTGTAGTGCAACCTAAACGTGATCATGTTCTCCATGTGACGTTCCCCAAAGAATGGAAAACCAGCGACCTTTACCAGCTTTTCAGTGCCTTTGGTAAGTGAAACACAGTGCAGATGCACATCTTAGGGACTTGCTATTCTTTTGATATGGATAGTAGGATGTGGACAGACAGTTTTAGCGTGGGCATGAAAGAATGTAAATTCACAAGGTTTTTTATTTCACTCATAGAATTTTTTTGTGTTAATATGAACTGAGGAGCCTATGTGTTAATCTGATCTGATATGATCTGAGAGGTTAATATGTGCAAGTATGATCTGTGGATTAATAGGATTCACTTTCTAGTAGGATCCAGTAGGATCTACAAGACACCATTTCTATGACTGCCAGTACTGCTGACCAGAGAACATAAACGTAGGAAGAGAGTAAATAATTCCGAAGATTAAATTCAGAGAGAATGTCTGTTTCATAAGGGCAGGCAGTCTCTGTTTGAGATTATAATGAAAGCAACCAACACAGTTGTCTGAGCTGACTAAAATATGGGAGGGCAGTACTTTTCTTTTTACCAGGTCACGTGATTAGGTTAATTTGAGCAGTCTTCTGGTTAGGGTTTGTAAAGACTGTTCTGATTGTAAGCTTACACCAATGCCTCTTTACTTAAGAAGTTGAGAGTTATTTAAGCAGTCATCCTCTATGGAAATTCTTAAGTAAAATGAAAGCTGCAAAAAGCTAAGTAAGTAAGACTGGTAACTATTGATGCATTTCCTCAAGGATAGTATGCAGACATTTAAAAAATATTTTTCAAATATTAAAGATGGTTAAATTGTTTACATTTTAATCCTTAGAGTAAAAAGCTATACAAAATAGTCTGGAATTGTAGCTCAGCAGTAGAGTGCTTGCCAAGCATGCGTGAGGCACAGGGTTCAATGCCCACACCACATATAAATAAATAAAATAAAGGTATTTAAAAAAAAAAAAAGCTATACAAAATAGAATTCCTGTATAGCTGACACTATTTTTTAAAAACTATGTATAGAAATCTTGATAGCACCATGTGATCACCTCTGAACGCTTTATTTTTCCTTCTATGCTTTTCTGTATTTTCTAAAGCAAGCATATATTACCTCTTACAAATGAAAACAAATAAGAAAACTTTAAAACTTTACATACTTCATTTTTTGAAAAGTATGTGAAAGGCATCTTTCTGGAAAATTATCCTGCTCTTTGCAGGTAGTCTAGATGTTTTCTGAAATCCTAGTTGCTTTTTAATTTAAATACAGATAAAGAAATGCAGTTGAATTTCAAGGCTCATTTCTTTTGGAAGCTTTTGATTCACATCTTAAGTTCTTATTTCTGTGTTGTCAAACTTTAATTGACTAAATTAAGTAAAATGCTCCAAGTAGGATTTTTTCTTTTTTCAATTTAATTAAAAGAAAATTAGCTGTGTGACTTTGGACAAGTACTCTTTGTTTCCTCATAATAATGATGATGATATAATAATAATAATAATAATACCTTTTTCATTGGTACACCACTAGGATCAAATGAGCTAATCATTAGAAGGCATTTAGAACAAGTGTGGCATGTAGTAACTACTTGTGTTAATCAGTTTTGCATCACTGTGACCAAAATACCTAACAAAGAACAACTGAGAAATAGAAAAGTTTATTTGGGGTTCAGGGATTCAGAGATCTCAGTCCATAGAATAGCTGACTCCATTGTTTTGGGCCCAAGGTGAGGCAGCACATCATGGAAGAAGTGCAGGAAAGCTGCTCAGCTCTTGGTAGGGTCAGGAAGCAGAGAGAGGAGGGGGAAGGGCTCTGGGAAGAGTAACCCTTCCAGGGCATACCACCAGCAACCCACCTCCTCTAGCCATGTCCTACCTGCAGTCTGTTCAGACTAAGATGGACTCATTAGGTTGCAGCTGTCACAATCCAATCACTTTACTTCTGAACATTCCTGCATTAACACAGAGGAGCTTTGGGGCAACACCTTGCATCCAAACCATAGCACCACTCAATAGAAGTTAGCTATTGTTACCTGTGTAAAGATAACTCACACACAGGGTAGAGAGTAACCAAATAACAACACCTGATTTTTTTTTTTTTTGGTACCAGGGATTGAACTCAGGGGCACTCGACCACTGGGCCACATCCCCAGCCCTTTTTTGTATTTTATTAGAGACAGGTCTCAATGAGTTGCTAAGAGCCTCGCCATTGCTGATGCTGGCTTTGAACTCATGATCCTCCTGCCTCAGCCTCCAGTGCTGGGATTACAGGCGTGTGCCACCGCGCCCAGCTACACCTGATTTTTTAAGGTCAGTGTTGTGCCTTATTCTGTGGCTAAAAGTGAGGGTTTGGGTTTTTTTGTTTTGTTTTGGTTTTTGTTTTAATTTTTTCTTAGCTATAATTGGACAGAATACCTTTATTTTATTTATTTATTTATTTATTTATTTATTTGGTGTTGAGGCTTGAACCCAGTGCCCTGCACAGTGCTAGGCGAGCACTCCACCACTGAGCCACAACCCCAGCCCCTGTTTGTTTTTCTTTTTCTTTCTTTTTTTTTGGTACCGGGGATTGAACCATTGGGCCACATCCCCAGCCCTTTTTTGTATTTTATTAGAGACAGGGTCTCACTGAGTTGCTAAGTGCCTCGCCATTGCTGAGGCTGGCTTTGAACTTGCGATCCTCATGCCTTAGCCTCCCAAGTGCTGGGATTACAGGCATGCGCCACTGTGCCCGGCCCCTGTTTGTTTTTCTTTTGATGGTTAAGACAAAACACTTTTCAAAAATTCCTAGCTATCAGAATTTTTTTTTAACCTTTATTTAATTTATTTATTTATCTGTATATGGTGCTGAGGATTGAACCTAGTGCTTCACATGTGCTAGGCAAGTGCTTACCACTGAGCTATAACCTCAGCTCCTATCAGAAATTTTTAGTAGGAATGAAAACATTTTTTCATTGCTAGAGTCTGTTGATGTTCACCCATTTTATAAAGTCCAGTGCTCTGCTGCATTTTTTCAAGAGCACTGGTATGGAGCTGTCAGGTCTCTGCTTTTCCCTTCTGTTTTCTCCAGCCGTCTGGGCCCCTGCTCTTCTCCTCCACTCCCCCTCGTAGGGCTCCTCCATTCTGTCCTGTTGTGAGTAGCCTTTTTTATTTGCTCTCTCAGCCTGTGTATGTCATTCAAGGTAGCTCTTTGCTTCTGTTTTTCCCTCTGTTGGTCTGACTTGTGTTTTTCTCTTAGGCTCCTTATTTTTTTGGCCTCCATTCTGTCTCTTGTTCTCTTCAATATTGATTTTTTTCCTTATTACTATAATGTGTTTTGACTCATTTTTATGTTTCCTATTCCTCAGTTTGAAAGTTTGTGTCTATAATGGTCTGTTTTCTGTTTGCCAATAACACAATAGACAGGTGAGTTTTAAATAAAGGATGTTTGTTTTGGTGAGGGTGTTGGAATTCTGTCTTACTGACAGAATTCTGAAGTATTGTAGGGCATCACAGACAAGGGACAGGTGAGAGAGAGAGAGAGAGAGAGTGTGTGTGTGTGTGTGTGTGTGTGTGTGTGTGTCCATCCCTCTGATCATGAAGCCACTGAGTTCCATCATGGGGGCATCACCCTTAATGGTTTCATCTAATTCTAATTGTTTCTCAAAGGCCCCATCTAAACACCAAATTCAGATTATGTTTCAATACCACCACCCCCTTTTTTTGTGTGGTGCTAGAGATATAACCCCAGACCTCATGCATGCTAGGCAAGCAATCCACTAATGTACTAATGAACTTCAGCACCCTCCCCCCCCACACACATCTTTTATTTTAGGCTACTTCACAAAATTGCCCAAACTTGCCTCAAACTTGTGATCCTCCTGTTTCTGCCTCCCAAATAGCTGGGATTACAAATTTCTACTTCCTTAATAGTGGGGATTAAATTTGAGCATGAGTTTAGGGAGAAGGGCAAACAGTGTTCAAACCATAGCAGTCTTGAGAAAGAAACAGATGTAGTTTTGAACATGGATGATCTATGAGTTCTGTTAGTGGTCTTGAGAGGGAAATCGGTCTCTAACCCTGAACTAAATGATGATGTGTCCTAGGAGTCGATCCAGATGGATCTTTCTTTTCCTTTTAAAAGAAATTTCTAAAAGCTGCTTATTTCTCTTGAAATTTTAACAGAAAAACTGCTATAGTGGATTTAAGTTTTAAGCAGGCTAACTCTGTTGTATTGAGATTTTTAAAATAAATATTTATTTATTTGTTTCAGTTGTATACAATACCTTTATCTTTATGTGGTGCTGAGGATCGAACCTGGGCCGCGCACGTGCTAGGCAAGCGCTCTACTGCTGAGCCACAACCCCAGCCCTGAGATTTTTAAATATTTTTTTAGTTGTAATTTTTTTTTTAGTTTATCTTTATTTATTTATTTTTATGTGGTGCTGAGGATTGAACCCAGGGCCTCACACGTGCAAGGCAAGTGCTCTACCACTGAGCTACAACCTTAGCCCCCTGAGATTTTTGATCAAAGTTTTTTTTTTTTTTTTTTTTTTTAAATCTAGTTTTAACCAACACCTCTCTATAAACATCAGATGTACAAAGTAAATCTGAGAGTTCTTTAAATGGTGAAGTGCTCACTTTACTTTCAATTTAATGATAACAGGTAGCATTCAGATATCCTGGATTGATGACACATCAGCTTTCGTCTCTCTCAGTCAGCCTGAACAAGTGCCCATTGGTGAGTGTTTGGGGCATCTGTTTTGTGTATGAAGTAAAGTGTGAGTGCACCCTCAGTTGAAAAGCTACTGAGTAAGATGTTGAAAAAATGTGTCATTCAGCTACATATTCAAATATATTTCAAGCTTCGTAATTTAAAAGGTGTGAAAATTTTAAGTGATATTTCTTTATTTAACAAAGTGCTTAATAATCTAAAAGGCGAGAACATTTTTAAGTGAAATGTCTGTTTTTTTAATTTAACAAAGAGCCACACATTAAGATTATGTAATTTTGATAATGTAACTCTTGAGTAATTATGTATGAACACTTCTATGAACATACAAATTTGGATCAGAATATTTTTGTTTGACTCTCTGACCATCTCATGAACACAGGCTGTGTTGTAAAGGTGAGAAGCACATGCTCTGAAATCACACTGCTTCACCACCTGTAGTTGTGTGACCTTGGGCATGTTACTTAACCTTGATAAACTTGTGCTTATCTAGACCTGAGATAGTCAAGACCTGGGCTCTGGCCCAGAAAGCTGTGTGAACTGAGATAATAGTATAGTCTTGTTAGAGTCATTGTGAGGATTACATAAGATTATGTGTATAAAGCTTGGCATAGTTTTGAGCATTTATTATAGTTTTTTTAATAGCAGATTTCACTGTGAAATTTATTTCTGGAACACATGACACCTGAAGTTAGTGTTGGATGCAGGTTGTGAATACTGTTGCTCGTTAAATGTTTTGATTTTTGCTTAGATATGTTTCTGTGACTTGTCCCCCCACTATCTTTAGACAGAACCCAGCACAAAGGGATCAACTTATTAGCTAAAGATGCCTTCAAATGATGGGCAGGCACCCCAAGGTGAGGGTTGTAGCAAGGCTTCAGTGTGGGTGAGAGAGAACTACGCTAGAACTCCTGGACCTGCAGCCTGTTCCCACCTCCTCAGCTCAGCGTCTGTGCTCCAGCTGCCTTGCTGGTCACACTTCAGTGACACTGAAGCCATGCAGTGGGGAGGGAAGGAGAGGTGTAGATTTGGGATCTGACTGGGGAACCAGTTGCAGCTCCACCGCTTGCCTGCATGTGTCCTTGTGGAAGTTACAGGAACCTCTAAGCCTTAGGTTCTGTATCTGTAAGAGGAGGTGGCTTTAGTTCGTTTGCAGGATGGGTGTGAGAGTGAAATGAGATCATGATGTTAAGTTCCCAGCAGAGATCCTGGTACTCTACCTCAGTGCCTGACAGATGGTCGGTGATTATTAAAATACCTGCTTGGCTTCCCTTCTGTGAACAGTAAGAATGAGACTGTAAAAATACTTTGAAATCTGTAGAACACTACTTGGTATTTATTTGAAAATGTAAGCACGATTTCTTATTTAGGTGTTGGAATGTCAGGGTTCCTTTTCATTTTCCTGTTATACCATGTTTGCTGAATAATGATTGCTCCCTTACTTATTATTGGAAAAGTCTTCAAACAGTAGTTTTTAAGCTAAGTATTTTATTCAGTGATAACTTATGTCAGGAGCTACACGTCAGAATCACGTGAGCTGCCGGAGCACTCTGTTATTTTTTTTTAATATTTATTTATTTACTTTAGTTGTACACAATGCAATGCATTTATGTTTACGTGGTACTGAGGATCGAACCCGGGCCGCGCACATGCCGTACAAGTGCGAGGCGAGCGCTCTGCCGCTGAGCCACAACCCCAGCCCACTCTGTTATGTTTGACTCTTTGCTTGGTTGTGTTGCCTCCCTGCAGACAGCATTGGGTCCATCTTGTTCATGCTATGACGTGAGTAATAAATGTGTTTAAATGAGTGGTGTCGAGAATAAGGCCAGATGAAATTATGACCTTTTACCTCTTTTATTCCTAGATTAAGAAGTGGATGACTATTATCTTTTGCTATATACAGATTGCTATCAAAGTTTAATTTTCTACTAGGTCTCTTTCCCTGCACAAAAGACAACTCTTAACAAAGTGCCTGGAAATTTGCATATGCTGTGCCTTTGACCATAGTTTGCTTTGACAAAGACATCTTTTACTCAGCCCTGGCTTCCTACAGCACAGGGCTGTGCCCTGTTTCTACCATTGTCTCAAGTTAAACATCATTTCTTCTGGATGTTTTCTCTGGTGCCTTTGTAGGGGCCAGACCCCATTCTCTCTGCTCATAGCATTCTTTATACCTTGTTTCATCATTTTAACAGTTGGCCTGTAAACTCTTTGAAGCAGGGACCATCTCTTAGAACTCACCATTTTGTTTGCAGTGCTTAAAGAAGCAGTCATGTCTGGCATTAGTAAGTAATTATGCAATACTTATTGATAAAAATATGTGATATTTGTGGAATTATGACTTAGAAATGCTTTTTTGCACTCGATGGATAAATCTAATGTACCTGGTCTTTTGCTGTGATTTTTGAAACTGTGCAGATATTTCATTGAAAGACAGTGTGAAATTTGTTTTTCATAGTGATAATTCTGATGATGAGAGGGACCCATGGTACCTAATGTGCTGCAGATCCTATTAATGTTATCTTAAACAAATTACTTACTCATTTCCACGGAAACAGAGGACTATTAGATCAATAGTGTAACATTGAAAAAATCATTAAGTGCCTATTTATATAGCAGTTCGTAATGGCTTCTTTGGCTCTGATACAAACTATTTTTGATTTGTATTCAAGGAGTTCCTTTGTAACTGATACTTGTCTTTTTTTCTTGGCATTACTAATTTTAATCAAGACTTCTAAAGCCATTTTCCAACTTCTTGAATATGAAAGGTCTCTTCTTATAGGAAACCTTACTATGTTGATTGTTAAAACCCTTCTGTAGAACACCATTTGGTTTGATTCCTGTTGCTTTTTGTTTGCTGCAGTTGTGTAGATAAAGGTTCCTGGCTTTGGGGTGTTCAGATAAATGATACCCCACACAAGTCTTGTGCTGAGTGCTTTTCTTCCCCCCTGGCTGATCAGATGCTGCAGTGTGTGGCCAGTGTGGGACTCAGTACACAGAGAAGATCACTGATCCTCACCATTTGAGAATTGCTCTCAAAGTCTTCAAGAAATAACCCATAATGGCCAAATCTGAAAGCTTGTTCATGTTCAGGATTTTTATATTTCTAATATAGTTTTGTTCAATGAGAGAAGAGCTCAGTGGTATTTCAACTATCGTACCTTTTTATCTTACTCAGTATTTGGACATTGTTTTGAGTGCCTGTACGTGCATTAGAGGACATTTCCTCTCCCTATAATTTTCATAGGAATGGCTTGAGAAAAATAAAGTTTTTTGGTTCATTTTGAAAGCTGGAGATTAGAGCACATTGTGACTACAACAAGAAATATTTTAAAAACAGAAATAGATAAAGGCACTTTAGGTGCATGCCTATAATCCCAGTGGCTCAGGAGCCTGAGGCAGAAGGATCATGAGTTCAAAGCCAGCCTCAACAATTTAGTGAGATGGGGCTGGGATTGTGGCTCAGCGGTAGAGCACTCGCCTAGCATGTGCGTGGCCCGGGTTCAATCCTCAGCACCACGTAAAAATAAACGCATTGTGTACAACTAAAACAAATAAATATTAAAAAAAAAAGATTGTTAAAAAAAAATTAGTGAGGTGCTAAGCAACTCAGTGAGACCCTGTCTCTAGATAAAATACAAAATAGGGCTAGGGATGTGGCTTAGTGGTTGAGTGCCCCTGAGTTCAATCCCTGGTACACCAAAACACACACACACACACACACACACACACACACACACACACAAATAAAACACTTGAACTGGAGCTCCTTGTGGTTTTATTTCTTTGTGTATTTAAATAACATTTTTGTTTCTGAGGTGCTTGGGATCAAACCCAGTGCCTTGCACATACCAAGTGGTGAACTACACATCCAGACTCCCAATGTGGTCTTTAATGCAACTTCTTTAGTGACCAGTGAGCTGATCAAAGTTTCATGTGTTTATTTGCCATATTTTGAAAAATCAGATCATTTGTCTGATTGAGTTGTAAGAGTTTTATTTGCTATGAAGACAAATCCTTCATTGGTTATATGTTTTGCAAATATTTTCTCTCAGTTTGCTTTTTAATGGTGTCTTTGAAAAGAAAAAAAAATTCCCTATAATTCTTCCTTCTTGTGCCTTATCTTAAATAAACCTTTGCTTAACCTAAGATTAAAAAAAAAAAAAAAAAAAAAAAAAAAAAAGGCACTTTAGAGTTACTTTGTAAAGCATGCCCAAATTGAGATAGTTGTGTAAATTCCCAGTGTGCTGAATTAGAAGTGCATTGAGTATGATTTGTTATGGTGGGGGGAAGATCTTGGCTTCACTACAGTTTCCTGAGTATGAGTGCGCTTACATTAAATCATACTTTCAAAAGCACAGCTTTTGATTGTGCTGAACAGATAACTATCAGTGTTGTAGATACAACTCTTTCAAGGTGATCATTCAGCACTGAATTTGCCAAAAGGCTGCTTATAACCTTAGACTTTACCTGTGCATTTACTTATTCTTGTAATGTTTGCAAACTCTGCAGTCACAAATGCTTTTCATTTGTGATATTGGTAAGTTGTGTTTTCATTTTTCCTGGATTATTCCAGCTAGGGACCAATTTTGTTGATCTTTTCAAAGAGCCAGCTTTGGCTTAGTTCATTTTACTGTATTGTTTGCTTTGAGCAATTCTGTTGATTTCTGTTCTTTTGAAGTTTTCTTTCTTTTTACTTCCTTTGGGTTTACATGGCTCTCTTTTTCCAGTTTCCTGAGTTAGAACCTTATGTGACTGCTTTTTGTTGTTGTTTTGTTTTTCTTTTTTCTAAATTTTTCTGAATTATTTTAAGCCTGGCTTCCTACACGTTATCCCTAGGTCAGAAGTTTAGTGGTTAGCTAATAATTTCTTGGGAGTTATGCTTAAACACTGAGACACTAAGGCTTTCACCATCTGCCGGGTGGGTGAGGAAACACAAGATATGCAGGCAGTTCACCGGTCAGCCCCAGTTTTTCCTTTTAGCCACACCCTGTCTCCTGGGTGCACAAGGCGCCTCACACTCAGCCAGCAGTGTGCACATAGCTGAGACTCTTTGTCATTGACTTGACCTTTTTTTTCTCATAATGAAAATATTTAAAGCTATAAATTGTCTTCTGAGCACTGCTTTGGCTGTATCCCACAATTTATAAATATAATTTATTTTCATTATCATTAGGTTAAAAAAGTTTTCTAATTTTCCATTTGACCTTTGATAAATAATCAAATATATGGTTTCATTTCCAAATGTTTAGGAGATCCGTGACCTCTTATTGCTACTAATATATAATTTAATTCTGTTGTGATTAAAGATTACAGAAATTTCAGCCCTTTTGAGTTTTATGTTTTATTGCCAAGTGTAGCCAAGTTTAAGGTCTACGTTGGTGAATATACTTAGGTGTACCTAGAAAGAACAAATTTTCTAGTATGTGGTTTGATCCGTACACATCAATTAGTGTTGTTCCTATATTTTATGTCCTCACTAATTTTTTAATTGAGTAGTTCTATCAAGTTTTGAGATGGAGTGTTAAAATCTTCTGTGATTACAGAATTCTCAATTTTCCTCTTTAAGTTTGTCAGTTTTCATACAATATATTTTGAAGCTGTTACTTAGTGCATGCATTCTTATGGTTGTTTTGGTGATGAATTGACCCTTTTGTTATTATGAAATGTCCCTCTTTGTCTGTGGTAATACTACTAATTTTAAGTCTTCCTTATCAGATATTAATATAATCATTCCATTTTTTAAATATTTTTTTGTGTTTGCCTCATATACCCTTTCCTCACATAGTCTGGCCTCTGTGTGTGTGTTTATTGTAAACAGTATATAGTTTAGTCTTCCTTTTTTATCCTTTCTGATAATTCTGACTTGTAATTGCAGTGTTTAGTCTAATTTAATGTCATTATTGATCTAGTTAAACCTGTTATTTTAAAATCATTTTTTAAAAATTTCCACTTTGTTTTGTTCCTTTGTTTATCCCTTTTCTGTTTCTTTTGTGTAACTTGAATTTTTAAAACAGAATTCCTTTTTAGTTTTCCATCAACTTTTTGGTTTTATCTCATTGCGTTGATTTAGTGGTGATGCTTTAAAAATTTCAATATCTATGGCTTTTCACTGTCTATTTATTGTTCATATTGTACCACTTCTCACAGACTCCACCCAGGGCCTGAGCATGCTCAGCATGTGCTCCCCCTCGCTCATCCTCTGTGACTCTCCTGTTGGGATTGTCAGAGCTTCTTGAATCTGTAGATGTATCAGAAATGGACATTTTTAGACATTAATAATTTTTTTTTTTTCTGTTCTATATTCTCTTGCCTCTCCTTCAGGGATTTTAGCTACCCATATGAAGGAGACCCTTTGTTGTTATTCTAATAGTTCCTGATGCTCTGTTCATTTTTACCCCTAGCCTCTTTCTGTTGTTTGAATTAGATAATTTCAATTTCCAAACTCACATACTTTTTACTCTGTCATCCTTATTCTGTTTGATGTTAAGCCTACCCAGTGAATTTTTTTTGGTAATATTTCTTTCATTTTTATAATGTCATTTTATTTGCTTATTTATTTATTTTATGTGGTGCTGAGAATTGAACCCAGTGTCTCACACATGCTAGGCAAGTGCTCTACCACTGAGCCACACCCCAGCCTCCAGTGAATTTTTTATATCATATACAAATGCTCCTTGACTTAAAGTGGGATCACATTCTGATAAGCACATTGTAAATTGAAAATATCATCAAGTTGAAGCTGTGTTATAAAGTGCTGAATATCTCATATAATTTACTTAATACTATACTTAACGTGAAAAACAGAATGTTATAAGGGTGTGCTTTTGTACCCAAAAAGTAAAAAAAAAAAAAAAAAAAAAAAAAAAAAGTCGAACTATTGAGTCAAAGACTGACCATGTTGAGTTTTTCAGTTCCTTATTTCCATTCAGTTTATTTTTATTCTTTCTATTTCTTTCTTTTATCCTGAACCCTATGTTCCTTTACCTCCTTAAATATAGTTAGAACAGGTTGTTTAAAGTCCTTGTCTAGTAATTCTACCATCTGCATCACCTGGGTGTTGGCACCAGATGACAACATTTTCCCTGAGAATATGTTGTGTTTTCCTGAGCTTCATATATTAGGGAATTTGATGTTGTTTCCTGGACATGGTAAGTATTCTCTTGTTGAGACTCTGGATTTGGTTGTATGTCTCAGAAGGGTATTGATACTTTTCTTTTAATTTTATCCATTAACTTATTTAGTCTCCAACTATGAGCTCTTTCATACCTGTGTTTGTGTGGCGGGGGGGTTGGGGGTGGCTCAGACCTTAGCTCAGACTGTTTTTTAATCGGCCGCATCCAAGGTTAAGAGTCAGCCAGAGACTACTCTGAGGCTATACACCAAATCTGGGTTTCCCCTTCCCTGGTTTCCTTTTTTCTGGAATTCCTTATTTATCCTTTATTGCCTCTGGCTGCCCCATGCTTCTTGCTTGTACCAGAAAGAGGGGATTTTTTGTGAGATTCTTAGGTGGCCCCATGCCCCTTTAACTAGAGTTACCCTCTGGGACAGTCACACATGCAATTCAGGAAATCCACTCTGAGCCAGTTTGCTTCCTCCAACTTTTTGATTCCCCTCCAAAATCTTTCAGTTTTTGTCAATATTCCCGAGTGCCCAGATGACTGATGCTGGCATTTTTCTGGAGTTTACAGTTGTTACCTATGGGAGGTGACACTCCCTTACCTGTGCTTAGATACTGCTGTCCTTCCAGCATCTGCTTTTTGCTTCACATCTTCTGCTGTAGCTCTATACCGTGCTTACACTACTTCTTTCTTTAACAATATTTTAAGAAAATCTTTAAACATAAAAAAATGGAACTTATCTCCTTTGATTCAAAGTGACTTAGTTTATTTGATTTCACACACACATCAATACACAGTGTTAGAGTATTGATATCTTTGCTGCTATTTGTGGTGTTTTCTTTTAGTTGACTAGCATGTCATTGTATTTTTTCTGTCAAAGAGGAAATACACAAAATATTCAAGAAAGAACCAAATAATGGTGTTTTTCCTTGCACATTCATTTTCCCAGACCTAAGATGCATGTGGAATTGGCTTATAACAAGCACCTTGAATTATAAATGTAGCAAAATGGAAAGATGAGTATAAGTAGGGTTTGACATTTTTAAGTAAGATTTCTATTAAGTAAGCTTATTTTGGAGGGAGGGGGCTGATAATTTACTTTGTGGATTTTAATGACATAGGATTTTTACCCCCTAAGCACTGGATCCTGGAAACAAATGTATTTTTTTCTGTACAGGCAAGATTTTTACTGGTGGCTTATAGACTGGCTAAAGGAAAAGTATTAGGAAGATGAGAGTGAACGTATGCTTTATGTAGCTATCTTCTACACTTTGTGTGTGTGTATGTGTGTGCACGCGTGCACCTGGGATTAAACCCAGGTGCATCCCCAGCCCTTTTTATTTTTTATTTTGAGACAGGGTCTCATGAAGTTGCTGAGGCTGGCCTCAAACTTGTGATCCTCCTGCCTCAGCCTTCTGAGTTGCTGGGATTATAGGCATCACCACACGTGGTTGTATAGCTATCTTCTGATTGGAAAACTTGGAAGAATAACTGAATTTTTTTTTCTCTAAATCACTTAATCCATCAAAACCACTGTGGAAAATTTTCATAACATTTATTAAGATCCTTTTTGTTTTTCTATTCCCCTAGTGTGTTTAATCTTGAGAATTTGCAGTCTTATCTTTGCTGTGAAATCTACATCAGGCAGAGTTAATACGAGTGTGACAATAATTTGGATTCTGCCTAACTAGCATTCTTTAGGGCATTAACTGGTATGAGAATAGAGCTGGAAACTTCCTCACTGCCAAAGAAGGATCCCTAAGGCCTTGATACAATTACCAGTGTTAGGGTGGACGCAGTGTTGCTCACCTGAAATCCCAGCTACTTGGGAAGCTGAGGCAGGAGGATTGTTCAGTCTGGGCAATTTAGCAAAACTTCACCTCAGGAAGAAAACAATAATCACTAGCGATCAAGTGGCAGTGAGCTCAGTGTGTCAGGTACAATGTAAGCAGGAGGAGCTGTGCTTGAGAGGCACCAGATTTCCATGTTCTGTCACATTGTTTCTTATCCAAACCACTGGCATATGATGTTTGTTTTAATGCCTGTTATCCGGATCTAAGAATGTTTACTTTTTGATATACCATCAGAATATTTGGTAAATCTGTCAAGTTGCACTGTCACTTTTGTTAAAAAAAAAAAAAAAAAAAAAAAAGCTTTTGTTTTGCCCTTCTGGTTCCAATTTTAGAAGTAAGTTAAAATCATTGTTGACAATGTGAAAAATATTTGAAAATAGAAGGGAGAAAACAATTCAGCCATGGTCTCACAACCCAGACATGAATGCTAGTAATATTTTGGTTAGTTTTTCCTTTTAGATGTTTGACTTTTTAGGTCAGTATTTGTATCACATTTTCAGTGGGTGCATTCTCTTTCATTGTTTAGCTAGGCATAACTTATTTACCTGGATCTCTTTTTTGGATGTCTAAGTTATATCCAGATTTCTACTTTAAATGAAACTTAATGAACATCTGTACTTAAGTCCTTATCTGTATCTCTGATTATTTTCTTAAATTATGAAAAAGTGAAATCACTAGATCTATGATAATAATCTTAAGCAATTAAAAGCAACTAATTTTTCCACAATGATGATTGTTTTGTGGTGCTAGGGATGGAACCAAGGGCCTTTCACATGCTAAGAATGTTCTATACCATTGAGAAGCACTCCCACTTCCCCCTTTTTATTAATAAGCAAATGATAATTTATTTTTATTCATAGAAAAAGGAGCACAGCAAGGGAAACATCTTGCTTTTAAAACTCTTGGTATGGCTAACAGTTCTTTCTTGTGATTGACTGTAATCATTTTATGGCATCATTTTTCTAATCCTGAAATTTGTGTGATTAGTTTCAATGAATTTTCCTCCAATTTTTTTGGTTTAAATCTATACTCTGAAAAAGTAAATATTGAACATTTTTGATTTGTGATGTTCATTGACAATATTTCCACTGTTGAGTGTTTTTACAACCTGTCTTTTCTTAGGAAAGATATACTTGTTTATCTTGGAAAGAAGGCCAAACACCACTTAGGTAGCAGGGTAAATGTCACTTCATTATGTGTGACAGAAATGCCAGCAAATGTTAGATTAGATTAGTGCCATGTTGTCACTGATGGTGGTAGCAGTCGAGCTCTGAAGCCAGAGTTTCACCTGAACTTCTATACCCTACATTAGTGTCTCTGGGTGTTAATGAGTGTTTTTTTTTGGATGGTATGATTGTAAAAACCAAACATGACCTAGAAAAACTGTTGAGTAATAAGGGTTCATATTACATCATCCAGCTGCCAGGGATGTCCCTTACCTTTTCTGCATGTGAGTTGTAGTAAGAGCTTCATAAAGACTATACTTTCAGGGATCATTTCTATAGTTCGTTACTAGAGAAGTTTCTCTGATCGCGTAGAGAGCTTCATAGAGCGTCCTTTGCAGATTGTATTAGAGGTCAGGAAGGCAGATACTTCAGTATTGGAAAAATAAATGGAGAAAAGGTACTGATGTCTTAATATAAAACTTTGAATTTCTCCCTACAAATTCCTTATTGATATTATATAGTTAATTTAGAGAGAAAGAAAACAAATTTTCATAACATATTGTGTAATTTAAAAAATGAGCTAGTTGGGCCAGGCATGGTGGTGCACACCTGTAATCCCAGCAGCTTGGGAGGCTGAGGCAGGAGGATGGAGAGTTCAAAGCTAGCCTCAGGAACCACAAGGTGCTAAGCAACTCGGTGAGACCCTGTCTCTAAATAAAATACAAAATAGGCTGGGGATGTGGCTCAGTGGTCGAGTGCCCCTGAGTTCAATCCCCACTACATCCCCCACCAACTGAACTAGTTGTAGGATATCACTTATTTTAATTATCTATTGACTTTCAAAATAAGTTTTTATCACTCTATATTATGAGCAGGGTCACATTTAGGCATGCATTTTTTAAAATTTAAATTATTTATTTTAATTTGTTGTATATGATGGCAGAATGCAATTCAATTCATATTATATATATACAGTATGGTTTTTCATGTCTCTGGTTGTACACAAAGTAGATTCGTGTCTTCATACATGTACTTAGGGTAATGATTACCATCTCATTCCACCGTCTTAGGCATGCCTTTTTTGTAATTATATTTTCACATGGAGTGTAAACCCTTTTTTCTTATTGATTTATCATTGGGTATCTCTAAATGCCTTATGGTTTTTATGTTTAGTGTTCTTCACAGCGACAACAGAGAAGAGATAAGAAGGTGTTTCTTAAGGTTTTTGAAGGGTGGCTTTCACTTGAAACCTGCAGGGTTACTCTTTGCATAAGTCATTGCCTCCTCTTGAAGGACCAAGGGGCTGAATTTAGTTTGGGAAAGGAGATGCAGGAATCTCTTTCAGATAACCAGACAGGTGACTAGCGCATCCCCATGTGCAGAGTGCGGTGATGGAGAGCAAAAGGGCCAGCACAGGCTGCATGGAAGTGCAGAAGAGGGTCAGAAGGGAAAGCTTCCTGGAGTCAGTGAAGCCTGTGCTCAGGAATGAGCTGGAGGGGGCCTTGTAGAGGAAGGCTTCAGAGGCTTTGGTGAGGTTGGACCCATATGCCCTTGGTATGGCCCAAACAGAGGATGGGTGTGAGGGAGTGACAGGAGGGAGAATTAGAAGATGGAATCATAGATTTTGTGTGTTAAAAATAGAAGGTGAGCTGGGCCTGTAGTGCACACCTGTGGTTCCAGCTCCAGAGGAGGCCTCAGCAATCCTCTTCAGCAGAACAAACTGTAAACAAAGTTTAAGGACAAACTCAGCAACTTTGAAGACCCTGTCTCAAAATAAAAAATAACAAATGGACTAGGGATGTAGCTCAATGGTAGAGCAGTTGCCTAGCATGAAAGAAGCCCTGGGTTCAGTCCCCAGTGCTGCAAGAAAAGAAAAAAGAACAAAAACTCCAGGAAGGGTTTCCAGGTATCAAGTACCAAATTGATCAAACAGAGAGCTGCTCTCAGGGAGCTCAGTCACTGTCAGAGGTGGCCTACTGATGGCACTCTTTTCCATGTGTGTAGGTTGCACTGTAACAGTGAAAAATAGCTGCACTAGGTGGACATATTCAGGCTGGTCCTGTTTATTTTTGAATGTCTGAAAGGTTGGTCTTTGTGTTTACTCTGGTTCCTAGCCTTCTCTAAGAGACTGAGGCCAAATTGAATTTATCTGGGAACCTGCCACATCTATAAATGCTACATAGAGTAATAAATGGGCCATGGCTTCCAAGAATTGGTGACAGTGCACTTCAGTTCCTAATTTAGAGAGTACATGAAAACTATGCCTTGACAAACAAGATTGCAAAAAGAGAAACCCTGCTAGATGGAGACATCTTTTGACAAACAGTTAAATGCTATTTAGGTTGGGGATGAATGACCCAAAGAGTAAGTGGAAGAATACAGATGGCGATGCTCCTGGGTTCATAGGAGGGGTCGCCTGAGCTAAAGCATGGCAACTAATGTTAACATGTCCCACCAGAGTCATTGCCACTTGAAGTGGGGACCAAGTAGAGGAGTGGACACCACCATGGCAGAGGGGGGCATGACAGTGGAAGTTTATGACCATGTTTTTCAAATTGTGTGTCATACTTCCCCAGTGGGTCGTGGAATCATCTGAGTGAGTGGTGACCAGCATTTAAAAAGGAAGAAGTTAGAAAATGTCAGTGTTCCAGGTAACAAAGGTAGGTTAGAGATTATATATATTAGTTGTAGATGGACACAATACTTTTTTTAAAAAAATATTTATTTATTTACTTTAGTTGTACACAATGCAATGCATTTATGTTTACATGGTGCTGAGGATCGAACCCGGGCCACGCACTTGCGAGGCGAGCGCTCTGCCACTGAGCCACAACCCCCGCCCTGGACACAATACCTTTATTCTATTCATTTATTTTTATGTGGTGCTCTACCACTGAGCCACAGAGCCACAACCCTGGCCCCATAGATTTTTTTTTTTTTTTTGGTGCCAGGAATTGAACTCACGGGCACTTGACCACTGGGCCACATCCCCAGCCCTTTTTTGTATTTTATTAGAGACAGGGTCTCACTGAGTTGCTAAGTGCCTTGCCATTGCTGAGGCTGGCTTTGAACTTGCGTTCCTCCTGCCTCAGCCTCCCAAGTGCTGGGATTACAGGCGTGCGCCACTGCGCCCGGCTAGATTTTTTTTTTTTTTTAATGTAACATTTTCTCAGTGTTCTGTGTACACATACAGATACATGTGTATACCATGTTGTAATAAAAACATATCTGGTTATGAGTCATGGTCAAAATGTTTAAACTCAGATGTTTTAGGAGACAAGTGAAGACTTCATTTAATGGAACTTTTTCAAGTGTGCAAGACACAGTGACAGGTGTTAGTGGTCGGGAGAGGAAGCAAAAGTCACTGAAAAAGTGCTCATTCCTTGGTGCTTCTTAGCTCCAGACCAGTCAGGATCCATGTAGACGCTTCTAGGGGAATTGCTTGTTCCTTCACCCTTATGTCCCCCATGTGTAGGACATGTCGGTGCTTTCACTGAGTGGTACATTGCTATGGAAGAATCTGGCCCCTTTCCATTCCCCCTTGCCGGTGCTCCTCAAAGGAGGAGGATGTGGGGCTCAACTGATGGGTACAGTCAGGGAGAGTCTCACTTCCAAAGGCCTTTTGATCAGTGGGTGGGGCCACTAGTGTGCTTTGAAGAGAGAAAACCTGGAAACCTGCTAGGGTCTCTTCTGGCAGAGTTTAGAGACTCCTTGCAGCTGTGAGCTCTCACTGATGGGTCTCATGGTGTGGGTTCCCATAGGATGTGGCAGGAGCTATGGGAGGAAGCCCCACTGGGACCTTAGGCTGGAGTATTTCATCACCACAATCTACCATGGAGTCTTGTGCTTTGGAGGAACATAAAGTGCTCCTGAGCACTCAGGAGCTGGTCCATCTGTTCCTTAGCTTGAGAGATCCTTAAGAAAAGAGGCTAAAGCAGGAGGATCGCAAGTTCAAGGCCAGCCTCAGCAACTTAGAGCTTGTCTCAAAAATAAAAAAATAACAAGGGCTGGAAATGTGGCTCAGTGGTAAAGTGACCCTGGGTTCAATTTCTGGTACTAAAAGTAATAAAATAAAAATAAAATAATTAAAATGAAATTTCATATACATTAAAGAGAGCACACAAGCACAAGTGAGCATGATGCTCCTAATCCTGGGGGATTGAGTTGAAAGGGCGGGATTCCAGTTCTGGGTTGCTGCCTGCCTCAAATTTAAACTTTGTATGTGAGCAGCAAAGAACTCTTATGCATGGCCAGGGCATGGCTCCAATGACATGGTAAGGACTTCTCTTCACAGGTTGAAGAGCACAGGATGGCTAAGAGGTGGGGAGTGGACACTGTGGCGTGGTTGACTAGTCTACTGCGCTACACCCCCAGCCCTTTTTATTTTGTGACAGGGTCTCACTAAGTTGCTGAGGCCGGCCTCAAACTTGGGATTCTTCTGCTTCAGCCTCCTGAGTTGCTGCTTCAGCCTCCTGAGTTGCTGGGATTACAGTCATGTGCCACTGTGCTTGTCTGAAACTACTTTTTTAAGTTTGTTTCCCTTCTGGGTTACAAAACCTGAACCGCTTTTTAACTCCAGGTGTGACTTTATACATCCTAATTGCATTTCACCAACCAGAAGATGGTGCTGTTGTTCTGACAACCAATCTACTTTTCCAAGTTCAAGTAAAACTTGTCCCTTAAATGCTTAATCATGCTCAGTAATGTAGACTGATTAGCATCAGCTTCAACAGCATAGCCCTCCTGCCTGGCAGCAAACAGGCAGCTTGGCACATAGGATGGAACCTTTGGAGCCTGGAGCCAGAGAAGCCTGGTCTGGGGGCCTTGGTTCAGTTTTCCCCCAGGACCACCTTTGCACTGGGGTAAAGTGACACTTTGGTACCTTTTGACCAAAAGGTTAAAAAACTGCTGCCAAAATATTTTAGTTGTCTTTCCTATGGCTTCCTGTAGCTGGATTGCCGCTTTAGTTAATCTCTTATCATATGGTAAGGAGTTCAGGTCCCATTTCCTTGGTGAGTAGAGCAGCTTTCTGTTGTAGAGGTTCTCTTTGGAGTGAGTTCAGAAATAATACAAGGATGCCACAGACAGATATGTTAGCTGTAAGCTGAGGTTGAACAGGGATTTATTCTGAGGCTTAGTCAGGGAAGCTAGTTGGGCCCTGGTGTGAAGAGCACAGTCAGCCCTCATTATTCACAGATTTAGTCCTCGTGGATTTGCTCTTTTGCTAAGCTTTCTTTGTAACTTCAAACACAGTGCTCAGGGTGCTTTCATGGTCCTCTTCAGATAGGTGGAGCTGGAGCCTTGAGCTGCCCAAGGCACTCCTTCCCAGCTGAGGCCAAACCAGTCGATGCTCTGCCTCTGAGTTTCAGCTCTCAGACTGTGAACAAGTGTCCTTTCCCTATCTTAATTAGTGCCATTTTTTTTTTTTTAATTTTTAGGCTTCTTCTTGGTGATTTTGCTATTTAAGATGGTCCCAAAACATAGCATTTAAATGTGAGAAGGCTGTGACCTGCCTCACAGAGAAAATGCATTACATGAGTTCCGCTCCAATGGGAGTTAGTGCTGTTGGCCGCAAGTGCAGGGTTAGTAAGCCAGCATTAGATATTAAATGCGGTGTCTTTAGACAGGGACAACATGAAACAAGGTTACATATTGAGCAGTTGACAGAAATGTGACCAGGGGCCCGTAGGAACTTCACTCTGTATTTTCCCAGGAACAGTGGTTCCTGAGCACAGTGCAGTGTTCAGGGAGACGAAGGAACGTGACTCTAACAAGACTGGACTATTAGTTGTTTTTCTACCTTCATTTCTTACCCAGGATATGTAGCCTGAAGCCCTTAGGGAAAAGGGATTCTGGGCTGCCTGCTTCCGACCTGTTTTTAAAGAAGAGGCACCTATGGGCAGGACTTCAGGAGTCATTCTTGTTCCTGACCCATAGGAACAATGCTGCAAAAATGGACTTCTTGCAGCCTCTCCTATCCAGCAGGCAGCTTAGCCCAGGCATAGACCTTAGCTCCAAGTGTTAGGTCATTAAGCAAATGGAGACTCGGGGTGCAACTGGTGAGTTTGACTTTAATTGAAAATGATACTATTTCTTTTCTTTCTAATAGCGCTAGGGATTGAACCCAGGGCCTCAGGCTTGCTAGGCAAGTATTCTACCTCTGAGCCATACCTCAGCCGTATTTCTTCTTTTCCTTGGTACCTTGTTCTGCAATTGCATCCTCTTCTTGTGTGTTTCTGTCTTCACTTTTGCTTTGGGTAATGAGTTTTGAGAAAATCTGGATGTGCAGTTAGTTACTTATCAGCCTGTTCATTTCAGCTGCTTTCTGTTGTTGTACCTCGGGGCCCTTTAGAAAGGAAGTGACCTGAGATGGGAGAAAAGTGAAAAGCAATGGACAATTCATTTAATGCTTTTGACAGCACTAGGAAAAAGTAACATGTAGCAAATTTGGTTGAAATCAAAGTGAGAACAATCACTGCCCTTACACAATCTTCCTTTTCACCTCTGTACCTGTGACACACAGTGCCATCTTTTCCTGGTGGAGCCTATAATTAAGCAAAGTGTTGCTTTGAGGTCTGTTGAGCTGATCCGAGCCTCGGATTCACTGAGTGGCTCTGCCCTGTCATCAGCAGGCAGGTGGGTGATCTGATGAGAGGGTGACATGAACATGATGGACAGCCAAGTGGGACCTTCCTGTTCCCCAGCAGAGCACACAGCTGCATGCCTCTGCCTTCACTCATCCGTCTGGCAGCTGCTTATGCAGTCACCGCTGGTTTGCTGCACTGGTTTTCATTTGAATGGAATTTGTACACCCTACCTCGATCTGAAAACCAGTGGTGCCACATCTTCTGGTCTCAGGAGATCTGCCACTTTTTTGAATGTTTCATCAGTGGAACCTTATTAGTATTTAGTGCTGGAAACTGACAAGTCTTGAACAGCTTCAGACCCAGCCTGAGTTTTCCAGACATATCCTTATCTTTCAGGCAGATGGGGCACCTTTCTTTTCGTGGCAAACAGCCTTTATCCACTGGTGCATTTACTTCCTCATCTGTAGAGGTTGCATTTAGTAAGACTGGCTCAAGACGCTGTCGGATGTTTTTCTCAGAGATCTTCACATAGAAATTCTGTCGTGAGATGATCCGTAAGTATTCTGGAAAACTTCAGATGAGCAGCAACAAATGCTTCTCTGAACACCCACCTTCGTGTTTTGATTAGCAGCAGTAGTTTCTATCATAGACTTTCAAAATTGGTCGATGTTTAAATCCTTCTCCTTTCTCATGAAATTAGATCCCCCTTCTTTCCTTTTCATGTGCCATGTTGGGCTGTGGTGCTTAAAGGAGAGTTGCATTTTGATATACAGATGAAGAAAGAGTTTGGTTTTATGTGTAGGCTAGTATCATGATGTCTGGTAATAGAAAGATTCAACAGATCAGGATGAAGAAAGATACACATAAAAACCACAGCAGGATCTAAGTGGTACGAGGGGCTGTATTTTGTTGTGAACCCCTTGGAGAAATTTTTAAGAGCAGTTACATAACTTAGTTTTAATACTGCTTCAGAACCATTTTAACCAAATACTGTTTGGGAAATGACATATATAGGTAGAGGTAAAATATAGTCAGTACAGTATTTTAAGTAAATTTAAAGAGTTTTCCCCTAAAATTGTTGGATTCCCAGTTTTAGTTAAGGGAATTTTCCCCCCTTGTCCTTCCCTCTGTTAAGTGTTTGCATTTTGAAAAGTGATTACATTGAGCTTGATCTTTGTGTTTTTATCCAGATAAATCAAATAATTGTAATGTTGCAGTTTAGCAGCAGCAGGGAATAGCTGCCCCTAGGAGTGAAGATCTTTTTCATAATTCATGTTTGGACAGGAAAGTGTACCTGGTAATGAATCTTGATTATCTGAATTGCCAGTGATGGACTAAGGGTATGATAACGAGCTGGTTTGGCCCCAGGCCTCTGCTCTTTGAAGGTAGGCTGATAAGGAAGAGCAAAAGGATTTATAACTAGGTGGTTGCCCTGGAAAAGCAAGAGTTTGTGTAGTGTTTTAAATATCTTAGGCTAAGAAAAATGAGAATTTTAATTCTACTTACCAGTTCTAATCAATGACTTATGTTGTTCCAGGACCTCCCTGCACCCCCAGTGACTGTGTCCTTTGTCTCCCTAATCTTTGTGTCTCTCCTGGGCAGTGCACAGGGACAAGCAGGTTGTTTTCCTTATGCAGTTGCCTATGCTGTCTTTGTTTTTAAATGTGCTCTCCTTCCACATTCTGTATAAATGTGTAGTGTTTCCCGCATGAGATCTCTCTCTCCGCACATGCAGTATTAATTTTAGGTCAGTGGGAGGATGGGCTTCTCTGACTGTACAGAGAAATGGGGCAGAAAGTGAAGATTGTTCTCATTCGTACGCAGTCCCCACCCTTGGTTCTGACGCTTTTGCACTATGTTAGAGAATGTGGTTAAGATAATTGGTGGTATTTGTTTGTTTGTTTGTTTTTGATATTTCTTTTTTTTGTGTTGTTCTGTGCAATTTTATTTTATTTTTTTCAAGTTGCTGGTTTAATATGAAGTATTTTTTACAACAATTGTGTTTGGTATTTGTTGAGTCTTGCTTTATGACTGAGTTTTTGTAAAAGTTCCAAGAGTGCTTGAAAGTGTTATTTTCTAATTGGTAAGGATAGAGTTCTGTACTTCCAGCAGATCAGATTTATTCATGCAGTTCCAGTTTTCTATATATTTACTAATTATCTTTGTTTAATCTGTAAGTTTGTAATCTGAGTATATATTTTTAACTCTTACTGTAGTTGAGAATTTGTTGATTTTTCCTTGTAATTCTGACAGTGTTTGTTTTGCATAGTTTAATGCTATTATTCTATTTAGTGGTTTGTTTTACACACACACACACACACACACACACACACACACACACACTTATTTTATTTCTGTCCTGAGCTCATTTTTGTCCGATCTAACTTAATCACATCAGCACTGTCCTGTTTTGGTTAGTGTCTATCCTTTACCTCCCTTCTTTCTGAGTTGCTCTGCATGTGTCTTTTGCAAATAGCAAATGGGTGCAAATTTGCTTTTCTTAAATCTGAATGAGAAAGTCTTTAAAATAGTGCATTTGGTCAGTTTCTCTTTGCTATTTACCTTGTTAATACCCACTTGCAGAGTAGGTTTGGGGTGGGATTTTTCTTACAGACCTTAACAGGACAGTCCTAGACCACTGCTGCTCTTCAGCCCTGGCTTTAAGCTCTTCCTTATTTTGAACACCTGAGATCTGGCATGCAGACATTTCTGGAGGGTGGAACCTCTGCACCCCTCTCCACCTCCACCAGGGTTCTTTTTGGTTCCCAGTGTGGTGCACATCAGATCTGCAGCTGAAGATCTTCCTGTAGTGTTGGCATTTGGGCTTTTCTTGTTTTTACTTGCTGGGCTATTTTTATCTTAGACTTAGCTCTTTTGTAATATTTAACAAGTATTCCAACTGGAAAGCAGAAATGTTTCTCTGTTGGTGTGAACTGGTGTTTCCTAGTCCTGTGTGTTTATTTACTGATGCATGACTATGTGCAGGTCTTACCGTGTGTCATATATTTGCCAGACTGGAGGACTGGATGGCATGGGACCTGTAGCCCATCATAGTTTTTTGGACAACCCTAGTTTGCTTCACAGAACAGCTGCAAGAGCTTGGGTTTGGGGATGTTTTTGCTCTGCTGTTGCTTGAACCCCTGATCTCTTGAGTGTGGAAGTTCCTCTGGAGCCAAATTCTGGACACCATGTCTTAGCCAAGGGTTAGGCCCTGTTCCAGGAGTCCCAGGTCAGAAGCCTGGCTTTTGGGATCTGCAGCAGACCAGATCTTGCCACTTGTCCCAAAGTCCAAACAGAAAATAGCAGTGGTGAGATAGGAAAGGAATTTATTCAATATGGCCAGTACCTTGGAGGACCAGGGTACTGGCAAGAACTTTGGGGTTATATAGGGATGGGACAGAGGCAAACATCAGGGACTTGCGTAGGTGGTGATCTTGGTCAGTCTGTGGTCTGACCACTGGATCACCATGGTGATCTTGGGATCATTCATGTGGAGCCTGTCCTCAATTAGAGAGTTGCTGCTGCTTGGAGTTAGTTTTGACTCTTGCCACAAGGTGTTTATTGATCAGATCTGTTGTTCCTAGAATCCAAAGTGACTGCATGAGAGATTGACTCAGAGAAAGAATAAGTCAGAAAGGCAAAATGAAGCTAGTTATGTCAACAGTGGACCTTCCTTCCAGTTTAGGCATGGCTCTTGTGATCTGGAACAGGATGTTGTAAAAGCTGACAGTTGACAATCTGTTGATTATGATGTCCCTGAAAAGTCTTGAAAATAACCTACTTTTATCTTGGTGTCTTCAGCCTTGAAGGGGGAAGGTTACCAGACACTCCTTAAATGATTAACATGTCTGTGTGGCTAATCAAGCAGGAATATGACCCAAAGTTTAAGGTAGCACAAGGAGACAGATGCAGTTTGAAAGCAGAGATGCCAGGCTTTTATCCTGCTTTTAGTTATCCATCAGGCATCTGCAAGCCCGAGTGAAGAGTCAGTGCTTTTAGCAAAAGTAGCTTCTGAGTCCCTCTTACAACCTTGTCTTAATTAATCCTAAGGGGAGGGAGAGGGAATTACTCTTTTGTCTGTCAAGTACTCTGTTTTACTTAGTTTTTCATATGAAAAAGAAAGGAAATGTTCAGGTTTGCCAAAGTGTACATTATAGCCGCTCTATCCCAGCAAGAGTGGAGTGATGTTCTCACACTGCCTTTACTTTAGTTAAGCCTCCTAGAGAACTCCATGGGAACATCAAAAGACGGAGTATTGTTTGCCATCAGAGGAAGGACCATGGCAATGGCCAGTCTCCTGGCCTGAGGGGGGTGTGGCATGGGTAGGGGCAGAGGAGGGCTGTCGCAGTAAGGTTGATGGTTTGGTTGAACTTTTTATTGCGGAAAAAAAATTTAAAGATACAGTAAAAAAGCAGAGATTATGACTCCGGTGTATTCCCCTTTTCCCTCTAGCCACTATGGGGGATGGTCCTGTGTCACCTCTCTAAACACCTCTCTCCCTTTTGTTTAAAGCATATTCTAGAGCCATTTCATATTCATTGGTAAACATTCAGTGTGCATATCTAAGAACCATTTCTTTTTAAAACATAGGTATGATAGTGTTATTGCTTATAAAATCAAATCTTTAATATCTCAATGTCTTAGAATAGTTATGATTTAAAATGTTCAGTTCCCTCACTGATGTCATGAATTGGTCCTGCTCCTCTCACGTGCCTTCTGCATTCTCACCTTTTTCTAATAATTACCCTGTATCTACATCATGGGAGCAAACGACCATTGTGTGCTCTGTGCGCTCTCTGTAACCACCATGCATCAGCCTTGCAGGTAAATAGCCACTAATACCCACAGTCAGTCCTTGTGATGTGTCTTCAGTGAGTTTGCTGCCTGAAGCTTCTTCTCCAGTTGGTTTTATAGGAAGGGTCATGGGAACAGTGCTTCCCAAGTTCCTGAGTTTTAGTTTGTCTCCAGACTTTAGACTTGAAAAGCAGTTTAGCTAGATACAGAATTTTAGATAAAAAAGCATTTGGTTCAAATGTTTGTTGTGTATCTTAAATGTTATTCCATTTCCTCCTGGCTTGAAGTGCTTCCCTCAAAGCATGTTGGCAGTTTGATTATTCCCCCTTGCATATAACTTGTTATCTTTGACTGGATGCCCCAAACACATTTTTCTTTAAAGTCTGTAGTTTTATCAAGATTTGTCTTAATAAATAGTTGTTTTAGATCCATTTCCTCACATATATGGTATCCTTTTAGTATCATTCCCTTTTGTGGTTTTTTTTCTGTAAAAGTTGTCTTGAATTATAATTTTCATCACTGTTCTGTCCTGTAGCTTCTATTTTTATCTTTGAGAACCTCTATTATACCTATTTGGCTCTTCTTTGCCTATCTTTTGTATGTGTCACTTTCAGATCTTTTTAAAAAAATTCTGTGATGGAACCCAGGGCCTGGCACATGTTAGGCAAGTATTCTTTTCTTTTTGGTTTTAAAATTTACCTTCTTTCATCATCTGGTTCTCTTAGGGCATTTTTATTCATTCTTCTATTCTTTCTAATTTAGTCTTCATTTGTAAAATGATTTTTTTTGTTAGTCGAATGCAATGGCACATACCTGTAATCCCAGAGCCTCAGGAGGCTGAGGCAGGAGGACTGTGTAAGTTCAAGGCCAGGCTCAGCAACTTAGTGAGACCCTATCTTAAAAAGGGGGAAGTGCTGGGGTATGGCTTAGTGGTAGAGTGCCCCTGGAATCCCCAGCATTGCCCCCTTCAAATATGTGTGTGTGTGTGTGTGTGTGTGTGTGTAGTATCTAATTCTTTTTTTTTATTTTAATGTTTTCCTGAATACTATCATTCAAGTTTTTCTCTCTTATGTTCTCTCATAAGTTCTTACTCTTAAATTCCTTTAGTTTATTTCGACACATTGGGTGTGGTCCTCATCTCTTTTGGAAGCATGTCTTTCTGTTATATTTTCATTGGCCCTGGGGATAATTTTCCTGTTTTCTCTTTATACTAAATTACTATAGGATTTGAACACAAACCTTTTTTTTTTAATCCCTTTGGCTGTATTTAATTTTCTTTTTATTATTAAAATCCCTTAAGAGATTTTTGACCATAAAATATCTTCATGTACACATATTTGAGCTCAGTTGTTCGGCCAGTTATTTACCTGCAGTGAAACATACCTTAGGATTTGCACAGGAAGTTCAAACCACTTCCTGTGTGTTCACTGGGAATGTCCTTTTAAACAAGGAAGTCAGCACCTCTAGGTTACAGGTCCAAGTTGCGTAGAAGTGCTACAGCTGAATAGTATGTGGCAGGCCAGGAAATGAACAACCAGCACAGCAGCAAGGGCAGGTTTGGTTGGAGGGGACAGTGAGGAACAGTAAGTTGATCTTAGGTGTAGGTGTCTGTGCTGTGGACCACATGCTTATTATTGCCCACAGAAATTGCATGATGGAAACTTGGCTCCACCTTGGCATCTGTGGTGACTAACACAGCTTTCTCTGCAGACTTGTTGCTACAGCAGGTCATTATTGACAACCTGCTGTGTGCCTGCTCCTTCCAGGCATACTCCTGCTGCAGGCTTTTTCAACTACTACTTCTACCACTCGGAAGGATCTTTGCCAGTATATCAAGTGATTCAGACTCCCTCACCTTAGCTCTGTCAAATGATTGTTCAAAATACCTTAATGATGCCTTGCTTCACCGTTTTACTTAATAGTAACCTTTACATTCCCTATACACAGTCCCTGATGCGCATGAGGTTCTCAGAGTCTATTGAATGAGTATGCGAGTGCTGGGCGTGAGCTAGGTGCTGAGGGCATAACAGGATGCATGCAGATGTGGTGCCCTATGGAGTTTGCAGTCTAGTGGAAGAGATACGTCAGCCCAAGGAAGCATTGAGAGTGTATGTGAGCCAGGCGTGGTGTTGTACACCTGCAATCCCAGCAACTGGGAAGGCCGAGACAGGAAGATCTCAAATTTAAGACTAGCCTTGGCAACTTAGTGAGATCCTATCTCAAAATAAAAAGGGTTGGGGATGTAGCTCAGTGGTAGACTGCCCTTGGGTTCAATCCCCAGTACCACAAAACAAAGAAATAAATGAAGTGCATGGGAGAGGACAGAACAGCAGGAGCCTGTGGAAAGAGAGCTTTGTACCAAAGTGAAGGAATGGTCAGAATGAGCTTTGTGATGGAGGTGGGGGTTGCTCCAGGAAGAGAGAGTCTCTTTTCCAAAGGCTTAGATGCAAGAGGCAGCAGGGTAGATGTGTTCAGGGAAGCCAGTCAGTGCTAAGAGGGGCAGGGACAGAGGGGCAGGAGGAGCAGGAGGGATGGGCATGGCTACGGCCAGTAGAGTTGCAGATTTTTCTTTTAGTGAATTACCTAAAAAGTAACATGGTTCATGGCCGCCTAGGTAACATGTTGAATCATAACTCAGGAATCATGGTATATCCTAGTATGTATAATGAATACAGGATTGTACAGGACACCCAGCCTGGACCATAACAACTGATGGTGAAATCCACTGGAGATGGCCTCCAGAGGTTCCCTTGTGCAGGTGTGACAAGTCAAGCCTAGCCAGGTAAAAGGAAATTTATCTGGTAAAGTTTGTATTATATGTAACGTAATATACATATAATAGTATATTATTTATATTATTTGTATTATAATTTAGCAGGTTATGGTACTATGTTTTCTCATTTTAATAATATACTTTATTTGCTGAAGTTTTGAAAGTACTTTGTAAGATTAAAGAACAAAACCGAAGCCGGGAGTGGTGGCGCTCGCCTGCAATCCCAGTACTTGAGAGTCTGAGGCAGGAGGATCGTTGAGTTCAAAGCCAGCTTCAGCAATGGTGAGGCACTTAGCAACTTAATGAGACCATGTCTCTAATAAAATACAAAAAGGGGCTAGGGATGTGGCCCAGTGGTCGAGTGCCCCTGAGTTTAATCCCTAGTACCAAAATAAATAAATAAATAAATAAAGAGAGAGAACAAAACTGTTAAAAACCTACAAGATGCGTGCTGTGTGTGTGTGTATGTGCCCCCACACACGTGTTCAGGCACACATGCGTGCAGGCACACATGCATGCTAGGGATGGAACCCAGTGCCTTACCCATCCTAGCAAGTACCCTACCCCTGAGCTAGCTACACCCCATCCCAAGACAAGTTTTAGTGCTGGTTCACCTGGAATATCAAGTTCGTAGAAGAATGTGGGTAAGCAGTAAGTCCAAGTAGGCAGAGCAGGCATCTTTGGGGTCTCCCTGTGAGTCCTGAGCTGAGGTTCCTCTGGTGTAAGAGGAAGCCGAGCCGGTATTTTGCATGCAGAGGTGGCAAGCCCCTCTCAGAAGCCCCCTCCCTCACACTGGCACTCAGAGCACTCATATTCTTATCTTCACTGGAAGAGAAATTCCTTGTCGTACTGATTTTTGCACGCAATTAAGGGCATTTTCACTTATAAGCTGTCCAGAAAAAAAAGAGAAATCACTTATTTTTAGATCCTAAAGACTTTTCAGAATTACTTGTAGTTTTTAACTGAATTTAACCTTTTAAGTACACGGATCTCTACTTGAATCTGCTAAGCCTCATAATTCATTAGGCAATGGAGAGCCAAAGATATTTTGGGCTCATATTTTTGGCTCTTTTTTATGTCATATTTTTGTCATGAGTTCAGCTCGTTGACTCAAGCTTACATTATGTGTGATGTGTGTTTATTAGCTGTCCTCTCTGATTAGTATTGGAATGTTTGAATGTGTGCTGCCTGAACATTTCCCAAGTATTCTTCCTTCTTTTTGCAGTGCTGGGGATCAGACCCAGGGCCTCATGCATGCTAGGCAAGTGCTCTACCATTGATCTACATTCCAGTTTTTGAAAAACATACCATCACATAGGATGTGCCTTGGGGTTTCTCAGAAGTGGGATTAGGTTTATGTTGATCTGTTCAGACACTCCTCTTTCCCTGTTCTTTTTGAATAGCAGTGTTCATTTCTGAGCAGATTATTAAGGGTGCAGAGTATAAACTATCCATTAAGCAGGCCAGGCTGTCTCATCCTTGACCTTTAAAAGACAGTGGGACCTTGGACTTATCACTCTGTATCAACCCTCAGAGATACAGCAACCAAGTGCATTAGAATTTGAGCTAGCAGTGAATTTTTAATTTGATTTTTTTAAATAAATGAAGACTAATGTACAACTTAAAGGAAATACATAGATTAAAGATAAGAATAGGAACGTATGGTCTGATTTTTGATGTTCATGGGACTCTTTAATAAAAACAGGAAACCATCAAGAAAGTAACTACCTTTATTGAGCGACAGTCCTCATGGTTGGGTGGCATTCAGTACTTTTTTTAAAAAAATATTTATTTGCTTTAATTGTACACAATGTGTTTTTATTTTTATATGGTGCTGAGGATCGAACCCAGGCCCGCACACGTGCTAGGTGAGCCACAACCCCATCCCTGGCATTCAGTACTTTTGACATAAGTGAATCCCACCCATGGTTCAGTTCTTTAATGAAAAGAAAATATAGCACAGAAACGTTTTTTGCTGTTTTTTTTTTTTTTTTTTTTCTTCATTTTTCTTTCCTGTTTTTTGGGTAGCACAACAGTAGAGTAAGGTTGGCCCACATGATAGACATTGTCTGCATGGCAGTGTCACAGAGATGGTGTGTCTGGCTAGCCTGCTGCTCTGTGCTCTTTCCATCAGCTTTGCTGGGGTCTGGACCTGGCTTAGGGACAGTGCCCTGGGGTGGGCTTTGGAGAGCAGAGTGATGGGTTAAGAAACTTAAGTGCAGCTGAAGGTTTGGGTTTCCTTATTTCTCATTTAACTAATTAAATGAGTTCTCTTCCTTTTGTAGTCTGTGATTTCTTTTTGTTCTTTCTTAAAATCATAAAGAATCTTACAGGGGAGTCACTGAGATTGAGGCCGGAGCCTTGTACTTGCTAAGCATGTGCTCTACCACTGAACTGTACCCCCAGACCCAGGATAGTCTCTCTTCTTTATTTGTGTCTTAAAAATATAAATTTGTATGTAGCTCTTTATAATTCATGGTTCTATATAGGCACTTAAATTACCCTAAGTATATAGCTTTCCCAGCCTTCATCTTTTATTCTTTCGTGAAAATGATAGAAAACTACAGTTCTGGTTAGTTGTATATGGTTGATTGAAAGCCACCCTAGATAGCAGTTTACAGTGTAGGAAATTATGCAGTTCTACTTCATTTTTCTATGGTTTTTATTGCAGTTTGTTCCATGAAACTCATTGTCCGTGCTTTGGGAGTGACCCGACCTTTTTGTTTTCTTCACATGAAGGGATCCCCAGCTGGCTGCTGTTTGTTCTGTGGTTGGAGAGGAGTCTGGCTGCAGAGATCCTTGAAATGCCCTGGCAGCAGGTTCATTCAGTCAGTTTGGGTGTGCGGGGAATTTTCTAAATGGGAACATTTCCACCAATTGTTTTTGCCATTATTTTGCTGGGGTGTTTTTGTTTGTTTGTTTGCTTTGGGTGAGGCTTTAGAACTCTATCCTGAAAGAAAACTTATTATTATGTGAGCATAAGTAGAGCCCTCAACCTCAATACCTTGGTGTTTATTCCTTCCAGAATAGAAAAACATAGCAAGCCTCCCCACAGGTTGGGATGTACACTTATTTATATGAAGCAGTTTTTTACTCAAGTGGTAGCTTCTGTAGGACTTTTTCCTTTTTGCTTCTGCTACAAAAATCTCTGTAATTTGTTTTAATATATTTTGCCCTAGTATTTGTATCTTACAGCTGACATTACAAGTAAAAATGTTTTTCAGGTTCTCTTGAATATTGGTGGTATATGATCTAGTATTAGATTTTTTTTTTTTTTTTTTTTAAGAGACATGGTCTCGCTGAATTGCTCAGGGCCTCAGCTTCCTGAGTCGCTGGGTTTACAGGCATGTGCCACCCACCATGCTTGGCCGTATTCGAAATTTTATTTGTGTTTTTGTTGTTGTTGATGGCTTGCTTGTTTGCTTTTAAGGATCTTGTGTATTGCCCGGGCTGGCCTGCAACTCCTAGGCTTAAGCAAGCCTCCTGCTTCAGCCTACCCAGTAACTGGGACTGGACTACAGGCACATACCATCTTGCCTGGCTCTTTGTGGATTTTAAATAGTAATTATAATGATGTTGATTTATCTTCTTAATTTATAATTCATTTGATATCTGTCTTAGTGATGGGTAGATAAACCATAAATGGGTATAAAATTCTCAGCCCCCAGTTACCTTTCATATGAAAATGGATTGGTGATTAGATTGTTTACCATTTGCAACATTTAAAAATAATTAATCATTTTAAAAATAATTAATTTATAGCCAAAGAAACAGTTTTTAAATCATCATGAGTGAGTCATGTTTATTGAATAAAGCCACTTTCTCCCCTTCCCTCCTTGCTGCATGCTAATTTCAGTAACTTTTTATTTGTGGTGGTGGGTATCCAGGCCTGGCACCTGATAGGCATGTGGTCTGCCACTGAGCCACACCCCCAGCTTTTTTTTTTTTTTTTAAATAAATATTTTAGTTTTAGATGGACACAATACCTTAATTTTGTTTATTTTTCTGTGGCGTTGAGGATTGAACCCAAAGTGCTCTACCACTGAACCCCAGCTGGTACACTCTTAAGCGCTCTGTTCTTCTGTGATCCAGCAGGTGTAATGATGTTCCCAGATGCAGACTGAAAGTCACACTGCCTATTCATTGATAGTGTCCTGATTCCACATTGGGGGGGGGGGGCTGATCAGAAAGGCCTTACAAATGGACATGTTGTTTATATCTTTTCTTTAGACCCTCTCAAACAAACTGTTCATCTTGAGCCAAAAGCATGTTTTTTACTGCAGCCTGTGGGAGAGATTCCTTTCTCACTGGACAAGGGTGTGTTTCTTATAGTGTGTGTGTGTGTGGGGGGTCACTCTAAGTGGTCAGAGTCCCCAAAGTTGTTTATTTTATTTCTCAGAATAATTTTTCTTAATTACTTCTGAGTAATTTTATTTATTTATAAATTTGCTTCTTTGAAATTTACCTTCAGTTTTTTTTTTTTTTTTTTTTACCCTTCAGGATTCTGTCAGTTGTTAAAAAAGTTGTCAGTTTAGGATGTTGGCTTGATTACATTAAGAAGTAATATGGGGATTTTGATTCCATTTGTGATAACTGTTACCCTTTTGCCTATGGTTATACATGAATGAACTGTGGAATTTGGCTTCAGCCTAGACTAGGATTTTTGAGGTTGAGCTGTAGTTAAACATCAAATTAATTGGATAAAATATTGAGACTGTTTGTATCAGTTTTTCATCACTGTAACAAATACCTGAGAAAAATAACTTAAGATTTGTTTTGGCTTGTGGTTTCAGAAGTTTCAGTTCATGGCTGGCTAATTCCATTGTTTTGTGCCTGAGTGAGGTAGGACATAATAGTGGAAGGGTGTGGTGGAGGAAAGCTGCTTTGCTTGTGGCATCCAGGGGTGGGAGGGGAAGGAGGGAGGAAAAGATAGAGGGAGAAAGGAAGGGACCAGGGACAAGATATAGTCCCTTAGTAGGCATGCCCTTAGTGACTTACTTCCTCTGACCATGTCCCACCTGCTTACAGTTTCCTCTACCTTTCAGTAGTTCATTCAGATTATTAATCCATCCAGTGGATTAATCCACTGATGATGTCAGAGTCCTCATGATCCAGTCATTTCTTAAACGTTTCACCTCTAAACATTGCTGCCTTGGGCAATAAGCCTTCAGTACATGAGACTTTGGGAACATTCCAGATCCAAGCCATAATACTGTTTCTTCCCAAATAAAATTTATTTTTAAAAAATATTTATTTAGGGGCTGGGATTGTGGCTCAGCGGTAGAGCGCTCGCCTAGCACGTGCGCGGCCCAGGTTCGATCCTCAGCACCACGTAAAAATAAACGCATTGTGTACAACTAAAGCAAATAAATAAATGTTTAAAAAAAAAATGCTCATTTAAAAAATATTTATTTATTTGCTTTAGTTGTACACAATGTGTTTTTACGTGGTGCTGAGGATCAAACCTGGGCCATGCACTTGCCAGGCGAGTGCTCTATAGCTGAGCCACAACCCCAGCCCCCAAATAAAATTTATTGAATTGACCATTTTGAGCACCATATTAATAATAATATATGAAAGGTATTCATAATTCATAACCTTCTCCTATAATTTTTAAAAAATTTACCAGGATCAGTTTTTTTACTTTTTTTTTGTTTTTTGTTTTAGCTTTTTATTGGTTCTTTTGTGTAGTACATAACATTAGGATTCATTTGGACGTAATCATAAAAGTATGGAATATAATTTGCTCTAATTAAGTCCCCAGCATTCCCCCTTTCTCACCCCTTTTCCCTCCCTCTGTTCCCTTCCTTTACTGTACTGATCTTTCTGCCATTTACTTATAGTTTTCTATTCTTTTCGTTAGTGTCTTGTATACATGATGGTGTATATATCTTTCTGCCATTTACTTATAGTTTTCTATTCTTTTCGTTAGTGTCTTGTATACACGACGTCTTGTATACACGTGCTAGGCGAGCGCTCTACCTCTACCGCTGAGCCACAATCCCAGCCCCTAAATAAATATTTTTTAAAAATAAAATAAATTTTATTTGGGAAGAAACAGTATTATGGCTTGGATCTGGAATGTTCCCAAAGTCTCATGTACTGAAGGCTTATTGCCCAATACACGATGGTGAGATTCATATGTGTATATAGGAAAGTTCGGTCAGATTCTTTCTACTCTTCTTCCTTATCTCATCCCTTCTCTCTCCCCCTCAGTTCCCTTCATCTAGTCCACTGATCTATTTTGATAAAATCACCTTATTTTGAACTGGCTTCCACATATCAGACAAAGCATCTAACCTTTGACTTTTTGAGTCTAGCTTATTTCACTTAGCATGATAGTCTCCATTTCCATCCATTTACTAGCAAATGCCATAACTTCATTCTTTATTTATGGCTGAGTAATACTCCATTGTGTATGGATGCCACCTTTTTATTTTTTATTATCTATTCACAGGATCAGCTTCTATAGTTTTTTTTTTTTTTTTTTTTAAATAGGGCTCTCAAGGATAATAGTGCAGCTCAGTTGTAAAGCTCATGCCTAGCATTTGAGAGACCCTTGGTTCAATCCCAGCACCATAATCAATCAATATAAAAATTATATTGAATTAAAAATAGCACTGTCTACTAGTTATTACCAAGTACATTATATAGGAATGTGAATCTTATTGTAAAAAAATTTTTTAAATTAAAGATCTTAATTTTAAAATGAATTAATTTAATTTAAACTTAATTTAAAAATATAGATAAAACTTTGAATTTTGCTTTTTTCAATAATAGTTATGAGAAATTTTCTCATGTTGTTCAAACTCAATGAAAACATCTTGAGTGTGTTAGATAATTCATCAAGTTTATTTACAAGAATTTATTTGACAGTATCTTTTATTATGTATTTTTAGGTTATTTTTCATTTTATAAATAGTACCTTCAAAACTCTTTGGTACCAAAAATTTCTGTTAATGAAGGAGTGCCAAATGGGAATTTACAAGTCTCTAGAATTTCACTTGGCCTTTGTTTATAACATAATAGTCATAAAATTAATTTTTTGAAAAAAGATTGAAACCAGAATTTCTGCCAGATAAAAATGTCTCATTGTCGGCCGGGCGTGGTGGCGCACACCTGTAATCCCAGCACTTGGGAGGCTGAGGCAGGAGGTTGGCGAGTTCAAAGCCAGCCTCAGCAATGGTGAGGCACTTAGGAACTCAGTGAGACCCTGTCTCTAATAAAATACAAAAAAAGGGCTAAGGATGTGGCCCAGTGGTCGAGTGCCCCTGAGTTCAATCCCCAGTAGCAAAAAAAAAAAAAAAGGTCTCCCTATAGAGGTCAGATGTGTTACAATCTACCCAACATTAGGTATGTGTCTTTTTCAACTCATTGTTTGAAATCTTTGATTTTTTTCACTGAGAATGTATTTTCTTTGCTTTTTTTTTTTCTTGGCAGTTAAACTTTATGTATTTTATTTTTTATTACTCTTTTCTCCTACTTTTTATTTTGAAAAATTTTAAACCTGTAGATAAAATTTCAGACCTGCAGATAAGGGCAACATTGTGTTACATTGCGTGCGCGCTCTCTCTCTCTCCCCACTGCACACACACATACCCCACACACATACCTACACCTATAAGATACATATATGAACATGTATGCATTTTTTAATTGCTAAATCATTTTAGAATCAGTTATAGATATAACAGTTCATTTGTAAATAATACTTCAGTGTACTTCTCTCTAAAATAAGGGCATTCTTTTTTATGACCCTAATATTTTTATCACACTCAGAAAATTTAATTGATCTGATCTAATATTCAGACTGTAGTCAAGTTTCCTCAATATAGTATCTTACAATTTTGTTTTATTTTTTCGTCCAAGAACCAATCAAAACCAGGTGTTACATTTAGTTATCATAGCTCTTTAATCTCCTTTAATCTAGAATGGCTCCCCATTCTAGATTCTAGAGGAAACACTGGGTTAAAGGGTAGGATCCCTAAGCCCATTCTCATTTAGACAGAACATTCACCCACAGTGAGTAGGCCTCTCTGCTGAAGAAGATGCGTGGAAAGATAGATTACTGACACTATAACCTTTGCTCACTGCTTCTGGGAGTAGCTACTTGGTCAGGACTTAGCCTCTTCCTCGGCATCTCTTTGTGCTGTGGCATCATAGAATCATCTTGGGTTTGTATTCCAGTGCTCATACCAGCTGCAAGACTTTGGGCAAGTCACTGGACTGACCACCAGTTTTCTTCTCTATAAAGAAGTGAGGGTAAGGCTGGGGTTGTGGCTCAGCGATAGAGCACTTGCCTAGCATGTGCACGGCCCATGTTCGATCCTCAGCACCACGTAAAAATAAATGCATTGTGTACAACTAAAGCAAATAAATATTAAAAAAAAAAAAAAGTGAGGGTAGTGGCCTATAGTAGCATGGAGAGCCTGCTGTATTTGATGTTGTCTCAGGAAATGAGAGCTGCAGCCCTTTTGCTCCTGCTACTCAAATTTGCCCAGACCATTTTGGGAGATAAGCTGACTGAGGCAAGAGAACTTCTTGACCAAAATACTCTTCAGGTGGATGAAGGCTAGGATATGAGTTTACAGGACAGGATTCTACCTGCCTCTTGTGCCCATAGGTACTGAGGAAAGGAGTGGTACCATAATTCCTTTCAGACAGGAGGCATATGGAAGGAAGAGGGCATGCCTGCCTTTGTCTTTCTTTGTTACACAATACAGCCAGTTTGGTCCCTTCTGCAGAGGAAGATACCACAGTACCCAGTTCTCATGCCAGTCTTTGCTTTCCAAGATTGCTTCTAGCTACAGAGAATTCCTCATAGCTCCCTGAGTGTCACTCTTAAATCTGGAGGACAGTCGACTTGTGCAGACTTCTCCTGTGGACAGTCCCTGCTCCACTTTGCTGCCAGGAGGGGAAGGAGGAGGTCTCTTCTCCTTATGTTCCACTCCACCAGAAAGGAGAATTGGCCCTCCATTCAGCTAACATTTACTGAGTTGATCTGTGGCAGGATGTCATTCTCAAACTGCTATTAAGTACCCCTGACACCAAAGGAGAGCAGATGGGACCAGTGAAGGGCATAGAGGTAGAGGAAGAGGGAGCAGAATTAGAATTTCTCTGCAGTCTCTTGTTTTATTTAAATCATTCTCATAAATTTTAAAAATTCTGCTTTACAGTGTATCCCTTTTACTTTAATGCTAAAATGTTTTAAATTACCCAATTAATTATTTAACTTTTCCTTCCTGATTTCCAGTAAAATCCATACCTCAGGAAGTTAAGGCTTGGTAGTGTAATAATGGTCAGCACAGAACCATACAGAAGCAGAGATGCTGTCCTGGTGATATGGAATGACTCAGACTTGTTCCTTGTGATCAGAGGGCCATCTTGGGTATGTGTGTTCAGAGGACAGGTACAAAGACATGGGTTGCGTGTTCACTAGGTACCAATAGTTGCATCATAAAATTTATAAACTTGTGTGAATTGAAATTTACTTGCTTTGTATGATTATCTTTGAGATAGTGAGAATGGTTTTGTCACTTCACTCAGCTGAAAGCATGTATCTGAGTGAGCTGGAGGTGAGATGGGAGAGGTGGAGCTGCATTTCCCAAAGGAACCTCGATTCTTACACTCCTTGCCGCGTGTATCTTGCTAATGCTAAACTGTGTGCACACACGTGTGCATGTGTGTTTAATACCATGGTGCTCATATGCAAGCCATCTTCTTCCTCGGTGTGTGAGGGAACAGTGTGTCCAGCTCTGTTGGAGAGAGGGATGCATGCTATTCTCCAGTGAGGCACCTCCGTAAAGAATTTTCAGTGATGCCGGGCATGGGAGCACACGCCTGTAATCCCAGTAGTTTAGGAGGTTGAGGCCGGAGGATCGCAAGTTCAAAGCCAGCTTTAGCAAAAGTGAGGTGCTATGCAACTTAGTGAGACCTGTCTCTAAATAAAATACAAAATAGGGGCTAGGGATGTGGCTCAGATGTTGAGTGCCCCTGAGTTCATTCTCTGGTACCAAAAAAAAAAAAAAATTTTTTTTTTCAGTGTTAATTTTGTCCAAAGTCTATTTTCAACTTGAGTCTCCCTTCCCCTCTATCTTACAGATGTGTACACCACAGCACCAGAACTGACTATGCAAAGTGTCTTGGTTCAAAGATAAGGGAATAGTTGCCCAGAGAGGGAAGGAGGGAGATCAGTAACAGGACTGGCTGCCCCAGCTTGTGTACTCATTCCACTATGCCATTCTGCTTAGAGGATGTTAGAGTCTTTTAAATCCTGAGACAAAACTTTTTTTTTTTTTTTTTTTTTTTTTTTTTTTTTTTTTTTTTAATAATCCAAATAGTGTGTAGTTAAATCTTCTAGAGAGCCAAGCACAGAGTCTGCCTGTGTTCTTCCTGGAAGCAGCAGTGAATTGCAGCAGGCTTCTGGCTTGAATTGGTGACAGCACAGGCCCAGTCCTGTAACTTCTGTGCCTCACTTGGACTTTCAGGATGCATTTAGGTAGCAGAATCCTAGTGCATGCATTCCCCTGAGAGTGCTGGAGAGATGTGCATGAGGAGGCCAGCTATGAGCTCAGGAGGGATGACAGCAGAGTCCAGCAAGCTTCCCATGCAGGAGTCTCACCAGGATTGCTCTATGCTAAAGTGATGGGACATAGCCTGACAATCTGAGAGGTGGCAGGTTTTCTGCCCCCTTTCCTCCAAAGCCCTCTATCAGCTGTTGGCTGGCCACACTAGGGTGGAGTGGGATATAAACTGGCTTTGCAAGCCGACTTTCTTTTTCATGCATCTGCCTGCACTTGGACATTTGCTATTTCTTCTGTTTTCATTTATGTATTATTTAGAGATGGAAGCGAGGCAGTTGACTTTCATTATCAGATCCATTAGTCAAAATTATTTCATTTGTAATTCAGATTGGTGTACCATTCCATTGAGCACCTTATAGCAGAAGAATACTAGCCATGTGCCTTCTTTTCTCTGGTTTGGTTTGGCTCTAGATGTAGCCTTAGAAGCAAGTCAAGGACATTCTTTTCCTATTGGTGAAGTCCCTTGCTAGAGATCACTGAAAATAGTTTGTGGAGCTTTACAGCTGGGGCCTGTAGAAGTTGCTGTCACATAGCTTTTATTTTTTATTAAAATCACAACATAATACCGTGCAAAGGCAGTGTAAATAAATTCATCCTTAAGCATGGTTCAAATTGAGACTTTTATATTAGAGGGAGTAGCTGTGGAGCTTTAAAATGAGAATTTAAAGGATACCTCTATTTTTCTACAGAAAAAGAAAGAGAGTACTTTTAAAAAATCCACAAGTGCTCCATTATCAATCAGAGAGCATTCTGGCCAGGTCCGGTGGTGCACACCTGTAATCCCAGCTGCTTGGGAAGCTGAGGCAGGAGAATTACAAGTTCAAAGCCAGCCTCAGCAAAGCGAGGCCCTAAGCAACTCAGTGAGACCCTGTCTCTAAATAAGATACAAAATAGGGCTGGGGATGTGGCTCAGTGGTAGAGTGTATGCCCCTGTGTTCAATCCCCAGTATCAAAATAAAAAAAGCATTCTGTGTTCTACTTTGCATATACATGACTTTCAGAAAGTGTTTTTTTATTTTCCTAATTTGTATTAAGTATTTTGACATTGTAGGAAGCCCTTGGGTTATTGAGAATTTTAAGATATGATATTAAAATTTTTTCAAAAATATTTTTAAAGCCGGGCGCGGTGGCGCACGCCTGTAATCCCAGCACTTTGGGAGGCTGAGGCAGGAGGATCGCGAGTTCAAAGCCAGCCTCAGCAATGGCGAGGCACTTAGCAACTCAGTGAGACCCTGTCTCTAAATAAAATACAAAAAAGGGCTGGGGATGTGACCCAGTGGTCGAGTGCCCCTGAGTTCAATCCCCGGTACCACACACACACACAAATATATATATATATATATATATATATGTATATATCTTATTTATTTTTTTACATGTAAATAGTAGGCTTAGAGCTGGCCATATAGTTCAGTGGCAGAGCATGTGTGAGCCCTGAGTTCAATCCCTAGTACTACAAAAATAAATAAATAAACAACCAAATAAACAAATGTTAGAGTTGACTTTTTTAATCCAATCAGTTGATTTTGCATTGGGTGTCCAAATAGACAAAATGTTCTACATTAATTTCTCCATAGGATGTAGAAAACAAAATGAATATTGAGAACAGTTTAGAGATACTAACAGCTCTGGGCAGGAAAGCTAAACGGTGACAGTAGCACTGTGTGTCGTTCGTGCTGGGCATGGAACCCTGGGCCTCTTGCCAGCTAAGCACATGCTGTACCACTAAGCTGTCCTCCAGCCTCCAGTGTCACTTAAAAAAAAAATCTTATTCTCCTGTTGGCAGAGAATTTCACGGATCCTTTTAATGTGTAGGAGTGGTGGAAAACTGGTTACTTCTCTGGATTTGGGGAGCTGCTCCCTTCTCATAGCACTTAGCCAAGGGAAAGCTGGCTCCTGCTGACTGTCTCTCTCCCCGCCCCTTCCTCTCTGTCCCTCCCTCCTCCTTTCTCTTCCTTCTTTTTTTCCTTCTCTTGTTCTCTTTGTTGATATGGGTTTGACACAAGAGAAATATCACTCTGTATGGTTCTTGTCATTATGGCAGCTTAACATGCCCCAGTCCAGACCTGGGGGCTGCCCGTGGGCCTGATGGGGGTGGCAACAGCAACCAAGCAGGGAACATACTTAAGGAAGAAGAAAACTAAGAGGTAGATTTCTCTTCCTAAAATCAGAAAGTACTTGAGGAAGTGATGTGGCAGTTGAAAAGGGGGGAAAATGAGTATAGAACCATTGTGTTAAGTGCCAAGACAGTTTGGGACCTTACCAATGAAGTAATTCTTACTGTGTTTTATTCCACGTTTTGGGGACATTTGGTAATCCTTAGGGTTTTAGTGTGTAGTGTACAGACAGAACAGTTCTCTCCAGTGAAGCAGAGTAGTTTTTGGGCTTATCATCTCATTAAAGGGCAATGAATAAAATTAATGTAGAAAATACAACCACCTTCCTCAGTCTTTTTTTTTTTTTTTTAAATTTCTCTTTTGCGGCAGTATTGACCATACACTTCTGAAGTCAGATAGTGCCATTTGTAATAAGCCTATGTCACTCTCCTGGGGCAATCTGCAGTCTGAAGAAAAGATGTCATTCCCCTTTTTACCAGACTGTTCTGTATCTGCAGCTGGATTGCAGGGGAGGGGAGCCGGGAGGAAAGGAGAGGCAGGCCTAGGGAGAGGGCTCTTGTTCTTAGAAGGACTGGGGCCAGCCAGAGAACACTGAGCAGAGAGGAGGGAACCTTAGAGTTGTCCCATTTGCAGTTTCTATGGAATTTCTAGGACTCCTTCCTTAATAGGTAGGGAGATTCTACTTTTGGTGGCTGTCGCCTTCCTTCCCAGGATAGTTACTCACTTACAGGTGAGCTTGCTCAGCCCCACCTGGCTGATAAGGACCTGTCATTCTCGTTCTCTTTCCAGTTCCAGTTCTTCCTCCAAGATACCACTTGGTTAATGACTAAGCCGAGCCATAAGGTAGGGTAAATTCTTCTATCAAATGTTACCCACTTCAAAACATCCACAGAGAGGTATCTAATGTGTCTCTGTTAGCTTATAAACAGACAGGCTTCTAGGTTTTCGGCTACTGAAACCTTTAAAGCATAGATTTGTGCTGCTCAGTCAGGCATTCTGCACATATGATTATGGGAAGTGGAAAAAGATGGTCCTCTTATGCTTTATCATCATATCACCAATACTGTGGTGGGTGAAATGCTTTATAAGCAGCTCAACAAGTGACCAGGGTTAAGTGGTCCAAAAGTGCAGTCTGATTGCACGTGGGGGTACTTATACTTGCTGTCTGCTTCTATCTGACGTCTGGAACAGAAGCATCGTTGGCAAGAACTGTCTGACTGCAGGACCCTATTGACTCTGACTGTGGCCCCAGTCATGGCCAGCAGCAGGCAGTTCAGCTACACACAGGTGCTGAATAGGTTGTGTCCTAAAATTTATTTTGTTGATTAATCTTTTTTTTTTTTAAATTATTTATTTGCTTTGGTTGTACACAATGCAATGCATTTATGTTTACGTGGTGCTGAGGATCGAACCCGGGCCGCGCACGTGCTAGGCGAGCGCTCTACCACTGAGCCACAACCCCAGCCCTGTTGATTAATCTTTTAGAACACAAAAGTGCACTGTGGCATAGAATGGTGGATGTCAGTGAGCCATGTGGGACATGTTTCAAACTCCAGGTCAGGGCCCTTTAGTGGGTCAGAACACCAGCACTGGTTACTACCAGCATTAAAAAAAGGAGGGAAGAACAGCAGAATAGAAAACATCCAGTAGATTCCTGTGGGAGGGATTGTTTTGGTGATACTGTTGCAGTTTAAAACCCACCCCATGCTTTACTCTGATAAAGCAAAAAAGACTGTGTCAGCCTTGGGTTAAATGCCAGCCATTTACCATACTGTCGCAGTGTGGCATCAGGCAAGTTGCTTAACCTGTCTGAGGCTTTGTTCTGTCACATTCAGAATAGGGCTGTCTTGTTGAGGTAGGATTGGAGATGAAAGAGAATATAGTAAGATCAATATGATAGGCAATTAATGGATGATGCATTAGAATTAGAGCTTCTGTGCACCTGGTACATAGTGACCTCCCTATAAACCGTGATCATTGCCTATTTTTACTCCTACATGGTATGTATATAAGTAGTCCTTGAAGTTGTTGCTATAAAATAGTATAACTAAAACATGAACTAGTTAGTCTTCCCAGGAGTAGAATTTATTCAGTGTTCTTGACATTTAGAATGTGTCATTTCACATGATCTAGGAGATCTTTGATTTTACCCTAAATTATTCCTGTGTAGTTGAGACATCAATCTTAATTTTCCCCCATGAAGTGTGAAGAGCATTGTAAATTGCTGAGGTCTCTCAGCTGTCTGTCACGTCCCTCAAGACTGTTAAGTGTGGAATTGCTTCCCAACTCCTATTTCAAGTTGTGTGTTTTGTCTAAAAAAAAAAAAAAAGTTTTTTTTCTTTTTTTAAATTTTAAGTAGTAGTTATAAACTTTTTCCTGAACTTCATCTTCTCCTACGTGACTCCATATTAAACTTCCTTCTTACCATCTCTGTGTCACTGTCCCACCTTGCAAGGAGCTGTGCCAGCAGCTGTGAAACTCTTTTTGCTTGACTGCATTTTAGAACTGCATTTTAGAGCGGCTGCTGTAATGTACCCTCACTGCCTTGAGGGTACATTAAAGTTGTCATCAAAAGCAGGGTCAAAACTCAAACCCCAGCCCTGCCAATAGCTGTTGAGGCTTTTGGCAGGTTTTTCAACTTCTCTCTTCTCGTCTGTGGAAATAGACTTGTGACCTTGTGGTGACTGTTTGGAGAAGCAGCATCAGGCAGGTTGCTTGCCCTGAACTGAAGGTCATGTCTCTAAGCAGTTACGAGCTCCATGGCCTTTTCTGCCCCCTTGTCCTCCCAGGCTTCAGCCCTGTGCTATTGGGAAGACCTAGCCCCTCCACCCAGGGGCCAGCAGCCACACCCGGGTGCTCCCTTCTGCTCCCTCCCCCACGTGAGCTGGGCCATCCTCCTCCAGAGGCCTGCGCTGGCCTCCTCCCTCGCACAGGCTTTGGCTTCTTCCAGCAGCCTGACAGCCTGCTGATACTTCCTCTCCTTTCAGAAGACCTCCCACATCCCAGCTCACCTCCTCTCCTGAGGCTTCTTGGTGGTCACCACCCTCTCTCTGCCTGCGTACTCTGTCCTAGCTGTGGTCTCCCCACGCTCCTAAGCTGGTTCCTCCCTAGGCCTCAGTGGCCCCCTGCACACAGCCTTCCCATCTCGCCCGCTTACTTGCTCCACTGACCTTCCTGAAGCATTGTTTTCTGGGCTTCCATGACACCTGCTTTCTAGTTTTGTGTCCCCTTTTTCAGGCCACACTTCCCACGCATGCTCCTCCCATCAACGTGATGGTTGGATGTTGGTGACTCCAGAGTTCAGTCTGAAGACTTCTTGTTCTGTGCTTCTCCATTCACAGTTCTGCCTTTTCTCAAGGCTCAAACTCCCTTCACACATCAGTGAATTCTAAATTGATCCTCTCTATCCACCCCACACTTCTTCTGGATGTTTCCTAGTACCTCTTAGAGCCACCATCCACCTACCCCATTCCTAAATGCCCCACTCTCTTGTATCCAAGCCCTGAAGGGTATAACCCAGGCTGGGACTCCAGGGACTGTCCCTCCCTCTTTTTCTCATCTCCCTACCTCTTCCATCTGATAGAAGCTACCACCTTTCTCAGCTTATGCACTGGCTTCCTGCTGTCTCCCTAGATCGTAGTCAGGAGGGCATCTGATCGTGAATGCCTCCTGACGAATCCCTGGGAGATGGGCACTGCACTTGGCATAGTGCACCCTGCCCGTCTCTCCCCCACACCTCAGACTTTCTGCTTCCTCTCTGGGTTTAGCCATCATGGTCGTTTGGTTCTTGGGTCCAGACTGTGTGGCCTCCCTCATGCTGCCCACTTCATATTCCTTGGGCCTGGAACACAACTCTCCACCTTCAGTGTTTTCTATACTGCCGTTCTCCCAACTCTCAAGTCCTAACAAAAACCTGAGTATCTTTCCTTGGAAAGACACAAGGAAGTTGTCCTTGTGTCTCGGCTTGATCGGCTCCCCAGGAGACAGTCCAGCACGCAGCTGCTTCCCCCTCAGCACCCGTGTGCTGGTCTGCGCACCTTCCCTCCCTTCCCGGTGATCACAGGACCCAGCCCCAGTTGTGTAGGTTCAGAAGATGGTTGGTTTGTTCACGAGTGAGTGGATAGATGGATAAGTGAACAAGTGAGGGTTAAAAATATTTACTTGTATAGTAAGTACTTAATATTGGTAGCCTTTATTTTTAATTGACTTTTCAGCTTGTAACCATGCCATGAAATGCAAAAGGAAAACACCAGGCTGGTTAATGGAAACAGTGCTCCTTATTGACATCGTTCATTAAATGCTGAGGCAGCTGGCCTGTGCCAGCTCCCTGTCAGCCCTTCACTATTTATTGGTTCTCTCCTCCTGCCCTGCCCATGTCAGAACCACAGTTCTGCCCTGATTCTTGCCCAGCGGTGCTTCCCGACAGCCTTGCCTTTTCTCCACCCCTCCTCCATAGCCACAGGGGGCGGTGGCCGCTGCTGCTGCTTTCTGGTGCTGGGGATCGAACCCAGGCCTTGTGCGTGCCAGGCCAACACTCTACCAGCTGAGCTATGTCCCCAGCCCCCACAGTGGGCTTCTTAAAGGCAGGGAATAGCTCTTCTCTTCTGCCACACCCCAGGACCCAGCACAGAACCCAGAGCCAGTGTTTGTTGAATGAATGAGATGAATGTTTCAAAAGTAGAGATGGTGGTGTCAGGAGAGTTCGTACAAACCAATTGGCTATTTTAGTCTGAGTAAAAATTTTTGACATTATACCTCATTTTCCATTTTATACTTGTCCAGACTTCTAGATTACATTCAAATCCTAAATGGTAGGGGTATTTCCGTGAGTGAGGCAGGCCCAAGGTACGCCAGGCACCCTCACTTCTGTCACAGAATCAGCATGTCTGTGGGCTATCTGGCTTTGGCTAGGATACAGTTCTTTTTATCTATATGGCATATTCATGATTTAAGAGCAGTCACATCATTAGTTAAGCATCTACTTTGTCCCAAGCCATGTATTAAGAGCTTTGTTCTTCCCATTGACTTGGTAAAATAGGTAGCGATGCCTGTTTAGTGGATTAAGAAACAGAGGGCCAGGCAGACATGTCAGACAAGCTAAGATGGGGCAGGGTTGGAACCCTGGCCAGTGTGGCCTCATCACCTGTGCATCCCCATTTGACTCCGTGACCTCCCTTTGGTAGGATTTAAGTAATTATGCTTCTCCATTATCTTCATGCCAGCCTTTGTCCACTGTGTAAGGACTGTTTTCTCTGCCATGTCCTTGGCCTTCATTAGAGACTTGTAAGGTGAGGTGAGACTTGGGAATAGTGGCCTGTTATTGAGTTGAGGGGAACGACATGGAGAGAGCAGAGGCAAGGCGTGACTTGTCCTACGTGGCAGAACCAGGTCATACCTTTGCCCTGCCCTGTCGACGGCCAGTGTGCTTTCTCTTAGCTCTTCCCTGAAGCGGCCATGGCAGTGGGAGGGCCCAGTGAGTGGGTGCCTGTGTGGCCAGCGCTAAGAACGCTGTTCATGGCTCTTGCTCTGTTGTGCCCTCACCTTGTACCACCGAAACTTGCTGCCTGCCCCTTAGTATTTTCCTTCAGGGAGGGCCTCCTGTCTGTTGGGCACCTGTGGTGCCTGAGAGTGCAGAGTAAAGGAGTGAGTCTGGTCCCTTCCCTGCCTGCCTTCATGTCCCCCCAAGGAGCGTGGATTGCTTTCATTGCCTTAGTTTTCACTCTTTCAGCCTCAGTACTTAAAAAAAAAAAAAAAAGTCTTTAGTTGGAGAAACCCACAATGTGAAAAATATGAAAGGAAGAATAAGGGACAAGGAATCACAAGCCCTAAGTCCAAACCACGTAGCTGAGGCCAGTGTAGCCTTGTTGAGCCTGCTCTGCCCGTGAGTGGCAGTGTCCCGTCTCTCCCCCAGTGGTGCTTCGCAGCTCAGGTGTGGCGATGCACTCCGATGATTTCTGCCTGAGGGAAGCCCCTCTTTAGAGCCAAGGCCTCTTGTTCCAGTCCAATCTCTGTTCACACACCAGGCCTCAGCATGGGGTTTCTAAATGAAATCCTAGCAGAAATTTTTCTGGTTTCTCAACAGGCATAAAACTTTGCTTCTCCCTCCCCTCCTCTCATAACCATACGTTGAGTTCCTGCAAAAGCTGCAGGGTAGATCCCCCATGCTGCAGCAGGAAGGAGCCTGGCCCTTCCCTCATAGAACAGCTGGCCCTGCTGGGGAGATGGACAAGCTGACCTGGGAAGACAGCGAGAGGTATGCGAGATGGTCGCGAAGGCCCTGTGCAGTGGGCCAGGGCTGGCACTTCACCTGGGGCACTCTGGCAGATGTCACTGAGGAGGATGCCTCCTGGCAGCAGAGGATTGAACAGAAGGCTGCCCTTTTCTGGGTGGCCTGTCCTTCTTGACCAGTTTGAGTACCTTGGAAATATCTGTACCATGTGTCTGGTAGATCTGATTTCTGCAGGCACTTGGTATTTGCCTAGTCCTTGATGGCTTGATGGGGAATAACATTCCCCTCAAGGCAGGAAAATGTTCATTGTAACCAATAGGGTTGGGTGTTTTTGCATTACCTTGTTTTTAACTCCTTTATTTTAAAAATTTAAAGTTGTTAAATATCATTTTTGAGCTTTCACTTTGGCAAGAATTTGTGGTAAAGCCCTCTATTCTCCTATATGGTAAAGTTGGAGAGGCAACCAACCTGTTGTAAACCCTAATCCAATCAGAGTTGTACGGGCTATGAGAGAACTTTTGTGTCTGATATATTTAAATGAGTGAAAACACACACACAAATACTGGATGTCATCCAGGCATAAGGTACAAACCCAGAATGACAGCCAGATGTTGTGTGGCCCAGGCAGGTAGCTTAGGAGAACGAGAAGCCGAGGTGCAGGCAGCAGGAGCTGGTTCTGTCCACCTTGACAGACTTTGGCAAAAGGTAGTTGGGCTTGGTTCTGCACATGTCACCCATGGGTGGTCAGCACACACTCCTGCTGGTGTTTACACATAATTTGTGTGGAGAGATGGACAGATTTTCTGATGCTCCTGCAGACAGATGTATGCTTGTGTCTCTTCCCAGTGCTGCCATCGGGGACCCTGCCAGGCGGTGTGGTGTATTGAAGAGGATGTAGGATTTGGCCTGGATCCCAGCCTAAATACTTGTAATCTTTTTTAGGGAGAGGGAGGCAGGTACTAGGGATTGAATCCAGGGGCCCTCTACCTCTGAGCTACATCCCCAGCCCTTTTTGTTTTATTTTTGGGACAGAGTGTCCCTAAGTTGCCAGGGCTGATCTTGAACTTGTGATCTGCCTGCCTCACCCTCATAAGTTGCTGGGATTATAGGCGTGCACCACTGCACCTGACTGAAAACTTGTAATTGTTGGGACCTTGGCGTAGGCATTTCTTGACTCAGTTTCCTTATCTGTAAAGTCAGGATAATGCTTATCAGATTTTCTGTGGTTGGCAGAATATAATAAGAATACAGGCTGTTCCCTTAGGCATAACTTGATGTTGGCTGAATTTAACCATTGCAACAAAATTCAGTACTAATGGTGAGTAACTGCCTCTGTGGTTTCTAGTGTCTCCTCCACCCACCCCAGCAATGCACCAACTCCAGCAGTCTGAGAATGAGACTGCAGCACTGCCCTTAGCAGCCGAGGAGGACCGAGAAGTCTGGCGTGTCCACAGCTGTACTTGCTTACACCCATGTGCCATTCAGGGGCTCTGCTTGTGGATCCCTGGGGTCATTGAAACAGGAGTAACTTGGCTGGTCTTAAATAGACCTTCTGACTTAGTCTGAATTGGAAGTGGTCCTTAGTGGCTGGACCTGGTAGGCAATGGCAAACTTAGACATGCTGTTTGCTTAAAATGTAATGAACATCTGTGAAACCCCCCTTCCACCAAAGAACCAAAGCATGGTTAATAAATTACATCGGCTTATCTTTCTCCTATCCCATTCTGCTGCTTCCAGGGTCAGCCCCTCTTCTAAAATTTGTGCCCATCATTCATATTTGCTGCCCCCACTCCACATCCCCCAATATGTAGTGTGTACGTGAATTTGGTTTTGAACTTGATTTTTTTTAAATTTATTTTTTATTCCAAGTTGTTACAAATGACAGCAGAATGTGGTACATTTCATATTATACATATATAGAGCACATTTTTACATATCTCTGGTTGTATACAAAGTATATTCACGCCATTCCTGACTTCATACATGCACTTAGGGTAATGATATCCATCTCATTCTACCATCTTTTTTTTTTTTTTTTTTTTAACTTCACCCTTTTGCCCCCTCCTTTCCCCCCTTTGAACTTGATTTTTTAAAAAAGGAACTTCTGGAATTTGCACTTCTCACCCATCATTACATCACTAAGTTCCATGCATTTTATTTTATGTAGCTGTCAGTCATTTATATTTTCCCTTCCACGGTACTCCATTGTGTAGGTGCTCCACTGTGTGAACTGTCTGTGGCTTATCTATTCCCCTGTTGAGGAGGACCTGGATTGCTTCCTCCCTCTGTCCCTTCCTCACTTTTGGCTGTGATAAGCAGTGCTGTTTTGAAAACTCCTGTATTTCTCTCATTACACTCATATGTTGATGTGTATCTAGACATAGACCTACTGAGTCATGGGTGGAGTGTGCAATGCTCAACTTCAGGTAAGAACACTAGATTGTTTTCCACATCCCAGTGGATAGTATTATCAGTCTTCTAAATTTTTCCAACACAATAGGAATAAAATGATAGTTTATTGGGCTCCTAATTTGCTAGTACCTGGGGTTGAGCATCTTGCCATGTTTCTTGGCCTTTTATGCTTCCCCTGTGAAGATGCATGTCTTTTACTTGTTTTTCTGTTGTTTTCTTACTCATTTGTAGCAAATGTATTCTGCTGCTGATGCTCTGTCAGATAAATATCATGCTAATATCTTCTCCCAGTTTGTAAACTCACTCTCTTTAAAATGTCTTCTGATGGACAGGAGTTTTAATATTAATATAGCCAAACTTCCTGATCTTTTCTTTTATGCTTAACCTTTTTGTGTCTTCATAAATTCTTCCCAACTTCAAACTCAGAAAGATATTCACTTACGTTTTCTTTTTAAGTTTCAAAGTTTGCTTTTGACATTTAAGTTCTTCATCCATCTGGAGTGGATTTTTTGGCCTGGTATGACTAAGAATCCAATTTCATTTTTTTCCCTATGGATAAACAATTTTTCCAGCTCTTCATTTTTCTAGGCTGTTCTGTCAAAAATCAAAGTTTCACAGATGATTAATTCAATTTCTAGCTCTTACTTCAATGCTGTTGGCCAGTTTGCTTATCTCTGTCCCCTTGCTACACCGTCTCAACTACTGCAGCTTCACAGTGAGCTGTCTGATTTGGTAAGGCAGGTTCCTTCCTATTCTCCAAAAATTTCTTGGCTATTTTTGGCCCCTTTGTTCTTCCATTTAAATTTTAGAACCCATCTTTCAGGTTCCTCAGAATAGTTGAGTTATAATTTGCATGTAATAAAATAACTATCTTTGTATAGCTCAGTGTTTCAGCAAATACATGCATAACCACCACCACAATCGAGATGTAAACTCTTCCATCACTTCCCAAAATTCCCTCATCGCATTTGAGGTTGGCTTCCTTCCCCTATCCTAATTGTAGTTCCTCACAACTACGGCTCTTTCCTGTTGAGATTTTTTTATCTTAATTTTTATTTTTCATTTCCATGAAAATGTCATATTTTGCCAGAGTTGCACTAGATCTGTAGGTCCATTGGAGAAGAAATCTGCATCTATGTTAAGTCTTCCTGTCCATTAACATAATGTATCTGTCGACCTAGCTAGAAAGACTTTATAGAAAAGTTCTTAATTAAAAAAAAAAATCTAAACACTTAAAGTAGTTCTTTAAAACTCCTAATATAGGGGCTGGGATTGTAGCTGAGTGGTTGAGCGCTTGCCTCGCATACGTGAGGCATTGGGTTGATCCTCAACACCACATAAAAAATAAATAAAACAAAGATATTGTATCCATCTACAACTAAAGAAGTGTTTAATAAAAACAAAAAAATAAAATTCCTAATACAGGGAGCATTTTATATGACAGTTATGAACCTCAACAAACAAAATACTGTTAAATACCCAGCAGACAGATACATGGCAGTATTATGATGTTGTTTAAAATATCCATATCTGTGTCTACATCTACATATTTCTCACATGTTGGCACTAAACCAGCTTTGCTGCTCACCTACAAGGCCTCAGCCAGCTGTTTAGCTTCTATGGTGCTCAGTCTCTTTTCTGTGTGGCCACTGGAGCATTCCTTCCTTGGGGTTGGGTTGTCCTGAAGATTGAATGCCCTGCTGTGTTCGGATTGTCAAGAGACAGTGGCCCAGGCGAGTGGGGCTGGGAGTGGGTAGGGTCCTTATGTGAAAGGAGCTGCCTTCTCATCCACAAGGAAACAGGGTGGACTCCCAATGTGTTTGGTTCCCCAGTGGCTTTGACAAAGTGGCAAGATCCACAGAAGGCCTTGAATCATTTCCCTGACAAATTTGGAGAAGGTTAGAGTTACGGAGCAGCCTGCTCCATGCTGCTTCTAACAGGCAAGCTGGACCCGCTGGAGGACACAGTTGACGGCCAATTCATTTTGCTGATTCATCCATTACAGGCGTGGCTTTGAGCCAGAGCTTGGCTTCTAGATTAAAGGCTGTGAGCTGCAAAGCTGCTGGGACTTGAAGGAATGCTGGTAAATTATTGCCATGTGAAGGCCAGCAGTGAAAAGTGGATTGTTATTTGTTTCCCCTTTTAAGTGATCCTTTTTCCAAATGTTCTCAGATAAATTCCCTCACCACGTTAGTGAGTTGTTTGTGGCGTTTGTCCCTGGGGCTGGGAGCAGAGTGATTAGAAACAGTTGGATACCATGGAAGGGATCATCATGGCTCCTTTCCGACCTGTCATCACCTTTGCTGTCCTGGGAATGTTGACCCAAGCCCCTCTTTTACTTGGTAATCCAATGAAACTCGAGATTTTTACAAGGATTATTACAAGTGCCATCCTTTGGGTGTATGCTTCAGAATAATCCTCTCAGATCCGAGAAGGAAATTTCGAGGAAGATGCAGGAGACTCATTTGCCAGCGTTGGTGCAAACTGTCAGAGTGATGGTGAGACCTGAGGGGACCTGAGGGTCTCACTGTGTCAGTGAGTTGCTTACTTCTAGATCTGACTGCCTTCACCATTTCACCCCCTTGTGCCATTCTGAGCACAAGCCCAGTCTCTCTCTGTGTAGGAGACTCTGCATAGCGTGAACGCTCCCTAATACTTTGAGGAGTCTTTCCTATTTTATCTTTAACTGTAGTGCTGTTATGGGGCAGCATTGATATTGGCTAGGGAGAAGCCAGGCTGTGCTACCCTTGCTTTACAGATCTCAGAGTCTAATTGGTAGAAAAAATAGGTTTTATTCAAAGCCAGATTTGAAGGAAGATACCAGAAATTTTTTGTTTCAAAAATTCCATGTTTGGGAAGCTCTGGGGAAAGGAAAACTTAAAATAAAGGAGAAGAAGTACAAAGTGAGACAGAAGGCAAGAAGATTTGGTTAGTCTGTGCCGGACAGGCCTGGGCAGGGGACAGCCTCCATCTCAGCTGCTTTGGCACCAGCAGGCCAGGGGGTTGCAGCCCTGTTAGACTTTACTCTTAGCACAAGGAAGTTGCCCTCAATTTTAGTTGAGGAGTCCTTCATTTTAGTCTATATCAGAGCAAATATTTGAAAAGTACAGCAGACTTAGTGAAATTTTTTTTTAAAGAAGTAGGACACACAGCCGGGCGGGGTGGCGCACGCCTGTAATCCCAGCACTTTGGGAGGCTGAGGCAGGAGGATCGTGAGTTCAAAGCCAGCCTCAGCAATGCGAGGCACTTAACAACTCAGTGAGACCCTGTGTCTCTAAATAAAAATACAAAAAAGGGCTGGGGATGTGGCCCAGTGGTCGAGTGCCCCTGAGTTCAATCTCCGGTACCACAAAAAAAAAAAAAAAAAAAAAAAAAAAAAAAAAAAAAAGTAGGACACACACACACACACACACACACACACACACACCCTTTGTTTAGATGGCTAAATATTTAGGGCATGGTGGTTCACAAACCACCATTGTGCAAGGAAGTTTTAGTCATATCTGGTCCAGTGGAACATGAAAAAGTATCAGGTGTTGGACATGTTCAGTGATTGTCCCTCCCTTGGATTTAAGGTCCTCAGCATACTGGAGTCTCTTGTCCAGTTCTGATATGCTCAGAGGCTGCCTGCTGCTGCATTCATTCAGGTGACATTTATTGAGACCCACTGACTCTGCACCAAGAGCTTTGTAGGTGCTGGTATCAGACTCTGTCTCCGGTGTCACGGTGCTGGTGCAGCTCTTAGGTATCAAGACTGCTGATGACAGCATGGCCACGCCCTTAGCATCTCACTAAACCCAAGGAATAACTGTGATAGTGGGCCAGGAGAGCATGTGCCCAAAATGCATGAGCCAGAGCCAGTGGCAGCACACAGACATGGGTACCTGTCCACCCATGGGCCTGCTACCACTTCTCACTCCAACACTACCAATGTGTTCTGTCCACCAGCATTAGGGGAGGGGTCTGCATGGGATTAGAACACACTGACCTGGCCTGGGCTGGGGGTGTGGCCCAGTGGTAGAGCACTTGCCTAGCATGCACAAAGCCTGGGTTCCTTCTGCAGCACTGCAAAAACAATAAACATCTGAAGCATTCACATTCAGAGAGTCATCAGCTCTGGCTTGTAAGCTCTCCTGCCAGCCAGAGGCACGGTGAAGAGAGAGAGTGGACTTTAAGAGCAAATGGAGAAGAGGCATATCTCAAGTACTGTGGAGGTACCTGGAATTTGCAGAGTCCAAAGTGAGATGCAAAACAACAAGAAGGACCACCAGCACCAGGACTGGAGTAACTTGGTTTTGCGTCCTATCACTGCCATTTCCCCAGGCTGCAGCAGATCTCTGACCTCTATGACCCTGCTTTCTAATCAGTAAGAAGGATTCCTCCCTGACAAGTGTCCACAAGATATACAAACCACAGGGCACACATGATAGACCGTATTTGACACAGTGGTCACCACCGTGGTCTGTGTATCTTTTTTTAATTTTTCGTCATTTCTGTTTTTAACAAATAGTGAGGGCTTATAGTTTTCACCTAGTGGTTTTGCTTATTTTTATTTTCTTAACTCTGAAAATGAATAATTTCCAGGTGGTCATGGTATCTGTAAATATTTGGAAAGTTAGTGTTCTATTTATGTCATTTCAGGTCTTTGCATTATGTGAATCACCTTCACACTGTGAGGGAGGTTGGGGAACAAAGACTCTCCCTTTTCTCCAGATGAGGAAGCTCAAATTAGAAGGGTTTGCAGGACATACCCAAGGTCACATGTCTTCTAAGTGAGCAAGGTCGGAGTTCAGACATGAGCCCAGGGCTCCTTTGGTCACCTTAGGCCACCTTTCCTAAGTGACAGCCTCATCTTATAAAGATTTCTTTTTCTTGTAGCTGTCAATACGAGCAAATATGCAGAAAGCTATCGGATCCAGACCTATGCCGAATATGTGGGGAAAAAAACAGGATGAGAAGCAGAACAAGAGAAAGTGGACAGAGGATGGTTGGAAGGAGGTGGAGAGAAAGCGGCTGAACACTCAGGGTTTGTCCCACCCGCTGCAGAACCACTATTACCACCCCAACAGGTGAGTGCGCCAGCTAGCTGCCTGGGCTGAATTGTCCCAGCAGTAACTCTTTCTGTGCTTCCTTTAGAGTTATTTATAAGAAATCTGACTTTGAGAGTGGTCCCTTGCTCCCAACTTATCACATAGTGTCAGAAGTGACTACTACTTTAATTCCTTAGATTTGAGAGACCAACTTGTAGGCCATAGCTATTATGGCTGACCCTCACCAAGCATCCTTGTGGCAGGCAGTATATGTCTTTTTCCCATTTTAGGAGTAAGGAAAATGTGGCTCTGTGACTTTCCCACCAATAAAGTGGGAGACCAAGATTAGAGCTGAGCTCTTTCTCATCCAGTCTCTTCCTCCTCCCGGGTGCTATGTTGCCTCTGCCTGTGCTTCTGAGCTGTTTCCAGGTCCTACCTATGTGTGTGACACATTCCTTAATCACCATGATCCTACCCTCAGAAGAGAAATGCTGGCAACATTTGCTGTCTTTGTGAAAGTGTGAAAAATAGGAAACAGGAAGAGTATTCATATTCATTATGGAAAGTCGAAAGTTGTAAGCCATAGTCCCAACACCCAGAAGCAATCACTGTTAATATTTTAGATTGCCCTCTATGCTTTTTAAGTGACTTGTAAAGGAATTTACAAAATTCAGATATAATGAAGGTAAAACAAAATACACAGATCTTAAATGTATACACCCATGTAACTACCACCAAAACAAGACAGAGCATCCCCATCTCCTTCAGAAGTTTCTTTGTGCCCCTTTTTACACAATTCCAAATCACCACTACCCTAAGCAACCGTTTTTTAATTCATACCACTATAGATTAATTTTACTTGTTCCTGAATTTAAAAAAATAGGATTATATGATATTGTGTTGGGCTTTTAAAATTTGTTTTCAGATTCATCCTTGCTCTTGCATATATTGATAGTTTCTTATTTTTTCAAATTGGTGAATAGTATTCTATCATATGAATAAATAGCATTTATTTTCTGTGTTCTCTTGTGGACATTTAGATGGTTTCTAGTTTGGGGCTGTTATAAATAAGGCTACTGAATGCTTCTGTAAAATATGTGTGTGTGTGTGTGTGTGTGTGTGTGTGTGTGTGTGTGTGTGTGTGTGTAGTCAGCATATGTTTCATTTCTCCTGAGTAAATACCTGGAAGTAGAATTATTGATTTTTAGGATGTTTCATATTTAGGTGCTCGTTAAATTTCATAAGGACAAAGTGTATTTTATAGTCCACTACTGTTGTTAGAGTTCCAGTTACTCCATATCCTTGCCAGCTTTAGTGCTATTAACCTTTTTGTTTGAGCCATTCTAGAGGAAATGAGATGGAATTCCATTATGGGTTTAGTTTGCATTTCTCTCTTGGTAATGATGTTGACCATCTTTTTTTTATTTTTTTTTTTTATTTTTTTAGTTGCTGATGGACCTTTATTTAATTTATTTATATGTGGTGCTGAAATTGAACCCAGTGCCTCACACATGCTAGGCATGTGCTGTACCACTGAGCCAAAATCCCAGCCTGACCATCTTTTTTTTTTAATGGTGTTGGGAATCCAACCCAGGACCTTGCACATGCTAGGCACATGCTCTACCCCAGCCCTTGACCATCTTTTTGTGTGCTTCTTGCCCATTCAGATATCTTATCTTAGAGATGGTTTAAGTGTCTTGTCCCCTTTTAAATTGGGTTGGTTGTCTTTTTACTTTCAATTTGTAGCTCTTTTATGTATTCTGGGTATACAATCTTTGTCAGATATATGTCCAGCACTTATTTTGAGACTGTGCTTTGCTTATTCACTTTCTTGTCTTTTAATGAGCAGATACTAATTTTTTACAAATTTCTGTGTATGAATTTTTAAATATTTTAATGGTTATTTTTTCCTAATAAAACTTGGCCTATCCTGTTATAACAATGATTTTTCTCATGTTTTAGGTTTTACATTTGGGTTATGATTCATTTCAAATTAATTTGTGTATGGAATGAGATGGGGGTAGATGTAAATTTTCCCCTATGGCTGTCTGGTTGTTCCAGCAATATTTGCTAAAAAGACTTTCTATTCTATCATTGGATTGACTCACCATTTTCATAAAAAATAAATTGTGTGTGTGTTGGTCTATTTCTGGACCCTTTCTCTGTTCCACTCATTTATGTCTTTTCTCATGTTAAGACCATACTATCTATCCTCTCACTGTGCACTGTGACTTTATAGTAAGTCTTGAAATTGGCTGGCATACATATCTAACTTTGTTGTTCTTTTTCAGATTGCCTCGGCTATTCTAGATCTTTTACATTCCACATAGATTTTTAGAATAATCTTGTCCATTTCTACAGTAAGCTTGTTTTTTAGTTTTTACTATAGAGATATTTTGTATCTTATATTACTTTTCTAAGTAGTTTATATTTTTGATGCTATTATAAATGGAATTGTTCCTTAAATGTCATTTTGAAATTGTTTTCTGTTTCTATATAGAAATATAATGCATTGTTAAAGTGCTGGAGGCATCACAATACCAGACTTCAAATTATACTACAGAGCTGTAGTAACAAAGACTGCTTGATACTAGCATAAAAACAGACACAGATGCAGCCATTTGATCTTTGACAAAGGTGCCAAAAACATACACTGGAGAAAAGACAGCCTTTTTAACGAATGGTGCTGGGAACTGGTCATACATATGTAGAACAATGAGACTAAATCCCTGTCTCTTGCCCTGCATAAAAGTCAACTCAAAATGGGTCAAGGCTTAGGAATTAGACCAGAAACTATGCAACTCCTAGAAGGAAATGTAGGATCAACACTCCAACATGTAGATAGATGTAGGCAAAGAGTTTCTTAGTACAACCCTTAACACTTGAAATAATAACCAAGAATTAATAAATGGGATGGTGTCAAATTAAAAAGCTTCTGTACAGCAAAGGAAACCATTAAGAATGTGAAAAAGAGAACCTACAGAATGAAAGAAAATCTTTGCTAGTTACTCTTCTGACAGAGGATTAATATCCAGAATATATAAAGAACTCAAAAGAAAAAAAACAACAACCAAATAACAACATTAAAAATAGCCAAATGAAGTAAACAGACATCTCTCAAAAGAAGAAATACAAATGGCCAACAAATATATGAAAAAATGTTCAGCATTATTAGTAATTAGGGAAATATAAATCAAAACTACATGGAGGGCTGGGGTTGTAGCTCAGTGGCAGAGCACTTGCCTCGCACATGTGAAGCACTGGGTTCAATCCTCAGCACCACATAAAAATAAATAAAACAAAATAAAGATATTTAAAAATATTTTTTAAAAAACTACATGAAGATTTCATCTTACTCCAGTTAGAATGACAGCCACCAAGAATACAAACAAGTAGCCGGGCACAGTGGCGCACACCTGTAATCCCAGCACTTGGGAGGCTGAGGCAGGAGGATCGTGAATTTAGAGCCAGCCTCAGCAATGGTGAGACACTGAGCAAATCAGTGAGACTCTGTCTCTAATAAAATACAAAAAAGGGCTGGGGATGTGGCCCAGGGGTCAAGTGCCCCTGAGTTCAATCCCTGGTACCAAAAAAAAAAAAAAAAAGAATACAAACAAGGGGTTGGGTTTGTGACTCAGTGGTAGAGTACTCGCCTAGCACATGCAAGGCCTGGGTTCAATCCTCAACACCACATAAAAATAATAAATAAAATAAAGGTATTGTGTCTATCTATAACTAAAAAATAAATATAAAAAAAAAGAATACAAACAATAATAAACTCTGGAGAGGGTGTGGGGGAATAGTAAATTAGTACAACCACTATGGTAATCAGTTTGAAGGTTCTTCGGCCTTTTTTAGTGCACTTATTTGATAGTTCTTAAAAAAATATTCTTATAACTAATTAGAACAAATAAAATATAAATATTTTAAATATATTCTTTACAGGCTGTAGCTCAGTGGCAGAATGCTCACCTAACACATGTAAGGCACCAGGTTCAATCGTTAGCACCGCATGAAAAAAATAAAATAAGGCTGGGGTTGTGGCTCAGCAGTAGAGCACTTGCCTAGCACGTACGCGGCCGGGGGTTCGATCCTCAGCACCATGTAAGAATAAAGGCATTGTGTACAACTAAAACAAATAAATAAATATTTTTTTTCAAAAAATTAAAAATAAATAAATAAAATAAAGGCATGCTATTCATCGACAACTACAAAAACTTTTTTTATAATTAAAAAAAAATTTTTTTAATTTGTAGGTGAACACAATATCTTTATTTTATTTATGTGGTGCTGAGGATTGAACCCCGGGCCTTACACATGCGAGTCACGTGCTCTACCGCTGAGCCATACCTCCAGCCCCAACAAAAAAATTTTTTTAAGAAATATTCTTATGGTTTTCTATCTGCACAATTATGGTATGTCTGGAGTCTTTCTAGTATAGTCCCAGTAGTCTTTAATATCCTTTAATTTCTGCTAATAACAGGATATTTCAGGGCCCTCCTGCACATGTTTACTGAAATCAGTCATCTCTCCAATGAGCATTGTTCCTGGTAATGGGAAATGCTGTTTAGAGACCATAATTTGAGGTCTAGGAGTGCTTGCAGATATTTCATTGGTTGTTTATTTTAGTGTTTTTGAATGAAAAGAGTTAGGAAGGAAGTCTTGTCTTCCTTCCTTGTTTTCCTTTTAAACGTGTACTGATAGTTCTAATTTCAGTTAGACTCCAAGAATACTTACTTAATTTATTTAATTCGGTTTCTTTTTCTTTCTTTCTTTTTCTTGTGCTGGAAATTTTGGTTCTTAAAGCACTTATTTGCTTTTTCCTATTTTATATATATATAAAATTTTCAGAATAACTATCAATATCAGTACTACTAATGTAATTATTGAAAGAGAGTGCAGTTGTTTCTGTTCTTTGAGTACCCCAGTAAGGATGAATGGTCAGATTGCTGTTGGAGCAGGCAGATTGCTCAGTGGAGGAGGGCTTGCCTGTCATGTATAAGGCTCTGGGTTTGGTGCCCAGCACTGCCAAGAAAAAAAATTAAAAATTTATGTTTTAATGTCTCTTGAAATAATTCCTCTGTTTGTGGTCAGACTACAAACTCAATAATTGTTTTGGTTTGTTTTATTTTTACTTTCAGGGATTACACTTTAGAATTTAAATTTGCTTTATAATTATGTAAACCCCTTATTTAGTTCTAGGGGCAATTCTGGCATCTGTAGGAACAAACAAAGGCATCTGTAGGAGGGCCTGCTTCTCACCTTGCCCTCTCTGTCTTGATTTCTGCATCCCCTGTGGGGGCCAGTTTTCTTTGTTTTAGTGACTACATGTCCACCCTCACATTGGCTGGATGCCTAAGAACACCGCACACATGCTGTTCTCTTTCCTGCTCTTTCCCTTCAGCCATGGCCCGGGAAATCTCTCTGACTCTGCTTCTAGGAAACTGAGCCTGTCTACTCTGAGGGGCTTTAACATTCCTTAGCCTCTTCAGTAACTAACATACTCAACAGCTACATCTGGTTGTTTAAATTCTTTGCGTTATTAACCCAACAGCAAGTCAGATGCTTTGTGAAAAAGTCACTTACGACTAGTGCTGTAGTTCAGACGAATCGTAATCTTTAACCTTTCCTCATCTTCTCATCTTTTTTATTTATTTTATTTCACGTCGTGTGTTCGTACATGGACATAACAGAGTTTGGTAGATTTCTTACGTCCTGTCAGTGTGAAGCTCACTGATGTGCACAGCATACTTTCCAGAATATCTAGAGGCCATCATGAAAAGCAAGGAATTGCTCATGTTTATTAAGCAGATTCTTCTTTCCAGGGTCTGTGCTAGTTGCTTTTCACCATTTTATCTTATCTGCATAACAGCTCAGCAAAACCCATGCTGATATAATAGTCCTGATTTATATGAGAAAGTGGAGTCCCAGTGAAGCTAAGCACTTAGCTCCAGCTATCCAGGATTCTAACTTAGAGGCATTTTGGACCCATAGCACTGTGTATTCAGGTACCTCTTAGATTCTGGCATGTTCATACCCAAGTGTGCAGCTTGAGAGACCTCTCATTTTAATAAATTATATGCTGTTTTATAAAAATTCAAACCAACAAACAAAAAATTGTAGTAAAGAAGCCCTAAGAAAGCCTCAAAATTTCAATTTTCTTTGGGAGAAGATTTAGATACCCAGTACCACAGATCACCTATGTAAAGTTGTTTGGTTTAAAACTCTTGAAAAGGGAGAAAGGAGCCTGGGATGCATAGGCTAGCACCAGTCGTTCTGAACCGCCATCCTTCTGCATGCCTGGCACTGATGTCCTTCGTGGAACCCAGTCTTGGTCCTTGGTGGATGGGCTGATTGATTTTCCGTGGAGGAACCATCCAGAGAACAGTGTGGTAGGGAAAGGAGCAGGTGTTGAGGCTGGGCAGCCTGGAAGGGCCGTGGCAGAGGACTGGGGGGAAGGTGCAGTGGCAACCACCATTGGGATTCAGAGAAGCCACTGTGAGAAGAGGAGAGGCTCTGTGTCCTATATACGGACCCAGGAGGAACCCTGAGGGGGCTCAGGAGCGTCCTTAGCTCTCTTCAGCTGACGAGGAGATGTGGAAGGCTTGCTCCAGCCATGGGCCAGGTGCCTTGGACCCAGCTCCTCCTGCTCCCTTTCGCTCCTCCTCACTGACATGGGCTAGGTCTGATGATCTTTCAAACGGCTGAGCTGGCTACCGACTGCAGGAGGGGAGAACCTGTTAGAATGACTTCTTGTTTGCTGTTTTTTTTCTTTTTTTTCCCTGTTTGGGTTCTTCATTTTTTTTCAATTTTAAGATTTTAATTTGTTATATATGACAGCAGAATGCATTACAATTCACATTACCCATGTAGAGCACAGTTTTTCACATCTCTGATTGTACACATTTTTTTTTTTTTTTTTTTGTACTGGGGATTGAACTCAGGGGCACTCGACCACTGGCCCACATCCCCAGCTCTTTTTTGTATTTTATTAGAGACAGGGTCTCACTGAGTTGCTAAGTGCCTTGCCATTGCTGAGGCTGCCTTTGAACCTGCGATTCTCCTGCCTCAGCCTCCCAAGTACTGGGATTACAGGCATGCGCCACCGCGCCCAGCTTGTACACAATTTTTCACATCTCTGGTTTCACACCATTCAGGTCTTCATACATGTACTTAGTTAGGGTAATGATGTCCATCTCATTCCACCGTCCTACTCCCATTCCCTCTCCCATCCCCTCCCTCCCCTTTTCCTCTTTGTCCTATCTAGAGTTCATCTAATCCTCCCATGCCTCACCACCACCACATTATGAATCAGCATTCTTAAATCAGAGAAAACATTCAACATTTGGTTTTTGGGGATTGGCTGACTTCACTTAGCATTATATTCTCCAACTCCATCCATTTACCTGCAAATGTCATAATTTTTATTCTCTTTTAATGCTGAATAATATTCCATTGTGCATATTTTCTTTTCTTTCTTTTTTTTTTGGTACCGGGGATTGAACTCAGGGGCACTTGACCACTGGGCCACATCCCCAGCCCTTTTTTGTATTTTTATTTAGAGACAGGGTCTCACTGAGTTGCTAAGTGCCTTGCCATTGCTGAGGCTGGCTTTGAATTCACGATCCTCCTGCCTCAGCCTCCCAAGTGCTAGGATTACAGGCGTGCGCCACCGCACCCAGCTGTGCATATTTTCTTTATCCACATTTTCTTTATCCATTCATCCACTGAGGGGCTTCTAGGTTGGTTCCACAGTTTAGCTATTGTGAATTGTGCTGCTATAAACATTAATGTGGCTGTATCGTTGATTTCTAATTTCATTCCATTATGATCTGATAGAATGCAGGGTAGTATCTCTACTTTTTATATTTGCTAGGAGTTGCTTTGTGGCATAATATATGGTCTATTTTAGAGAAGGACTCGTGCTACTGAGAAGAAAGTTATTCACTCATTGAAGGATGAAATATTCTATATATATCAGTTAAGTCTAAGTTATTGATTGTATTATTGAGTTCTATAGTTTCTTTGTTCAGCTTTTGTTTGGAAGATCTATCCAGTGGTGAAAGAGGTGTGTTAAAGTCACCCAGAATTATTGTGTTGTGTGGTCTATTTGACTCTTGAACTTGAGAAGAGTTTGTTTGATGAATGTAGACGTTCCATTGTTTGGGGCATATATATTCATTATTGTTATGTGTTGTTGATGAATGATTCCCTTAAGCCGTATGAAATATCCCTCTTTATCCCTTTTGATTAAATTTGGCTTGAAGTCTAGTTTATTGGATATGAGGATGGAAACCCCTGCTTGCTTCCTCAGTCCATGTGAGTGGTATGATTTTTCCCAACCTTTCACCTTCAGTCTGTGAATGTCCTTTCTTATGAGATGAATCTCTTGGAGGCAGCATATTGTTGGGTCATCGTCTTCTTCTTTTTTAAATCCAATCTGCCAGTATATGTTTTTTGATTGATGAGTTTAGGCTGTTAACATTCAGGGTTATTATTGAGACATGATTTGTATTCCCAGCCATTTTTGTTTATTTTTGGTATTTAACTTGAGTTGGTTTCTCCTTTGATTAGTTTTTCCTTTAGTGCAATACTTCCCTGTGCTGATTTTCAGTGTTGTTTTTCAATTCTTCTTCATGGAATATTTTGCCAAGGATGTTCTGTAGTACAGGCTTTCTAGATGTAAGTTCTTTTTAACTTTTGTTTATCATGGAAAGTTTTTATTTCATCATCAAATCTAAAGCTTAATTTTGCTGGATATAAGATTCTTGGTTGGCATTCATTTTCTTTCAGAGCTTGGTATATGTTGTTCTAGGATCTCCTGGTTTTGAGGGTCTGGGTTGAAAAATCTGCTGAGATGCGAATTGGTCTCCCCCTATATGTGATCTGATTCCTCTCTCTTGCAGCCTTTAAGATTCTTTCCTTATTATATGCTGGCCATTTTCATTATAATGTGCCTTGGTTTAGATCTGTTGTAATTTTGTACATTTGGTGTCCTATAAGCCTCTTGTATTTTATTTTTCAATTCATTCTTCAAGTTTGGGAAATTTTCTGATATCTCATTAAAGAGATTGTACATTCCTTTGGTTTGAAACTCTGTGCCTTCCTCTATCCCAATAACTCTTAGATTTGGTCTTTGGATGCTATTGCATAATTCTTGGATGTTCTGCTCATGGTTCCTTACCATCTTCACTATTTGTTCAACTTTATTTTCCAGATTGTATACTTTGTCTTCATTATCTGACATTCTGTCTTCCAAATGATCTAGCCTGTTGGTGATGCTTTCCATTGAGTTTTTTATTTCGTTTATTGTTTCCTTCATTTCAAGGATTTCTGATTTTTTCCCCCCAGAATCTCTGTGTCTTTCTTGAAGTAATTTATCTGTTTATTGGTGTCATCAGTGGTTTCCTGTATTCGTTCTCTTATCTCTTTGTTGGAGTGATCAATTTTGCTCATTTAGGTCATTCTTTAATTCACAGATCATTGTAATTATGAACATTCTGAACTCCTTCTCTGACATTTCGTCAACTGCGCTGTCCATGGGTTCTGTTGTTATAGTATCCTGGTTTGTTTGGGGCACTTTCCCCCTTGTTTTTCCATGTGGTCTATGTGATTTCCTTACTTGCACTGTGGATCTGAGGTATTACAGTTTCTACTCTATAATTTTGCAGTATCTGTGCAGATTATCTGTACCTTACCTTGGTGTTGGGCTTCCAGACCCTGCTGGTGTCCCAGGATGGATGCTACTGCAACTATAGGTTGTGGTGGCAATAGCAGGAAGTAACTCGAGGTAGCAGTGGAGGTGCCCCAAGATGAATGCAGTGTCTTTTAGAAATGGGGCTGAAAGGGTGGGCCTTACACTGGCTTTGGGATGCCTGCTCCAAGATGGAGCTTCTTCTAGGCCTTGTCTGTTGTCATAGGCAGAGGTTACTGCATGGGGAAGGCTATGGGGATGGCTGCAGTGTCTCAAGATGGAAGTGGGTTAGACCTGGGCTCCCAGGTGGTGGTTGGGGGGCTGACCAAAGCTTACCCTGGGCCCTGGCTCCCATGCAGTTCACCCAGGCGGGTCTGGGTGGAGCCTGACTCTGGTGGGTGTCTGCCGGTGAGGGAGTGGACTCCGGCCTACTCTGGGCCCAAGCTCCCGCACAGGTCAGCAGGCAGTCCTAGGCCAACCCTGAGCTCTGGTGGGTGTCTGCCGGTGAGGGGGATGGATGCAGGCCTACCCTGGGCCTGAGCTCCCACACAGCTCAGTGAGGTGGGTCTGTACTTTTTATTTTTAATAAGTAGGGAAGAGTAACCATGGCCCTCCACTCAAGCTCTCTCATTCAGCTGCTTCCTTCCTTGCCAGCTGAATAATGAACAAAAGGGTCAGTAAGATCTGAAGGAGAGTATTTTAAGAAATTCAAATAATAGCATAAAACTAGAATCTGGTTAATATAAAATGAAAAATTTTAACGCATACAGTTACTAATTAAATTGAATGATTAAACAGGAAAATTGACCTTACTACAGAATATCCCTAAGACATAAAACCCAACTTTCAGTCAAGATGTAGTACAACTAACAAGTACCCTCTTGCCCATCTGCCTGGCTGTGTGTGGAGGAAGAATGAACTCATGTTGGCTTTTCTTTACATACCCTGGACTAGCAGATCAGGACACCACTGCTGCCTTTCAGAGGGGGTATTTGAACCTGATTCCTGAGGATAACCTAACACACAAGGGATGCAGACAAATTGGGTAACCAAAACGTGGATTATTATGCACTTTTAAAAATGACGCATATTCTGACAGGCTACAACTTGGGTACACCTTGAGGGCATTATGCCAAGTGAAATGAGACAGTCACCAAAGACAAGTAGTGTGTGGTCCACTTAAATGAGGTGGCTAGGGCTGGGGATATAACTCAGTTGGTAGAGTGCTTGCCTTGCATGCACAAAGTCCTGGGTTCAATCCCCAGCACCACACACACACACAAAGAGGTGGCTAACCTGAGTAAGATTCACTGAGACAGAAAGTAAAATGCTGGCTGCCTTGAGCTGAGAAGAGGAGTGTGTGCGGAGTTGTTTAATGTGCTGTATTTTGCAGGGTGAAAAGCGTTCTTGAGATAGTACAATAGTGTGAATGTGCCTGGCATGGTGGTACTTGCCTATAATTTCAGCAATTCGGGAGCCTGAGGCAGGAGGATCTCAAGTTAGAGGCCAGCCACAACAGTTTTGTGAGGCCTTAAAACTTAGTGAGACACTGTCTCAAAATAAAAAAGGGCTTGGGATATGGCTCTTCAGTAGCCCCCCCCCTTGCAAAAAAAAAAATATATGAAGGGGGAGGGATTGAGGCAAGTTGGAATATAATACTTTTACAGTAGTTTGACTTGTATCCTTTCTCCTGAAGGTGAGACTGAAAAGAATGTTGATGAAAGTCCTAGAATAAGAATTTCAACAGAATTATGAATTATTACCAAGAAAAGTTGTTGATGATTTTCAGTTTGCTTTTTTTTTTTCCACATGGTACTTTTTCAGTTACTGCTTATCTATTTTATGTTCCATCTAATAAAATGCTTTTTTTTTTTCCTGTGGTGCTGAGGATGGAACCAAGGGTCTTGCGCATGCCACTGAGCTACATCCCGCGCGCTTAAAATGCTTTTAGGTCTGTTTTTTCTCTTCTCATCTGTGGTGTGGGCTGTAGCACATCTGGCAACCAGAGAAATTGATTTTTAGATGAAGGCCTACTTTAATCCAGCTGGATTATACAGTGTCAACTCTATAGACGTTGACGGAGCACAGCTGTGAAAGCACAACAATTGTATTTATTAAAAATTATGTGAGTTTTCCATGCACAAAACTCAATTCAAAGTGGATCAAGGACCTAGGAATTAGACCAGAGACAATACGCCTAATAGAAGAAAAAGTAAGCTCCAATTTCCAACATGTCGGATTAGGCCCCAAGTTCCTTAATAAGAATCCTGTAGCACAAGAACTATTACCAAGAATTAATGAATGGGATAGATTTAAACTAAAAAGCTTCTTCTCAGCAAAAGAAACAATCAGTGAGGTGAATAGAGAGCCAACTAATTGGGAACAAATATTTAATACATGCACATCAGATAGAGCACTAATTTCTAGAATATATAAAGAACTCAAAAAACTTAACACCAAAAAAGCAAATAACCCAATCAATAAACGGGCTAAGGAATTGAAAAGACACTTCTCAGAAGATGATACACATTTAATCAACAAATACATGAAAAAATGCTCAACATCGCTGGCAATTAGAGAAATGTAAATCAAAACTACTCTAAGATTTCATTTCACTCCAGTCAGAATGGCAGCTATCAAGAACACAAACAACAATAAATGTTGGAGAGGATGTGGGGGAAAAGGCACACTCATACATTGCTGGTGGGACTGCAAAATGGTGCAACCGCTATGGAAAGCAGTATTTTCTTGGGAAAATGGGAATGAAACCACCCTATGACCCAGCTATCCCACTCCTGGGTCTATTCCCAAAGGACTTAAAACCAGCATATTACAGTGACACAGCCACTTCAATGTTTATAGCAGCACAATTCACAATAGCTAGGTTGTGGAACCAACCTAGATGTCCCTCAGTAGATGAGTGGATAAAGAAAATGTGGTATATATACAAAATGGAATTTTACTCAGCAATAAGAATAAAATAATGGCATTTGCAGGTAAATGGATGAAGTTGGAGAATATAATGCTAAGTGAAAGTAGTCAATCTCAAAAATCCAAATACCGAATGTTTTCTCTGATATAAGGAGGCTAGTTCACAGTGTTGTTGGATGGGGGTACATAGGATTAGAGGAACACTAGAATGGTCAAAGGAAAGGGAAGGGAAGGGAAGGAGCAAGGGGGGGGAAGGGAAAAAAATTGGTGGTTGAATGAGATGGATATCATTGTCCTAAATGCATGATTGAAGATCTGAATGGTACTTATATACTTTGTATACAAGTAGTTGTATGTAAAAAGATGCTATACTTGTGCATTATGAATAAGTAAATAAATAATTAAATAAACAAAACAAAACAAAAAAATTATGTGAGTTTTTAGGATCTATTTGTTTAAATAGTTTTTTTTGTGTGTGTGGTGCTAGAGATGGAACCCAGGGCCTTGCACATGCTGGGCAATCACTCTTACCACTGAGCTTCACACCCTGTCCTGTGTATTTTTAGAATTCAATTTCTACAGTTTATTTGGTTAGTTTCTTAAAAATCTGTAGTTATTAAAATTTAGGAGATTTTAGCAATGATCTAGCTTTTTTAAATTGAAAAGAAAAAATTTTGCACTCTCCAGTATAAGTCAGTATTTCCATTTAAAAGCTCGAGTAGCAGAAACTTGCAGTTTGGCACTGAGAGCTCACTCTCGCCTCACACTTGAATGCCATGTGACATCTCAGGGTTTTATTTAAATTATATGAAGCTAAGTTTAACATCTTCTTACACTTACATGACTTTTGATGTGTTGGAATGCTTTCATGGTTTGTAATGGCAGTAACACTTGGCAATTAATGTTTTCTTTCCAGTGCTTCATGTTATTTACTTGATTAACCATAATTAAAAGTCATTGTCATCTGCATTTCTAACAACGTGTTACATTACTCTGTACTTCGTGCAATAGTGTAATTTTTTTATAATGGTCTAATGGTGCTAGCAGTTGACACAAATTGCCCTCAGCATGCAAAGATGATAGGCAAGAGAAATGCAGTTCTTTCCATGTCTGGTAACTAAACGCAAAACAAACTTCCAGCTTGAGTTACCCAAATTATGTGCATTTAGGCTGATTTTATTATTTGTAATAGTGTTAGCTAAAATAAACTATGAAATGTGTAAATCCTGTGTTTTAATTGCCAGGTGTAGGAATCCTTAACATTTTTCTGGCAGTTCTTTTTTTGACACTTTATGCTTAGTAGAAATTCCACTAGTAGGTTTTCAGCCAGCAGGAACTGCAGTGTGCGTGTGTTTATTTGGGGGCGGTCGGATGTGAAGGTGAAGAGTGACTGCTATGCCCAACCCCCATCTGTGTGCCTATTAGTGGTTCCATGTCTAGGTGTTGTCTGCAGATTCGAGTCCCACTCTGTCCATTTAGGAGTCCTTGAAGCAGCGTTTTCATTTCTTTCATTGCATGCTGGTACTGCAGAAGCCAAGTGTTTGCCAGATGGGAATATTCTAGATACTCCCATTTGTGTCTCCTGTTCTCAAATGTGAAAGATCTAAAATCTGTGGATAAGTGGATGTTTATTGTACAGTTTTTAAAACTGTTCTGTACATTTGAAGTTTTCAGAATAAAGTGTTAGGGAAAAGTGGAACAGTGCCTTCCAGAACCCTCATGTTCGTTTCTAGTGGAGTAGGGCAGTTTGGTTGGTTCTTGGTGATTCGTGGGTTCTGGACACTGAGCTCGCAGATGGCCATCCAGTAGATGGCTCACCCCCAAAAGCCTGGACTACTTCCCTTCTCACCACTGGGCCATTAGACCCTTCCTGGGCAAACTCTTCTCATTGCTTGTCCTGCCCTCTTCTCTTCCTTCAGTCCTTGTCCTCATGCTTTTCAAAGATTTGGACCGCTGTCTTAAGGACCCTGATGAGCCCATCTCTAGAGACACAGACCATCCACCTTTCTCCCCTACAACAAGCAGGAGCAGAGAAGGCAGTGGTGTTCATCAGGAGTCTCCGTGTGCCAGGCACCATAGCACGCACTGTCCTGTTTCATTTTTCTTATTTAGTCCTTGTAACAGTCTGTTTTCTTTTTTTTTTTTTAATATTTTTATTTATTTGCTTTAGTTGTACACAGTGCGTTTTATTCAATGCGTTTTTATTTGTATGTGGTGCTGAGGTTTGAACCCGGGTCGCCCACGTGCTAGGCAAGCGCTCTACCGCTGAGCCACAATCCCAGCCCACAGTCTGTTTTCTAATTGGTAAGCTTGCTCAGAATCATACACCCAGTAAAAGAACTCATATTTGAGCCTTCCTCTCTCACCTCCCAGATCCCTTTGTGTACTTTTTGAAATTCTGCTCCCTCCTCACATAACCACTTGTGATCCTTCCTGGCCACTGAGATGCCTTCTGAGAAGCCTCCAGGCCACCTGGAGTTTTTTGCCTTGGGGTCTCTTATAGGATGTAAAAAGAGAAAAGCTGGACATTGTTGCTTATTGATAGTAACTTCCCAGCACCCAACACATGATGCATGTGTTACTCAGAAAAACATTTAACTGAATGAACAGGAGAACTGTAATGCTGGGAACACATCTTCCCACACTTATGGAAGGCCTTGAAGACTGCCTTTTTTCTTTTCAACAATCTAAAGTCATGCTAAGAGGGTTTTCACTTGCTTTGCTAAAGAAAGGTAAGATGGAGAGGAATGACATCCTTTCCATAATTAAACCAGTGCCTGCCTCTTTTTATTGCTTTACCTGTTGCTTGGACTGAAAGAGCCATCTGAAGGTGGGAATGGACCATCTGTTGATGCCTTGGAATATCTCGAGTTTGAAGACCATTCATGAGTGCCTTGTCACATTTTTTAAGGGAAAAGGATTTTAAGAAATCAGTCCCGGGCTGGGGTTATGGCCTAGTGATAGAGCACTTGCCTAGCATGTGTGAGGCACTGGGTTTGATTCTCAGCACCACATATGAATAAATGAATAAAATAAAGGTCCATCAACAACTAAAAAAAATTAAAAAAAAAAAAAAAAGAAAGAAAAAAGGGCCTGGGGATGTGGGTCAGCGGTAGAGGGCTCGCCTAACACGTGCGCGGCCCGGGTTCGATCCTCAGCACCACGTAAAAACGCATTGTGTACAACTAAAGCAAATAAATAAATATTTAAAAGAAAAAAGAAAAATCAGTCCCATGTGACACTGCAGATGTTAGTATTCATACCACAGGTTTTTTAAACATTGCATCAAAATGTCCTGTTTGATATAGAGAATTGGGGAAATCTTGTGGGTGACCATGAAGTGCATTAGTTTGTCATCTTAAATTAATGCTTCTGAAATTTTTGGAAGGGATTGGTTTCTAGTATATTCTGGTTAAGATTTAACCCCAGGGGGCTGGGATTGTGGCTCAGTGGTAGAGCGCTCGCCTAGCACGTGCGTAGCCCGGGTTCGATCCTCAGCACCATGTACAAATAAACGCAATGTGTACAACTAAAACAAATAAATAAATATTAAAAAAAAAAAAAAAGATTTAACCCCAGAAGAGTCTTCACAAAGATGCAAGAAGCATGTGGTTTCTTTTTTTTTTTTTTTTAATTTTTTTATTATTTATTTACTTATTCATCATGCACAAGTATAGTATCTTTTTACATACAACTGCTTGTATACAAAGTATATAAGTACCATTCAGATCTTCAATCATGCATTTAGGATAATGATATCCATCTCATTCAACCACCAATTTTTTTCCAACCCCCCCCTTACTCCCTCCCTCCCCTCCCTTTCCGTTGACCATTCTAGTGTTCCTCTGATCCTATGTACCCCCTTCCAACAACTCTGTGAACCAGCCTCCTTATATCAGAGAAAACATTCGGTACTTGGATTTTTGAGATTGACTAATTTCACTTAGCATTATATTCTCCAACTTCATCCATTTACCTGCAAATGCCATTATTTTATTCTCTCTTATTGCTGAGTAAAATTCCATTTTGTATATATACCATATTTTCTTTATCCACTCATCTACTGAGGGGCATCTAGGTTGGTTCCATAACCTAGCTATTGTGAATTGTGCTGCTATAAACATTGAAGTGGCTGTGTCACTGTAATATGCTGTTTTTAAGTCTTTTGGGAATAGACCCAGGAGTGGGATGGCTGGGTCATAGGGTGGTTCCATTCCCATTTTCCCAAGAAATCTCCATACTGCTTTCCATAGCGGTTGCACCATTTTGCAGTCCCACCAGCAATGTATGAGTGTGCCTTTTTCCCCACATCCTCTCCAACATTTATTGTTGTTTGTGTTCTTGATAGCTGCCATTCTGACTGGAGTGAAATGAAATCTTAGAGTAGTTTTGATTTGCATTTCTCTAATTGCCAGTGATGTTGAGCATTTTTTCATGTATTTGTTGATTAATCGTGTATCTTCTTCTGAGAAGTGTCTTTTCAATTCCTTAGCCCATTTATTGATTGGGTTATTTGCTTTTTTGGTGTTAAGTTTTTTTAGTTCTATATACATTCTAGAAATTAGTGCTCTATCTGATGTGCATGTATTAAATATTTGTTCCCAATTAGTTGGCTCTCTATTCACCTCACTGATTGTTTCTTTTGCTGAGAAGAAGCTTTTCAGTTTAAATCTATCCCATTCATTAATTCTTGGTAATAGTTCTTGTGCTACAGGATTCTTATTAAGGAACTTGGGGCCTAATCCGACATGTTGGAAATTGGAGCTTACTTTTTCTTCTATTAGGCGTATTGTCTCTGGTCTAATTCCTAGGTCCTTGATCCACTTTGAATTGAATTTTGTGCATGGTGAGAGACAAGGGTTTAATTTCATTTTGTTGCATATGGATTTCCAGTTTTCCCAGCACCATTTGTTGAAGAGGCTATCCTTTCTCCACTGTACATTTTTGGCACCTTTGTCTAATATAAGATAGCTGAAATTATATGTATTAGTCTCTGTGTCCTCAATTCTGTACCATTGGTCCACCAGTCTGTTTTTGGTGCCAATACCATGCTGTTTTTGTTACTATTGCTCTATAGTATAATTTAAAGTCCGGTATGGTGATGCCCCCTGCTTCACTTTTCTTGCTCAGGATTGCTTTTCTATTCTGGGTCTCTTATTTCTCCAGGATTTCATGCTGCTTTTTCTATTTCTTTGGAATGACATATTTGATTGGAATTGCATGTATAATGTTTTGTAGTATGGACTTTTGACAATTTGATTCTACCTATCCAAGAGCAAGGTAGGTGAGTTCTTCTATGATTTCTTTCTTTAGTGTTCTATAATTTTCCTGAGCTCTTTTCTTTCGTTAAGTTTTCCCAGGTATTTTATTTTTTTTGATGCTATTGTAAATGACATCATTTCCCTTTCAGGGCTTTGTCACTGATGTACAAAAATGCCTTTGACTCATGGAATCCTGCTACTTTGCCAAATTCATGTTGTAAAAGTTTTCTGGTAGAGTTTTTTGGGTCTTCTAGTGATTATCATGTGCAAATAGTGCTAGAGCTCTTCTTTTCCTATCTGGATGTCTGTCTAATTGCATTTCCAGTACTATGTTTAAATAGCAGTGGTGAGAGGGGGCATCCCTGTCTTGTTCCATTTTTAGAGGGAATTTTCAATTTTTCTCCATTTAAGATAATGTTAGCTCTGGGCCTTGCATAAATAGCTTTTATAATGTTGAGATATGTCCCTGATATTCCTAGTTTTTCCAGTGTTTTGAACATAAAGGGGTGCTGTAGGTCAAATGCTTTTTCTGCATCTATTGAGATAATCATATGATTTTTATCTTCTATTGATGTTCCGAATTCTTGCATCCCTGATAAACCCCACTTGATCATGGTGCACTTCTTTTTGATATGTTTTTGTATCTTTAGTTTTGTTGAGGATTTTTGCTCTATATTAAGGATTTTCCTTTTTTGGATGTCTTTGCCTGGCTTTGGAATTAATGTAATATTGGCCTCATAGAAAGAGTCTGGAAGAGCTCCCTCTTTTTCTATTTCTTGAAATAGTTTGAAGAGCATTGGTATTAGTTCTTCTTTGAAAGTCGTTAACTCTGCTGTAAACCCATCAGATTTTCCTTGTTGGTAGCTTTTTGATGACATCTTCTATTTCTTTGCTTGTAATCGATCTGTTTTTGTGTATGCTCCAGTTGTCATATGACTCTAGAAATCTGCGTTCAGTTTTCTGTTTTATCAAGTTTTCAAAGTAATTTCTAATTATTTTCTGTATATCTGAGGTCCCTTTTTCATCACAAATGTTAGTGATTTGAGTTTTTTCTCTTCTTCTTTTCGTCAAGGGTCTGTCAATGTTTATTTTTTTCAAAGAACCAACTTTTAGTTTTGTCAATTCTTTGAATTGTTTCTCTCAATTTCATTAATTTCTGCTCTGGTATTATTTCCTGTCTTCTGCTGCTCTTGGTGTTGATCTGTTCTTCTTTTTCTAGTGCTTGGAGGTGTGATGTTAAGTCGTTTATTTGTTGGTTTTCTTCCTTTTAAAGAATGAACTCATGCTATGAATTTTCCTAGCCTTCATAGTGTCCCAGAATTTCTATATGTTGTATCTGTGTATTTACCTCTAGGAATTTTTTAATCTCCTCTTTGTTGTCTTCTTCAACCCCTTGTTCATTCAGTAGCATGTTGCTTAGCTTCCAGTTGTTGGAGTAGTTTTTCTTATTCCTTGTTTTGTCATTGATTTCCAATTTCATCCCTTTATGGTCTGATAGCATGCAGGGTAGTATTTCTATTTTTTTATATTTGCTGAGATTTGCCTTGTGACATAATATATGATCTATTTTGGAGAAGGAGCCATGTGCTGCTGAGAAAAAAGTGTATTCATTTACTGAGGGATGAAATATTCTATATATGTCCGTTAGATCTAAGTTATTAATTGTTTTAAGGAGGCCTAAGGTTTCTTTGTTAGTTTTTGTTTGGATGATCTATCCATTGGTGAGAGAGGTGTGTTGAAATCCCCTAGAATAACTGTGTTGTGGTCAATTTTACTCTTGAACTTGAGAAGCGTTTGTTTGATGAATGTAGGTGCTCCATTATTTGGGGCATATAGATTTATGATTGTTATATCCTCTTGATGAATGGTTCCCTTAAGTAGTAAGAAAATATCCATCTTTGTCCCTTTTGATTAACTTTGGCTTGAAGTCTACCTTATTTGAAATGAGAATGGAAACCCCTGCTTGCTTCCGCAGGCCATGTGAGTGATAAGACTTTCCTAGCCTTTTACCTTCAGTCTATTGATGTCTTTTTCTATGAGGTGTGTTTCTTGGAGACAGCAGATTGTTGGGTCATTTCTTTTAATCCATTCAGATAATCTGTGTCTTTTGAATGGCGAGTTTAGGCCGTTAACATTCAGGGTTATTATTGAGATGTGATTTTTATTCCCATCCATTTTTATTTGTATGATGATCTTTAGCTTGATTAGGTTTCTCTTCTGATTGGTATTTCCCTTAGTTTAATATCTCCCTTTGTTGATTTTCATTGTTATTTTTCTCTTCTTCTTCATGGAAAATTTTGCCCAGGATGTTCAGAAGTGCTGGCTTTCGAGATGTGAAATCTTTTAACTTTTGCTTGTCGTGGAAGGTTTTTATTTCATCTTCAAATCTAAAGCTCAATTTTGCTGGATATAAGATTCTTGGTTGACATCCCTTTTCCTTCAGAGCTTGAAATATGCTATTACAGGATCTTCTTGCTTTTAAGGTCTGGGTAGAAAAATCTGAACAAAGTCTGATTGGTTTCCCCCTATATGTAATCTGCTTCCTTTCTCTTGTGGCTTTTAATATTCTCTCCTTGCTCAGTATATTAGGCATTTTCATTATAATGTGTCTTGGTGTGGATCTGTTGTGATTTTGTATGTTTGGTGTTCGTAGGCCTCTTGAACTTGGTTTTCCCCCCCTTCATTCCTCAAGTTTGGAAAATTTTCTGTAATTATTTCATTAAATAAATTACTCATTCCTTTGGCTTGAAACTCTGCCCCCTCCTCTACCCCAATCACTCTTATGTTTGGTCTTTTTTATGTTGTCCCATAATCTTGAATGTTCTGTTCTTGGTTTCTTACCATTTTTGCTGTGTAATCTAGATTTTTCTCTAGGATATATATTTTGTCTTCATTGTCTGAGGTTCTTTCTTCCAAGTGATCTACTCTGTTGGTGATACTTTCGATTGAGCTTTTATTTGATTTATTGCTTCTTTCATTTCTGGAATTTCTGTTTGGTTTCTCTTTAGAGCTTCTATCTCCCTATTGAAGTAATCTTTTACTTCCTGTATTTGTTTATGGAGTTCTTTGTCAAAATGATCTTTCACCTCCTGTATTTGCTCCCTCATCTCATTTTTGAGTTCATTCTTAAGTTCCGCTAACATTTGGAATATGTAATTTCTGAATTCCATCTCTGGCATTGCACCAACTGTGCATGGTATGGAATCTACTGAGGAGGTATATTGATTTGTTTGTGTCACTTTCTTCCCTTGTTTCTTCATATTGCTTGTGCGTCTATTCTACCTGCACTGTGGGACCTTGTCTACTTTGATTTTACCTTAAAACCTTATGTTGCTCCTGTAGTACAATGCTATCAGATCCCCTTATATTTCCTTTACACTTTAAAATCAAACACTTTCTATTCAGAGAATCCCAGTTTGATCACAATGTACAGATTTAGTTAACCCAGATGTTGTTTCCAATTTACTCTGTATGCTTCTGATGGGGTTTTAAAGTTTCAAGTAATGGACAGAGAGGTAATATGTTTAGGAAGAAGGAAGTGAGTGTATTGATTTGTTCTTTCTTAGAAAGTATGAAAAGAGTTCTATGGAAGTGGTTTAGTATCAGCCGACGAGAGAGGAAAGAGAATGGAGTGAATGAATAGATGGAAAGACCGATTTACATATAAACCTAACTTATGCTGCGGTTGAGAGGAGAAATAAAGAAAGATGGGAAAGAAAAAAAAAAAAAGAAGAGAAAAAAAAATAAAGCATGTGGTTTCTTGGTGTCAGATCATCTTCAGGTGGGTTGTCTGTTCTGAGGGAGCTGAAATGACGTTCTGAGTGCTCTAAGGAGACTGTTAGGTGGCACCTTGTTCTCTTGTTCTAATGGAGTTATGATCTAATCATCCTGTTGATTCTTCACATCACATCACACAATGCGTTTTTACGTGGTGCTGAGGATCGAACCCGGGCTGTGCACGTGCTAGGCGAGCGCTCTACGCTGAGCCACATCCCCAGCCCCTTTTTTCTTTTAATTTTTTTTTTAGTTGTTGATGGACCTTTATTTTATTCACTTTATTCATATGTAGTGCTGAGAATCAAACCCAGTGCCTCACACATGCTAGGCAAGTGCTCTATCACTAGGCCATAACCCCAGTTATGTTCTAATCATCCTGTTGATTCTTCACATCAAATTAATAGTGCTAGGGTTGGGGTTGTAGTTCAGTGGTAGAGCGCTTGCCTACCTAGCACGTGCACAGCCCGGGTTCGATCCTCAGCACCACGTAAGAATAAAGGCATTGTGTACAACTAAAACAAACAAATAAATATTTTTTAAAAATTAATAGTGCTAACAGTGCCTGAGTGTACAAGAATGTTCATTTTGAATGGCTAAGTTGATCTATAATGAAACCTTTAGAATTAGTTCATATAGTTCCTAGAGTTTTCATTTTGTTTTTTGTTTTTTGTGGTACTGGGGATTGAACCTAGGGATGCTCTACCACTGAGCTACATCTCCAGCCCTTTTTTTTTTATATTTATTTTTTACTTTGAGACAGGGTCTAAAATTGATGAAGCTAGTCTTGAACTTGCAATCGATCTGTGTCAGCCTCTCAACTAGCTAGGATTACAGGTATACACGCAGCTGGTAGTCTTCTTTTTATCCTCTTCTTCCATCCCAAGTTTCTATTATCCCTGACCATATTTGGCTGCAGAGGGCATCAGATAAGGTAAATGCACTGGCAGAGAGGAATAGCTGGGGCCTTCTGGGAAGGCCTTCCATCTCCTTCCTTTGTCACTGCTTGTGAAGTACTAGTTCACCTATAGATTTGGCCCTGCTCAGTTGACATCGTGGGATTTTCTTTCCTTCTCATGTTAGAGTTAGTGGGTTTATAAGAGAAGCAGAAGGAACATGACAGTTTCCAAAGCAATGCAATATCTTCAAAAATTTTACACAGGATTAAGATACTAATGCTATAAATTTTGTGGTTCTTTAGGCTTTGAGTTTTTTCTTCCGTGTTATTTCTGTTTGTAAGAGTTAACTGCAAAATTCTCTAGTACCACAATACTCCAGATGAATGAAGGTGTAGTGCAATGGCCGGATTGTAGGACATTTTTGAAGAAATGTGGATGCATTCTTTTTAGGAATGGGAGCATCTGTGCCTGTGTGAACCAGAGTGAAACCTGATAAAGCCTTGTATTTGTGGAGCTGCAGGGGACTTGGCAGTGACCTTGTCCATCCTCTGTCACATTGCAAAAGAGAACTGGAGGCTCAGAGATGCTGTCTTATGCAGGGTCACAAAGCTGATGTGCAACAGATCTGAGTGGACATATTTAAATACCGATTGACTGTTGGTATAGTGGTTTTTCATATGGTAAGTGAATCTTAATATTAGTCCTTGACATTTTTTCCTTTTAAAATATTTCCAGTGAAATACAGGAACATTGTTTTTGAAAGCCAAATAATTTTCTTAAATTTTATAATAAAAGTAGCAGTCCCCTGCTAGTCCTGTATTATTCCCCAGATGCAGCCACTTTTAGTTATTTCTTTTGCATTTTTGGTTATTTTTACAAATAATATACTTACTGCTGCTTCTTGCTTTTTCTGTTTATCTGGTGGCTTGCAAATATGGTAGAGAGAGGATTTAGTTCTATCACACTCACCCACTCCAGGCCATCTTTACCAACTTCCTGCTGTTTGTCTTTTTTTTTTTTTTTTTTTAATCATTTGTTTTTTCTGCCCCCATCCAGACCCAAGAATTGTTCTGGCTATTCTAGATCCTTACGTTTCCCTGTGAACTTTGTACTCAGCTTGCCAGTTTATACAAGAGAGCTTGGTGAGGGGCAGGGGTTGTGGCTCAGTGGTAGAGTGCTCGCCTACCATGTGTGCGGCCTGGGTTCGATCCTCAGCACCACGTAAACATAAATAAATGCATTGCATTGTGTACAACTAAAGCAAATAAATAAATATTTTTTTTTAAAAAAAGAGAGCTTGGCGGGATTTTGATTGGAATTGATTAGGAGGTGTGTAGTGTGTACCTTATAACCTGTGTAGTGTTCCTTCAGTGGTGTTACACCCCTTCCTAGATGTGTAAGAACTTTACAAAACTATTTCTCATCCCTGGCCTTTATGCTCTCATGTCATGTGTAGAGGTGGGTCCTATTAATGGTCTTTCTATATAGGGTGATGAGATGAGGACCTGGCTTTGAAATGACATGTTTTCTTTGCAGATTATTCTGTTGACCATGTACCTTGGACCTCTCTGAATCCACTTATTATTTCTAATATATGTTTGTAAATTACTTGATATAAGGCCCCAGCCCTTAGTACCTCTTACTTTCAGGAACCTGGAGCCTATTGTTTGTAGGGGCTTTGTAGGGCTCTATCAGGTGAATTGGCCATCGGTAGGACACTTAGCTTTCTGTTTTCTCCTCTATGCACGATTCTTTGGCACTTCTCCTTGCTTTTCCTGTCCAAAAAGAGTCTGGATAAGCCAACACCCCTCCTGATGCTCCCTCTCCTGTTCTCTGCCTCAGCAGGTGTGATCCTCTCTCTGCAGATAGAGAGGTTGTGCTCAGTTGGTCATGTCTAAAATAGTGGATTGTCTTTTTCTATTTTTGTGGCACTGTGCCCAGCAAGTGTTCTATCACTGAGCTACAGTGCCAGCCCAGCGTTTTAAAAAAGGAGTTTATTTTCTGAAATGTTTGACTTCTGGTGGGTGGGGGCTTGTTTATTGTTCTTCCTATAGCCTTGATTATATTACTGATTTGATTACTAAGTCCTTTCACTGAAGTCAAAGGTAAATTTTAGTGGAAAAGTAAATTTTATTCTTCTCTCTGAAAATTTTAGGTGTTCCAAATTCAGCTCCAACTAATTGTATATTGACAGTATGTTCTTAATTTAGAAATTAGTATCAAAGTAATATCTTTCATCTTCACTATCAATTAATTTTCAAAGATAGTTAATGAGGAGATTGTTTAAAATATTCAAACCAGGTCCTTATTTCTAATTGAATGCTATCAGTTCTTTGTAGCACTGAATCAGTTCTTCTCTTCCTTAGGCCAATCTCATGTTCCCAGTATGCTTCATGTGTAGGAGAGGGCATGTACGCATCTAACACGTTCTTGTGTTCAACCTCCCTCCCTTCCCACCCAACTCTCTCAGAAATGTACTTCTATTCCCCAGGAGATGTCCTTTGTTACTGGCAGTTTCTTTTCTTTGTCTTTCTTTCCTTTTTTTTTTTTTTTTTTGGTAGTTGGACACAATACCTTTATTATTTATTTATTTATTTATTTATTTATTTATTTATTTATTTATTTTTTTTATGTGGTGGTGAGGAACAAACGAGTGCCTCGCATGTGCTAGGCTAGCACTCTACCACTAAGCCACAACCCCAGCCCCTGAAATTCTTTATTAGAAATAAAAATCATAGGGCTGGGGGCATGGCTCAGTGGTAGAGCACTTGCCTAGCACATGTGAGGTGCTGGGTTTTATTCTCAGCACCACACAAAAATAAATAAATACATACAATAAAGGTATTGTGTCCTTCTATAACTAAAAAAAAAAAAGAAATATTTTTTAAAAAGAAATAAAAATTATAGTGTATTGGCAATTTCTTGAGGGGTTAGCATCTGGATCATACCTCAACTGTCTAGCCTCCCCCATCTTCCACCCAGATCGTGCCCTAAAATATAGACACAGTCATGCTTGTGGAATTTGAATTCAGTGTGTAAATGTGTGAATACAATAGGAAAGCATGGTCTAGCTCCCACCTACCCACATTTTTCTAGTTCCTTTTGCTGGGTGAGGTGGTTTGCACAGTGGGGCATTCCTACATTCCCTCAGCTACATCTAGTAGAGAATGTATTTTTATCCAATCCAGCTGAGAAATTATTTCCCTTTATAATGGAATGTAAACCATGTTAATATATATAATTCAGGACAAATTAAGCAATTTGGTATTTGACACTTGCCTTGTTGTTTTTTGGGAAGAGCATGTACTTATTTCATTTACTTCATCCATCCAGCAAACCTTGGCAGAGGACTGTCTGCCTGCCAGGCTCTGTGCCAGGTGCTGAGAATGCCAGGGGCATAAGATCCTGCTCTCGTGGAACTTATATTCTAGAGGTAGAAAGAGGGAATAAGCGAGTAAGAAAATAAACAAGCAGCACAGATACAGGAGTGCAGAAGAAAGGCAGGCAGTGTGGAAGGTGAGCGCTGCAGGCTCCGCCAGGGGTCCCTGTTCAGTTGAGACCTGCACAGCCTTGGCAAGAGGGCAAGTGGGGAGGCTGTAAATCAGCCCCAGGACCCCTCACTTGGACTGCCATCTCAGAGCTGCCTGACCTTCTTCACAACCTGGGAGAAGTCACCTGTTCTGTGTGTGAGGTCTGTTGTCTGCAAAGGCAATGTAAATGCTTGTTCAGCTTAAAATGGTCACATGTAAGTAGAAAGGAGAGCATTCTGTAGACTGAGCAGTCCCAAAAGTGAAATGTGGCTATTATTTTATCCAGCAGCATGAACCTCCTAGCCAGTGACAGGACTCCTATCTTTAAGACTTACTGTAAACCTGCGGTGATAAAGACAGCATGGTGCTGGCCTAAGGAAAGACAGATTGACAGCCACACAGAGGGTCAGGAAGTACAACCACATACTGTGATGCTGGCTTCCAGTGGTGTTTCCATGTAGGAATTCCTGCCTGGTGTTTCTAGGGTCATTTGTTTGTTATTCCAAATCATGAGAAAAGTCAGTCAAGAAATCAGGAAAAGGATTTGGAATTAAAAAAAGAAAAGAAATCAGGAAAAGGGAAGTTTTCCAGGAATTAAAGTTTTGACAGTCAACATGAGCATTCCTAGTTCAGAGGAATTCACTAGCAACAAGTCAAAAGCAAGAGCACAGTGACACACGGAGTCACAGGTGGGCTTCTCCAGACCAGAACAGGAACAGGTGGGACAAAAGGGGCCATGGTTTAAGCAGCCGGTCTTGCTCGTCACTGGCACCGTGTGGTAAGTGTGTGCTCATCACCCTGACTGCTGCTAACAGTGAGACATTCTTACCAATAAAATTACATTCATACCTACACAGGAGTAACTTATAAAAATCCTGAGAATTTTGTTTCAAGAAGTAACAAATTTTGGAAGCAGCCCTTAATTTGGCAGTTTTGAAACATGATTCTGTGGAGTGCTATTAACCTTGCTAGTACATCCAAATGTTATGTCATAGAATCCAATAATGTTCATTGGTGGTTTCCAGTGTTTGAATATTTGATGTAGGCTACAGTCCTTTGTATTTAAGATTTTTACAGAAGAAATGCAAAGAGAAAATATGTGAGTATCATTATGGAATACTTCATCATGAAATCAGCTGATATAAAATCTGGATAAGGAAAAGCTATATCAACTTTAACAACAAAATCAAGGTAATTAGATGAAGAGTCTTGTTACTAGAAAGGAAAACCAGCTTATAATGAAGCAATATGTAGTCTAACACCCAATTCAGTTTGCTTTGGACATGCTGAACAATTTGACCAGCATCAGCATAACATGAAGAAGCTTCTATATTTGGAATATTCATCATAGAATAAATATTAACAATTAGTGCTTGTGTGTTTTAAAATATCATTAAAGAATATATTTTAAATATGAGCTGGCGCACGCCTGTAATTTCAGCACTTGGGAGGCTGAGGCAGGAGGATCGCGAGTTCAAAGCCAGCCTCAGCAATGGTGAGACACTTAGCAACTGGTGAGAACCCTGTCTCTAATAAAATTCAAAAAAGGGCTGGGGATGTGGCCCTGTGGTTGAGTGCCACTGGGTTCAATCCCTGGTACCAAAAAGAGAGAGAGAGAGAGAATTTTGGTACCCTCGGAGGACATAGAACCAATCCCTTGCAGATAATGAGGGCAACTTTATTAAAAAAAAAAAAAAAAAACTCTAAATAGAAGCCACAGTCTAAGAAAAAATAGTTGAAAATGCATATCTAATAAATTAATTGTATTCAGAAAGTACAAAGAACTCCTACATTTCAATAATAAGAAAATGACCCAATTTCTTTAAGGGTGGAAGAGAAGTAAGAGCAAAAGATTTCAATAGATACTTCAGAGAAGATGTCCAAAAAAGAAGATATTCAAATAGTCAGTAAGTAGAATAGCAATTTCTTGTGAAGTGAAACATGCCTTGTAAATGGATGTTTACAGATCATGCAGGAGTCCTACTTCTAGGTATTTATCCTGGAGAGATAAAAACACATATTCACAGAAAAGCTTTCATACAACTATTCATAGCAGTGTTATTTATAATAAAACATTGAAAGCAGCCCAAGTGTCTATCAGCTGATAAAGAAATAAACAAATCATGATATAGCCAGACTGTGAAACACTACTCAGTAATAAAAGAGATGCAGTCCCAGTACTTGGAGCATGTGGCTGCTCTCAGAGTACTAAGCTCAGTGGAAAGAGTCAAAAAAGAAGTTCATGTGACTCTGTTCACATGAACTCCTAGAACAGTCAAAACCCTAGGACTGCAAGCTGCTGTGGTTCTTAGGGTTGATTTTTGCTGGGTATGGATTGAGTGCAGAGCAGCACAAGGAATCTTTTTAGGGAAATCTGATGGTCACAGTAGTTACATGGTTATATACAATTCCCAAAGATGACTAAACTGTACACTTAAAATGAGTGAATTTCAGTGCATTTAAGTGAGACCAAAATTTCATGTGGCAGCCAGATATTTTTGGTGTTTTATGGACAAAGAGATTTGTAAGAGTGTGTGGATATGACCTCTCTATAATCAAACATTTTTTCCCTACTAAAAGGAATTCGTTGGTGGAGATGATCACCCTTCCAAAACTGGGTTGGTTGTTGTCAGTCACTTAATTTAGCAAAAATACAAAGCAAGGATTAAATATTTAATTTTGATATACCAAGTTTCCTGTAGCATTTCCTGTAATCATTTACTACTTTTTACAGTGGATTTAAAAATACACTTTATGTTCACTATAAACTAACTCACTCTGCATTATAATTTGCATGTAGAATGAGCTCATACTAATGGGAGGCTGTTTTGCTTTTCTCTCATTTTAACTTGGCATTTAAAATCAGTGTATACAACATAGCAGTACCTTAAAAATGTGTAAGGAGCCGGGCGCAGTGGCGCATGCCTGTAATCCCAGAACTTTGGGAGGCTGAGGCAGGAGGATCGCGAGTTCAAAGCCAGCCTCAGCAATGGCGAGGCACTTAGCAACTCAGTGAGACTCTGTCTCTAAATAAAATACAAAAAAGGGCTGGGGATGTGGCCCAGTGGACGAGTGCCCGAGTTCAATCCCCGGTACCACACACACACACACACACACACACACACAAAAAGTATAAGGAATCACATTTGTAAAGGTAGTATTATGTATATGCCTGGTTTCCCATGTATAATAAAAACTTTTTTGTTAGAAACTGCTTAAGTTTTATGGGATGCAGTCACAGCTTTTATTTTTATTAGAGAATGGTAGTTGAGCAAATTTTGTTGATATGAACATTATTAATATATACAAACATGTGATATGCACTAATCATACACATATCTGAGGGCTTTCTTAGGAAGGATGCCTGATAGACAGTAGCCTTTCCCAAGAAGCAAAGGATTCTTATTTGAGAACAGAAACTTAGATTAGGAACTAAGAAATATGTTGTAAATTAACTGAAAAAGTGTTATAATAAATGCTATGTGGGGGCTGAGGTCATGGCTCAGTGGTAGAGCACTTGCCTGGCATGTGTGAGGCACAGGTTTGATTCTCAGTAGCACATATAAATAAATAAAGATCCATTGACAACTAAAAAATATTTTAAAATAAATATGTGAACTTAAAAGTTATATAAAAAACTTAAAAGTTATATAAAAACAGTAACTTCCCAAAGGCACATTATCATTGTGCCAAGTAGATATTCAGATTGTTTGTGGAGAGGAGCATTACAGGTGCTTAGGCCTTATTAGCCCCAAAATACCACAGTAACCTATAGTGGTTAGAGTGTGCTCTACAAGTGCCTACAGAATCATCATTTGCAATTAATGCTGAAATTCAAGCACCAGTCTGCAAATCTATGATACCTACCTAATTTGTTTTGGCTTGGTTTTGGGGGATTTTTGGTGGTCCTGGGAATTGAACTCAAGGCCTCATATGCCTTCTAGACAAGTGCTCTACCACTGGGCCACACTCACTCCCAGCCCTCCATCTAATGTCGAGGGGTGAATTTGGTTCAAAGCACACTCTTATAATGATACAGAGCATTCACATCATGCCAGACAGTTCTATCATGTTCCACCAGTCCAAACCTGCCTACCCTCCCACCCCCACCATTCTTCTGAAAATTTTTTCTCCATAGATTAGATTAGTTTTTCTGGAATTTCAAATAAATGGAATTATGCCGTACCTACTCTTTCTGTGAAGTCTTCACTCACTTAGCAGAATATTTTGGCATATATGGTTGGATGTATCAGTAATCCCTTATTTTTTTAATGCTGAATTGTATTTCTCTGTATGAATATGCCCCAGTTTGTTTATCCATTCTCATTTTGATGGACATCTGTGCTGTTCCCAGTTTCTGTTATAAACAAAAAGGATGAGTGACTTGAAGTCCCTTAGGACAAATAAGCAAAGCATTATGGAAAGCATGAAAGGAAAGGAATATTAGACAGGGATTGGGAAACATTATTGGAGGATATGGTGTTTGAGTAGGCATTCTTAGCACAAACAGTAACAATGAAACCGGAAGCGTGGGCACATTTGGGCTGATAAACCCACAGTGGAATTCAGTTAGGTTAGCCTGTATTGGTGCCTAGTAGAAGAGAAGGCTAGAAAGGCATATTTGAACCCAGCTGATGAGGATCCTGGTTGCTGTGCCAAGCAGTGTAAATTTAGGTTTGTAGCAGAGAGCCGTAGAAGCTTTAGAACTGGGAATATTTTAATCCAATCTCTGCTTTGGAAGAACTTCAGCAGTGTTGGGAAAAATTAATTAGAAGGAAAAGGGAGACTGGCTACTTGGTACCCTATTGCAAGCATCCAGGGGTGAGGTAGTGTGGGCCCACAGGGACAGTGGGTAAGGAGAGCTGGATCTGTGGCAGGTAGGCATGGAAGGGATAGGAGTTCAGGGTGTTTGGAAGCGGCCCCTAGGAGGTACTCACTGTGTTGGTGGAATATTGGTTAAGTGAGGGGGCGGAGCACTGGAGGAGCAAGGGCTCAGGCTTTGAGGAATGAAGAAGGCTGCACCCACCTGCAGGGCTGGGAGCCTGAGCAGCTGGAGAGAGATGGAGTTTTATTGAATGAGGAGACATTTTGTTAATGGGTCAGGACATCTTCTGCCTTGTTTTCTTAGACTGATAGTGTATTTATTAGTCATGTGGGGTGCACACACAAGCACACTCTCTTCTGGCTCTCTCTCCACCTCCTTTTCCTCCCTTCCCCTCACTGTCTTTTCTTCCCCTCCTTCCCTCTCTCCTTTCTTCCCTCCCACTCTCCCTTCCTTCCATCCTTCCTTCCTTCCATATGTATTGATGTAGATAAATAGGTTCCCATTTTTTTCAGTGGTTCAGAATTTTCTATTGCCCTTAAATTGTTTTGGTGCTCACACTGTCCTATCTAGATAGGGCCAGTGGGAGCCCTTTCCGGATAGTTCCATGGGCCCCGGAACATGCCCCATCATTTCTTGAACAGTTTCTTTCTAGTTTTATGAGATATTTCAAGTTCATTTTACAGCATCTCTACCCTGGAGTGAACTACTTCTTTATAGACCCTGGTCCCATTTTAGTGGGAATGGTAGTAAAAACTAAGATCAAATACCCTGTGCACCGGTTGCTACTGGACTCTCACTCCTCTTGGGGGACAGAGCTGCAAGCTATGTGTGTGGATATATACCTATAGATGCGTATGTGCACAGTCATGTATGTGTACATGTAGAAATATGAACATACAAACACATGCTTACAGAAATCGCAAGCCCAAACCTGTGTCTCCAGTTACATCCATTCCCCCAGGGTTCTCCTCACTCTCCCTCATTCCAGCTATGTCAGCTGATTTGCTCAGCACCATAGTGCGAGCAGGCATTTGTTTGTTTGTTTTTTGTGATTCTCTGCCACCTCCCACCCAAGACTGGAAATACAAAGTTCTTAAGTTGTTCTTTTGTACTTTGCTTTTGCAGTTTTTTATTGGAAATCACTCTGTCATTCTCCTTCCTTAAGGTCTTCATTCTTTTTTTGTAACTGCCTACACATCATTGATTGTACATACCATAGTATATCCACCCAATTTCCTATGCCTAGACATTTAGTCATGTTGCAGTATTTTGCAGTTACAAGTTATGCTGTAAAAAATAACGTGTACATATGTGCTTCCACTTTGTATTTCTGCATTATTGTAGGTGGATCTTTTTAATTCCTAGAAGCAGGGCTGCTAAACAATGCAGGTGTGGTTTTGTTAGGTATTGCCACATTCCCCTCAATCAGTAAATCGTGCCATTTGCATCTCACCAGCAAAGTGTGAAAATGCCCATTTCCCCAGTCTCACTCACAGTATATCAGCAAGACTGGATATTTTTGCTAATCTAGTGGGTGAGAAACCACATTTCAGTCACTTTATTATGCATTATGAATGGAATTGAACATCTTTTCACATGTTTTAGGAGTGTCTCTGCATGTGTGCATGTATGTACGTGTAAGTGTGTAGTGAGTTATTTGTTCACAGCTTTCTCATTTTTCTACGGGGTTTTTAGTCTCTTCGGTTTTGAGTTATGTATATATTAGAGACATCAACCCTTTGTCTGTGACATATGTTGCCATTATTTTCTCCTGCTTTGTCATTTGTCTTTTTTTTTTTTTTTTTTTTTTTGGTACCAGGGATCGAACTCAGGGACACTCGACCACTGGGCCACATCCCCAACCCTTTTTTGTATATTTTATTAGAGACAGGGTTTCACTGAGTTGCTAAGTGCCTCGCCATTGCTGAGGCTGGCTTTGAACTCGTGATCCTCCTGCCTCAGCCTCCCAAGTGCTGGCATTACAGGCGTGCGCCACCGCACTCGGCTGTCTTTTTTACTTTGCTCATTACTACCATGAAAAAGATTTTTACATTTATAAAGTCACATTTATGAATCATGAGTTACAGTATTAAAATTTTTTTTCTAAGGCTCAGAGGATAGCTCAGTGGTAAATCACTTGCCTGGCATGCATGAGACCCTGGGCTTAATTTTTTAAAAAGGAAAGAAAAAAAGTGAGAAAAGAAAAAAAAAAATCCTCTTCTAAACTTGATTGGAGGAATTAACCCAAGTTTATTCTAGTACTGTGTAGTTATATATTTTCATGTCAGATATTGTGTCTAGATAGCTGCTCCATTGTGCACTTAGTCTTCTGCGTGGTGTGAAGCTTAGGTCTAATTTTATTTTTTCCACTTGTCCTACCATCATTGTTAAAAAGTCCATCTTTGCCCCAATAATTCAGGATACCACCTTTATCATTCATAGATTTCTGCATGCATTTGGGGCTATTTCTAGACTTTGTATTTCATGAAATATTTTTAATGCTAATGTTTCTGAGTTTTCATTAAATATATATGTCCCAGCAGGCTGGACACATCTGTAATCCCAGCAACTTGGGAGGCTGAAGCAGGATCTCAAGTTCAAGATCAGCCTCAGCAACTTAGTGAGGCCCCAAGCAACTTAATAAGATCCTGTCTCACAATAAAAAATAAAGGGCTGGGGATGTGATTCAGTGGTTATGTGCTCCTGGGTTCAATCCCTGGTACCAAAAATAAATAAATATATGTCTCAGCAGCCACTAGGTTCCAGAATTCAATCCAGAGGAATTTTTAAGCCTCTTTCCCTTTGTAGTAGAAGAATGGGTCCTTATTGTTTTCTTACTTACCCCTTCTGAGCGCTCTACATTTTCTGAAATCAGCTAAACTTTGTCGGATCTTTAGAACACCTTTTTTTAAGGCATTATCAGTTTTCCAGCAGTAAACTTTAGCATGAATTTTTAACAGTCCCTCTGTTCCCCACAGATATTGCCATTGAGATCCCCCCTTTTCTTCCTAGCCCCTCAATAAAATGGATGTGAAGCAGGGGCACGTAAAGCCTGGCTAGCCTTCAGAGGCCGCATGCCTCAGCCTCTCTTCTGCTTCCTGTAGCTTAGAAGAAGCACCAGGGAAGTACTTTTCTCCCCTTCTTCACACAAGTGCACTGTCAAGTGCAGAGAAGATGCCATTGTGGGAGTAACCTGGAACAACTGGAACAACTGGACCATGGAGTTGTGGGGGAACGCTTTTAAGGACTCACTTCCTAGGGAAGCTGATAGGAGTGTGTTCATCTTCTCCCTTTCTCTCATCCTGTGCCCCTCTCTCTGGTCAAATGGAATGCCTTGCACCTAAACAAACAAAGCAAAACAAAGCGATTTTCATAATAATAAATCTATTTACAAGACCCATTTAGAAGAGACAGGACTCCCTGGCTGTGTGGACTATTTTATTAAATTATATTTCAGGGAACATATTTTCTTAAGTAAAATCAGAATACATAATCTGATGTAATTTACTATGTCAAATCCTATAAAGCTTTAAAAATGATGCCAGGTTTAATTATAAGTTTAACAAGCCAACTTTTTGGAAGAGTGAAAGTTGCATGAAGGTGGGGTGTGTTTTGTGACTATTTGGGTTTCCAGCGGTGTGAGAGCAGGTGGACAAGAAAGTTCTTCAGTCCTGCTCTGTGTCTTCCCACTTGGCCTGAAGGTAAAACTGCTGCCTTCTGGTTTCAGGGAATCAAAAATGTTCTGTTATGGTAGCTGTCCTCTCCTCTTCTACTCTTGTGCTACAGTATCTTTACCACTAAGAACAGCTTAGATTTGTGTGTGTCTGTGCACAGCTTGGTGCAGAGCGCACTTCTGACTGGCCTTTACCCGAGTTCATGGGATTTCACACGCAGGCAGTGGTTGCTGATTGCTGGTTTGTTGTTCAAGAATTCAGTGCTGAGGATTTTCACAGGCTGGTCTTCCTGCTCCTCTTAACACCTTTCATGTTGTTCCACTTTTTGCATTTCAGCTTTTCAGCTACCAGCAGAGTCGGGAAAAGAAATCTGAGTCCTAGTCCAGGAGAAGCCGGCTTGGAGGACAGAGTATCAGAGATTTCGGACTCTGAGCTTGAGCAGACAGATTCCTGTGCAGAGTCCCTCTCAGAGGGAAGAAAAAAGGCCAAGAAATTAAAAAGAATGAAGAAAGAGCTTTCTCCAGCAGGTGTGTGTATGATCTTGCTGAAACCCCAGGGTCATGTGCTTCTTAACGTCTCTAGAAACCTGTGTTTGGGGGGAAAGGATAGCAAAGCTTCACTTAATGGCAAAGCCATGTCATCTTCCACTGGATCAGATATTTTTAGGGGCAATGTATTTTAATATGAGGAACCCTAGAAAGCTCTGGTGAGGTCTCATTAAAGTCCATTTTGATAACCTCACTTCCCCATGGTTTAGAGATTTTTGCTGTGTTTAGTGTAACCTCAGTGTTTAAAATGTGACTTGAATTTGCATAGAGCCTCCTCCCACGTGTGTTCTTCAGCAGCAGAGTTTACACTCTCCCCAGCAGCATCGCAGGCAACCTGGATTTCTCTTATAAGCAGAATTATATAAGAAGCCAGGAAACAGGAAATCAGCACGTGTCAAGCCTGCTCTGCGCCAGACACTGTAGCAGGCGCCTTCTCTCCTTCTCACTTGATTTTCACAACACTGAGGTGGGGAATCATCGTCCTGGGGTTGGTGATGCAGATGTCTGCTTGGCTTCAAGTGGTTAAGAAGGTCTCAGAAACTGCAGCTGTAAGAAGCAGAGCCCAGGGAGAACCCAGCCTGCCAGAGCCCCACCCCATGTCCTCTCCACCTCAGACCTGCCAGGGCCACACCCTAACACACTGTGGGGCACACAGACCCTACACAGGCCAAAGGAAGGGCCTGGAGCAACTTCTTTTCAGCCATTCCCTGCTGCTGAGGGACTTAGTCAGGCAGCAGTCACAGTGACAGTACCCATAGCCACTGCTTCCACATTGCCTGACTGATATTCTTCCTTTGAAATCTGTGAGGTAATCATTGTACATGTTACAATTAAGAAAACAGAGGCCCAAAGGGTTATGTGACTTGCCCAAGGTCATGGAGCCCTTGAGCCTGTCCTACAGGAACCATGTTGTATACTCAGGGTAAGAGAGATGCTGGCCTAGACGCAATTATCATTCTCCTTTGTCTCATGGTGACAGTTGCCCCAGTTAGCAGAGCTAACAGTCAAATCAAAGGAAGGCCAAGTCAGGTGCTGGAACTTGATGCATACCCACGCTAAGATTTCCCTTTGTTTTAATTAATTCCTTTTTTGCACATGGCCTGATCTGACTGCAGTGAGCTTTCTGAATCTCATTGATATTAATGAAATCACAGAAGCAGCAGAAGTATTGCATGTTTTTTATACATTAGGCTGAAGCTTAGTTTTAACAGAAAAAACTCTTGTTTGAGGCCTCAACTGTATATTTTAGCAAGTCCCTTGAACCTGAGCCTCACCCTTTACTTGCCTCCCCTCCTTTCCCTCAAATAAGTTTTGAGAAGCTTTTAATCTGTAGCATCCGTGATCTTCAGATTTGGTACCTCGTTACCATTGTCATGCTGCTTCAAAACAGTCATGCATTAAATGGTAGCCTGGCCTTTAGAGACCACTCTGAGCAAGTCTTCCCTTGTTCCTGTCCTCGATAGCTCCATTCCTCTTGCATTGTTCGTTTCTCTTTTCTTAGAAGCCTTTTGGTTTTTCTATACCACCATAATTTTAAAAATATTAAAGTACCTAATAATAGACTGAATTAATAGATTAGTGTCTTATAGTTTTCATCATTTTAAGTGAAAACTATAAGTTATTGAGGGTTTTGAACTTATAATACTATAATAAAATAGGGTTCTCCCCCTCCCATTGACAGTAAAGCTGTCACTCCCAGGAGATTTGAACCTAAAAAAAACATTGTAGATTTTGTGCATCTTTGTCTGTATTGCTGAAAGGGAGAGGGCAAGGGAGACGTCTCGGCAGCTTTTGATTGGGTGAGAGAGCTTGGGAGGCCTGGGCTTTCTTCTGGAGCACCATCCACCCAGAGCGGCCTTTGGACAGTGCAAGTGGAAGTTGAGTGGCTCCTCCCTGATTTGTTTTAAGCATTGCTGCAGGACACAGGTGGAGATACAGGGGCTGGACCTGTGAAAGAACCAGGCCTGCTCCCTCAGCTCCCTGACCGGAAGGCCTGTGAGTGGGCACACCTCATCCCTAGTGAGGTCTTTTTTATTTTCATGTGGTGCTGAGGGTTGAACACAGTGCCTCACACTTGCTAGGCAAGTACTGTACCACTGAGCTACAAACCCAATCTCCAGCAAGGTCTTTTTTTTTTTTTTTTTTTGGTACCAGGGATTGAACTCAGGGGCACTTGACCACTGGGCCACATCCCCAGCCCTTTTTTGTATTTTATTAGAGACAGGGTCTCACTGAGTTGCTAAGTGCCTCATCTTTGCTGAGGCTGGCTTTGAACTCGCGATCCTCCTGCCTCAGCCTCCCAAAGTGCTGGGATTACAGGCGTGCGCCACCGCGCCCGGCTCCAGCAAGGTCTTTGTTGAACCCACAGAGGTATCTGGAGCATACCAGGGGTGGGAGCCATAGTTCAGGAGCTGCCCAGGAGTGTCTGGTGAAAGTGGCCTGAGCCTTGGCTGTGAGCTCCAGGACTCAGGGAGCACGCTGACAGCCTCAGATGCTCACAGAGGTGTTGGGTGTGGAGGACACGAGAGAGAAAGCAGGGCCCACCTGTGGGGATTTTTGTTTTTCTAAGGAATAAACAGAGGCAAGGACCATGGAATGTGGTATGCTATAGCAACCCTGAGGCAATTCAGCTCAGCAAATGTCACACAAAGGTGTCATTTTCTTAGACATTCTGATGTGTAAGCTGCACGGTTAATGACTAGACCCCTTTGCAAATAACAAAATGACCTAAGTCAAGAAATGACCATTTATTGGGTTTATATTATGTACTAGATAATGATGTAGAAACATTCTTTATTATCTTGGGTAGACCTTATAAACATACAAAAAGACATAGAGGTCATTATTGCCCAGTTAGAGAGAGGAAGCCGAGGCTCAGAGAGTTACAACTTGCAGAGTCAAGCTCACAAGTGCGGGGCCATCAAGCTCACAAGTGCGGGGCCGTCTGCTCCAGAGCCCACACACTGCAGGGCTCTGTGGTGGGTGAGATTTCTCCAGACTGTAGAGGAGGCAAAGTCTCTCTACAGAGGTGAGTGTCTCTTGCAGCTCTCCTGCATCACAGACCAGCCAGCCTGGACTTCCACATGATAAAGTTGCTTGGTAAAAGTCCAGGTGACCAATCCCTTTTGGGGACTTCTATTATATTTACTTACTATGTGTTCAGCAAATAATTTTCTCTCAAATGTGGTTGTTTCAATTGTGTTCTCAAAAAGCAGATGTGCAGTGCAGGTCTCCCCCTTGTGCCTGTCATGATGAGTGGTGATTGGCAGTGCCAGCCACTGCCCCTCTGAGCAGTGTTAGATATGTTCTCTATTGGTACATAAAGGGTAAGGACTGCATGCCATTTATGCTGGAATGAACTATCTTTGGGAATTGTGGTCGTTTTCCCAGGTCAAGTTAAATGATGGGTTTCCATAACATGCTTGTTCTGCTGTGTATGGTGTTGCTGGGCCCAGAGAAACCTCAGCCTTAGGTCCACTAGCTGGAGGTTCCAGCAGCACCTAGTTAGAGTGTCTACAGAGGTGGCCCATAGGAATATCCAGTGACATCCATGATCATTCCTTGCCCTGCAAACAAACACTGAGCCAGGTCTATCCTGCACACCCCCACCCCTGAGCCCCCTTTAAAACACAGCATATCAGACCTTTACATGTTTGCCAAGAACCATGAGTTTTATTGGAGTCTTGACTCATCCTCTGAACTTTTCAAGCTTAAACCCTTAGGGTTACAGTGTAAAAATTGGGAATCTACTTAGAGCAGCAATCTTCTCGTGCTATTACAGGTCTCATTAAAGTCAAAAATGACATCTACAGTTGCAGCTGACAAGTTACCTGAGAGGCCAGGCTACAGACATCCAGCCACCTCAAAGGAACATTTTAATAACTATATTAAAATGTGGTGTCATCCAGGTGCAGTGGTGTACACTGTGGATACCAGATACTGGGATACTAAGGCAGGAGGATCACAAGTTCAAGGTCAGCCTGGGCAACTTTGCAAGACCCTATCTAAAAAAATAAAACACTATAAGGGCTGGGATGCGGCTCAGTGATAGAGCACTTGCCTAGCATGTGTGAGGCCCTGGATTCTATCCCTAGCACCACAAAAAAGTTTTCAGCTTAAACATGGCACAGGAGGTGGGTGCTGGGCTCGTGAGGCATCGTGCTGTATGCAGGTCTGCGTCCTCCCGGTCCTCCTGGCAACTCGTGGAGGCGTCCCATCACCGCCTGCCTTCTCAACATGGAAAGCCCACTCCATCGCTCCCTCTTGAGCTTCTCCTTGTTGAAAACTTGCATGGCTCCCCAGAGTATCTTCTGTAACAAGTGATTGGACTCCACCTGTGGTTTTGCTCAGTGCCCTGTTCTACATGCTATTCTACAGTATGTACACTGTTTTTTCCCTGTTAGAAACTCTTGGTCAAATAGTCTTAATTTCAGGGGATGGGGTTGTGGCTCAGCATTAGAGCACTCGCCTAGCATGTGTGAGGCCCTGGGTTCAATCCTCAGCACCCCATAAAAGTGAATAAATAAAATGAAGGTATTGTGTCCAACTACAAAATAATATTAAAATTTTTAAAAGTAATCTTAATTTCAGCATAACATTTCATATTAAGACGTCTTTTTTTTTTTGAGATGGGATCTTGCTATGTTGCTCAGGCTGGTCTCTACCCATGCGGGCTCTAGTGCCTCCCAAGTAACCTCCCCAAAATCCCTGCTGGATCCTCTTAAACATCATTCCTAATGTCTTTAGCAGGGTCTGCTTTATTAAGATAGTTTGTATCTAATAAAAGTCATCACTTTTAAGCACCAGGGATTGTGGCTCGGTGGGAAACACTTGCCTAGCCTACTTGAGGCCTGAGAGTCCATCTCCATCACTGCAGTCCAGTCATCCCTTGCAGGGATGAAGTTTGAGGAGTTTGTACAGATGTGTATAGTCATGTGACCACTGCAGTGCTCGAGGTCTAGAGCAGGTCTGTCATTCCAGGGATTCCCTCATGCCCCTGTAGCCAGCCTTTACCTAGACCCCCAGACTGGGCAACCACTGATCAGCTGGCTGCCACTGTGGGTTTGCCTCCTGTGGAATCATACAGGAGGCAGCCTTTTCATCTCCCCATTCAGCTTCTTTGATTTAGCAGGTACATCTGAGATTCGTGGTGCAATGTGCATTGTTGCTCCATTCCTGAGCCTTACTCCATTTTGAGGATGTATTGCTGTTTGTTACTCTTCCCCAGTTGAAAGACATCTAGTTCCTTGCCAATTTTTTGGCAACTAAGAATTAAGTGCATCTACTTATTTGCCCACAGGTTTTTGTATGAACTAAGCTTTCATTTCTTTTGACTAAATACCTAAAAGTGGAACTGCTAGATCACATGGTAACTATATATTTAACTTTGTAAGAAACTGACACATGGTTTTCCAAGTGGCCAGGTACCGGGATTCAACCACTAGTCCTCAGCACTGCCCTTTTTTTGGTTGTTTTTTAGGCATTCTGATGGGCATGTGATTGTCCCTGTATGCGGCTTTGGTTTGTACTTCCCTAATGACTGACTTCGACATCTTCTTCCATGACTTGCCATCCATATCTCTTTGGTGAAATGTCTGTTCAGATCTTTTACCTGTCTTTTCCATTGGGTTTTTTTCTTCTAACTTTTAAGTGTTCTTTACAGATTCTGAATACCAGTTTTCTTGAGTGTTTTCCAGATATTTATTTCCAGGCGTTTCATTCTTTAACAGTGTCTTTTAAAAAGTAGAATGTTAAGTTTCATGTAGTGCAGCGTTTCTTAGATTGTCCTTTCTGGCGTCAGATCTTTATTGTCCTGGGTAGTCCTTATGAACACACAGGAAGGCATTATAACATGCAGAGGTCATTATTCTCCATTCACATGGAGGGAACTGAGGCTCATGGAGTTAAAACTTGAAAAGTCAAACCATCAAGCATGCATGTGCTGGGCTTTCTGGCTCCAAAGTTCATTAAATCTCTGCATGACTCTCGGTTGCAAAGATGTTTCTAGTGTTTTCTCACAGTAGTTTTATAGTTTCAGGCTTTATATTTAAATGTCTGGCCTGTATTAATCTTGTGTATAATGCGAGATGTGGAGTAAGGTCCACCAATAGTGGGAGGCAGATGTCCTTCAAAGAAAAATGATTCCTAAATGATTCTTTGCACTCTAGTAAAACAGGGCTGTGAAAATGTGTTTTCTGGAAAGCTGACTGTCGTGCCTTATGCCCCAGCTCTGAGGCAGATCCCTTGTCAGTCTGTGGCCCTCCTTTTCTGGAAGGTGCTGGAAAGAACACACAGTGACCTTCAGCTCTCCTATGGTCTCAGTCTCCTTTAGGCAAAGAAAACTAGCCTGTTTTTGACTGCTGGCTGTCAGTTTCCTGGGCCACTTTTTCCACAAGGGGAAGGGACCTAATGTTCATTGAAAACCTACCTTTGGGCTGTGGTTATGGTTCAGTGGTAGAGCACTTGCCTAGCATGTGTGAGGCACTGGATTTGATCCTCAGCACCACATAAAAATAAATAAAATAAAGGTCCATTGACAACTAAAAAATATTTAAAAACAAAAAAAAAAAATCCTACCTTTGGCCAGGCATGGTGGCACACACCTATAATCCCAGCAGCTCGGGAGGCTGAGGCAGAAGGATCGCGAGTTCAAAGCCAGCTTCAGCAAAAGTGAGGCACTAAGCAACTCAGCATGACCCTGTCTCTAAATGAAACACAAAATAGGGCTGGGGATGTGGCTCAATGGTCAAGTGCCCCTGAGTTCAATCCCCAGTACCAAAAAAAAAAAAATACCCTACCTTTGCTGTGTGGAAACCCTGAGTGACAGGCACGCTGAGTCCATGATATAGATGAGGCAGTGAAGCTTGTTCAGAGTGGTCCAGTGAGTACGTGCTTGGGCCCTGGCCTCACTCCAGAGCTTTTGCTCCTTCCATCCTTTCTGACTGGCTCTTCACAGAGTGCCCTCCCATGGGAGCAGTGGCTCGCAGCCATGCTCACACACACCACAACTAACGGCAGGTGCAAATTACAAAGATTACAGTGAAGTTGCTTTTAGCAGTTTGTCTTCTTTTTCCTTCTCAGCTGGTTTTAATTTACTTTGGTTCCCCACTTTTGGATTTGTAGTGCTTACCTTTGAACAGCTACTCAGTTACTGCAATATTTCTTTGGTATGTGAATTTTTAAAGTGTGCTTATTGATGTGAACACAGGTACCTATGGTGTGTTTAGTTGTTCTGGGGAGAGGGGCGTTTTTTTTAAAAAATCATCTTTTTTCCTTGGCTAACTGGCTTGTGAGTCCTCACATGGATCATCTCTCTGCTCATCTCCACGTCTCAGGAGTAGTCCTTTTGACTGTGTCGGGAGTCCCAGGACACGCGTTCAACACAGCAGTGAGACCCAAGGCAGGGACCTGGTAGTTGTCCTTCCTGCTCTCCCCATCTGGACTCTCTGGATCCTGTTGCAGTAATGATGGGAAAGGGGAGCACTCGCGGGAGCGGATTCTCTTCCTGTTATTGCATGTGCTTAGACCTCATCATCTTCAGGCCTCTCCATTGTAGACTGCAGCCCCCTCCTGCTTCTCAGGACACCCTGTGTTTAATAGTCTCTGCACTTAAGGCACCATCAAAGACTAGCCTCCCTTTGGGGAGTGTTAACAGCTGGGAGAGAAGCTCTGCTGGTGTTCGCCGCCGCCCTGGTGAATGGGTCAGCCACTTCAGAGACTGCATGGTCCAGGCCCAGCCCACCTGTTTTGTGCATACCTCTGCCGCCACTGCTGTTGCAGAAAGTGGCATGATGGGAAAGAGGGGCTGTGACTCAGTGTGAGACTTGGTAACTGAAGAGATCTCTTCAGCCCCAGAGGAGGACCTTAGCCAGCACTGTTGACCTTGGAAAAGGCTGCAGTTGCTTCTGCCATCTTGGAATCTCTGGACCCCACTGACTGGCTTCCCTCCACCCTGTTCCTGCTGCCTGAGGTTTCTTCCCCAAGTACCAGCTGCACCACCATGCTCCTGGGGTGGCAGGGATCTTGGTGCTGAGGAAGGGTGCACACCTCCTCTCAGCCACTTCTCAGCTGTGAGAGGTCATGTCCCTGCCCCTATGAGTCTGTTCTTGCCTCTGTAACAAGCTGATATCAGTCAGTAGCACTGTGGGGGGCTTTTGTGAAGATAACATGAGTTAAGTGCCCAGCATGATGCTAGCTAGCAAAGAATGCAGTGTGTGTGCACAAGGGAGAGGTGCTTCGTGCATCCACCCACTGTAAATCTTCTGTGAAGCCAGTAAACAGAGCAGAGGGGTTCACTAGCCCCTCTCGGAACTGTGATGTTTCTGTGGCTTTGCCTTCACTGGCTGGGCACTGGGCTTCACAGCCAGGACCCATCTGTGCACTTTGCAGCCGCGTGAGCAGTACAGCAGCCCCTCCCTGCTCGACCGAGGCTGCCTGCAACAGCACAGGGTGCGCTGCCCTCGTGCTGGCCCCGGCTTATGCTCTTTTCTCTTTTCCTACCAGGAAACACTGAAGACAGCCCCGCCAAGCTCTTTGAAGTTCCTGACACGTGGTAGCCAAGACCGAGGGACACAAACTGCTGGTGCTGTCGCTGAGGAAGAGCGGCGGCTCCTCTGAAGCCATGCTGTCCTTACCTTAATAAAATGCGCTGTGGGAGGGTGGAGGCTGCGTGTCTCCTAAAAGACCAGCTTCTATCTTTGTGGCCGTGTTTCTCCTTTTCCCTTTTTAATCTAAACTAGGCTGTCACAGATGTGTGCGTCATTAACCAGCTAATCATCCAGTGCTCACATGCCACCTGTCCTGGCACCAGCTCCACCATGTGTCCGGGACTCCATCTGAGGGGGGGTCAGCTGTGAGATGACCAACATGCGGGTCCTCTGGTCACAGTCTGGGTCCAGTGCTCCTGCTTGGAGAGGTGCTCTTCTGTCCTCTGCTGCCCAGGTGGCAGGGCATTGCAGGTCGTGGTCACCCTCCCGCTGCAGCGAGTGGTTGTGGGCCCCTGCTTCCCCGTGGCTGCCTGAACACAGGAAGCACTTGGGCCTCTCTTTCCAGCAAAGATGCCTGCCAGCGTTGACCCATGAAGGAGCGCGGGGACTGCCCAACTGCTGTTTTTCTGATGATCTGGGCTTCTTTTGGGGGTGTCTGAGTAGAAGGTCATTTCTGTTCTTACACATAGTGCCGTTTGCGCCTTGCGGTGTCTTCGCCTGTCTTTCCCGCTTGTGTGTCTGTGTTTGGGGTGCGTTGGCGTGTATGCGGACGTGTGTGAGTGAAATCATGGCAAATCAGCCACACGTATCAGCCTGTTGTGTGAACAGATCTCAGCAGCAGCAAAACACCCTGGATCTCTCTCAGTAGATCTGCTTTCAGTAGATCATTATTAGATATTTAACATTTTTGTATTGTGGAAATAAAGAAAAAAAATGTATTTCCAAAAAATAAAATTAAAGAAATTTTCATAGAAACCTGGTTCTTTCCTTTTTCTTGGTAATAAGTGAATGCCATAGTTGCTCTGTGCATAGATGGATGTGTTCCTTACCTCTGAAGAGATCTGGCCACTCACCCAGGTGTTTAGGGATCTTCTTTTTCTTTTCTTTTTTTTTTTTTTTTTTTTGGTTTTTTTTGTTTGTTTGTTTTTTTACCTCTAACCCCTGTACCTGCTTCTGTGGGTCAGACTGCCCATCCTGGACCTGAGCCCCAGTGGTCACTGGCTGTGGCCTAGGAGGATGGGAGGAATTGGAGGCCTCACAACACACGTGGAAGTCCGTGGCGTTGAGCAGCTTCAAGTGTGTAAGACCTTCCCCTGGTGGAAAGCCTCAACCTTCCAGTCCTGCTCCCTTCCCCCTGGAGTTTTATAGCTACTAGGTTGTAGACCAGACCTGCTGGGAACAAGTAGGCGTCCACCCCTTTGTCCACACCTTCTACAGCTGCTGCTCACAGGTCAGTGGAGAAGACGGTGAGTTGTGGTATCTGGGAGAGGCTATGGGGCCACTGTGTCCTTCAAACTTAAAGGTAGGAACAGGCAATGCCCGATGCTTCTCTTTAAAAAGAAAAAGAAGGGAAACTGCAAAGACTGTGGGTGGCATTTGTATGGAGAGAAGCATGCCCGTGTGGTGCCCCTTGTGCTCTGTAGGTCTCACATGGGAGGGGATAGAGACCCCTTGCCCTAAGGTAAGGAAAGTGAGTCACATCCTGAAGCCCACTGAGGAGCAGGCACCATGCTCCCTGCTCAGGCTGAACCCCTGCCGCTCATTTAGAGAGGAGCTTGGCAGTTGGGGGAGTGCTTTCTAGAAAGGGCACGTGCTCCAGAGCCGTGGAGCTATTTGCCTCCCATTTCAGCCTGTGTGTTCTTGGACACCTTACTTACCCTCTCTGACCTTCAGCTTCCTGCTTCAGAAAGTCAGGACAGTAAACCCTACTCTGTCAGTTGGAGTGGACGTGGCATAGTCCCTGGATCGTGGCTTTGGATTAAGTGCTGGACGTACCCCTCACACGTGCCCTACCCACTTTTCCAGCTGCATCAGATGGCCCAGGTGGACTGTCGGCTCTTCCCCTCTGTACCTACACACCTGTCTTCTCCACACCGTAGTGGATAGATGGTGGAAACTGGGGCTAGGGGGCTGGGGTTGTGGCTCAGTGGTAGAGCACTCGTCTAGCATGTGCGCAGCCCGGGTTCGATCCTCAGCACCACGTAAACGTAAATGCATTGCATGTGTACAACTAAAGCAAATAAATATTTAAAAAAAAAAAAAAAAGAAAAGAAACGAAACTGGGGCTAGGGGTGTTGCTTAGTGGGAGAGCCCAGCTTGGCTAGCATGCCCTGAGTTTGAGCCCTAGTGCCAATGCAAACACATAACCCAAGGAGCAACCCTTTCTCGGCACACTGTGAAACCATGGTGTGCAAGAGTCTAGTTCCTCTTTGTTTTTGCGGATCCATATGCCACAATTTGCTGGGCACAGTGGCACATGCCTGTAATCCCAGTGTCACTGGAGGCTGAGGCAGGAGGATCATGAGTTCAAAGCAACTTAGTGAGGCCCTAAGCAACTCTGCAAGACCCTGTCTTAAATAGAATATAAACGAATATAAACAGGGCTGGGGATGTGGCTCAAAGTTAAGTGCCCCTGGGTTCAATCCCTGGTACCAAAAAAAAAAAAAATTAAAAAATAAACCATAGTTTGTTCATCTGTTCTCCAAGTGACCACCGCCTGGACTGTTGCTTCCTTGGGCCTGTTGCAAATAAAGCTGCTATGAACCTTCTTCTGATTTTTTTGAGAACAATCTTTTAGTTTGGGAGAGTAAATATCAGAGATCCAGGCACATGCCAAGGAGCTTCTTGGGATAGGAATGTTTCATTTTGTAAGAAACTGTCAAACCTTTTCCCAAAGTGGTGGTGTGAGAGCTCCCGGGTTCCTTTTCTAGGCAGCGTTGGTAACTTTGCCATCCTTACGGCTTGTAGGATGCGGTGTGGCCATTCAACTCGTGGGTGCCTAATGATGACTTGCCTATGGTCACAGGTATGTCTTCCTTGGTGAAGTATCTGGTTTTCTTACCCATAGTTTTCAGGCTATTGGCCTCTCTACCATTAACTTGTAGACGTTCGTTGCATATTGTGGACATCAGACTCCTGCCCCGGCCTGCAGCTTGCTTATTAACAGTCACCTTAACTGGATGCACGTTTTCAAGTTTGATGAAGTCTGTTTTGCCAGCTTTTCCTTCCTGTGTCCTAAGAAACCCCAAAGTGGTAAAGACACTCTTCCATGTTTTCTTCTAGAAGTGTTCTGGTCCTGGCATTTATGTTTCAATCTGTGGTTCATCTCGAGTTAACCGTTTTGTGTCTTGTGTGAGACTGGAGTCGGGGTTCACTTCCTTCTACGTGGACCCAGTCATTCCGGCTCCAGCTCTGGAGGTCTTTCTTACCAAATAGCTTTGGTGCTGTAGTAAAAAATACCTGGTGACCTGATAAGTGTGGTTCTAATAAATGTGTGCATTTTAAAGGATGCTGGTGCACGCCTGTAATCCCAGTGACTCGGGAGGTTGAGGCAGGAGGATCTCAAGTTCAAGGCCTTCCTGGGCAATTTAGCAGTGTCCTATCTCAAGAAATAAAAAGGGCTGGGGATGTGGCACAGTAGTAGGTCTGGGTTCAGCCCCCAATACTGTATTAAAAAAAAAAAAAAAAAAAAAAAAGCTGTTATTAGTGCTGAACAGCAAGAGGGGCCTCCTGATCCCTGTGGGTGCAGTTCCCAACATGGACAGTTTGAAGCACCTCTCCTGACCTTCTAGAGGAAAACACTCCAATACCACTTGGTTGCTGCCAAGGCCGGGCCACCTTCTCCTGGCCCAGGAAACCAGTGAGTATTAAAAATAGTTCAATCTTTTTGGAGAACTTTCTTTTTTAATCTCATGACTTAAGTTTCATTACTTCACCTGAAATCCTTTCCCTCCATGGTTCATGGAGTAAACAGGTACATCTGATTTTGTCGAGGAGGGGAAATAGAATCCCTGAAGGCCAGTTCGTGTTTCTGCTGGTGGTGAGCCGCCTCTGCTCCTGGTTATCTGGTCCCTGCTAACAGCAGTTCAGTTTGTCTCCTGCCCCTTATGTCTATTTCTATCTCAGCTTCTTGCTTTTTCTAGTCATGCCGTTGAACTTGAATGGGAGAAAGCTCTTCGTGCTGACTGGGCCTGCAGAAAAATGCTACAGGTTCACCAGCCGAAAGGGTCATTATAAATGGACATGTTTTAGACAAGACAACTCTTGTCTAAAGAGAGAGGACAACAAAAAAGAGCTCTTTGTTTTTTTTGTTTTGGAGGGGGAACACTGTTTCACAAGATGAGTGGATCCTCGTGCTGACCTTTTTAGAAGTAAGAACATAGGGAAATGTTTAGACCAGAGAGCTTGAGGCCAGGAGCCCTGCCTGGCTGCAAGTGTGGACTTGTGCGGAGGCTGCAGGGAGGGAGGTCTGCGCTTCCATGCCAGGACCATGCCACTTTTCCCTGGAAACGTCTTGCCATCGTTCCAATACCAGCCAGAGAACAGCTGCCAGCCTCTGGGCACTTGCCTCTTCCTGCAGAAGGGGGGCAGGGGACAGGACTGTTCCACCCCGTTGCCCCTGCAGGCGCGCTCAGCCGGCGGTGGCCTCTGTCACTGGCAGGGCTTCGTCGGGCAGTGGCCATCCTGCCCATGACACCGGACTGATGTGGCCCCTGCCTGTTTGAGTGAGGAGGGGAGGGGGGTCTCTACCCAGCTCCCCTGGTGCTGCACACTGCCTTGGCCCATGGTGGTGTCTGGCGAGGCTGGGTCTGAGCGGGCAGGGTGGAGGGTGTGCCGGGTGCTTCTGCCCTTTCACAAGCCTCCATTGGTCTTATCTCACCTGGGTGTGGGATCCGCCAGTCCTTGGGGCCCGAATGGCTGATGGCACAGGAGTCCCGCCTTGCAGAGCCTCAGAGGAGCCTCCTTCTCTCCTTTTCCACTTGCTCATTTGTTGCCGCCTACAGCAACGATACCGTGGGAAAGAAATCGGAGGCAGACTGGGAATGACTGGTTCCTTTATTCTTGCTTCTTCTTCTCTGCTCTCTCTTCTGTATTCTCCATCCCCCTGTGATTCCCCCACAGTCTCTTTAAATACTCTTTACCTTAACAAGTATACACGTGTCACAAGCTCAACTTACAGGTGCATCACACAGTGTTCACGGGCACAGTTAATTACATTAAGGTCGGGTGTAAACAATTAAACGCCTCCTCTTTGGTTCTCAGCCAGCCACCATCTTAGCTACTTCCTCATATAAGGCTCTTACATTTCCCCCCTTTTGTTTTAAAAGAGGGATAGCTTAAATGGATGGGTGACGACCCTCACCACATCAGGATCGATTGTGCCTGTCTTAGGCGTCTACATGTGCAATCAACATTCTTACCCGTCATCGGATAATCAAGGCTGTGCCCTTGACTCCTGTCTTAGGTTGATATGTCGGCCACATGAGACTTTCCCGTCTTTGACTATCAGCCGTCCAATCGAGCCAACCAATCATGAGGAGATGCTCTGGTTCTAAGGTGGCAAGCTTTGCGCTGACAAGCCAAGTTCCATTAAATAGCGTACTAAGTTCTCTAGACAAATCAGCTACCCTAAGTTCCATTAAGTAACGTACTGAGTTCTCTAGACAAATTAGCTGCCCTATTAGGGTTAAGAAAAGGGATACCCGTAAGGGTATTGTCCTGTGTAATGTCCTAAACATCCCATAGTAGAAAGATCTGCCAAAATGTCCACTTGCTCTTGGAGAAGATCAACACGTTGATTGACAATTTCAAAATGTGGTGTTGATCTAGGAGGCCCCATGCATGCAGAGCAGAGGCCATACTGCTAGTGAAGTTGTTTAATGCTTGAGCAGTAGGGATGCTTGTAGCGATTGCGACCCCTGCAGCTGTAGCAGCAGCAGCCGTCTCTTTTATGTCTAGACAATGCCACCGGCAAATCTTCAGGGCCCGCTAAGACTGGCATAGGGATGTACCTAGAAACTCAAGCAACAATCATTAGAGGAAAGGTAGTGCCATTCCAGCACTGAGTCAAGAAGCGAGTTGTCAGGTGTTTTAGTTCTGAAGTTGATCTCTGCTCACATACATTGCTGCTTGAGCTCCCACGAACATTAGCTGGCAAAATATCACATTCAGAACAGATTAAAGAAAGACTGAGAGCATTTAGCTGGCAAAATATTACATTTAAGATAGATTAAAGAAAGGCTAAGAGCATTTTAGAAAAATATTTTGTTAGCAACCTTTTATGAATATACCTGTTGAAACAATTTAAATTAATCAGCTGTTTAACAAATAAAGTTAATTACAAATAAACAATCCCATGTCAAATACAAAAATATCAGGTTGAACAGTATTAGTCATATTCCTTGCTGAAGAGAAGTCCTACAGATACTTATAAATTAAGTTTGAAGTTACCTTCATTTTTTATTTGTTTACCCAATTTAATATTTTTTACTTAAATAAATTAAAGGTATTTGGATCCATTCTCTTTTTTTTTTTTTTAATTTTCATGAGCACTCGGTTTTTGTTATTTGTGACGTCACATTTACATGAAATCTAGACAGACGCACAGACATAAAGACATATATAAAAAAGAAAAACACAATTGTGTGCACACTAAAAGAGATCCTCTTGTCCCGGCCGGGAGGAATGAGACTTAAGTTGTGAGTTTATTGAAGGAAAAAGCGCGCAGCTTAAAAGTTTCTTAGCCGAAAAGGCAAAGATGAGGTTCCCTTGTCGGAAAAGAGACAAACTCGCACAGGTGTGCGGATTGATAACTCTTTTAAGGGAATCATTCCACAACAACTTCATCTTGGCCCTTTTGATTTGGTACCTGTTTTATCAATCTTGATGGTATCCACACCGGTGAGGACTTGTGCTGTGGAAAGACACAAACAGATCCTCTCCCCCAAATTAATACTGGGTCTGGGCCCTTCCATGTGCCTGAAAGAACATCCTTTCAGTAAACCAAAGGTTTATGTTGTTGATGTGGATTCCAGTGTCTGTCTCCAGCCGAACATCCTTTGGAATCCAAAGTTAAAAATTTTAAAGTAAAAAGGGCAATGGCTAATCTATCTTTAGGAGTTGTCCAATTTCCTTCTTTTTGTTTCAAAAGCATAAGTTTGAGTGTGCGATTAGCTCGTTCAATTATACCTTTGCCTTGAGGATTATATGGGATACCAGTCTTATGAAGTATATTGAATTTGGAGCAAAACTGTTTGAAAGATGAGGACGTATATGCAGGGCCATTGTCTGTTTTAAGCGTTTTGGGAATGCCCAATGCAGCAAAAGCTTGTAAACAATGAGATGTAACATCTTTAACTTTTCCTCCAGCATGTAAGGAAGCAAAAATCATGCCTGAGCATGTATCTATGATCACATGAATAAATCACAATTTTCCAAAACTTGGCTCATGAGTGACATCCATCTGCCATAAATGATTGGGCATTAATCCTCTTGGGCCAACCCCATAATGAGGATTGGGCAAATGTGTCACACAAGATTAGCAAGACTTCACAATTGTTCGAGCTTGAGCTTTAGTTATTTTGAAACTTTGTTGTAAAGTATTACTATTAACATGAAATTGAGAATGGAACGAGGTAGCTTGTTGGACTGCTGAAAATATAAAGATTGTTGTTTGAGTAAGGGCATCAGCCTTTTGATTACCTTCATGGAGAGGACCAGGCAAATTAGTATGAGCTCTGATATGTCCAATAAACAAAGGTTCTTTACGTTCCCATAGAAGGTTTTGAATTTGAAAAAAACAATTTAAAGGCTGGAGTATGAGGTGCTATTGGACCTGCTAGCTCTAATTTAGGGATGGCATGTACAACATAGTGGCTGTCTGAGAAAATATTTATGGGCTGTTCTCTAAAACTTTCAAGAGCTATAATAACAGCTTCTAGCTCTACCAATTGAGCTGATTTATGGGCAGTAATATGAATCATATTTTCTTTTTGAGTGACTACTGTAGAAGTACCATTAGAGGACCCATCTGTAAATACATTTAATGCCTTAGGAATAGGTTGATTTTTTTATTACCTGTGGAAATATAATGGGATGACTGATACAAAAAGATAGTATAGGAGACTTAGGAAGATGGTTATCAAAATTTGCAGAAGTAGAGCATCTAGCTATAGCCCAATCATTATCATTGAAGCATAAATATTCAACCTGTGACGATGAATAGGGAGTAATAATAGTAGCGGGGTGAATGCCAAATATTTTAATAGAAGTCTTAAGTCCTTGAAGAATAAGTTTAGCCACCATGGAGGTGTAAGACTCAATTGTACTTTTAGGAGAGATGGGCAAATGTATCCATAATAAAGGCCCCTGTTGCCAAAATACTCCTGTGGGTGTATATTGTGAAGAAATAATAATATCAGCGGTCAAGCAAAATCAATTCTATCACAATGGGATCCTTTGATGGCCTTTTCTACCAACTTTAAAAACTTCCCTAGCATCTGGAGTCAATGTTTGTGGTGAAGATGGATCTGGGTTCCCGCAAAGGATATCAAATAAGGGTTTTAATTGGCCAGTAGTGAGGCCTAGTGTAGGGTGAAGCCAATTAATGTCTCCCAGCAATTTTTGAAAATCATTAAGAGTAGCTAGATGTTCCTTATTTATTAAGATTTTTTGAGAGGCCTAATAAAAGTATCCATAATTTGGAATCCTAGATATAATATTGGAGATCTAGTTTGAACCTTTTCTTCAACAATGCTTAGTCCATATCGTTTCAAGTTTTCTGATATATCGCTAAATATGGTGAATAAGACTTCTTGATTAGGATGAGCAAGCAAAACATCATCCATATAATGGAGGCACATAAGCTCTGGGTATTTGTTCTTGATAGGCTGATTAACTTTATCTACATAGATTTGACACATAGTGGGGCTATTAGCCATACCCTGAGGTAAAACTTTCCACTGAAACCTTTGATCAGGTCCATCATTATTAATAGAGGGAACTGAAAAAGCAAACCTGGGGGTATCCAGAGGATGTAAAGGAATAGAAAAAAACAATCCTTTATATCAAGAGATATAAGATGGAAATTTTTAGGAATAGCTATAGGATTAGGAAGTCCAGGTTGGGTAGGGCCCATAATTTGCATGGTTTTATTGATTTTTCTAAGATCATGTAACAATCGTCATTTTCCTGATTTTTTCCTAATCACAAATATGGGGGAATTCCAGGGAGGGAGAGGTAGAAGGTTCTATATGTCCTGCTTCTAATTGTTCTTGGACTAGTAAGTGGGCCGCTTTCTCTCTAGATAGGGGCCACTGAGGGACCCAAACTGGCTTATCAGAAAGCCATGGTATTTTCAAAATTGTTTTCTCAGTGGCCCCTAAAAAAAATATCCTATACCTTTTCGATGACGATTTTCCTTTAAGCTCAATAGGGTTAGGATCACCCTGTAGATTTTTTCCTAGTCCTTTACCTGGAACATATCCCTGTTTTTCCATATAACTCCAGCTTTTATTTGTAACACTTACGGGCTTGGTTGCGAGGTGTACTCCCATTTGTTTCAATATATCTCTTCCCCATAAGGTAACTGGCAAGCTGGACAAAACATAAGGCTGAAATGTTCCTTGATGCCCTTCATCATCCTCCCACTTTAAAAATGTTGCACTTTGTTCTGGGCTATTAGAATATCCCAAGCCTCTCAAACTAGTTGAAGCCTTCTGTAAAGGCCAGTGTTTGGGCCATTGTTGTATGTTAATAATGGAAGAGTCAGCCCCAGTGTCAATCAACCCCTCCATCTCTATTCCCTGAATTTTTATTTTGCACATAGGCCTCTGTGAACAATCCTGAACCCAGCAAGCCATAGATCCCAAGCCAGTGAAACCAAATCCCCTATTCTTCCTATTTTGAGGCATACTCTTAAATGAGTCATGTAGACTGGGAAGAAGAAGCAGCTGAGCAATTCTATCACCTTGGTTAACAGAGCTATTGCCTCGAGGTGAACTGAGCATAATCTTGATTTCTCCTTGATAGTCAGAATCTATCACACCTGGAGTAACTTGAAGTCTGGATAAGCTTTTAGAGCTTCACCCGAGGATAAATCCTACAGTCCCTAAGGGAAGAGGTCCCCTGACCCCCATGGGAATCAGTTGAACCTCCATCTCAGGTGTTAGCACTATTCAGGTGGTGGAACAGAGGTCTAGCCCTGCACTTCCTCTTGTCCCTCTGACAAGGGAGTCAATGGGTAAGAGGGATTGTGTCGAGGAATCTTCTGGATGGATGTTTGAGGATACTCCCTTTCCAATGCCTCATATATTTGTGGGCCCCGAGGCATTGGGCCCTGTGCCCTGTTTTTTGAATTGCCAGACAAAATGTTACCATAAATAGAAGTCTGGAATCTGTACTCACTAGCCCAATGGTTTCCTTTTTTACACCTGGGGCAGCGGCCTGGGGCACGAAACGAGCTTGGTTTTATTTCTATTGTCTCTTGCCTTCTTTGGGGATATTGTTTTCTAAAATAACCTGGTTGACTATAATAACTTTTAGGTCGAGCCCTTCTTGTAAAATTAAGAGGAGAAGCACCTCTCATGGCTGCTGTGATTACACTACCTGTAACAAATGCATCATTTATGTCCCTGCAAAGCTTTATATAGACAGAAAGGTCCCTTTTAGATTTCCAAGGTCTGATAGCGTCTTGACAATACTTGTTGGCATTTTCATATGGCATGGCTTGATCAACATTTCCAAAAACTCTGCTTGCTGTTTGCAAAAGTTGATCAACGAATTTGGCATATGGCTCATTGGATCCCTGAATTACTTTAGACAAGCCACCCTGTAAATCACCAGATCCTTGTAAAGTTTTCCATGCCCTAACAGCTGTGGCATATATTTGAGCGTAAACTCCAGGATCGTACTGAATCTGAACCTGTAAATCAGCATATTGCCCTTCTCCAGTTAACAAGTCTACGTTACGATCTGGAAATCCTGGAGCCGCATTTCTTCGAGCTGTTTCAACACAGAAATCTTGAAATTGCGACCTCCAAACTAAATATTGTCCCCCGCTCAATACTGCCTTACATAAGCCTTTCCAATCTGTAGGAGTTAAATTCAAAGTATTAAGAGATTCTATCATGCTTATGGTAAAAGGAGCTTGGGGCCCATATGGCACTTTTGCTTCTTTAAAATTTTTTATAATTTTGAAATCTAGATATTGATGGTGTCTTTGTTCATTTTGATCTTCAAACACTGGCAGATCCCATAGTTCCTGTGAATTTTGACACTCAGGGGCACGCGAGCGCCTAGAAAGAACCCTAGAATTTTGACACTCAAAGGCACGCAAGCGCCTAGAAAGACCCCTAACAGTCTCTTCAATTGATTCATCCCATGGGGGAGCAGAGGGCACAAGTGTTTCCTCCACTCGACGGTCCTCTATCTTGGTCCTTTTTAATTTCCTTTTGTTTGTTTTATCGGAGACTGTGCTCCCAAGATCACTTTCACTTAATTCCTCCTCACTAATACTACTCTCACTGGTCCTAACTGACTCAGTAACACTTTTTTGTATCTCAGGCTCAGTTGAGAGCAGGTATCCTTTAAATATCTCTAATAAATCCTCAATAGCCTTGAAAATTCGGATCTTTGTCATTTTTGATCCCATTTTCCCTCGCTCTTAGCCGAGGTTCCTCAGTTTACCTGCTGTGCTGACTCCCCGTACGGGCCACCACTTGTTTCCGCCTACAGCAATGACACCGTGGGAAAGAAATCGGAGGCAGACTGGGAATGACTGGTTCCTTTATTCTTGCTTCTTCTTCTCTGCTCTCTCTTTCTGTATTCTCCACCCCCCTGTGATTCCCCCACAGTCTCTTTAAATACTCTTTACCTTAACAAGTATACACGTGTCACAAGCTCAACTTACAGGTGCGTCACAGTGTTCACGGGCACAGAAAGATTCTTAGTTAATTACATTAAGGTCGGGTGTAAACAATTAAACACCTACTCTTTGGCTCTCAGCCAGCTGCCATCTTAGCTACTTCCTCATATAAGGCTCTTACACTCATTCCCTCTCTGGCTCCCTGGCCAGTAGCATCGTGAAAGAGTTTCCATGAATCACAAGGCCTGAGGAAACCACACTTGAGGGGCAGCGGCTGCCTGCGCGGAGCAGCGCCTGGACTCCACAGCTGTGCAGATCTGAGCTGGGGCCTGCTTGGCTCTGTGCACCTGAGGACTCCACCTGGCTCCAGCCTCCTTACCTGCCACCCACCAGGCCAGCCCCGCCCCGGGAGAGAGCAGGAAGCCCCCCCAGGTGCCAGTGCCCGGATCCCACCTGGGCCTCTTCAGTGGGAGCAACAAGTGCTACCTCCTCCTTGAAGGCAACGAGGCTCCCTTCTCTCCAGAACTTTCCCTGTTAAAACAAACTCACCCTCTGAGATATAAACCCTGCTTCCTGGGAGTAAGCATTCTCTACGCACTGTGATTTTTCTCTAGTAGGAAACACGTACTGGGGTTTACTCTATTCTAAGCATTTGACACTTTTTTCAAGCACAGGGACCATGATTCCCATTCAAAGGTACAACTGAAGTGCGGATGGGCTCAGTGACTTGCCCTGGAGGTTGTGGTCAGTGGCAGAGCTGGAATTCCAACCTCAGGGTGTGCAACGACAATGCCAGGTGTCTGACGATGATTGAATGCTGCTATCCATGTGCAGGACGTCGTAGGGCAGAGGGGCAGTGACACAGGAGAGAAAGAAGTGCTGAGCCTGTCCTATGTGCCTTGGGAGTCAGGGCTCTGGGTTGGCACCAGACTGCCCCTCTTCTCATTCCCCCCTCCTGCAGCTCTAGGAACTGAGAGTCACACCTGCAGCCTCCCTTCCCATCCGTGGGCTCAGTCCTTACCTTCAACTGTGTCCTACGGATGCTTCCTGGAAGCATCTGGGGGCAGAGACGTTCTAAAGGCTCCTGATCTGTATGGCCAGATTGCTGTCTAATTCAGGCACCTGCTAGGGGGCTCCAGGCCACGAGAATCACTATCCAAATGCCCACCTCAAAAGCCAGCTAATGATTCCAATCACGGAGAAGTCCCAGTGTTCACTCACGGCACAGTAGGAGAGCTGTGGTTCACATCAGTTTATTACATATCGCGTAAGGAACTACAAGAGAAGAGTTTGAAGCTCCCATCAGAAAGAAATGATGATGTTTATGGAGATGGAAATGATAATTACCCCTATTTGATCATTATATGCATTTATCAAATTATTGCACTGTTCCTCATAAATGGACAATTAAACTCCATTAAAAATTTCTAAAACCAGCCACAATGAGAGCAGTGAAAGCCCCGAGCAGTGCAGTGACAGACCCCAGGACCTCCACCCCAGGCAGAGGCAGACACAGGGTCTGTGCCCCCATCTCAAAATGCAGGCCTGGGCCAGCAGCATGGGTCCCACCTGAGCACTAGTCAGCAGTGCCCACTCCTGGGCCCTCTCCAGTACTGCAGAAACACCAGGGCTGGGCCCAGACATCTGGGGACAGCCTCCAGAGGATCCTGGTGCCGCCCCGCTTGGGAGCTGCTGGTCTAGGGAAAGCTACAAGAACTGAGAGGGGAAAGATCCTGTACTTGTTATGGTCAAATCTGTGAGGACTGCGAGCAAATCCAAGGGGGATGTCACTTCCAATCTCTCTTCTCCTTAAAGGTTGCCTCCTCTGAAATCAATAGGTGATTTGGAACATGGGAAATGTCGCTCTTTCGTGTTAAGGGTCTAGCTCTTGCAAATACTTGTCACGTCATTATCCCTTCTGTTTCCTGAAGAGAGGAAACAAGCTTAGGACAGTTTGGAAACATCCAAGGGTCTGAACCGTGCACCCAGCCTGGGCAGAGCTCGGGCACCTCACAGCCACGCTGCCCGAGAGGACTCGAGTCCCCTGCACCAGGTGGAAGCTTTGCAAACGGTTGGATTTGGTGTTATTCTAGAATCTTCCAAAGCTCCGTGTGCCTCCAGAAATGACTTTCCCCTGCATCTTCTGACCTTGCACCTGACAAACCAAAGCCAGTCTTGGCCACGTGTGGCTCTTTCCCGGGTGACAGTCTCTAGCAAACCAGTGAAGTGGCCTTTTGTTTTTTCTCCATCTGTTTGAACTCAATTCAGGAATTTTCTCTAGACCGTTCAGACTCTAGGCATACCCTGAAGTGTCTCACTTGTATGTCGCCTTGCCCATGATGCTTAGTGTGACGAACTCCCCAAACTCTGTCTTGAGTGACAGGTGGGGGGGCCTGAGGCGCTTGGACAGGCTGGGAAGTGTGAAGGGCCAGGGACCCTCATGGGGGTTCTGGTGCTTGTCCCTTTTGCTGTTTCACTTGGGGATGACTCTACAGTTCGGGTCCAGCCACGGCTCAGCTTCCGGGGAGCCGTGGAGGGGTGTACCAGGGTCCAGGGTCCACGGCTGAGGCGAGGCTGCCGCAGCTCGGAAGGGGCCCCCCAAAGAGTGTCAAGAGGTGCCGGCAACAGCAACGAGACAGAAGAGACTCCAAATATTTCCTTTTGGGCATTGGGAAGGGAAGCCAATGAAATGTGAAGAGATGTCTGAAAGCCCAGAGGAAACCAGCAGGCCCTTCCAGAAGTTCTATTTGTGGTAAGAAACCTTGGCACGGGGCAGCCAGCTCTCCTGCAAAAATAGACCCATGTGCGGAGAAACAGCTCAATCCTGGAAGCAAATGTCCCTCTGTGGGGGAAGAGAGCTTCGGTCGAGCCTCCAGAAGGTTCTGTTCCTCTCCTCTGCTTCTCTCTGGACCTAGCACCAAAAACAAGGAGAAAAACATAAACATTTTTTAAAAAACATTTATCTATTTGCTTTAGTTGTACACAATGCAATGCATTTGTGTTTACGTGGTGCTGAGGATCGAACCCAGGCCGCGCCCGTGCTAGGCGAGCGCTCTGCCGCTGGGCCACAGCCCCAGCCCAAAACATAAACATTTTAGGAAAGAAAGAACTGAGGAGCACCCCCGTGACTTCACCGTCAGAATGGAGGCAGCGAGGCCATGGGGCAAGAGCAAGATTTTCACATCCGGGCCATAGGCAATCTTAGCTATCTCCCCAAACAGGGCTCCTGCACCGGGCCTGGACACCAGTGGCCCACTGTCCATCCCTGCGCCTGCCAGGAGGTGACACACAGTGTTGAGGACCAGCTCCCCTTCCCTGTGTTCACCTCCTTTGCCTCCATGTGGGTGAGGTGACTACGAAAATAGGGCACAATGTGCAGAAGAAGGGAGAGGCTGGGTGGACAAGAAGCGGCCTCGACTCAGTCATCTCAGGACCCCAAATTAAGGAGGTCTGTAGACAGGCTGCTGGGGGACGAGACGCTGCTGTGCAAGGAGGTGACGGGGTGGAGTCCTGAGGCCATCCTCATTCTGGAACGGGATGCTGTTGCCTCTGGATGTCGACGACGTGGCTCTTCTCTCGGGCACAGGCTTGTCCCCCCTCGGAGCAGGGCCTGATCCTCTGCGGTAGTGAGAACAGCAGTCAGCGACTGTAGGCATCGGCCAGCTTCAGAGCATCCTGCTAGCACCAAGCCTGGAGTTCCCTGGCTGGTCAGTGGGTCACCCCACTACGACTTCCTGGCCTGGCCTCCTGGCCGCCTGAAGGTCATTGTGGGCAGACACAATGCAGCCTCGCTGCCAGCGTGGCTGAGTTCTTTGAGGAAAGGGCACTTGACTTTGTGTCCCAAGCAGTTGGGAATAAAAAATCACAAGAAAGAAAAAGAGAAAAGATGGTTAATAGGGAAGCAGTTAGATGGAAGGAAAAACTTCTGATGCTTTATAGTACCGTTGAGGAACTATGGTTAACAATTGATTATGTATTTCAAAACAGCTAGTAGGGAGAATTTTGAAAGTTCCCAACACAAAGAAATGATAAAAGTTTGAGGCGATGGATACACCAGTTATCTGATCTGATAATTACGCATTGCACATATGTATTGCAATGTCACCCTGGACCCCATGAATATATGCAATTACCTGTCCATTAAAAATAGAATATATAAGCCGGGCGCGGTGGCGCACGCCTGTAATCCCAGCACTTTGGGAGGCTGAGGCAGGAGGATCGCGAGTTCAAAGCCAGCCTCAGCCATGGTGAGGCACTTAGCAACTCAGTGAGACCCTGTCTCTAATAAAAACCAAAAAAAGGGCTGGGGATGTGGCCCAGTGGTTGAGTGCCTCTGAGTTCAATCCCTGGTACCAAAAAAAAAAAAAAAAAAATAGAATATATCAGTCGCCAGGTGCGGTGGCGCACGCCTGTAATCCCAGCACTTGGGAGGCTGAGGCAGGAGGATCGCGAGTTCAAAGCCAGCCTCAGCAATGGCGAGGCACTTAGCAACTCAGTGAGACCCTGTCTCTAATAAAATACAAAAAAAGTGGGCTGGGATTGTGGCTCAGCGGTAGAGCGCTCGCCTAGCACGTGCGCAGCCCTGGTTCGATCCTCAGCACCACGTACAAATAAACCCATTTAAACCCATTGTGTACAACTAAAGCAAATAAATAAATATATTTTTTAAAAGTACAAAAAATGGGCTGGGGATGTGGCCCAGTGGTCGAGTGCCCCTGAGTTCAATCCCCGGTACCAAAAAAAAATAAAAAATAAAAAATAGAATATATCTTCAAAACCATAAGGAGCTTGAGCCAGGTGCAGGCCTGTAATCCCCGAAGCTTGGGAGGCTGAGGCAGGAGGATCACAAATTCAAGGTCAGCTTCAGCAACTTAGTGAGACCCTGTCTCAAAATTAAAATATTTAAATGACTGGGAATGTATTTCAGTGGTAAAGTGCCCCTGTGTTCAATTCCCAGTACCAAAAATAAATAAATAAATAGAAATTTCAAGGGGCTAGGGGTGTGGCTCAGTGGTAGAGTGCTTGCCTGGCATGCATGAGGCCCTGGGTTCTATCCCCAGTATCCGCTCCCCCCCATACACAAAATTATAAGGAACTTATACCCCATGTCTCTCATCTAGAGCTGGGAGATGCCAAGCAGGCTGTGACCACATGCCCCTTCCAGCCACCAAAGATGAATGGGGTCTGCACTTCCCCCTCTCCTTTCCTCTTGGCAGCCAAGAACTGTCCACATCCAGCTGTGATTTTACACTCAGCTGCCACTCAGCTGGCCAGGGTTGAAAGGCCAAATGTCATCTGGAATTAGCAGCCTGGCTTACCAGCCGCTCTTCTGTCTTCAGAACGTGGCAGGGCAGCTGTCAGAGGACACAGGCAGTAGCCATGCTTTGGGATCCATCTGGAACCTGGATTCTGTGGGTACTTGGTTTTGCAAACATACACCAAAAAGCCTTTATCCGCCTGCACGCGATGTGGGACTGCAGTGGAAGTGGACGCTTTTTTTCGGAAGCTGATGTGAAAATGGTTGCTTTGTTCCTCTTTCTTTAAGCTGAACTTTTCCAGTGCTGTGATTCTGCTAAGGCCTGCTTTTCACGCCTTCCTACTTCCCTAGCCACAGGAGGTGGGCACATGTCCCAGGTCCAGCCAATCACAGTTCCCCTTGCCCCTAGATGGACAAGCGACCTCCCTGGACAGGTGGAAGCTGCAGGGACGAGCCCTTGCCTGTTGCAGGACTGCACTGGAGCTCAGACGGGCTCTGGAGTTTCTAGTCCACACTGAGAACCCATTGTAAATGGGTAGGAAGCCGACCACCTGGTTTGAGCAAGCACATGGACAGCAGCCCTATTTGGATCCATGTGTGCCCGATGCTAGGTCCACCCAGCCTTTCCGGTGACATAAATCAATGCATCTTCCCCCTTTTACCTGTCTTAGTTTGAGTCATGTTTCTGACACTCGCTATCAAGCTGGGTGGGTTTGTGAACCAGGCTGACCTCTGGCGAAGGTCAACGTGAGGGAGCAGAAGCAGAGGTGTGTCCCTGCACAGGAACAGGCTGCACAGAGGAGGTTGAGCTGATGGGCCTCACTCCCCCGTGACAGAGGGTTGGGTCGTCTGGTATGTCCTGGGTTAGAACTGGAGTTCCCTGGGAGGGGATGCCCTGTCTCAGCCGGAGCCTTCTGTCCTGTTCCAGTGGGGATCTGGTTAGGATCTTCTGCAGGAGGTGGCCTCCTGCGGAGGAGCTTTCTGGCCTGTCTGTCCCTCCCCTAAGAGGGCAGCCTGTCTCCAGCCCGTGACAGCACTGCCTGCCTTCCAGCTCAGCCCAGCTCTCTCCCAGACCATCTGTTTCTCAGACTTCTGCTCTTTTACTGAAGCCTCTCGTTTGTTCCGAAATTGGGAATGTTTCCCACACCGACCATTTCCCAGTCCACCATGTGCCTTGCCGAGTGTCCCCCAGGAGAGGAAGGAAGCTTGAGGAGGAAAACCAGCCATCTTTGCTTCTGGCTCCCCTAACAGGACCGCTAGGCGTTGGCGCGTCTGCCTCTATCACAGAGCTCGGGTCTCCTGTTCAGCTTCACGTGCTGAAAACTGTTTGACAGATGGCGCGGGCGTTCCAGGAGACCCCTCTGGGCCCCCCACCCAAGACCTCTCTCCATAAGTGCTGGAAGAAAGATGGTTTGTAAAGAAACAAACCAGAAACAAGCCCAGCCTCCATCTCTTGCTTATTCTTGACCTTGGGTAAGTGCTCTGTAACTAGGAACCTCAGTTAATAATGCCAGTGTGTACAATGGGGTCAAGTTTATGGGCCATAGGGCACTTCTGAAATGAACAAATGCCATCCATATTCCCTTCTGGTCTTTGGAGGCCCCTCTTCTTATCTCTTGGGCTTAACACTGAGAAAAGTCCCTGTAGTCACGTCTTAGGACCCTGTCCCTCATGGAGGAACTGGGAGAAGAGTCCAGAGAGGTTGTCCCTGGGTCCCACAAAAACGTGTGCACCTGACTCAGGTCAGGATCGAGTCCCTATTATTGCCCTTCCCCCCCAGATGCAGGATTTACATCAGCCTGAAAGAATGTGGACTTCCAAATCATTTCACATACAATGAAATCCCTATATTTAAGAAACCAAGAACATACAGAGAGCCGGGTGCAGTGGCGGACGCCTCTAATCCCAGCACTTGGGAGGCTGAGGCAGGAGGATCGCAAGTTCAAAGCCAGCCTCAGCAATGGTGAGGCACTTAGCAACTCAGTGAGACCCTGTCTCTAATAAAATACAAAAAAAGGGCTGGGGATGTGGCCCAGTGGTTGAGTGCCCCTGAGTTCAATCCCTGGCACCAAAAAAAAAAAAAAAAAAAAAAAAAAAGAAAGAAAGAAAGAAAGAAAAGAACTTACAGAGAAAGTAAATGTTCTAGGGAGTTTAAAAGCATTGATAAATCTCAAGATTATTTTCCCCTTTAATCTCTTTTAATAATGTTAGAAGGGGCTGAGTGGTAAAGTGTGAGCTTAGCATGCGCCAGGGCCAGGGTTCAATCCCCAGCACCAAAACCATAAAAATAAACCACACACACACACACACACACACACACACACACACACACACATGTGCTAATGTTCCTACTCCCTATTTATATCGGTGAACTAGTGGGAACTTAATAAAATATTCAGAGAAGGCTCCACTGCATTATTAAAAGTCTTTGCCAGTCTTTTGAATTTTGTAAAAGCAGCAATTTCCTTAAAATCAGAGATTAGGGTGGAAATGGGTATATATGCCGGGTTTATCTCTTATTGAATGCTGTGTTAACATATTTTTGCAGGCTTTAAAAATTGACATTAATAAGTGCTTAGCATGAAGTTGCAGAGGCTCGTGAGAGTCCTGCTTAGAGTCCTGCTTATAAAACGCAGGGAGCCCTAGCCACGTGGAAGCTGCATGAGCCCCTGGTGGCTACCGTCCCTGGAGCAGTGAACTTAAAAAGAGTCCTCTGTGAAGAAAGGCACATCAAAACCACTCTGAGATCTCATCTCACTCCAGTCAGAATGGCAGCTATCAAGAACACAAACAACAATAAATGCTGGCGAGGATGTGGGGGAAAAGGCACGCTCATACACTGCTGGGGGGACTGCAAAATGGTGCAGCCAATATGGAAAGCAGTATGGAGATTCCTTGGAAAACTGGGAATGGAACCACCTTATGACCCAGCTATCCCACTCCTCCGTCTATACCCAAAGGAATTAAAAACAGCAGACTACAGGGACACAGCCACATCAATGTTTATAGCAGCTCAATTCACAATACTAAACTGTGGAACCAAACTAGATGCCCTTCAGTAGATGAATGGATAAAGAAAATGTGGTGTATATATATACACAATGGAATATTACTCAGCAATAAAAGAGAATAAAATAATGGCATTTGCAGGTGAATGGATGAAGTTGGAGAATATAATGCTAAGTGAAGTTAGCCAATCCCAAAAAAAACAAATGCTGAGTGTTTTCTCGATATAAGGTGGCTGACTCACAGTGGAGTTGGGATGGGGAGCATAGGAGGATTAGAGGAACACTAGAAAGGCCAGTGGGGAGGGAGGGGAAAGGGAGGGGGCAAAAGGGTGAAAAAAAAAAGACAGTAGAATGAGATGGATATCTTACCCTAAGTGCATGTATGAAGTCACAAATGGTGTGAATATACTTTGTATACAACCAGAGATTGTAAAAATGTGCTCTATAAGTGTAATATGAATTGTAACTGTCATATATAACAAATTAGAATAAAAGAAGAAAAAATTAATTAATTAAAAAAAAAAAAGTCCTCTGTGAACTGGAGGGATATTCAGAGACGGAGCACTGAGTTTAGAAGCTGGTTAGCAAGAAAACCATGCGTGGGGTTTGCACACCTCTCCCAGGACAACAGACTGAGCAGAAAGCGCTGTGTGTGTGATTGTGCGCGTTGTCTGTGAATGTGTCCGTGTACGTGCGTGTGCACGGTGAGGCCTTGGGTGGACGAAGAGGGAAAGGAGGCAGCGGATACTTCTGTTCTGATGAAGAGCCGCCGGGAGCCGGGGCTGTGTCCAGCTTGTTCTCACAATGGGTGTTTAACAACATCGAACTTAGTGACAGTTACAGGACCTGGTCCTCTGGTGGTTATTTCCTTAACACTGAGTTCTGCCACTGTGTCCCCTGTTAGGAATCTGAGATGCTGGCAGGACATAATGGGTGGGCTGTTTGCCCACAACTGGCTTCTTGCAGGTAGTGTCTGCCACAGGAATTATCACCACTGCGTCTTTGTGACCCTGGCATGGCGGTCACCCGGTGGCAAACGTCCCCCCGCACTCACCGTCTCAGACCTCACAGGCTGGCCCTGCAACCCCAGAGCTGAAGCTACGTGTGCAAAGGTGACCAGGTCCATGTGTGCCGGCGCGGGGACCCTGTGGGGACCCTGCGGGGATCCTGCGGGGACCCCGTGTGCTCCAGCAGTCGGTCCCCTCCCTCAGCCCCGTCCAGCCATGAGTTCTCTGATGATCACAGAATGTAAAGTCAGTCTCCACCGGGAGGTGACCAGGGCTTGGGGGGGACACACCTGTCTCACCTGGATGGGGGAACCAGGCACAAGAGGACATGGTGGGCTGAGCCTCACTTGTGGGGTGGGTCACAGGAAGCTGTGGAGCTGTAGAGAGACCCTGGACCTCCGAGGAGATTCCCTAAGAGAAGGCCACAGCTTCGGGACTGCAGGAGCAAATGAGTGGCCACTGATGTGGCCGTGGGATAGTGTGCGGGAAGTGACTCAGGACAGGAGCAGACTGGATATCAAGTCAATGGCCCAGAGACAGGGAGAGGTCAGCAGTGTGGCTGACCCAGGCGGACATCTCACCTGAAGCTCACGAAGCGCTGCGTGGCGTGGTGACTGCATTAGCAAGAGTCCCTGCGCCAGGTGCCATGGTGTGTGTGTGACCAGGGTTAAGAGGTGCCCTAGGACAGCCGAGGACAGGGAGCTGCAGGGGGCTGCAGAGGCCCCTCCGCTCCTGGAGCACGGATCAGGTGGACGAGTCACACCACCCACACAGGGCAGGGGGTGTTAAAGTGCCACCATCCGTCATCTCCCTAAATCAAGCGGACTGTGCCGTGAGCCTCCATCTGTTCCAGACTGGGGGTGCCAGCCCTCGCGCCCCGGAGTTGGGAGACTATCTCAGGCACATTCAGGGTGGGCTGAGTGTGGGAAGGCACCCCACTCTCCAGTCCACACCGGGCCTGCTCTGTGCCCCAGATCCAAGCTCCAAGGGCCCTCAAAGGTGGGCACTCAGGACCAAGCCTGGGACCCTCACCAGCGGCCAGTGCCAAAAGCCCTGTTCTCAGTCCTGAGTGCTCTCACTCTCCCTGGCACCTCAGGGGACACTGCCAAGCCCCAAGCCTCAGGGACTGGTCCCAAGCCTCCTCAGCACATCTGCATCCATCTCTCCATCCCAACCCACACCCCTTCTCTTTGCTGTCTAGCCAGTCAGTCCTGCCAGTCAGTCCTGCCCTCGAGGGAACACTTAGGAACTGAAATGCTCAAAATGGGTTTGCTGGCGCTGGGGTTGTGGCTCAGCGGCAGAGCACTTGCCTCGCACGTGTGAGCCACTGGGTTCAATCCTCAGCACCACATAGATAAACAAAATAAAGATAAAATAAATAAACAAAATAAAGATCTTGTGTCCATCTACAACTTACAATCAAAAAAATATATTTTTTTTAAACAATGGGTTTGCCCCTCGACACTTCCTTATGTCCATTAACCAGGGAGCACGTTTTTCTAGCCCAGTGTCTGCTACAAAGTCAGAATGGTGACCTTGGGGGAAGCGGCCCAAGCACAGCAAACCTCGGTTTCCATGTTGGCTTCCCTGGATCCCTGTGCACTTCCACACCACAAGTCAGCTCTCTTCCTGTTGTCCCCGACTGAAAACCATCTCAAACTTGCTCAAGCAAAAAGGGTCCCTATTGGCTTAGGCCATGTCGGGCCTTAACACTCTCGGCCGAGAGGATGGAAAGCTTTGGCTGCTTGCCACGCCACGCCCTGTTATGGACCTAGGCTAGGCAGGGGGCGTGGCTGTGACGTATCCTGAGAACTGAAACCGCCCTACTGATTGGCTGATTTCCACTATAAAGCATTGTCCACCCTACTTAATAAACGAGTTCCTGCACTGACCGGTGGCCGGGCTCCCTGGTATGTTCCTAGGCCTTCTAAAGGCGGGGGAGGGAATATCAGCGGCCTTTACTTTCCCAATCTAGTGTCATCGTTGTGGTAGGCCCCTCTGGCCTCTTTTGCTGGACAAAAGAGGTCCGTCCCGGGTACAGGGGGCTAAAGACCTCAACCCCTTACAAGGCCATTGACAAGTGCAGGCACAGTGGTGGCTGCAGGAACCCTGGAGCTCGATACTCAAACGTGGCTCCAGGAATCCCCTCCAAGCTGTCGTCTCTAGTTTTCTCTGTGGTGGTTTCCTTCAAGCACAGGCCCCCTCCTCACAGTGGCATGTGACAGCGGGCTGACCTTCAAGCTCTCAGCTTCCCAAGGGTAAGTCCCTCTAGAAGCCCCAGCTGTGTCATGTTGGTGCGGACTCAGTCACCTGTGCCCTGTGTCATGTGGGATGTAGTGTTGGATTGTCCAGGCTTGAGATGTTATAGTCAAAAGTAATCAATATAGATTATTGATAAGTCATAGGTTATAAAAAGCTATATGTCTAGCCGGGCGCGGTGGCGCACGCCTGTAATCCCAGCACTTTGGGAGGCTGAGGCAGGAGGATTGCGAGTTCAAAGCCAGCCTCAGCAATGGCGAGGCACTTAGCAACTCAGTGAGACCCTGTCTCTAATAAAATACAAAAAAGGGCTGGGGATGTGACCCAGTGGTCGAGTGCCCCTGAGTTCAATCCCCGGTACCACAAAAAAAAAAAAAAAAAAAAAAGCTATATGTCATAGATTAATAGATATAAGATAATATAATATTAAATAACAGAGAAAAGTTAATATTAAGATACGTAAGTATGCTTTAGTTTTAAGAATAGAAATTACAGAACAATAGTACAAACATATAGCCTTATATAGTAGGTAGACATAAACCTTAGGGATGTTAGTGATAAGATACAGATAATAAAAGTTATAAGTGTGTGTGGGGGGCCCATAGGTTAATTATAGTCACAGGTTAATGTTAAGATGATATAGGTTGGGGCTGGGGTTGTGGCTCAGTGGTGGAGCACTTGCTTAGCCCGGGTTCGATCCTCAGCACCACATTTAAAAAAAAAAAAAAAAACACATTGTGTACAACTAAAAGCAAATAAATAAATATTTTTTTTTAAAAAGATAATATAGGTTAAGTTACAAGATAGAAGTAATTAAGAAATAGTCATATTAAGGTACAATTGCTATAGGCCAACATAAGTAAGCATAGCTAAAGTGACTCCATTGCTGTTCCTATTAGCAAGGGCCATTTCTGGGAAATCAGCACCTAAGCTGTCTTCCCCAAGAGTTGTGTTTTGTGTACTTTGTACCCTACAAATGTACTGAAACCTAAGCTGTACGCCCACTTTGGGGGGGTGGTCCTTAGTTCTGCTTAGGGGCTCCCAGGTTCCTTAACTGCTATTTCAGCTTCTGTGATTGGCTTGCTTGCATGACGCTATGGAAAGTCCCTGAGCTGTGATTTTCATTCTTAAATTCTCAGGACACAGGTCAGGAAATTGCTGTTCTCCATAGAGACTACAGTCTCTGTGTCTCTGTGGGAAGCGGTCCCTGGCCAGGTCATAAAGCGTTCTAACTGGACTTTGATTCAGACTCTGCTTGTTTCTGAGCGATTCTCCCCACAACAGAGAGACACGGCCATCCCTGGAGCTAGGAGTGATGTCATCTCCACCCAAACCACCAGCACTGAGAGTAGGGGAGGGGCAAATGTTCAAGGGAAAGCCCGCCTTGGAAGAGGAGGAAATGGAGGCTGGGCAGACTTCTGCCCCTTGCCTACAGCTCCTAGCCAGTGGCACCTGATCAGTTCTTCCTGTCCTCCCGTCTGTTGTCAACCAATTTTCACTGACTGTCTTGCATGTATGAGTGTGTGCGTGTCGGGTCCCAGGGATACCGTGGTGGAAGAAAGTCGACACAGTCTTTGTTGCATGGAGTTTACAGTCCAGGAGGGTGGCAGTGGGCTGAATCGTGGTCCTAAAAGAGTTATGTCCAAGCCCCGACCTCAGGCAGCTGTGAATGTGACATTATTTGGGAAAAGAGTCTTTGCAGATGTCATTAAGGATCTTAGCATGAGATCATCCTGGATTTAGGGCAGGCCCTAAATCCAATAACAAAGTGTCCTTACAAGAGAAAGAAGAGGAAGGTCTGAGACACTCAGACACAGAGGGGAAACACAGGACAGGCCGTTTGAGAGGCAGAGAAGGATGTGGTCTATCAGTCGGGGAACTCCAAGGACTGCCAGCCGCCACGGTAAACTAGGAGAGATGGACCGACTTCCCCGCGGAGCCTGCAGGGGTCAACCCTGCCAATACCTTGAGAGACATCCTCCCTATTGTCTTTAGGAACGGAGTTTATGGTGATTTGTTGGGTGCCCTTAGGAAACCAATACAGCAGCAAACAGACTGATCAGTCAAGCAAACGTGAAATTGCACTGTGGCACGGAGGTGCAGGGTGCAAATAATTTTCTGAAACTTGAGGTCAAAGGAGTTAACTAATGGTGTGTGTGTTGGGGGGGGGGGGCACAGGCAAAGGTCCTGGGGTGACCAGCTCCCTCTGTAAAATCAGCAAGTCTTTGGGCCACGAGGGTTTCTCGCAGGAGTCAGCTGGGCCGCAGGAGGCTTTAAAAACCCGTGAAACTGGACAGGTGTCCCTGCTCAAGGCGGGAGCGGCAATTTGGCGCCTGTGGTTGCAACTCCACCCGTTTCAGATGTTGACGTTACCAGACTGGCCCCTGAAGGGAATCGGCTTGCCAGGCCCTGACCTGCCGGGCGCTCGAAGCCGCCTTCGCCAGCATCCTCAGACCTCCGCCCCGTCTGGCGGAGCGGGTGCCTGTCTGCCCAGGCTGGCTGAGCCCGGGGAGGGGGGGGGGTTGCTGTTTCCAGCAAACAAAGCACAGAATTTACTGCTGCTTTCATCGCCCTGTGAGAGCTCCGCGAGGCCTGGCTGGAGGTGTGGCTGGCACACAGGGTCCCAGACCTGCTGTGTGCAGGAGGACGCTCCCTGCAGGAGCCTGGGACAACGCCAGTTCTGTGGCTCTCGGTCCTGGGCCCGGGGCGGGGCTTCCCCTTTCCTAGGGGCGGAGCCTTGGGCTGCGTGGGGCGGGGCCTCGAGCACTTGGACGGAGGCCGCCCTTTGCTGGGGGCGGGGCCTCAGTTGCTTAGGGGCGGGGCTGCGGGATGGGCAATATGTTGGGGCAGGGGCCTCAGGCCGCTCAGGAGGGTTGGAATGCTTTTGCTTCCTCCGGAAGGCTAGCTGCAGGGCAGGGACATGCCAGCTCCCTGCTTGTTTTCCCATCAGTAAACCCAGAGCAATTACTCTCTTCAGCTCCTCCTCTGTGGAACAGTGTCTATAACTACACCCCCTTGGTAAGCAGCTATGAGAATTAGGTGAGGGGACTTGCTTTCATTCAACAAGTATTTGTTGAGCAGCTACTAGGCGCTAGGCCCTGTTCTAGTTCCAAGGAGGGTTACAGCAAACAAAATAAGACAGACTTATATGCTCCTGTGGAACTGGTGTTCTAGAATGGGGTCTGCAAACTGAGGCTAGTGGGCCAGATCTGGTTGGCTGTCTAATTTTGCATGGATTGTGAAAAAAGAATAGTTTTCTATTTTTTAAAAATTTTTATGTATTTATTTATTCATTTGTTTATTGCAGTGCTGGGGATTGAACCCAGGGGTGCTCTACCACTGAGCTGCATCCTCAGCTCTTTTATGTATTCATTTAAATTTTGAAACAGGGTCTCACTAAGTTGCCCAGGCTGGCCTCAAACTTACAATCCTCCTGCCTCAGCCTCCCAAGTAGGTGGGATTACAGGTGAGTGCCACTGCACCTGGCTTTATTTTGTTTTGAAGAAATTTCTTAATTTATGCTTCAGAGAGATCACCAAACATCCCCCAACCCTGCCCCAATTTTTTTGCATGGTGCTGAAGCCTGTACCCAGGGCTTCACGCATGCTAGGCAAGTGCTCTACACTAAGCTGCTCTGCAGTCCTTTTTTGTATTTTTAAATAGTTAAAAATAGTCAAAGGTAACAGGATTTCTCTGACACATGCAAACCCTAGGAAATTCAAATTTTATTGTCATAAATTTTTTTTATAAATAAGCTTTTAAAAACACTTTTAGATGTTGATGGACCTTTATTTTATTCATTTTATTTAATATGTGGTGCCAAGAATTGAACCCAGTTCTTCACACATGCTAAGCAAGTGCTCTACCACTAAGCCACAACCCACCTCCATAAATAAGCTTTTATGGTAACATAGCCATGCCTATTCATTCAGGTACAAGCTGACTGCTTTTCATTTTCTTTTGTTCTTTGTTTGTTTTTTGGTACCAGGGATTGAACCCAGGAGTGCTTAACCACTGAGCCATATCCTCAGCCCTTTTTTATATTTTATTTTGAGACAGGGTCTTGCCAAGTTGCTTAGCATCTCGTTAAGTTGCTGAGGCTGGCTTTGAACTCATGATCCTTCTACCTCAGCCTCCCCAGCCACTGGGATTACAGGCATGCGCCACCACGCCCAGTTTAGCTAACTGCTTTTGAACCTCATCAGAGTTGAGTGGTTGAAACAGAGACTACATATAAGGACCACAAGTGTTGCCGCCTGAAGCACTTGGAGCAACGGAGCTGCGGGAAGAAGTTTAGAGGCAAACTGGAGACAAACAGCTTTTTATTCTGATAACTTTTCTCTCTGGTTCTAACAACGACTAACACGCGCCACACACACCACCAAAATGGCCCAGACCCGATCAGCAATCTCGGCCAAGTCACTCGAGATCCCGGGCAAGTCCCGTGAGACTACGGAAGGCGAAATGCCCAAATCCTTATGGCCCATAGTCAACCGCAATTTAAGCCATCTCCCCAAACAGGGCTCCTGCACACAAGGCTGAAAATATTTGCTATCAAGCCCTTTGCATAAGAAGTTTGTTGACCTCAGTTCTACATTCTTGCAGTTCCAAATGTGGCCTTTGGACCAGCAGTATGGGTGTCACCTGGGCACATGTTAGAAAGCCAGACCTCCTGAGCACGAGTCTGTGGCTTAACAAGATGCCCAGGTGCTGGGCGCAGTGGCACATGCCTGTAATCCCAGCACTTGGGAGGCTGAGGCAGGAGGATCGTGAGTTCAAAGCCAGCCTCAGCAATGGCGAGGCACTTACTTAGCAACTCAGTGAGACCCTGTCTCTAATAAAATACAAAAAAAGGGCTGGGGATGTGGCCCAGTGCCCCTGAGTTCAGAAATTCCCCGTACAAAAAAAAAAAAAAAAAAAAAAAAAAAAAGATGCCCAGGTGGTGTGGGTGCACATCCAGCAGGAGATACGCAGCTCTGAGATGCTGTGCAAATGCTGTGCCCGGCACTCCGCGACCATTAGCGATTGTGGGAGGTGGAGTCAAGGTCCTGGGAGAGGCCCCGCCTTAATCCTTAGAACCTGTGAATATGTCCATTTATGTGGGAAGAGGGACCTCACAAGTACGATAAGGAGAATCACCTGGATAGCCCAGGTGGGCACGAGGGTGTAATCGCAAGGGCCCTTACAAGAGGACGTGAGGCACAGGAGGAGGAGGAGGCCAAGGGCTGGAAGCTGAGGCTGGGCCACGAGTCCAGCTATGTGGGCATCTCTGGAGTCTGGAAGAGACAGGAAAGGAATCCCCCCCGCAGAACTCCCAGGAGAAGCTCAGCCCTGCTGACACCTTGACTTGGACTTCGGACCTCAGAACTGTGAGAGAAGAACTTGATCTTGTTTTCAGCCGCTGCGTTTTGGGTAACCTGGTGCGGTGGCAACAGGAAACAGGTACGGCCGCCGTTCCTGCTGGAATTGGGTGCCTGGTGTCTGCTGGGGGCCGGATCTGCCGTCTACCCATTCGGTGGTTTCAGGCAAGTTCTGATTCTGCACTTTGGCCTCCTGCTGTGTAAGAGGGATAGGTAACCTCTCCTTCCCTGGTCGGGGCGAGGCTGACGGGAGACCTGTGTGTAAAGTGGCTTTGTAGAGTGTCAGCTGCCCTAATTGTTGTTCCCATTGTTTTCACAAGGCAGTGGCCGGGGGCCAGCTCTGTGTGACCTTGGTCAAGTTATTTGACCTCTCTGAACTTGAGTTTCCCCACCTACAAAATGGGGATCTGACAGTGCCAACTCCCAAGGCTGCCTTGAGGCCGAAATAGACCCTGCGTCTCACCCCAGGCCCAGGCTGTGCTCTCGGCTAGTCTGGAGAGCACAGACCGGCTCTCTGCACTGGGCGGGCCCTCCTAGCTGCTCTGATCGGGTCTCAGTGTCAGCCGGGCTCACAGGGCACCCATGATTCCTGTCCCTTTGTGCCCTGGCTAGAGGCGGCTGCAGCCCCTCCGCCCTCAGAGGGCCAGGAGCCCGGGCATCTGTGCTCAAGGGCCAGTGCTGTGCCGGGCAGCAGGGAGTGGCACTCGGAGGCCTGGCCAGGGAACGCACTTTCCACCGGGCTGGGCTTTGCTGGCTTTGCGGCTGCAGGTCCCGGGCTGGGCTCCCTCGGTGTCTGTTCCACTGGCTGGAACCATCTGTCCCCAGGGGCTGCTCCTTAAAGGTAGATTCAGTGCCACAATCCCCCCTGTGCCTGGCACAGGGTCTGGCACATGGGAAATACTTGCTGGACCCCTGAGTGAATGACAAAGGCCCTGAAAGTCCCCAGAGTTGGAGTTTTGGAGCCTCTCCAAGGCCCCCGGAAGTGTTGACGGACAAGGATCTGGGTGTCATGGCAGTGGCTTAAACTCTGAAGACAGGAGACGGCATCTGCCCAGGGCCTGCCGTGTGCCAGGTATGAGGCCGGCGCTAAGCCCAGAGCTCATCTCGGCCTCAGCCTTTCCCTTCTTTTCCCAGAAAAATGAGGGCCTCTCATTTTTCTATTCAACAGAGACCTGAGGCTCAGAGAGGTTGAACAACATGCCCAGGGCTGCACAGCAGGGAAGTGAGTTTGGGGTGAGGCAGGGGTTGGTGAGGTGGATGCTCCTTTAAGGACCTGGGCAGCATTCTGCAGGAAAGTTGGGGTCGCTGAAGACTTTGGGCTCTTTCTTCTTTCTTGGTTTTGTGCTTTTCCCCAGCATAATTGAGCATCTTTGGGAAATTCTGCTCTGGACTAGTGGAGTTCCATAAGCCTGTTGCAGACTCTTAGGGGGGAAGACGACCTGGGAATCGGGACCTTTCTGGACACTCCCACACCTCACCATCCAGTCATCTGCTAGGATGACGAAAGGTCCCAGTTTGCCCAGTAGAGTCTTATTCTAGCACTGAAATTCTCACATCCCAGAAAATCCCTGTGTCCCCGTCATGGAGGGAGGCGGGTCACCCAGTGACTTCAAGCTGGCCCTGAACCTAGTCTGCAGGTTCAGGGAAGAGCATTGGCCCCCAGTGGGAGCCAGGGGACCCCCTTTTTTGCTACAGGAGGACGAGGAGGGCCCAGGTGTGCCTGCCCACTGCTGGCCGCCTCTGGGGGAGGTTTCCACCAGCTCTGCTCACCCCCGCCTGCGCACCCTGTTCTGCCGCCCGCCCGCCTCTGCCTGGCCCCTGGTGGGGGTGGGGAGGTGGGCCGCCTGGCTTCTTGCCACCTGCCCCGCCTCCATTCTGCAGCCTCCTCACCTCCCACGTGTCCCTTTGAGCCTCCCCATGGTGCCCCTTCATGAGCAAAGTCCACATCACTTGGGGACAGAGGCTCAAATATGCACAAGTAGGGTCCAGACAGCCCGGGGCGGGCCGGCCTCCTGCTGGAGGGGCCTCGCGCCTCCTGGGTGTCGTGGTGGCTGAGTGTAAGCTGGAGGGTCCCTTCTTTGACCTGTCCTTCCCTTTGTCCAAGAGAAGTCTGCTGCCGCTTCTGAGACCACGGGCTCCTGGAGATAAGGCAGGGGACCTGGGGGCCGTGGGTGTGTTCTGTGACTTGTCAGACTCTACCCTGGTCACAGAACTCCAGCTGGCAGGCGGGCCTGGGGCGGGTCGTGATGCAGGGACCACGCAGGAGGCCCAGGATAGGGGGCTGCAGGTGAGTGTCCCTGTCCCTGGGCAACTCTAGGACCAGCTCCCTCCTCACCTCTGCCCCTCCTGCTTATTGCGGGGCATGGCATGTTGTGGCTCTGTGAATCCTTTCTGGGTGGGTGGGTGGGTGTAAGGGGTGGGGCCCCCTTGGGCAAGCCACTCTACCCCCTGCGCCAACTTTCCCAGCAGCGGGAGGGACACACAGCCTTGCAGAAGCCCTGAGAGGCCTCCAGGCCCCTGTCCTGGGCCGACCACCCCACCCAGCTCCTTTTCAGTCTTGGCTGCTGGACACCTGCAGTGGCTGGGGCCCCGTCACCTCCACGAGTCCCCTGCCATCCCCGCTCCCCTCCCAGGTCTCCCACGTGCCACCCCAGCTCTCCTGCCTCGGGGTCTCGGCAGTGCGGCTCCCTGTCCCCGCTCACGCCCAGACCTCTGCCCACACAGACGTCGGAGCCCTTCCCTGGCTCCCCCTCCAGAGGGAAGCCCCCAGTCTCTCCCTGCCCTGCGCTTTTCCTTGTAGAATCGTCCTGGTCATTTGGTAAGTGTTCATTTTCCAGTGCTCGTTGAGTAAGTGCATGGCTCGGGGGACGTTCCTGGCCTCTGCTCCCCTGCTGCTGCTCACCCCCGCCCCCCACCGTGTCCCGTCTCAACACCTCTGATGACAGAGGGCATCTTGGGTGCCAGGCGCTGTGCTAAGCCCTCTGTGGAGCGGCACTTTGTGGGAAGTACCGCCACTTCCTGCGTTTCACAGATGTGTCAGCTGAGACTCAGAGAGGTGAGGCAACAGGCCTCAGGTCACACAGCACCCTGTGGGGAAGCCAGGATCCTATAGAAGTTGCTCCAACTTGAAGCCCATTTATGAGTCTGCACATAGCCCTCCTGAGGTCCCAATGGCTCCCCGATCCCGGCCCCTGTCCTTTCCAGAAGCAGGACTCAGAGAATTCTGGGAGTCCCCAGAGGCCCCGCCTGGTTAGTGGCCTGGCTGGGGCTGACCGCTCCCAGGCCCTGGGTGTGCGCCACTCTGCTTGCACCCTCCAGGTGACTTCCACATGTCCCCTGGGCCTGCGGTTCCACTGGCCCCTGTAAGCCCAGCCACCCTAGCGCCTGGCCCTGGGACTCCCTGGCTTGGCGGCCTCAGCTCAGCTTCCTGATTTCCTTGAACGATTTTAAACAATTTCTCTGGTAAAGAAAAGCCCAGCTGGGAGGCGGTGGTGGCTCGCTCCTTCCCTGGACCAAGTTGGGAGGGGCACTGGTGGTTAGCAGGGGAGGCCACGGCAGCTGTGGGGAACAGGCCTGCGGGCCCATTGCTCAGCCTCCTGTTCTGATTTCACCCTGGCGACCACTATGCTGGGGGGTCTTTACCATCCCCGGTTCACAGCTGAGGAGCCTAAAGCTCAGAGAGGTTGGTTGATCTCCCCAGAGCCACACAGAAAATAAAGTGACAGGGCAGAATCTGCACTTGAGACTGCTGGCCTCGACACCCAGCCTCTTCCTCCCAGGTTCTTTCCAGCTCTGGGCCACAGGCAGGACCTGGCCCTGGGGACCCAGAGAATTGAAAACCCAGAGGTTGCCCACAAAGAGCTCCAAGACACACAGAGACCAGATCCAGTGCCACTGGGGATCAAAGCAGCGCCCTCCCGCATGAGATGGTCTGTATTTTTAGACAGAGGGTGAGTCAGTCCTTGATGATTCACAGGCCTGGCGAGGCTTGCAGGGCAGCCCCAGGCCACAAAGGGCAGGGCAGGAGATCAGCCACACCAGGCACAGGAAGACCCGGAGGGCTGGAGGGCCGGCCAGCCGGGCCACCTTCCCGTTTTCCGAGGACGATCTGTCCAGGGTTGGAGCTGGGGCCCCACACTTCCCTCACTTGTTTGGAAGATGCGTTTTGAATGACTCTGGCAGAGAGCTCACGTTCACAGAAATAGAAAATGATACAAGTGAAACCTCGCATCACTTCACAGACATCTCCTCTGGCCTGGTGCTGGCGAGGTGCGGGAGCAACGACGGCAGACAACACACGGCGGAGCCCAAGCCTGTGCGGCCGATGTTCTAGAACAGATGTTGGCGTGCTTTCTCCGCAGAGGGCCAGGTAGCAAATAGTGCAAGCTCTGCGGTCCCCAAGGCCTCCACTGCCACGGTGCCACGGGAAGGCAGCCACTGGCTGAATAAGTGGGGTGGTCGAGTTCTGATAAAGCTTTATTTACAAAAATGGAGGCTGGGCCTGGCCTGTGGATTATAGGCACTGGCCCTTGTTTTTGTTCTGGTACCAGGGATTGAACTCAGGGGCACTCGACCACTGGGCCACACCCCCAGCCCTGTTTTGTATTTTATTAGAGACAGGGTCTCACTGAATTGCTAAGTGCCTCGCCCTTGCTGAGGCTGGCTTTGAATTTGCGATCCTCCTGCCTCAGCCTCCCAAGTGCTGGGATTTACAGGTGTGCGCCACTGTGCCCGGCTCTTTTTTTTTAATTAAATTATTTATTCTAGTTTGTTATATATGACGGCAGAATGCAATTCATTTCATATTATACATATAGAGCACAATTTTTCAAGTCTCTGGTTGTACACAAAGTATTCTCACACCATTTGTGTCTTCATACAGGTACTGAGGGTAATGAGGTCCATCTCACTCCACCGTCTTTTCTACCCCTTTGCCCCCTCCCTTCCCCTCCTTCCCCTTTTATCTAAAGTTTCTCCATTCCTCCCATGCTCCCCCGAACCCCCATCACCATTATGAGTCAGCATCTACATATCAAAGAAAACATTGGGCCTTTGGTTTTTTTGGGATTGGCTAACTTCACTTAGCATGATATTCTCCAACTCCATCCATTTACCTGCAAATGCCATGATTTTATTCTTTTTTAGTCTGTGTAGTGTTCCACTGTGTATATATACCAAAGTTTCCCTATACATTCATCTACTGAAGGGCATCTGGGTTGGTTCCACAGTTTAGCTATTGTGAATTGTGCTGCTATAAACATTGATGTGGCTGTGTCCCTGTAGATGCTGTTTTTTAAAAATTTTTATTTATAGTAGTAGTATGTATTACAGTTCATACTACACATATAGAGCATCTTTTTACACAAAACAGTTTGTATACAAAGTATATTCGTAGTATTCAAGTCTTCAATCATGCATTTAGTATAATGATATCCGTCTTATTCAACCACTTTTTCTTTTTTTTTCCCCCTTCCCCCCTTGCTTCCTCCCTTCTCCTCCTTCCCTTTGACCATTATAGTGTTCCTCTAATCCTCTTATGTACCCTGACCCAACAATACTGTGAACCGGCCTCCTTATATCAGAGGAAACATTCAGTATTTGGATTTTTGAGATTGACTGATTTCACTTAGCATTATATTCTCCAACTTCATCCATTTACCAGCGAATGTCATTATTTTATTCTCTTTTATTGCTGAGTAAAATTCCATTGTGTATATATACCACATTTTCTTTATCCACTCATCTACCGAGAGACATCTAGGTTGGTTCCACAACCTAGCTATTGTGATGCTGGTTTTTTAAAAAATTTTTTTTAGTTGTAGATAGACACAACACCTTTGTTTATTTATTTTTATGTGGTGCTGAGGATCGAACCCAATGCCTCACAAGTTCGAGGCAAGCACTCTATAGCTGAGCTACAACTCCAGCCCTAAAAATGCTGTTTTTATTTTTGTTTGTTTGTTTTTTTGGTACCGGGGATTGAACTTGGGGGCACTCGACCCCTGGGCCACATCCCCAGGCCTTTTTGGATTTTATTTAGAGACAGGGTCTCACTGAGTTGCTAAGTGCCTCACCATTGCTGAGGCTGGCTTTGAACTCGCGATCCTCCTACCTCAGCCTCCCAAGTGCTGGGATTACAGGCATGTGCCACCGCGCCCAGCTCCTAGATGCTGTTTTTAAGTCCTTTGGGTGTAGACCGAGGAATGGGATAGCTGGGTCAAAAGGTGGTTCCATTCCCAGTTTTCCAAGGAACCTCCATACTGCTTTCCAGATTGGCTGCACCTATTTGCAGTCCCCCCAGCAGTGTACCAGCCCCTGTTTTAAAAGACCCCTTCACCCACACCCTGGCTCCTCTTGTTGGCTCTCCACCGCGAGTCCTTGATGGCCCAGGTGGTGAGTAGGTAGCGCTGCTTTGACGCTCCGGCTTCAACCAACCCTCCCTTCACAGAGGTCTTCAAGGGCCAGGTTGGAAGTGACCTGTTTGGGGCAGCAGCGTCCCTGCATCATTCTTGTGTCCAGCTCAATGCTTGGGTCATTATAGGGGACGGACAGCTACTTGCAGAATGGACACCCCAGCCGTGCCCAGCCCCATCTGTCCCTCACTGTCATTTGAAACCGGCCAAAAAAAGAAACTAACACAGTCTGGTTTGTGGCAGATGAGGGCCACCTCGGCACTTCCTCCTTGTCCCCTACCCTGTGTCCCCAGGAGAGTCCAGGGTGAGTGAAGGGCGGGGAGGGCTCTGAGGGGAGCTCAGCCTGGTCCCTGTGGGCACGCAGAGCTGAGTGGCAGCTCCCATGGTGCGATGGGCAGGGGTGAGGCCCATGGCTACCATGGAGGCTTCAAAGAGGCCCCAGCAAGCCACGTGCCCACTCGGCCTCTGACATCCAAGGAGAGTGTCCAGGGGCCCTTCTGAGGGGTCGAGTTGGCATCACTTTTACAGAGATGTTAACAGGGGCTGGGGCATGGAGGGACTTGCTTAAGCCACCGCTAGTAAGAGCAGGATGGCTTTCAGAACCTGCCTCCCAGGTCTCCTTGACCCTGGGCCACCATCTGTGAGTTAGTGACATGGTGACAGCCTACCATGTTTTCCCATCAGGCAGGCAGACTTCTCTCTCATGCCCACCCAGAAGCCGGGGCGGGCTCCTCACCACCTGGGCACTGGGGAGGGGGCAGGCGGCACGGGGGAGCCCTCCAGTGGCTCTTCCTGCAGGACCCCCGGAGGCCTGGAGTCTGGGGCGGTGGCCTCAGGACTGGCGTCCACAGCCCGGGGTCCAGATCCCGTTCAGAGGATGGCTACCCCTGACCTTGGGGAGGGGTGGCCCTCCTCCAGCCTCTTATCTGCATGATGGCCATGGGAATGACGCTCACGTGTCCCTGGAGCTGGTGGAGTCTGTGGCGTCTCTGAACCGTGACAAGCAAACCCTGAACCGTCGCTCAGGGGATGGACGGTCCCCAACTTGGGGCCTTTCCACGGGTGATCTTTCCGCTTCACGGTGGCGCAAGACCGCAGGCACCAGCAGAAACTACTTGGAACTCGGGCTGGGCCCCCTCCCCCTCGCAGCCTGAGCCCTGCATCCTGTCCCAGGAGGCTGGGCAGCGGCAGCTCGCCCCCAGTCGGCCGTGTGATCGGGAGGGGACCGTGGGGTGGTGCGGGTGCTGTGGGGCTGTGGCACCAGCAGGCCTGGCGGGCGATGTCTTCCGGCCCAGCTACTCGACACTCACGACGGCTTCTCAGGATGTAGCCCTAGGAGGTGGAGGGCTGCTGGGTGGACAGTTGGCCAGGACACAGAGTGGGACCCCAGAGCCTCCGACTCCTTGTTCAGAACCTGCTGCGTCTGCGGTTCCCAAGCCTGGGCTGCTTCTGAGCCTCGTGTGTGTCCACCGTGTCCTGCGTGTGACTGTTGCTACCGCTGAGAGGACCAACACCCCACCCCTGCTTGGGCAGGTGTCACCTAATGCTAGGTGCCCAGCCGACTCTCTCTGCCACCATTCCCTCCCCCGGATACCGCGTGCTCTCCTTCTAGCTCCCCACCATCTGTGACACCTGCAGACACTGGAGACCACGTCTCCACCATCAGTGAAAACACCGTCAGGAAAACGAGGCCATTGTCCCATTTTCTCCTCTCAAATGGGATTACCATATTGCTTCACAGTGTATAGCATGTGAAAATGCCCGAGGCAAAGTACAGGTATAGTAAGTGCTCAATAAAAGCTTGTCATCGTTGCTCTCCTTCCTGTTACTCCTGGATAAAAATGTCATTGGAAACAAAAATACAAATATACCCATGTAGATACATTTTCTTGTGGGCCAGATGAAATCGCCGTTTCACCCCTTTTCAAGGTACAACCATAGTTTACTATAGATGTATGGACATTTGAAGTATAGATACTATGACATATCTTTTTTTTTAAGCATTTTTTTTTAGATGTTGATGGACCTTTATTTTATTCATTTATTTATATGTGGTGCTGAGAATCGAACCCAGGGAGGCGCAGGCAGTGCAGGGAGCCAGGAGGTGTGTCTTGCCTAGCACATGCTAGGCAAGTGCTCTTACCATTGAGCCACAACCCCAGCCCCCAGATGTACATATCTTAACCTGAACGAAGTAAGAAATGATCAACGTGCTTCACGCCTGTCATCCCAGCCTTGGGAGGCTGAGGCAGGAGGATCGCGAGTTCAAAGCCAGCCTCAGCAATGGCGAGGCACTTAGCAACTCAGTGAGACCCTGTCTCTAAATAAAATACAAAAAAAAGGGCTGGGGATGGGGCCCAGGGGTCGAGGGCCCCTGAGTTCAATCCCCGGCACCCCCCCCTCCCAAAAAAAGACATGATCAACATGGAAAAGCAACAGTGTGTGGGTCACAGAAGCCAGTCTCACCCCACAGGGACCCTGGAAGCCAGGAGGGAGGCTAAGAGCACCTTCAGGCCCTCAGGATTGGACAGAGCAGGGTCGGCACTGTGGCTTTGCCTCCTCCTGGTCTTGGAGGGTGACAACTAACTGATGTCACGTGTGCCCCACCCCCGCCTGGTGGACGAGGGACATTCAGCAGCGGCTGTTTTGCTTCTCTTCTTCCTTCTTTCCATGAGGAGAACGTGTTTTGTTGTTACGTTATGTACTAGTTGAGAAAAGCCCTCTGCCAAGCACAGTGAGGTGCCGGTCATGGGCGACCGTGCCCTGCTCAGGTGGGGCAGACACGTCTCCTGGCTCCCTGCACTGCCCACGCCCTCCCTCTCCCAGCCGCCTCCCCAGTCTGCCAGGCCGACCCCCTGCAGTCCTGCCCTTGTGGCTCTGTCCTCCCTGTTTCCTCCGATTCCCTAACCTTCCTCTCTTCACTGAGTCCTTTAGTCATCTGTTTATTCAAGACCCTCGATTGGTCACCTGGTCCCTGCCAGGCCCAGGCTCTTGGGTCACAGAGATGAGCCAGGATGGCCCTGGCCCCCTGAGGGCACAGTGCAGCGAGGGAAGAGAGCCAGAGAGCCTCCCAGCCTGAGTCCTCGCTCCACCCTCCGCCTGCCCTTGGCCCCCACTTGATCCTGCTGACTTGGGGCTGTTGAAGTCTAGAGCCTCTCTCTGCTGCCTCCAGAAAGACCTAGGCTCAATGCAAAAGATGACCCAGTTCCTTAGTGCTCACGCTTCTTCTCATCCTTGGCCATGACCGTGACACGTGCCCTGACACTGGGATGTGCCAAGGGGCTGGGTAACTCCAGTCCCTGAGACGCCTGGGACTGTGAGAGGGGACTGTCCCACCCTAAGGCATTACTTGGTGATACTCCGTGACTCAGCCTTAGGACCCTCCCAGGACTGGGGTGGGGTGACTGCAGAGAGGAGACTGTCCCCCAGGCCTCTGAGTGTCTCCAAGGAGGCTGTCACAGCAGTTGGCTACCAGAAAGGAGCTGGACCTGGCGAGAAGAAGGCCCCCATGCCATCGGTTGTTGAAACCACAGAGAGCCGGGGTTACAGTGGAGAGGGGTTCACTGGCCCCGTGGCTCCCTGTCCTATGCCTAACCGTCCCTCAACTTGCCAGAGCAGTGCAGAAGCCCCCACTCCCATCCCAGAGGCTCACGAAGCCCTTTCTGAGTCAGCGCTCCACACAGCCTGGTGCCTCGGGGCCGTGTCCCCCAGCCCTGCCGCCTCATCCGGGTGAGCCCCTTTCCTCGACAAGGCGACGTGCCTGGTAAACAGCCCACCCTCCGCACAGTCTCGGGCTGTCCTCACCTCTCCCTTCTGCCCCTCTGTGTGGCAAAGATGAAGGACACTGGGCTTCTTGGAGGGACAGGGGTGAGGGCCAGGGCGTCTCCTCGGCTGTCCTGGCTCTGCACGAGGTCATCCCACATCCACCTACACCTGTCCTTTGGGCTGTCAGGCAAGGGGAGGGACCCAGATGCATCTGTCCCCTCTCGGCTTAGCGTCTCCTCTCCAGGGACTGAACTGGACCCATCGACTGTGAAGGTCCAATTTCTAGGATTTTTGTCCTCATATAAATGGAGTCACATGGCCCCCGTGACCTTTCGTATCTGGCTCCTTCCACCCATCCGGTACTTGGGTCCTCTGGTGGCCGAGGAAACTTCCGTGGTCTGGCTAGACCCTAGTTTGTGCCATCTGTGGACGTGTGGGGTGTTTCCATTTTTGACTGTTTTGAATAACATTGCTTTGATCATCTGTGTGCAAATTCTCAGGTGGATGCATGTTTTAAATTCTCTCGGGTACGTGCCTGGGAGTGGGCTTGATGGACCCCGGGTAACTCTACTTTGCATTATTATTATTTTGTGGCTCTTGAACCCAGGGCCTTGCCCATGCTGAGCCACACCCTAGCCCTCCACATTTAAATATCCGAGGTGCTGCCTTTTCCTGAGGCCTCGCACCTGACATGAGGGGCCAGTCTGTGATAGATAGGCTTGGGCCGACGGGCCACCTCCCCCATGGAAATTTCCATAAGAAGCAACCTGGTTTCATTTTCCCTGGGCAGGAGCTAATGGGCTTAAAGGTTGCCCTATTCCCCTGGCAAAGAGCCAATAGAGTTAAAGGTCGCTCTGGTACACCCCCCACCAGAAATCCCTACTTAATTCCCTGCCTGCCCGGAGCTCAGACACAACAGCTCGTCCCTGCTGAGAGGAGGCAGCCACTGCCACAGCTCAACACCCACCGTCTGCAGCCCGACGGCAGCTGCCCCAGCCGACAGCTCCAGCCTCCAGCCCCACGGCAGCTGCCCCAGCCGACAGCTCCAGCCTCCAGCCCCACGGCAGCTGTCTTAGCCGACAGCTCCAGAGACCACAGCCAGTGCAACCAGGCACCCACCTTCCGTCCAGAGCTTGCACACTCCCCTCTCCCTGACTCCCCTCTCCCCATACTTCTTCTACCTCCAACCAGCCATAAAGGCTGGTGAATAAATCTCTTGGCTGCACGGTTGTCTCCGGTGTGATTTTTGCCCTTCAGTCTACATTCTCTAGACTCTCCTCCCTCTGAGGGTTCCCAGATTAAAAATAAAAAGCAGCAGCAAAAAAATGACCCCCTGTTTTGCGAGACAGCCTGATGGGTCGTTCAGGCCTGCCTGTCCCTTCCCGCCCGCCACTTCCACCTTCTGGGCTCTGCAGCGGGCCAGCGCATTCATCAGGAGATCTGTGAGATGATGAGAATTCCAGAACGTTCCATGCCTATTATTTCAACCCTTGCTGTAGGCTCCCAGGTAGCCGCTATCACTATGGTGGCCTTTTGTGGATAAGAACGTTGGCCCAGAGAGGTTTCAGGTCTGGCTGGTTGTGGAACAGCCACAGGGAGGCCCAGCTGGGATTCAAACCCAAAAGCCTGACTCCCAAGTCCTTGCTCATATCACCAGCCCACCTTGCCAGTGTCCTTGTCCCCGACCTGGCGGGAGCTGAGGTGAGAGAGGCCCTCTCTGTCCTCTGGCACATCGCGGGTGGAGGGACTCTGATCCGTTTGGATAACCAGAGGGTGGAGGGTCACTGCCCTGGCCCCAGGGGAGAAAAGTTGTGGGAGGAGTGTGCCGCCACCGCCCGCTCCTCTCTGGTGCCCCTCGCCTCAGCTGGCACTGACGTCCGGGCATGCTGTCCGAGCCAGCTGGCTGATTAGCCACGGCTGCCACCCGGGAGGCTCTTGCAGCATCAGAATGAGCTGATTACCCACATAGCAGCGCCCCTTCCCTCCTTGGTTCCCCTGCCCGATGCCCCTGGGACGTGTCCTCAGCTAGAGGGCCTGGCAGAGGGAGGGCAGCTGGGCACAGCCCGCTCGTGGCTACCCCAAGAGGGAGGTGCCCTCATCTTGCCCAGGACTGGGAAGGCCAGGAAAGCTGCCTGACTGGGTCACCAGCTCACCCAGGGTCTGCCTGGGGTCTGTGGCCACCTCTCTGGGCCCCGGGGAGCAGACTTCTTTTAGACAGCTTTATTGAGATATATTTTACTGCTATGGTTTAGATATGAGGTGTCTCCCCAAAGCTCATATGTGAGACAATGCAAGAAAGTTTAGAGGTAAAATAAATGGATTGAGACCCTTAACCTAATCAGTGGATTAATCTACCGATATGGATTAACTGTGGTAACTGTAGGCAACTAGGGTGTGGCTAAAGGGGGGTCACTGAAAGCATGCCTTTGGGGTTTATATTTTGTCCCTGGTGAGCAGAGCTTTCTCTGCTTCCTGGTGGTCACGTTCTGAGCTGCTTTTCTCTTCCACACCCTCTGCCGTGATGTTCTGGCCCCCTTGGGGCCCAGAGCAATGGAATCAGCCGTCTGTGGACTGAGACCTCCGACATCGTGAGCACCAAAAAAACCTTTTCCTCCTCTAAAATTGCTCTTGTCAGGTCTTTTGGTCACAGCAGCAAAAACTGACTAAAACATTAACTACCATAAAATCCACTCGTTTTTAAAGTGCGTGATTCTATGTATTTTAGTAAATCTACAGAGTTGTGCACCCATCACCACTGTCTTAAGTTTACAGTCGTCCCCCCTCCATCCATGTTGGATATGTCCCCAGACCCGCAGTAGATGCCTGAAACTCAAATAGTGCCAGACTCTATCTAGATATGCTGTGTTTTCCTGTATGTGCATACCTATGGTAAAGTTTGATTTATGAATTAGGAATAATAAGAGACTAACAATAACTAATAATAAAATATAATAATTATAACCAATATACTTTAATAGAAGTTATGGGGATGTGGGCTCAATCCCTCAGCCCCATTCCTCTTTCTCAAAATATCTTATTGTACTTTCACCTTCTCACTTACAGGAAGCACTTGACTGCTTCTTTTTGACATACCCAAAATTGTTAGCATTGCTACTCTTGCACTTTGAGACCATTATTAAGTAAAATAAGAGTTTCTCAAACACAAGCACTTTTGTACTGAACTGAGATGGCTACTAAATGATTAGTGGACGGGTAGCATATACAGTGTGGATACTCTGGACAAAGATGATTCATATCCTAGGCATGAGGGAGTGGTACAGCACAAGATTCCATCATATTACACAGAACAGTTGAAAATTTAAAATGTATAAATTGTTTATTTCTGGAATTTTCCATTTAAAATTTTTGGGACCCAGGGTTTAACCACAGGTCATGGAGACCTCAGAAAGTAAAACTGCGGGTGATGCAGGGATTCCTGTATAACATTTCCACTACTCTAAAAATAAAGCAGTTTTCCATTTGCAGTCATTTCCATTCCTACCCCTAGTTCCAGGCAGGCCATGAGTCTCCTTTCTGTCTCCCTAGATTGTATTTCCTTTTCTGGACCTTTTATATAAATGGAATCATATAATACATGGTCTTTTGTGACTGACTTCTCTTAGCATGTTTTCAAGATTGATCCTTTTTATGGCTAATAATATTAAATCGTGTGGGTAGAACACAACTTGTTTATCCACTCATCTCTTGATGGACATCTGGGGTGTTTCCCCTTTGGGACTATTACAAATAATGCTGCTGTCAACATTTAGGTACAGGTCACTGTGTGGGCGTATGTTTTCATTTCTCTTAGGTAAAAAGGTGGGAACGGAATTGCTGGATCTAGGGATCACTACAGGTTTAATTTTCTGGAGAACCCCATCAAACTGTTTTCCAGGGTGACTGCTCTGTTTTATCTGAGGGTTCCTTCTAGTTCCTCCCACATCCTTACCACCATTTTTGATGTCTGTGTTTTGACTTACAGCCTTCCTGGTGGGTGCGAGGTGGCATCTCACTGTGGCTTGGCTTCGCATTGCTTGGTGGCTAATAATGTTGAGAACTTCTTCTGTGCTTGTTGGCCACATGCCTCTCTTTTGGACAAATGTGTATTTACACATTTTGGGTCTTAATTGTCATCTTATTGTAAGAGTTTTTGTGTATTCCGGAGGCGGCTCAGGCCCAGGCTTCAGGGTAGCGAGATCTCACGGAGTGTCTCTGCCTGGGAAACTGAGCCAGCACCTGCCAGGACCAGAGGCCAGGGCTAGCTTGGCTGGGGAGGCCTTGGATGAGCACTCAGGGCTCTCAGGTGCCTCCTTGGGATCACAGAGTGGTGGTGGCTGGAGAGACAGCTACGGCGGGGTGTTTGCTTCTGATGCCTGCCTGGGGGTGGGGGTCCTCGCCTTGGCCCTGGGCTCTCCATTTTAGCAAGTGCATCCTGGAACCTTGTGCTTCTCTCTCTCAGAGCCTCCCAGCCCCTCTCTGACCCTGGCTCTCCTCAGACCACCTACAAATGGCCTTTGGGGTCATGTCCCACTCCAGAGTCCTGGACAGGAGCCATCAGCTCTAGGGTGTCCTTCCCTCCACGGCCCCCCTCTGCCTGACACCAAGCACCAAGAGCTGCTGGAATAAAGATCTCAGTGTGCGCCCAGAGGCTGCCAGCCCCCCTGCGGTCACCAGCACAGACTCTGGGGGAAGGGCTAGCGTCGGAGCCCCTGCCGTGCGCCACCCTTCCTCTGTGGGCCTCGGTGCTGTGAACACGTGACCTTCTCTGGAGAAAATCCCACAGCAAAAGGGCACATGGCGCACACCTGTGATCCCAGCAGCTGGGGAGGCTGAGGTAGGAGGATCACAAGTTCAAAGCCAACCTCAGCAACTTAGTGAGGCCCTAAGCACCTTAGCAAGACCCTGTATCAAAATCTTAAAAAATGGCTGAGGATGTGGCTCAGTGGTTAAGCACCCTGGGTTCAATCTCCGGTACCAAAAAAAAAAAAAAAAAAAAAAAAAGAAAGATTTTCTAGTATCCAAACTGGAAGCCTGACATTGGCTCTGATGTCTGCTGTGGAGTGGCCACAAAGGGCCCCCTGAACAAAACCGATGGTCCCCCCCCCAAAGTGCTTCCAGTATAAATGCGTTGGAGGCCCCAGGTTCAAGTCCCCTCCACCCTCGCTGCTTGGTAGGTGACAGGGTTGTCTCCTCTCAGGGTCCTCTCCCATCAAACGGGAAGTGAGGCGACAGCTCCCCGTCTCGTCTGTGGTCAGAACATCGGGGGTCCGGCTGGTTAAGTGACAACCGCGAAGGCGGCTCTGGGAGTTGGGCCTGGCCTCGCCTCCTCCAGGTGGGCAAGGGCGTGCTCCCCTGGACTTCCGCTGCCCTGTGCACGGTGCAGGTCCCTGGGCTGGTCACACCGGAGCGTCCTTGTCTGTGTCTCCCAGGCCTGATCTGGGAGTTCTGGGGGCCAGGGCGTGCCACCCCTCTGTGTCCACCTCTCAGGCCTGTCGCCTCAGGTGGCAGGGACTGGATGTCTGAACCAACAATCCCTCCTCCCATGGTGGTGCCTGGGTTCGAGCCTTCAGAAGGCGGGGCTCCGGGTCCCAGGTTGGGTGGGCCTGGGCTTCTTCCTCGTCTCGGTGGCTGAGGACAGTGCCAGGCTGGGCGTGGGGCTGGCGGGGGAGAGCAGGCGGTGCCTCAGGTGAACGGGCAGGAGAGTCCTCCGCACCCGGCTCTGCTGTCCCTGTTGGGTGTGAGCTTGGAAGTTCCCTGTTTCAGTCAGCCTGTGACCAAGAGACCCGACAAGAACGATTTTAGAGGAGGAAAAGCTTGTGGTTTCAGAGGCCTCAGTCCACAGACGGCAGACTCCATTGCTCTGTGCCCCAGGTGAGGCAGAACATCATGATGGGAGGGTATGGAGGAGGAAAGCAGCTCGGGATGTGGCCACCAGGAAGCAGGGAGAACGCTGCTCACCAGGGACAAAATAAAAACCCCAAAGATAGCCGGGCGTGGTGGCGCACGCCTGTCATCCCAGCACTTGGGAGGCTGAGGCAGGAGGATCGCGAGTTCCCTCAGCAAGGGCGAGGCACTTAGCAACTCAGTGAGACCCTGTCTCTAATAAAATCCAAAAAAGGGATGGGGATGTGGCCCAGTGGTCCAGCGTCCCTGAGTTCAATCCCCGGTACCAAAAACAAACAAACAAACAAACAAAAAAAAAAAAACCAAAGTCATGCCCCTGTGACCCACCTCCACCAGCCACACCCTACCTAAGATTACCACCCAGTTAATCCATATCTGTGAATTAATCTACTGATTAGGTTAAAGCTCTCATAACCCAATCAGTTCACCTCTGAAAATGCTTGCATTATCTCACATGTGAGTTTTGGGGGGACAACTCATAGCTTAACTGTCTAGAAGGGATGCTGGGAGACACCTGGCCTAAGATTAGGATGGTGCCAGTTATTGTGGGTCCTAAAGTCCACCTGAGTCTCATGAGCCTCGATCCCTTCTTGTCCCTGTTAGACAGGGGCCTCGCCCACCTCACAGATGGAGGGACTGAGGCAGGGATCCTGGGAGGGAGGGCGCTGTGGTCTCCTGTGTGGCAGCGAGGGCCCCTGAGCAGCTCTCTCTGGAGTGCTTTGTGTTTGCCTCTCTCAATCTGTTAGTGCCTGAGAGTTTTACAGGGCTGCGCTGGCACTGCCCATGCCTGCCAACTGCGAGGGCGCGGGCACTCGGGTCACTTTCATCTGGGAATGGGAAGGTCATTGCTAGTCACTGTCATCCTTTGCAAGGGCCCAAGAGGTGCTGGCAGCTAAATTCCAGTAGTGGGGGATTATTCCTGCTCACAGGGTAGCCCAACCTGGGGAAAGGACAGCTCAGAGTGGCGTGGTGACTTGGTTACGAGGCTGGGGCTTCGAACTAGGTCTCCTGGCTTCTTTCTAACCCAGGTGGGGTTCCATCCCCTCGACAGCCCTCTGCCAGCTGAACTTGGGTTTCAAGGTCTCTTCCAAGGGAAAGGGGGTTCAGCTCTGTAACCTCACAGTTGGTATTTGCTGCATTCAGGGGGTTCAGCTCTGTAACCTCACAGTTGGTATTTGCTGCATTCAGGACCAAAGGAATGTGCTGGAAAGGGGACCTCTCGGGTCTGGGGGTTGAGGAGGGACAGACGGACATGCCGGGGGCACTTGTACTCCTGGGGAAACCTGTGGTGGTTTTAGGTGGGCCGGGGTGGGCCGTATTTCACTGTGTTCTGGTCACTCACCACAAAGCCGTGGGGGACAAAAGCATAAGTTGCCCTTCCAACAGTGACCTCCTCAGGTGGCGATGGCTTGTTTCCAATTCTGATGAGCCCTGGCCATTTCTGTTGAGGTGGCCTTACAGTACGTGATGGGGGATGGCTGGTGGGGACAGGCCACATCTCAAGGGACCAGGAGCCGGGGACGAAGTCTGGGAAAACGTTCTCTGTGGAAGCAGCTGGAGGCAGTGGCCCAGCGCCCCCTCCACCCTGGGCTTCCTGGCCATGGCTGCAGCCAAGCTCTGCTCATAGGGTTGGAAAGAGTGACTCCCTGCTGGCCTGCCTTGGAGGTCAGGGTGACTGTGCGCCGGGCTCTGTGCCACCACTCAGCCACTGCATACGCAGCCTGGCCAGCAGCTCCTGTGGCCCGGGGCCCCTCCCCATGACCTGCACATGGGCCAGGTGCCGCTGGGCCAGCCGCCACCACACAGACCCCCTCTGCTGATGTCCGGGGAACCCCAGGCCAGTTCCTTGTTCCCTCTGTGAACCCTCCCCGCTTGTCCTCCTGGTGGTGAGGGAGGTGCCCGTGTTACAGAGGCCCCCTGGTGACTGGTCCCAGTGCAGCCCAGAGCTCAAGCAACCAGGGCGAGGGTCCCAGCTCCGCCACCTGCTCAGAGACCCTCTGAGGCCTCGTGCGGGTTTAATAAGACACTAAGGAAAGGCCCTGAGCAGGCCTGGCGTGTGGGGGCGGCGGTGTCCAGCTCCTGGGCCCCAGCCACCGCGCTCCCTTGTGTGTGGTCACAGCGTCTCTGGTGCCAGGCTCCAGAGGTGGGGGTCACAGCGTCTCTGGTGCCAGGCTCCAGAGGTGGGGGCCACAGCGTCTCTGGTGCCAGGCTCCAGAGGTGGGGGCCACAGCGTCTCTGGTGCCAGGCTCCAGAGGTGGGGGCCACAGCGTCTCTGGTGCCAGGCTCCAGAGGTGGGGGCCACAGCGTCTCTGGTGCCAGGCTCCAGAGGTGGGGGTCACAGCGTCTCTGGTGCCAGGCTCCAGAGGTGGGGGTCACAGCGTCTCTGGTGCCAGGCTCCAGAGGTGGGGGGCCCAGGCACTTCTCCAGGCGGGGGCTGGGTGGCCGCCCCTCCCCAGCTCCTTCCTTGCTCTGGCCTGGGCCAAGCCAGCTGCATGAGCCGGGCATTCAGGGGCCGGCTGGGCAGGGCAGAGACCTTCAGGTCAAGCCTGTCTGAAAGGAAGGTCAGCCCTGCCCGGGCTCAGGTCACCCTTGTCATGCTTCCCCCTTGAGGTCCAAGGCACCTCTCGTAGGGGACCGTCACTAGGAGGAAGGAGGAGTCCTCAGGGGAGAAGCTTCCAGGGGCCCATCCCCTGGGACCAGAGGGGTGGCCTGCGGGGAGCGGGAAGGCCTGGGGGCTGCACCATGTGCCGTCCCACTGTGGGGGTCTCTTCTTGAGAACGGACACCGCGGACTCCTTTCAGGTGTGGAGATGGCAGCCGCGTACACTGCCAAACGGGATCCAGTTTTAGAGGTGCCGTGATAGGATGGTGGCGGTGACGCAGGGGCTCCTTGTGCCAGAGGAGGAGTGGCAAGGGGTCACGGACAGTTTCAGGGAAGAAATGTCTGCAGAGGACCTGTGAGGGCAAAGCAGGAAGGCATTGCAGGGCCCGTGCAAAGGCCCTGGGGCGCTTCCCAAGTGCTGTTGCCCTTCACAGACGGGATGGAGCTGGGTCAGCTGAGGGAGGGTGGTGGTTTGCCAGAGCCCTGGGCGCTGTGCTCTTCCCTGGGAGGGTCTTGGTTTGGGTAGCAGGTGGCTCAGGGCTCTTCCTCTCTCCTCTGAGGAGCATTGCCATCTGGGGTCTAAGGAAGAGGAAAGGGAAGCTTCCCAGAGCCGCCTGGGTTTGGAGCCTGAGGGCCAGAGCTAGAACATTCCAGAAGGCCCTGCGGAAGCTGCTCCCTAGTCCGTGCCTGCTTCCTTTCCCCCTCACCCCTCTCCTACTGGTGACAGCCCCAGTGCAGACGGGGAGTGGGGCCTGAGCCTTGTCCATGGGGAGCACTGTGGGGGTGCAGCCGAGGGCGTTGAAACCCAGCCCTCAGTAGCTGCGTGGCTTTGAGACACCCCTGGCCTGGCTGAGCCTCGGGGTCCTCGTCTGAAAAACAGGCACGAGGCCACCTGCCACCTCCGTTGGTCGTGAACGCTGAATGTGGTGGTGTCTTCACAGGCCTGCGGAGCTGGCCTGGAACCAGGCAGCTTGCCTCGACCTCTGCAGAGGGGACAGGCCTGGGGTCGTGGGTCTTGGCTCGCTGGGCTCAGTGAGAAACTGAAATAAGGCAAAGGGCGAGAGCTGAGCTGAGCCCTGAAGGGGGAGGATTTCCATAGAGTCCAGGGAGGTGAGCCCAACCTGTTGGCTGGGATGGTGGGAAGGGAAGGGAAGGGAGAAAATGTCTGAGGTTGGTCTCAGGACCAAGTGAAAATAGGCATCCAACCTAAGGGGACCTGCCCGGAAGGAAGGTCCTACAGCAGGAAAAAGCCCACAATCCAGCCCTGTTTAAAAGGTTGTGTTCAGTTTTGGCCCCTGCCAACTTCAAGCCATGGGAAGACCCGTGGGGAAAGTGTTCCAGGCAGCAGGAATGGCACATGCAAAGGTCCTGAGGCAGGAGGGAGATTGGCAAATAGGAGCCATACAATGAGCATGAGGGTGAAGAGTGGGAATTCACAGAGGACGCCGAGGCCGCACCACACTGAGCCTGCAGACCTCGGAAGGGGTTGGTTCTTTTGGTACGGGAGATTGAACCTGAAGGACTTTACCACTGAGCTACATCCCCAGCCTTTTTAATTTATTATTATTATTTTAAATTTTGAGTCAGGGTCTTGCTGGATTACTGAGGCTGACCTCAAATCTATCTATTTATTTATTTTTGGTTCCGGGGATTGAACTCAGGGGCACTCGACCCCTGGGCCACATCCCCAGCCCTTTTTTTTGAATTTTATTAGAGACAGGGTCTCACTGAGTTGCCAAGTGCCTCGCCATTGCTGAGGCTGGCTTTGAACTCACGATCCTCCTGCCTCAGCCTCCCAAGTGCTGGGGTGACAGGCGTGTGCCACTGTGCCCGGCTTGGCCTCAAATTTATGATCTTCCTGTCACAGCCTCCCAAGTAGCTGGGATTTCAGGTGAGCATCACTGTGCCTGGGAATGGCTTGGCATTTGGACTGATGTGCATATGTGTGGGCACAAACACACTCCTGTGTAAATACATAGTGCGCGCGCACACACACACACACGTCTCCTCAGATGCTGTAAGGCGGTCTGCACTGGCTCAGCATCGGGGGACCGAGGTGGACCCGGATCCTGTGCTGTGCAGAAGGGAACTCGGTTCCTAACCCAAGCACCCGGGGCTGCCCTTCCATGAGGCCAGGCCCCAGGGCGAGGGGGTTGATGAAGGGGTGTGCCCAGGGAGCCGATTCCTGGAGGACAGAGGCAAGGGTGAGGGGCCTATGGAGGTGGCGGGGGGCCTGGCCACCAGGGCTCGGCTTCATCTGCGGCCCAGGGGCAGAGCCGACCACAGGTGAACTCATCACTTTCCCAGCGTTTAGGTACCCCCCCCCCCCTTCACAACGACCAAAAATCAGGATTAAAAAAAAAAAATTCCAGGTCACTAACTCGCTGCACAGGGTGCGATTCTGGAGCCCGGCTCCACGTTCCCTTGTGGCGGGAGACGGGAGACGTTGGGGCCGTGACCCCCGCTGCCCACAGTCCGCACCCTCCTCTCCTGTGTGTCCAGTTCCTGCGGGCAGTGACGGGGCCACCTTAGAGTGCACAGAGGGCAGCAGCATCAGGTGGACCCTTGAGGCTGGGGGCCTTGGAGGGGTCAACCCAGGCATTGGTGCAGGCCGGACGAGGCAGGTGGGCCCCCGGCCCCACGAGTCTTTCTGCTGCTTCATGGTGACATTTCTCCAAGGCCTTCATCCCCTGCCCACCCCGGCGCACCCGTCTGCTGACCTTGCATCGGGAGGAGCCCGTCAGGTCTGGATAGACTCTGCAGACCTACCGTGAAAGCAGCCCGAGGCTGTCATCAGGGGTACCTGGAGGCCCCACCCCGTCCTGGGGCATGGCTGCTTGCTCCAGAGCCTCCATCCTGGACGTACGGGTGGCAGGGAGGCCTTGGTCCCCGGGCCTTGCCTTTGCCCCACATCCACATGCACCTGCCTCCCTGAGTCATGGCCCCTCTGCCAAGGTGCCTGGGGACTTACCACCTGTGTGGGCGCTGTCTGCAGAGACCAAAGCCACCCAGTTCTACTGGAGGAGACTTCAGAGCCAGGGGCAGCTCGTAGCCAGCACCGCCCTGACTCGCAGCCCAGCTGGCACAGGACGCGCTGGGCAGCCCGGGAGGCGCAGCAGCCGTCCTGTCCCACGGGCCTGGGGCTGTCCCACGGGCCTGGGGCTGTCCCTCCAGGTGCTTCTCGCACTACTCTCACACTCCTTCTTTGTAAGGAAGGAAAGTCAGGGGTGACAGCGGTCGGGGAGGGGGGCGGGCAGTGAGGGCCACCTGGGTGGCAGGTCTGGCCAGCCCCATCGTGCAGGGGGAACTGAGGCTCAGTCACAGCAATGAGCCAGGGGCATGGCTTCTGGGTCGGCAGCCAGGAATTGGGCACTGTGGCAGTGGGCTGGGGACTCCAGACCGGCCCAGCTTCAGTGTGGCTTTGTGGACCTTTCTTGTGGGAGCGATTATCCTTAGTCTGGGCCTGCGGGGCCTCTAGTTCCCAGCTTTCATCGAGAGACAAATTAGCAGTAAGTCTTCATGTAGGAACAGTTTCTATGTTGTATTTTGCTCAAGCTCTGAAACTGCTTTAAACTTTAGTGTTATTACTATTATTATTACTATTATTATTATTATTATTTTTGGTACTGGGGATTGAACTCAGTGGCACTAGACCACTGGGCCACATCCCCAGCCCTTTTTTGTATTTTATTAGAGACAGGGTCTCATTGAGTTGCTAAGTGCCTCGCCATTGCTGAGGCTGGCTTTGAACTCGCGATCCTCCTGACTCAGCCTCCCAAAGTGCTGGGATTACAGGCGTGCGCCACCGCGCCCGGCTTATTACTATTATTATTTAAAGTCCTCAAACTCACTTAAACCTATAGGTTTAAATGGCATCTCCTCGACTTTGATGCCTGTGTGTTTTGGGCAAATTTCTCAACCTCTCTGTTCCTTAGTTCTCATCTGTCAAATGGAGGTGGTAACAGTGCCGTGTGCTGAAGAATGGAATAACCATTGAACCCCTAGTGCAAGGCCTGGCCCTGAGTCAGCACTGGACACACCTGCAGCCACCTGACCTTCAAGGCAGTCCTGTGACATTTGTGTTATCATTGGACCCATTTTTCTTTCTTTTTGTGGGGAGGTGCTTAACCACTGAGTCACATCCCCAGCCCTTTTTATTGTTTATTTTGAGACAGTGTCTTGCTGAGTTCCTGAGGCAGGCCTTGAATTTGTGATCCTCCTGCCTCAGCCTCCCAAGCTTCTAGGATTATAGGAGAGGGCCACTAACATTATAGGAGAGGACCCCCCTTTTTTTGTTAATTTTTTTTAGTTGTAAATGGACACAATACCTCCATTATATGTATTTATTTTTATGTGGTGCTGAGGCTCAAATCCAGTGCCTCAGACATGCCAGGCAAGTGCTCTACCACTGAGTCACAACCACAGACCCTGGTTGCATTTTTTTTTTTTTTTAAGTTGAGAAAACTAAAGCCCTGATCAGGCACATGACTTCTCCCAAGGTCAAGCCATCATTTAAAATTCTGACATAATGACATCGAGGCACAGCCCACCTCCTATCCCACCAGGCACAGAGGGGCTGTTCCGCCTTCTCTACAGTGGCTTCGGCAGCCCCCAGAACTCTGGGGCCAGGGCCTTCCCCAGACCCTCCCCTTAGGAGCCATCTCAGGCCCACCCCGCCCACCCAGTTTCAGGGAGTTCAAAGCCACCCTGGACCCCTCTTGCTCCGCCCTGCAGGTGGCACAACTGGATCCCGCCGCGGTGCTTACGCGTTCTTTACCTCCTTGGCTGCACACGTACACGCACAGCGCCCGGGAGCATTCCTGGGCTCAGAGCGGCGTGTGCGTCAGCGCGGGGCGCACGCCTGCGCGGTGGCGTCTGGGTGGAGTGAACCCACTCGCGCATGCGGGCTTCCTAAGCTTCGCGTCTTTATTATGGGGAAATTTGAAAAATGCATGGGAGAGAGGACCTGCCTGTGATTCCAGCGTCCCCGCCCTTCTGTTCAGCAGCAGCCCCACTATTTCATCACTCAAGGGCTCCCAGGCAAATTGCCAGCTCCGTACCTTGCTTATCAGTTCTTCAAACTCTTTTTTTTTTTTTTTTAATTTTTAAAAATTTTTTATTCAAAGTTGTTGTATTTGTAATAGTAGAATGCATTACAATTCATAATACACATTTAGAGCCTCTTTTTACATAACCCTGTTTGTATACAAAGTATATTCGTACTACTCAAGTCTTCAATCATGCCTTTAGGATGATGAAATCCATCTTATTATACCACCATTTCTTTTTTCCCCCTCCATCCCCCCCTTGCTCCCCCCTTCTCCTTCCCCTTTGACCATTCTAGTGTTCCTCTAATCCTCCTATGTACCCCGACACCCAACACCACTGTGAATCTGCCTCCTTATATCAGAGAAAACATTTGGTATTTGGTTTTTTGCGATTGACTAACTTCACTTAGCATTATATTCTCCAACTTTATCCATTTACCTGCGAATGCCATTACTTTATTTTCTTTTATTGTAAAATTCCATTGTGTGTATATACCACATTGTCTTAATCCCAAACTCTTAATTTTGGAATCATTGTAGATCGGCAGGGAATCTGGAAGACCGTCAAGAGATCCCGACAGTCTAAGTGGTCACCGGTTACATCTCCCGTCATCTGCAACGTAACATCTCATTAGCTACAGATTTGAAACTCGGAAATCGACTCTGGTAGAATGTGTGCGTGAAGTACTTGCATTTTGTCACCGTCACCTTCACGTGGGAGACCAGAAGAGTTCTGTCTCCACCAAGATCCCTTACAATCAAACCCACCCTTCTGCCCCCTGGCAACCACCAATCTGGTCCCCTGTCTGTGTGTCTGTCGTTTGAGACCGCTAGAGGAATGGAATTGCCACCGCTCCGTGGTGTTCCACGGCATGGACTTAGCACAGTTTGCTGAATGCTCGCCCCCCAGGGGCATCAGGATTCCTGCCAGTCTGGGGCTACTAGGAGTAAGCCTGCTACTGCGTGGACGTCAGTTTTCATTTCTCTGGGATAAGTGCCCAGGAGTGTGATTATATAAATGTCTAAGTTTATCTTCAGTTTTTTAAGAGACAGACAAGCTCTCTTTTCCAGAGTGACTGTATAGGCACATCATTGTAAGGGGAAGCGTCTATTACCAATCGCCCCTGGGGGCTGGCACTGGGGTTCTGAACAGCTGGGCGAGGCTCACACCTGTGAAGCACTGGGTACCAGGTGATGTGCTAGGCTCCTTGTCCTCAGGGGAAGTTTAGTGCCCACCTCGCGGAAGAGGAAACTCCTGTTGGGTGGCAGGAATCCGTGCCAAATGCTGGGGGTGGGAGTCAGAGTGAAGGAGGGAGACGCTGAGGAAGCACAGAGCCTGCTGACAGGAGGGGCGGGGCCTGTGAGGCGTGGCCTTGGCCCCGCCCCTCCCCTCTCCATCACACCCAGCGCCCATGCTCTACTGATGCTGGGTCCTCTTGGTCTGCTTGAGTGGCCCTGACCTTCCTGGCACCTCCAGCCTTCAGGAGGGACCCCCACCCGTCCCCATCTGCACCCTAGAAGCCTCAGTCCTGTCCCCATCAGCTTGAGAAGCGGTGGGCGATGCCAACTGTCCTTTGCTCTTATCCTTTCCTGCAGCAAGCCCTGGGCACCCACCCTCTGCTGGGCTTTGAGGTGGCCGCAGGGTGGGGACACCTACCAGCACTGGCGCTGTGCTGCGCCTGCGTATGTGGGCCCAGGTGCTCAGCACGACCGCTCTGCAGCAGGTGTCACTTCCCCACCTTTACAGGGCACCTTGGAAGCCCAGCAGGTGAGACTCGCCCAGTGCACAAGTGGCAGAAGTGCCAATCCTAATGAAGGAGGCTTGTTTTCATGCCCAGGACAGAGCCACCTGGGACTTGGATCTAGGCTCTGGAGCAGTTGCCTGCCACCTTGGCTGAAGGTCCTCAGGGGTGTGGGTGCCCCCCAAGGGACTCCTGCTTAGAGTCACAGGAGGGGCCTAGCGAAACCCCATGGTCCTGCTTCATCTATTGCTCAGAAGTGAAGTCCCCGCCCAGGGCTGAGGTCCCCGGCCTGCCTTCTCTCACTCGTGTGTATGTGAGTGGCTTAAAGTCACCAGAGCAGGTGACTTGGGCTCCAAGCCTCCTGCCTGTTCCACGTGGGGAATCAGCCTTTCCCCTCCCTGCACCCTAATCCCGGCCCTGGCCCTGGTCCCTACTTGCAGCGTGCCCCTGAGCCAGCTGCTCTGGCTCTGGACCTCTGTTTCCTCTCAGCCAAAATGGCTGTGCCGGTAGGATTTGCTGAGCTGACTCATGAGACCGCTCTTTGTGAACTCTGAGGCGCTACACAAATATGGAGCTTTTCCAGTCTACCAAACCATAAGCCTGCGGCTCTGTATTTTTTAATTTCTGAGCTTGCTTGTCTTCTGTGGATTCAGTTTTGTGTTTTTTAAAGTCCGGGTGGACACATGTATTTCTGATCAAGTCACAGTATCCGCACAGCTGCAGGAGTCGGGATGGGGCTGCTCCTCTGTGTGCCTGGTTTGATTTGGCAGCATTTCCGACTGTCCTTGGTGAGCCTGCGCAGTGCTGGGGGTGGAAAGGGCGTCTGCCCTCGAGGGACCCATTGGGCAGTCTGTGGTGACGTGGGGCCATAGGCACAGCAATGGAAGACCGCTGCAGGAGGGACCCCAACAGCCCAGTTAGGTGAAGGAAGGGGACTAGAGGAGAGGAGGGGCTTCCTTGAGACGCAGAAGCCCAGGATGAGCTGTAGGCGACTTGGTGGGGCTTGGACAGGCAGGAAAGTGGAGAAGGATGTTCTAGGCTGAAGGAAAAGCCTTCAGTGCCCAGACACACCCCTGCCCACCTCACGGTCCAGGAGGGTGAGCTGCCCACTCGCCCTCCCCAGGGGTCTTCTTGCTGGGTGCTGCTTCTAGCTCTCCCGGCTTGCACCTGGGGACCATGAGATGTCCTTCCCTGTGTTTACAGTTTTCCAACACTGTCTGTCCATCAATCCATTCTTCTGTCCATCTATCATCTTTTCGCCCATCTATTTATTTATTTATATGTCCTTCTATTATCCATTTATTCATCTGCCCATCAGTCTGTCCATCATCTTTCTAGTTATCTATCTGTAAATACAAACATCCACTTACCCATCTATTTATTGACCCATCTGTCCAATACATCCACCTATTTGTCTGTCCACGCATCCATTTGTGTATGTCTGTCCGCTGACACATCCATCCAGCAAGCACTTACTGAGTAGGGATGATGGGGCGGAGCCCTCCCTGGGGAGGTGCGGGGCAGGTGATGAGCAGATGTGGGCGAGTGTTGCTCACCCCCTGCGGGGGCCCTGCCCAAGATGGGCACAGACTTGCTCCTGGAGTTCCTCCCACTCCTGGGCTGCCTGGTCTTGTCGGGAGGGAGGCGGCCCTCACTTCCCAGCTTGGGAAAATGTCCCGCACGCAGAGCGTCACCTCCTCAGACAGAGGATGAGGAAATCAACCCAGACTACAGACAGCATCTCTCTCTCTCTCTCTCTCTCTCTCCCAGGTCACGGCCCTCCTGCCTGGCGCTGCCCAAACACCACCCCTTGCTGCCTTTCTAGGGATGGATGTGACCTTGGGCATGTTTAGTCACTGCTGATGGTCTGCTCCGCCTTCCTGCCCCACCCACCCCAGGCATTTGGGCTTCCAAAGCACCCACGTTTGTGCTGCCCATTGAGCGTGTTGATAAACTGCTTCCCAGCAGGCCCCAAAGTCTCACAGTGGCCTTGTTAGTGGTGTCTTAAAGCAAGTCCCCACCAGTGGTTCTTGGACAACCAAAGTTAAAACTAACCAATGTCAATCCCTTCTGTTGTCCCTGAACCTAGAAGTCCCTGACCCATAGTTTCTCAGGCTCATGGGGGGGAGTCCAGGGGCTCCAGGGTGCAGAGGGGGCTGGGTGGGGATGCACCCTTGCAGGGATAAGGTACAATGACAGGTGGGCCCAGGGAGCCCGGTTGGCAGCAGAGTAAAACCTCCACCTGTGATGGGGAGGGGAGAGGCTGGGGCAAAGTCAGAAGGCAGGATCTGGGCCAGCCTGCCAGGGTCGGGAGGAGCCATGGCCCACACACGTCTCACTCCTGTCACCAGGGTCCATGTTTCCCCTGCCAGGCTGTCCCTCTCCCCCATGGCCCGGGGCATGGTGTGGTGGAGCCGTCATCCCTCATCTGAGGTGTCCCCAGTGGTCCTGGGGTTGCAAGAAGAGACATTCCTAGATCACTCCAGAGCTGGCACAGGTGTCCAGGTGAGCGGTGAACCCGGCCGTCTTTCATAACCAGAAAAGGCATTAAATTACCCGAATCACATATACCAGTTTCCTCGGCCCATGACCAACTACAGACAGGGTGGTGTAAAACAACAGAAATTGATTCTCTCAGATCTCTGGGGGCCAGAAGTCCAAAATCAAGGTGTGAGTGGGGATATTGGGTACATTCGCAGGTGCCCGGGATTTGAATGTCAAGGTACCTTTTTGGGGACACAGCAGTATGGGATCCCGATTTTGTTTTAAAAAATGTATGCACATGTAACGAGCACTGGAGGCTCATTACACGGGAGCTTTGCTCTGAAAATTCATCGAGCTTTATGTTTATGATCCATTCACTTTTCTGCACATCTGTTCTGTTTCAATTAGCATATTATAAAACACAGAGACACTCTGAAGACGCACAGGCAACCAACTCACCATAACTGAGGCCTTCCCGAGGGGTGGGTTTATAGATTAATTCCATTTCCTCCTCCATATGTTCCAAGTTTTCTATAATAAACCTGCATTAACTTGGTCAAATAATAAATATTGGCACATAATGAAAGGCAAGCTTCTAGATCCTTCCCTGTCCCCAAAGCTATTTTAACGGGAGGTGGGAATCTGAATGGGAATTTGGCTGTCCCTAGAATTCTTTCCAACTAAATATTTTTAGCACCATTACCCATCCTGTTCAAATGTCCTGCTAATGATTTGTGCCCTGCCTATCTGAACTGCCTTTCCGCAGTCGTGTGGCTCGGGCAGTTAGCTCACCCGGGTCCTCTTCCGGAGGAGGAGGGTAATAATAGAACTGAGCTCAGAGGTGGCTGCAGGCTCAGTTGGGATGAGGCCCCTGGCCCCGTGCGCAGGGCTTTGGCACGGGGCACAGGCGGCCACGAATACCCTCCGGATGAGAACATCCTGGAGTGTGGGGCAGGCATGGTGGTGTCCATGTGCGCGGCGGGTCCAGGGAATGACGGCCACCCCTGTTCCACGTGGTCATCCCCGAGGGACCGACAAGGGGGGGGGGGGGCTCCTTTTCCCTGGCGGGCCTTGGTGCAAACTTTGGGGTCTTTCCCTGCCCCTCTCCTCGCTTTGTACTTGTTCTCCTTGTGTGTTTGTGCCCTGGTGATAGTTCGGAATCACAAAGAGGAAGCTAGGGCTGGGGAGATGGTGGCAGGACGGGAAGAGACAGAGAAGGCGTCTTTCTGCTTCCACTGGGGCCCATCCAGGCCCCGCCTCCACGGACACGCCCCCAGGGGCGGGGCTTTGGCTCCGTCTCCCCAGCCCGCCCCAGCTGCCCCGGGGCCTTGGGATCGGGGCTGCGTGCTCCAAACCAGGTCGCTCTTGGCTGTATCTGCCCAGAGGAGGAATTCAGAGACTATGTCCCAGCTGGTCTGCTGCCCGGCAGTAATGCCGTAGATAAACTGGGGCTTGTGAGACCTTATTTATGTACAAGGTTATTGTTTGCAACATTGTTTGTAAGAGCAAAAACAACCTCAACCCCCATCAGTAGGGCTCTGGTTAAGTAAATACCACACTCCACATAATGGAATCTATACTATAGAACTGTGAGGAACCACCTCGGAGCTTTATAAGGTGAGTCAAGGAAGATTCAAATCAGCATGCCGTTTATACCCTTTTTTGCAAAATGGGGGAGGGTGTGAGAATATTTGTGTTAGCTTACATTTTTTTTAATTTTTATTTTTTTGTGGTACCAGGGATTAAACTCAGGGGCACTCAACCACTGGGTCACATCCTCAGCCCTTTTTTGTATTTTATTTAGAGACAGGGTCTCACTGAGTTGCTAAGTGCCTCGCCATTGCTGAGGCTGGCTTTGAACTCGCGATCCTCCTGCCTCAGCCTCCCAAAGTGCTGGGATTACAGGCGTGCGCCACCACACCCGGCTTAGCTTACATTTTGTAAAGAAGCTATGGCCATGCACTGATTGACCAATAGGATCTTGTGGTGAGGACCAGTCCTGTTCCCTCCAGTACCCCTCTCATCTTCCCTCACATACTCCTCCCCCTTCCCTCTTCCCCTAGCTCCCTGTTGCTGCCAGCACTTTCCTGGCCAAATTGGGATGCCTCCCCTCAATTCCCTAAAGCCCTAAGGGCTAGGGCAAGGCTGGCAGACTTTCTGCGCAGGGCCAGGTAGTAAATATCTTAAGCTTTGTTGGCTACATGAACTTCTTTGAGGTGACTCAACCCATGCCGGTCAGAAGCAGCCATAGACATAACAAATGGGTATGTCCTAATAAAACTTTATTTGCAGAAACAGCCCAAAGAAGGAAATCATCAATAGACTGCAAAGTACCACCTCCAGAATGGGAGAAGATATTTGCAAATCATACGTCTAATAAAGGGTCAGTGTCCAAAATCTATAAGGAATGCCTGCAACTCAATAGTAAAACAAATCACCCTCACCTCCTCCCCAGAAAGGTGAAGAACCTGCATAGATGTTTCTCCAAGGAAAACATACAAATAACTAACAGGTATATGAAAAAGTATTCCACATAATTAATCATTGAGCAAATACAAATTAAAACCACAATGAGAGATCATGTTTACCTGTCAACCTCTATTAAAAGGGAAGTGTTGGTATGGTTGCAGAGAAAAGGGAAACTTTGTGCACTGTTGGTGGAAATGTGAAGGTGTAGCCACAATGGAAAAACAGTGTGGAGTTTTCCCCCAAATTAAAGATAGAACCACCATATGGTCCAGCAACCTCAGGTCTGGGCATAAACCCCCAAACCTGAAGTCAGAAAAGATATTCAAGCTATATTCATGGCAGCATTATTTATAAGAGCCAGCTATGTAATTATCCCAAATGTCCAACAGCAGACAGCCTGCTAAGGGTGGTCTTCCCACGGTGGAGAACCAGGCAGCCTTGAAGGAGGAAACCTGTCAGGTGCATCATCGGCAGGCTTGAACTTGAAGGAAACAAGGCTAGATGTTATACACAGGGCACAGAAGGACAAATACGGTAGCATGCCGCTTCTAGGAGGTTTCTAAAATAGTCAAACTCGTAAAAACAGAGGCTAGAGGGCGGTTGCCAGGGGCTGGGGGGAGGGGAAATGGAGAGTCGTTCTTCAATGGGGTCAAGATTCAGTTGAGCAAGACGGAGGAGTCCTAGAAATCTGTGTAACACAGTGCTGATAGTTAGCTACACTGTACGGAACACTTGGGATTCTGTGAAGGGAGAAGGTACCATGTTAGTTATTCTCACTAGCATTGGGGAAAAAAGGGCAGTGGCCTGAGTTTGGCTCCAGGGACTCTGCCCTCTCCTTGGAGCTTCAGAACCTTGTAGGCAGTGAGCGGAGCAGACTCTCAGCTCAGAAAGAAGGAAAAGGAGAAAAGGACCAGAGGCCTAAAAAGAAAATCAGATTTCCATCTTTTCATGTGGGCTCAATCGTGAATACTTTTGTAAGTCAAATACCACTCCCTGATTTCCCTGTTGAGGGAAGATACATTTTCCTATACAGATTTGCTTAAAGCTACCTATGCTAGGTGCTCCTGGGGTCATCAGATTCTCCAGAGCTTTTTCTTGAGCATCTTGGATTTTCTGCCTCCGGGTGTAAGGCTGAGGCCCCTTGTTCCAGGGTCCAGATGGTCTGGGCTGGCATCAAGTTCCCACCACTTTCTGCCTGTGTGACCTTAGGTGAGATACCTCACCTCTCTGAACCTCAGTTATAAACCAGAGAAAACTCGCACCACTGGTGCAGAGGGTGTGTCACAGGCTCAAACCAGACAATGTGAGATGCTCTCGTGGGGCCGGGCGGAGGTGGGTTTTCATTGACTGTGAACCGATCACCCAGCATCAAGCTCCAAACATCTGGAGGAGAGACTTGATTAGAGAGAGAGTTAGGAGGTAGCAGGGGCAGGAGTTGGCAGTAGAGCTGTTCAGATGCCCCTGGGCAGGCACTGTGAGCTTCTCTGAGCCTCTGTTTCCTCATCTGTGAAAGGGGAATACTAAACTGGGCCAATTGCCTGAGGGCTTCAATGAAAAGGTGAGCAATTCCTGGTAGACAGTAGGTGCTCAATGTTGAGCATTCTCTGCAGATGGCTCACCTGGGTTCCCACCAGCCAACTCCTGGGGACAGGGAGCCAGTCTCAATGGCGCGTGCAGTCCCTCGCGTCTCGGGGAGATGGTCTCCCTCAGGAATCTCTAGCTCCTCCGAGCCTCACCAGAGCATCCCCTGGAACCACGGGCGTGGCTTCCTCTTCCTTGTCTCTGAGGTACAGGTTTTCCAGCCAAATGCTTTTTGATTAACAACAACAATAAAAAGTTTGTTTATGGAAAAATATTAAGCAAAGAAAGCACAGGGGGAGAAGTCCTGACCAGCGGGGGAGCTCGGGGGTAGAATGCCGAATGATGAGAAAGAGCAGGGAGTGCCGTCGGGGCCTTTGGGACAATGAGATAGATGGGAACCAGGTATTTTTGAAGGGGTGCTTGAACACCCTTTAGTTTCTTGACATCTCTGGGCCTCAGCGGCTCTACAAAACAGGGTAGGAACCAGGCCCAGTGGCGCACGCCTGTAATCCCAGCACTTGGGAGGCTGAGGCAGGAGGATTGTGAGATCAAAGCCAGCCTCAGCAAAGCAACTCAGTGAGACCCTGTCTCTAAATAAAATACGAAAAAGGGCTGGGGATGTGGCCCAGTGGTCAAGTGCCCCTGAGTTCAATCCCTGATTTTAAAAAAAAACAGGGTAGGGGGTGGCGGTGGGAATCCAGAGAATTTATTAGCAGGGGGCGTGGTTGGCACAGGGTCTGCAACATTGCAACACCCCACTCCCATCCCTGGATTGATTTTTAGGTGGGAGGAGAGCTTGGCTGATGGTGGCCTGGTGGGTGGGGTCCTGGAACAGGAAAAGTGCGTTAGCAGGAACATGGGGGAAATGGGGAGGAGGTGCAGAGGCTGGCTGGCAGCACCAGGACCAGGGTCAGCTTCCAGGAGAGGCGGAGCTGGGGAAGGGTTCGCCTTTGGGGCGGCTGATGAGGGACCTAGGAACACTCTGGACTGCACTTGTGACTCTTCTGTAAATCTAAATTTATTCCCCAATAACAAGCTTATTTTAGGGCTGGGGTTGTGGCTCAGCGGCAGAGCGCTCGCCTTACACGTGCGCGGCCCAGGTTTGATCCTCAGCACTACGTAAAAATAAATGCATTGCATTGTGTGCAACTAAAGTAAATAAATAAATATTTAAAAAAAAAAAAAAAAAGCTTATTTTAAGCCGGGCGCGGTGGCGCACGCCTGTAATCCCAGCACTTTGGGAGGCTGAGGCAGGAGGATCGCAAGTTCAAAGCCAGCCTCAGCAACAGAGAGGCACTTAGCAACTCAGTGAGACCCTGTCTGTCTCTAAATAAAATAAAACAAACAAACAAACAAAAAAAAGGGCTGGGGACGTGGCCCAGTGGTCGAGTGCCCCTGAGTTCAATCCCCGGTGTAAGCTGCCTGGTACCGTAAACCGGGATAAAAACTCTCGGGGGCAGAGTTAAGCTTTTACTACTTTTACTTCTACTTTCTTAGAGCTTAGAGAGGGAAAGAAAGATTTTTAGAGAGAAAGATTAAAGCGAGCTTTTCTTCTAGCTTAGAGAAAGATTAGAGCTTCTTTCTTCTCTCTTCTTTCTTCCTTCTTCTTTCTTCTGTCTTCTGTCTTCCTCAGGAGCCTCGGCCTAACTCTGACCAGTCATTACTTCTTCTATCTGGTTTCTCTTCTGTAACCGCTCTGCCTACGTTCTGGCCGCTCTGATTCTTCTGACCGACCGAGTGACTGCCCGGCTGACTGAATTCTCCGTTCTCCTAACTCGAACCGCTTTCACCCGGTTATATACCTTCAGCTTTTCGGGTGCCTACAGGTGCGTCACATACATATCAGGTGGAACCCATGGCTTCCAGCTAGCTGCAACAGCCCTTCCTAATTAGGGCTACTTCACCCCGGTACCACCACAAAAAAAAAAAAAAAAAAGCTTATTTTAAAACTTCTAAAGGGACAGAGGTGAAGAGCTACAGTTGAGCAGGGAGGGGAGGTTCTGAGGCCTGTGAGGACGTTACCTAAAGGCTTCCAGGGGGAGGGAGGGGAAGAGAGAAAAGCTCACTCCTTCCAGAAAGAGAGGGAACACAGGGGCAGGCGCTTCCCCATAACTTCCTGTTCACCTGGCATGAGCAAATGTCACTTCGCCCCAACCACACTGGGTTCCATTGATTGCCACACACTTCCTGGGGCCCCTCTGCTCTCACTGCTTTCCCCGATTACACCTTGTAATCAACTTGTCCTTGGTGAGATTTGGGAATGGCTTGGTGGGTGTGCAACCTGTGCAGCTGTACATGGCTGGGTTCAGAAAGACCTGCACTTGGGAGAAAGGCTGTTGCTGTTTCAAAATTCTTAATATTTGAACAAGAGGGCCTGCATTTTCATTTGTACTGGGCTCCCCAGTAAGTTTTTTTTTTTTTTTTTTTTTTTTTTCCTCTCTGCTAAGTGGATGTTGATCCAAAAGGGGGAGGAGGGAGGCTTCGGAAAAATGGAGGAACTCTGGGTAAAGGGGAGGGAGGGTGGGGAGGGGGCATGGGGGCAGGAAAGATGGTGGAATGAGATGGATATCATTACCCCAGGTACATGTAAGACTGCACATGGGGTGTGACACTACATCGTGTACAGCCAGAGAAAGGAAAAGTTGTGCTGCAGTGTGTACAATGAATCAAAATGTATTTTGCTGTCATATATGCCGAATTAAAATAAAGAAAAAAATTATTATGATTATTTATTTTAATTTGTCTCAGTAAGTTTTACAGCTGATCCTGGCAGGATTTGTGAGTCACCCCATCCTGCTAGAAATTTATGTGAATTTCCTATATCTGCTGCCACAGATTTGCAGTAAATTAGTAGTTTAAAGCAATGCTTAACATATTTATTCTTTCACAGTTCTGGAGGTCAGAAATCTAAAATAGGTCGGCCAGGCTGCCTTCTTCCTGCAGGCTCTGGGCAGGTCTCTCTCTCTCTTTTTTTTTTTTTTTTTTTTTTTTTGTGGGTACCGGGGATTGAACTCAGGGGCACTCAACCACTGGGCCACATCCCCAGCCCTTTCTTTGTATTTTATTAGAGACAGGGTCTCACTGAGTTGCTAAGTGCCTCACCACTGCTGAGGCTGGCTTTGAACTCGTGATCCTCCTGCCTCAGCCTCCCAAGTGCTGGCATTACAGGCGTGCACCACCACGCCCGGCTGGGCAGGTCTCTTCCTCGCTGTCTCTGGCCTCTTAGGCCACCTGCACTCCTTGGTTCCCGGCCCCTGGTTCACTTTCAAAACCAGCAGCATGCTGCCTTCCCTCTGCCTCTGCTTCTATCCTCCTCTTCCGTCTTTCTGACCCTGCTCCCGCCCTCCCTCCCAGGACCCTTGTGATTACATTGGACCCTCTTAGATATTCAGTGCAACAATCTTATCTTAAAATCCCCGACTTACTCACGTTCTGCCACTTAGGGGACGGTGTTCACAGGTTCCTGGGATTAGGACGTGGGCATCGTTGGGGTGCCTTGAGAACTGGGAGGGCAGGGCCTCACCTGCTCCCCTGTAACCCCCTGACCTGCACAGTGCTGGCATAAAGTAGGTGCTCAGCAAGTGAACTGTTGAATGAAGGAGTTTCGTGAGGCGTTACACATGGCTGGTGCATCCCAGTAGCGGACCAGGGAAAGCAGGAGACTGGCTCCGGCAGAGGCTGGACGGTCTCTTTTTTGGGCTGGAGCTCTACCTATGGCTGGTGGGCAAAAGTCATCTCCAAGAAGTTGGCCTCAAGTGACAGAATCCAGGAGAAGGTGGCTGTCCCTTGGGGCTGGCCTTGGCGTTCCTCCGTCTCTCCTGGCACGCCCGGCTGGGCTTGGGTGGCCTTGGCTGCCTGATGGAAGCACATGTGACCACCCCCCACAGGAGCTGCTGCCTCTTCTTCCCCTGGGTCGCTGCCCTGCCTCTGGGGGAGGGCAGGAGCAGGAGCCTCCCAGAGGTCCAAGGCCTCCCGTCTGAGATCTGTGCAAAGGGAGTTGTGTCACTGCTGTGGAGACGCAGGACCCAGTGACCTGGAGATCACGCCCTAACGGCTGGCCTTCTCCCCACGGCAACCTAGGGATGTTTCTCCTTCTGGTTATGGTACATACTGAGCTCCAACTGCATACCAGACCTGTGCCAAGGGTAGTGACGGAGCAGGGACAAAGCACTCTTGAAGTTGAGTCTCCTGGCGGGGTGGGGAAAAGGGCACTCAGCCTGTGAATCCGAGAGAGCCCGCGGGGAGATCACCGCAGAGGGCTGAGCACTGAGAAGACACCGCTAGGTGACATCAATGGGAGAGGAGCACCAGCCTGTCCACCGAGTCTCCCGGGAGCCCAGGAGGAGGAGCTGGGGCAGACGGCGAGGGGGGACCCTGAGCCTTTGCAGGCCTGGAGGAGCCAGGCTCCAGGGAGAGGGGCCGGGGGTGCCGTCTTTTTAAAGGACAGCGCTGGTGGCCAGAAGTGGTGGCTTTAGATGGCTGGAGCCTGGGCGGGGAGGGGTGTGGGGCCGTGAAGCCGGGAGAAGCAGGCTGGTGTGGAGGGTGGCGCCCTCTGGGTGGTGGGAGTGAGACCCTCCCCACAAGTTCCCCACTCGGGGACCGTGGCTGGCTCCACCCCCAGGAGGAAGCGTCAAGGCTCCTTGGCAGGGGCACCTCCCCAGCCAGGGCCCCTCCAGCCCTTCCCTGCCTCCTTCCAGCACCATCTGTCTACTGCTGGAGCCACCCGCTGTCCCTTTGGGACATTGGCAAGGGACGAGGGTGACATTTGTCTTTGTTAATGTGCCCAGCTCTGGAGCCAAGCATGGGCCCAGCTGGTGTCAGGAAGCGAGTGCCCCGTGGAGACCCAGAACCAGGGCCAGCCGGGCTCCCGGTGCCGCTGGGTTTTCCTCAAGCCCCAGGCTCGGGGTTCCGGGTGCTCCTTTTCCTCCTGGTGGGTGAAACTTGCTCCTTTTGTCCCGTCCTGTGTCCTGCCGGCTGTTGAGGCCATCGGGAGCCTGATGGAGATGGCCGAAAATTCCGGGCCTCCCAGGATCATTCAGTCACTCAACAAACAACCACCTGGCAGCACATTTTTATCAAAAAACACAAAGTGGAACTGTGCCCTCTGACCCCGTAACCACGCTCTGGGGACCGTCTCCTGGAGAACGGGGGAGACAGGTCCGGGCAGCGCTGCTGGTTAAGAGAAGGGCTGGAAACGGCCCACCGACCGTCCGCTGGGGATGCGTTGAGGTTCACGGCCAAGGGGGACTGTTGCCCTCTCTGAGCTGTAGTGACCGGGGAGGTCGCACGTGGAAGTAGCCGGTTTCTGTAAAACACGAAGCCACACGCACGCAGAGGGATGCCCACAGAGAGCGCGTGGAAGGAAGCGTGGGAAGCTGGGACTGCCCCTCCTCCAGGGGAGCTGGGGGCAGGGAGGGGACGGTGGGGGGGCTTGCGAGGTCACAGGAGGCGAGAGGGCTGGCGTCCCCTCTGCTCACCTCCCTGCTGATTGGCTTGTTTCAAGGGATATATATATATATATATATATATGTATATGTATATATATATATATATATATATATAAATATATATATATACTGCTTCTGTAGCTCTAAAGGAAAAATCCAATAAAATATATTTTTAGAAGTTTCCTGAGCTAGGCTCTGTGCTGAGGGTGGAAGGGGCTGCGTCTCGAGAGCCTTCTCTGTGCCCGGAGCTGTGAGTACCATGCGGGGTGCCCTGGGTTTACCTCTCTGATTTTTCACCTGAGGAGACTAAGGCTCAGAGAGGTCAAGTGACTTGCTGGGGTGGGAGGGGGCACAGCTTGCGAGCATCACATCTGGCATCTGGGGACAGAGAAAGGCCAGGCGGGATCTTACATCACATGAGTCAGTGACCGTGCAGTGGGGCGGGTGCCACACACTGGGTCCAATATGGAGGGGCCTTGGCTGTCTCGTGGGGGGCACCTACCTCTGCAGTGTTGGCTGAGAAGCCAGGCTGCCCGAGCCCTGGAGGAGAGGGGACGGGCCCCTGCTCACGTTGGATTGAGGTTCACATTTCCCAGACTCGGCGCTCAACTTGGCCTTTCTCAGTGTCTACTAGGCCAGGATGGGAAAGACCGCGCAGGGCCCCCGCCCTCTCCCGTTCCTCGCTTCTCCTCCAGAGAGGAGCTTCCAGATGTGGGTCCTGGTCAGAAACCGAGGTCTGGAAGACAGCGCGTCCCTGTCCCCACTCCCCACTGTGGCCTCCGTGGCCCAGAGCCCAGGACGTGGCCGAGGGGAGCTGTGCCGACTGGGGCAGCTCTGGGAAGGGCAGGGAGGTGGCTCAGCTCTGGTGACAGTTGCCAGGTTCCGACTCTAATGTTTATGTCGCTGAGGGGGCCGGGGGGGCTTGCTGGGGTGTGCACAAGAACCAACATGTCACCTCCAAATGCGGCCATGGTACAGGGCAAACGTGGAGGGTTTGGAACTATCTACCCGTGGCTCAGAGTCACGTGGGGAAATACGGTATTTGTCACCACTACCACCATGCATTCAACAGAGGCTTCGGGAGTGCCTGCAGCCCCTCAGGCACTGCCTGTGGTGTGTGGTGGTGAGGGAGGAGGACCCACCTTCATGGAGTATGCATTTGGGGGGAGAGGAGCAAAAACCATCATGTGAACCAATGAAGGAAGAAACTGACATTTGAGTTGAGCCATAAATGATAAGAGGAATCAACCTTGCAAGGCCCTGGGGGAAACCATGTTCCAGACAGAAGGAATAGTATATGCAAAGGCCCTGGGGCAGGAAATTGCTGAACGAGTGTGAGGAACAGACTGGGCACCAGTGAGGGAGCAGAAATGAGCTATAGGGAATTGATTGACAGGGGCTGAGGTTGGAAATATGGGCAGGACCATGTGGACTTGTAGGCCAGGGTAAGAGGTTCAATTTTACTGTAATCACAATGGGGACCATCGTGGATGGTAAGCAGAATGAAGTGGTCTCATTTTCCATAAAAGATCACTTTGGCCTCTGAACCAAGGAGGCTATCTGAGTCTGTTTTCTGTTGCTATGACAGGATACCTGAGACTGGGAGATGTATAATAGAAAGGAGTTTATTTTGACTCACAGCTCTCTAAAGGCAGGGGGGTCCGAGTGTGTGGGTCTTGCCCTGGACAAGGCCCCCCACAAGCTTCTTTAACTCAGGGCAGAAAGTAGGAGCACAAAAGGGCGCATGTCAAAGGAGAAAAGAATGAGGGGGCTTCAGAGCATCCAGAGGTTGAGTCAGAAAGGAAGCGGGCAATTGAACCCAGGGGTACTGGATCACTGAGCCCCTCTCATCTCCAGCCCCACACGTAGTTTATATTTTATGTAGAGACAAGGTCTCACTGGGTTGCTCAGCACCTCGCTTTTGCTGAGGCTGGCTTTGAACTCGCAATCCTCCTGCCTCAGCCTCCTGAGCCGCTGGGATCACAGGCGTGTGAGTCGCTGCACCCGGCAACTCTTCCTCCAGAGCATCTCAAACCTGTGCACCTCTCGACCACCCCCTGCCCTGGTCTGTGCCACTGGCATCTCTGCCCCGACTGCAGTGACCTCTTCATGAATGCTCCTCCTGCCTTTCCATACCTCCTTTTATCATGTGTTCTCCACACAACAGAGGTATCTATTAAAATTCAAATAAAATCATGTTCCTCGGGCTGAGGATGTAGCTCAGTTGGTGGAGTGCTTGCCTTTCATGCACAAGGCCCTGGCTGGGTTCAATCCCCAGCACCATAAAAAAAAAAAAAAAAAAAATCATGTTCCTCTTCTGGCCAACACTTCCCATCGCTTTTCCGGCACACCAGGAGAAAATGTCCAACTGACTCTTGTTGCCTCCGAGGCCAGTACCATGTGCCTAGTCCAGCCTCTCTTCCATCTTTGTCTGCAACCCCTTCCTCCTCACTCTCTCAGCTCCAGCTATACCGAGGAATCCATCCTTGAGCTTCCCCGGGGCCTTTCCCAACATGGTTCCTTTCATCTGAGTTATTATTATTATTATTATTATTTTGCAATTCTGTCTGTCTCTTTCTTGTGGACCCAGCTTAAACCTTGTCTTCTTGGAGAGATCTGTCCCGATCACGTGGTCTAGAGTTACCTCACCCCACCATTTCCTCCGTCTTGCTGGTTTCTTTCCCAGTGCTCCTCACGATTTTGGATTGCTTGGTCATGGCTTCCTTTTGTCTGTCTGCTAAATTTCAAGCTTCAGGAGATCAGAGACCATGCTTGTTGCTCACTGCCAACACCTGGTATAGTGACTGTCACATGCAGCAGTCGTCACTCTAAGTGGAAACACTTAGGTCAGTGTCCCGGGAGCCCACCCTGAGACACACCTCTCTGCACTTGGGTGGCCCAGCAGGTGCTTGGTAGTCACGGGTATCTCTTTCCCTGGAGAGGAAAGGAGCTGTGTCCTCCTAGCTCTGTGGCTACAGCCTCTGCCTCTGAGAGGCCCAGATTCTAGCAATGGGTGACCTGGGTTCGAATCCCAGCCTGGCCTCTTGATGTTATCTGTTAGCCTTTGCTGCATGCAGGAGCCCTGTTTGGGGAGATGGCTAAGATTGCGGTTGACTACAGGCCATGGAGATGTTTGGGCATTGCCGCCTTCCGTAGTCTCACGGGACTTGGCCCGGGATCTCGCGGGACTTGGCCCGGGATCTCGAGAGACTTGAGCCAAGATTGCTGATCGGTCGGCGCCATTTGGTGTGTGGGTTTTTTGGTGGTGCGTGTTAAAGACGTTGTTAGAGCCAGAGAGAGAAGTTCTCAGAATAAAAAGACTGTTTCCAGTTCGTCTCTGAACTTCTTCCCGCGGCTTTGTTGCTCCAAGCGGCAGTCGCTTCGGACAACAACAGCTGCGTAACAAGCAATCACCAAAAGTAGTAACTTAAAACAACCGGATATAATTTTTCATGATTCTGAGGGTGAGCAGGAGGGCTCCACTGCTGACTACACCTGGCCTCGCTCATAGCTCATGGTCAGCTAGAGAACCAGCTGGAGGGTTCTCAATGGCTTTCTTCCCCATTTTGGTGTGACCACTGGTTCCAGTTATTGGCTGGGTGGCCTCAGTTCTTCTTCAGGTGGCCTCTCATCTTTCAGTACAAAGCAGAATTGGGGGAGTATTCCAAGACCTAACATGGAAACTTCTGGAACATTATTGTAGTCAAAGTAAGTCTAAAGGACAGCTGGATGTAGGGGACCAGAGAAACTCCGCCTCCATGCAGGCAGAGCAAAGGGAATTCCTGCCCATATTTAATCTGCCCTAGTAGCCTGTGACGTCGTCACCTCTCCGTGCCTTGCTTCCCCTCTGTGAACTGGGTCTCGTGGCATTTATTTCCTAGAACCCTGTGGAAATTAAACCGACAGTGCATCCAGAGTGCGTGGCATGGCCCCGTCCCTTAGAAAATACCCTGTGAGCAGGAACCTCCGGTATTAGTACAGGAACGACGGTGGGAACTCGGCCAACATCAGGTGGATGGCCGGTGGGTGGCTTCTGAAGTTCAAACAACGTATTGTCCCCCTGATTGATCTGTTAATGGTGAGTCAGTTCATTTCATGGGACTTAGAATAAACAGCAGCTCTTTTCTGTTGAGTTCAAACACCTTGATTTCTAAAGAGACCTGACCTGTTGCTCAATTTACTTTTTCATCATCTGTATTTGTCTGGGAAGAGGGCGGAGAGGGTGAGGGCCGGGCAGTTCTGCAGACTTTGTGTGTGAGAAGTTATACAAGTAAGTGTGCGCTCTCCCTCTCTCTCTCTCTCTCTCTCTCTCTCTCTCTCTCTCTCACACACACACACACACACACACACACACACACACACCTGCCCCTCTGCAGCCTTGATTTAAAGTAACCAAATGCTATCACAACCACAGCCCAGCTCTCCCCTGGAGACAGGCCCATGGTGGGAGCAGGAGGAAGGGGCTCCCCTGATGGCCCCTCCAAAGCACAGCCTGCCTCCTCCCAGGTCCTGCTTCATCCCCCCTGGGGTCAGAGCTGTCCCCAGGCTGTCATGGTGAGAGCAAAGGTGATCTTCCTGGCAGGATGGCGTTGGAGAGCCCTCTGCTCAGGGCTGGCCAGGTGAGCTGTGAGGAGGTGGGGCACTGCCACTGGCTAGTGACATGTTTTCCTGCACCAGCCTGACTCTGGGTGTGGAGAGGGGAGATGGGGACATGGTGGAGAAGGGTACTGGTTTCCCAGTTTGCTGTAATGAGCTACCACAAACCTGGGGAGTGTAAAACAATAGAAATATATGCCGGGTCCCTGTTCTAGAGGCGAGAAGCTCAGGTGTGGGCAGGGCCTGCTCCCTCAGGCCGCTCCTGGCTTCCCGCGGTCCAGCAGATCTTGGGGCTCTCTGGCTGGTGGCTGCGACGTTCCAACCTTTGCCCGTGTCACACTTTCTCTGTGCGTGTCTCTGTGGGTCCTCTCCTCTTCTTAGAAGGACACCAGTCATCAGATTTAGAGCCCGCCCCAGTCCAGTACGACCTCATCTGAACTTGATCACACGTGCGGAGACGTTTTGAGCTGGGTCGCCTACCTATGTGCACGACACCAAGTGCTGAATGGAGAGGGGGAGGGGGGGTGCTCTGTGGAACGCCAAGGGGCCTGGGAGAATTCCAAATTCAGGCGTGGCCTTCCATGTTGTGTGTGGCAAAGGTGTTTGTCAAAGAGAGAGCACAGTGGCGCTGGGGTTGTGGCTCAGTGGTAGAGCGTTTGCCTACCACGTGTCAGGCCCTGGGTTCGATCCTCAGCACCACATTAAAAAAAAAAAAAAAAAAAGATATTTTGTCCAATCACAACTGAAAAATAAAAATATTAAAAAAAAAAAAAACCAAGGGAGCATAGTATGTTAGCTTGATTTGTAGCTTTTAGGTACATAGACACGAGTACATAAGCCTCATTTGCATCCTTGCCTTGCACGTGTTAAAAGATCTGAGTCAGGTTGGAAGCACCTGAAATCCTCAGGACTCACAAGTCCAGGATGCCCCCGGGTTCTCCTGCTCTGGGAATTATGGTATCTGTGTGTGTGTGTGTGCCTTATTTTTTGTTGATCTCCCTCGCTAGAAATATAAGCGTTATGAGAATAGGGGCCTTTTTCTTTTCGTCTTTGCAGTGGGTTACTAACCACCTCTGCTTTCTAGGGCAGCTGATGGCATGGGGCACCAGGCACAGGGCGTGGCTCCCAGCAAGCCCATGGCTGAGCCTTCCTGCCTGCTGTTAACTCCCCTTCGTCCCCGTAGCCCCAGCTCAAGGAAGAGCGCCTGGGAAACACCAGCGAATACTTGCAAAACAAATGATGGAACGGCTGAGGGTGCGGGAAGCTGTGTCCCTGTTGGCTCTTGATCCTGAAGACTGTGCCTGAAAGCAAGGTGGGACCACAGCTTGTCTCGTCCTCACGACCTCTCCAGACGTGAATGTGTGACCCGACGTCCTGAGAAACCAAATGCCCCCAGCAAGGGAGTGTGACCAGATTGGTTTGTGAGACAGTTCCCCTCTGGATGCTGAGGAAGCTGGGTCAGGGAAGAGGGGCAGGTGTAAGCTCAGGAGAACCAGCAGGGAGGCAAGTCTAGAAGGCCAAGGAGAAATAGGGCGGTGTGGACAGAAAGAGAAGAGAGCCACGTCCAGGGCTGCTGAGGAGCCCCTTGGGGGCTTGGTGAGGCTGGATATGGAGAGAGGGCCAGGGATGGCACTTGGCTTCTAGTTAGCACCACTGGACTGACAGCTGGGAACCCCAGAGGAAACCAGGTGGTGGGGGAGACTCTTGAATTCAGTTTTGGACAAGCTGAATTTGAGGGGCTACCAAGACAGCCCAGGTTTGAGTCTCTGAGCACATGCAGTGATAGTTTCACCAGGACGAGTCTCACTTATCCCCTCCCGCGAGCCTCGGTTTCTCCATCTGTAAAACGGAATACCACACCAGGTGATTATGAGAACCCTGTGCGTGGATATATGCAGACTGCCCACCCCAGAGCCAGGCACCCCCTGTGGGGAGAGTATGTGTCCCTGTTTCTTAGCACTCTGTCAGAAGCAACAAACACACTTGACCAACTGGCTTAAGCAGAAAAAGAATTTACTGCTTCTGTCACCTACAATCCAGGGAGTATATCTGGCTTCCCCTTAGCTGTAGCTGGGGCTCAAGCATTACCACAGGGACTCCATGCCTTTGAGGGCTTCACATCCTTCTCAGGAACCTTCTCCATGTTCCCAGTGGCCATCAGCTTAGTATACAACCATCTAGGGTCTTTTTCTATAGTTGGGGCAGAAAAGTCTCAAGGAAAATTCTGATTGGCCCAGCCAGGTCATGTGCTCATCCAAGAACCAATCACTGTGGCCAGGTCTGGTTCACCTGACTTCCTTCTTCCTGAAAGATGGAAGCCATTGTGCATGATGGTTCCCATCTGTCCCATGGAGTTTCAGGATGGGAAGTGCTGAGAATATTCCTACTGGCACACAGTAGGAATTCAGTTTATGGTGGTGTTTTTTGAAATCCTGGAGGTGAAACACCTGAATTGTCCTCCATCCACATTTTAAAGTCCTTTAGAGCCCGTAGTCCCAGCTGCTTGGGAGGACAATGGGTTTTTTTATAAATGTAACCTTCACCCCAACGATTCCAAGTTCAGTGGTGTGCAGTTTTCCTTCACCTCAGACAGGCCAGTCAGTCCTGAGGAGGTTGAGGCCAACAGGTCCTGATCATCCCTGTTACGACCCGGAGAGTCCCCATTCCCTGGGGAATTTCAGGACCTGTGGCATCTCTCATCAGCCAGCTCAAGAAAACAGGTTCCGCAGAGTTAGACAAAGACTTCTGTGGTTCATGACATCAGCCAGGACATTCTGAAACCCCCCGGGTAAGCGGTGATGTGGACACTCCTTCCTGCAGCCTGGTTCTGATTGGAGCTGCCCAGGAACTCTCTGCCAATTAGCAGCCACACTGCAGAGCCTGGAACTTTATAGCTTAGCAACGAGAAATCTGGAAGAACTCTGGAATTAATTTAAGGAAAGGGGAAGAAAAACACCAAGAAGGGAATTAGCAGCCAAGTAATCAGGCTGTGAGTTTTTATTATTACCTTTGCGGCCAAGGCAAGGAATGAACATTTTCAACGTTAATTACTAGCAGAGTGGGAAGCAGCGAGCTATCTTGACTTGAACTTGGGCTCATGTGTTTGCCTGGATTTTTTTCCTAAGCTAGTGCCAGGTTAGGGATGTGAACAGAGCTAAGGAGTGGGCAGAAAAGTTATGCTAATTAACAACAACAACAACAACAACAAAACACCCCTGGTCCAAGCTGCCACCTCCACGTCCAGGAGCCTTGCTGGTGGGCATTTGGAGGGATGATCTTCCATCCTGTGACATCATGGAGACCTTCCTGAAATTGGGGGTCCCAGTGGCTTCTGTGATTTCAGGTGGAGGTCTGGCCAGAAAGGGAGACTTGATGTTAATAGTTGATTAGATAAATCAACATGTGATTACAGTTATGCTGGTATCTTGGAAGAAAAGTGGTATGGGGGGTAGGAATCCTGGGAGAGGGAGGGTGCAGTTAATGGGTCTTAGGTGATCCTGGCCCTGCCTGGAATCTTGTAGGGGTGAGGTTGATTCCAGAGGGAGGTTGGGACAAGTGGTCAGGGACAAGCCCACCCAGGGGCTCCTGCACCTGCAAAGCTTCCAAAGCAATAGGAAAATCTCAATGGGCAGCCACCAAGGTTTGTAAACTGAGGCAGAGGGTCATCTGATTGCAGTGTAGTAAGGGCACTCTGGCTATCGGGGGCAGGACAGATGGGAGGGACATAAGAAAGGACGCTGGGCCATGGGCCACTTCAGACGCCTCTCCTGATGTGGGTGGTCGGCCTCCAGGGCACCAGCGGCATGGAGCCCCTAACCCTCTGGGAGGTCTCCCTGGCTGTCCTTAGCTGGTTCCACCCCAGGCTCCTGTTTCCTGGCACGCCTGCTTTTAGATTCCTCCCTCTGTGGAAGGGAGAGTGAGTGAGGCCACTGCACTCCACAGGCGGGGCGATGGCCAGGACCTTCCTGATTTAGCCTGGAAAGTCCCCAGTCCCAAGCTCATCAGTCCCAGGTAAACTGGGCACGGCTGGTCACCCTACTCTGGGACAGGATCAAATGGGCAGTAGGAGTCAGCTTTCCCCACTGTGCGGGGCCTCCCTGCACTCCTCCCCAAAGAGCCTGGACATGGGCTTAGCTGCTCATTCACTGTGTGGCCTCAGACATAGGACTTGGCCTCTCTGGGCTACTTTGTTCCTTTGCAAAATGAAGCTGGGTCTGGGGAGACTTTTGGCTTCCTAGTAGCACTCATTTTCTGCTGTTATTGAATTTCAAAGTGTAATCAGGACACAGACCCCAAAGCACAAGAGACAGGGGCCATGTACCAACAGTGTGGCCTGTGTAGGTGACCTCTCTTCTCCAAGCCCATTGCTCCCTCCAGAGATGGGGTCCTTACCCCATAGAAATGGAAGCACCAAGCAAAGTTCTCCCACTTGTTTGCCACAGCAAGGTGCTTAGTAGCTGGAGGGGTAGTGATTTTGGTTCATGAAAGTGGGCTCAGGAGTCAGGCTCTCTAAGGAGTGACTGCCAGCTTTTTAAAAAAATTGGGATCTGACCTTTGTCAGGGTTACCCTTGCCTCTCCATTTGATCCCAGCTCTTATGTGGTAATGAGATCACCCTTCACTCTGGAGGGCCTGCTTGCTTCCACCAGGTAGAGACTAGGTCTTTTTCTTTTTCCCCTTTGCCATGGTTCCTCCTTTACAAAGAGTTGCTGAGCTAGTTGAGGGACCACTATACCCATTTTACAGATGAGGAAACCGAGACTCAGGGAGGTTAAAGTTCAGCATTTGAACCTGGATCTGATTCAGGGCCTGTCCTCCCGACTAACTGTCCTCTCCTCCTTCAGGGTCTGCACAGAGAGAGCAAGAGGAAGGGGATAGGGTGCAGAGTGGCCGCTCTGGTGGGGGCATCCTCTGTGAAGACCCATCTAGGGGACTCTCCTAAGGGAGTAGCTGCGTGTGTCCCGTGTGACCCCGGCAGCCTAGCCTGACCCTCTTGTAGGTGGGAGGCTTCTGGATGCTGCTTCCCCTCCTTGCTGGTTGCCATGGAGACAGGGGTGGGCTGCTTAAAGATGTATACTGAGCTTGCCACCCAGGCTGGTCCCAGAGATGCCGGCAGCAGGTGGGCAGATCAACCTGATCCCTTTGAGAGAAGGGCAGGAAGAGGCTAGTTTTTGCTTATTTTTTTCTTTTTCTTTTGAAAAGCTTCATGCGCACACAGAAAAGGATAGAGCGTGTGGTCCAATGAGCCCGGCCACGGCAATCGCCGACACTCAGCCTTGGACACCTCCTTCCCCTCCTCCTCGGCCCTCCTCCCAGACTATTTTGAAACAAATTCCTGACATTGGCTATGTCTTTTGCAAATATTTCTATATACGACTCCCAAGAAAAAATTTCTTTTTACCTCCTTCACTCCTATAAACAGTAATTTTTTTTACTGACCTACAGCCCCAGTCCAACAGTGATTTTTTTTTTTCTTTTTCTTTTTTTTTTTTTTTTTTTTTTTGGTACTGTGGATTGAACCCGGGGCACTTAACCACTGAGCCACATCCCCGGCCCTTTTAAATATTTTATTTAGAGGCAGAGTCTGGCTAAGTTGCTCAGGGCCTTAGATAAGTTGCTGAGGCTGGCTTTGAACTCACACTCCTCTTGCCTCAGCCTCCCAAGCTGCTGGGATTACAGGCGTGCACCACTGCACCCAGCCAACAGTGATTTTTTTTTCTTTAATATATATTTTTTAGTTGTAGGTGGACACAATACCTTTATTTTTATTTTTATGTGGTGCTGAGGATTGAGCTCAGTGCCTCACGCATGCCAGGCAAGAGCTCTACCACTGAGCCACAACCCCAGCCCAACAGTGATGTTTTTAATATCAGCAAATATCTGATCAGTATTCCAATTTTTATTTTTTTAATGTTTTTTTTAGTTATACATGGACACAATATCTTTATTTTATTTATTTATTTGTTTTTAAATATTTATTTATTCGCTTTAGTTGTACACAATGCAATGCATTTATGTTTACGTGGTGCTGAGGATTGAACTCGGGCTGCTCATGCGCTAGTCAAGCGCTCCACTGCTGAGCCACAACCCCAGCCCTGTTTATTTATTTTTATGTGGTGCTGAGGATCGAACCCAGTGCCTCACATGTGTGAGGCAAGTGCTCTGCCACCGAGCCACAGCCCAGCCCTCCAATTTCTCTAGTTGTCTCGTCAATGTTTTCTTTATAGTTGGGTACAATTGGGATCCAAGGGATGCTCATAGATGACCTTTGGCTGGTGTGTTTTTCTTCATCTCCCTTAACCTTTAGGCTCTTTCCCTTCCCATTTCTTCCTTTGTAATTTATTTGTTGAAGAAATAGAGGTTGTTGGTTTTGTGGAGATTCCCGCAGATTTTGCTTGTTGCGCCCCTGAAAGGTCTTGAACGTGTTCTCCTCTGTCCTGTGCTGCCTGTAAATTGATAGAGCTGGAAGCTCACTTAGATTCATGTTTGATTTCTCTTTGACTATTTCCTAGTGGCTATTTTGTATCCCATTCATTCAAAGACAGAAATCTGGTTATCTTTCTCCAGGACGTTAGCAGCTGGGGATGGTCATTGTCTAGACCATTGCATCTTTTGAGACTGTAAAACAGTGGCATACCAATTTTTCCCATTGACATGAATGCCCTTATAAAGAGTAGCAACTTCTGTGGTTTGGTTACCATGAAGTATGGTTGACACCAACAAAGGATAAATGCTAGATTCTTCTGCATGGGGACAGTTTCCAAAATGAAAACTTAGTTTCTCAAAATCCTCCAAAAGTGACAAATTAGTCCGCATTTTTCTTTCCCCACTAAGTGTCATTGTGAACTCACCATTTGGACATCATGAAATGTTTAAATACATTGTTGTGGTTCTTATTTTGCGGCGCTGGGCACAGCACCCAGGATCTGCTCTATCACTGAATTTGTCCCCAGCACCACTGTGCGGTGATGACTCTTGCTGATGCTCAGGCTGTCCTTTGTGGCCAAGCCTCTTCATATGGTCTCCTGTACCCTTCCGGATTTGACCCCAGTGGTTGTCGACATCTGTCTTGCTTCCTGATGACAAGATGTTCCCAGTTCACTGGCAGTCTCTCTTGCCTTAGATCTGGGAATCGGCCGCTTCTCCACGGAGCCGCCCTGAATTCTGATGGACAGTGGTGTTTAGAGACCATAACCTGGTGACGGGGTGCTCACTGCGCACGGAATGAGTCGCGATTTCTCACTTCTCCGTGAACACACTCTTCTGGTTTTTTTTGTTTATTTGTTTTGTTTTTGTACCAGGGATTGAACTCAGGGCCACATCCCCAGCCCATTTTTTTGTATTTTATTAGAGACGGGGTCTCACTGAGTTGCTAAGTGCCTCGCCATTGCTGAGGCTGGCTTTGAACTCGCGATCCTCCTGCCTCGGCCTCCCAAGTGCTGGGATGACAGGCGTGCGCCACCGCGCCCAGCTCATGCTTTTGTTTATAAGGCACACAAGAGCTTCACACTGCAGCTTCCAGTTCAAGCCACAGGATTTCACCGCATCTCTGTGATCTCACGTGTGCCTCTTCTTTTTCCCATGACACGTGACCAAGTCTGGTGTCTAAAAGCCAAGCCCCCCTTCCACACTGTGTCTCCCATCAAGCTGGAAGCATGTGAGGAAGCCCTAAGTCTCCCATGGTCATGAGCTTTGGTTCTCCCACGAGGCTGCTCTGGGAGAAGCCCTACTTCCTGGTCCCCAAGAGACCTGGAAGCCCCTTCCATTATCCTGAGTGCGAACCCTCCCATCTAGCCATTTTCCATCCTGGCTACACAATGGAGTCTCATGGGGAATTATAAAACCTTCTGAGGCCTGTCCCTGTCCCTGTAAACCACAGGACGGAATCTCTGGGGCTGAGACCCTATAATCCAAAAATACATATATTTTAAAAATTTTTTTTAGTTGTACATGGACATACTATATCTTATTTATTTATTTTTATATGGTGCTGAGGATCGATCCCAGTGTCTCACATGTGCTAGGCAGGTGCTCTACCACCAAGCCACAACCCCAGTCTCACTATACATACATATATATATATATTTTTTTTTTTTAAATTTTTTTAAATGAAGTCCAGCTTGGCTGAAGGTCACTGTTGTGGTCCTTGCTTCTCAGCAAAGCAGATGTTAGACAAGATCTGCCGTGGGAGCCCATTAGCTTGAGTTTGAATTCTGGTGCTGCCTGTTTTGGTCTATGAGACCCCTGGACCAGGACTGAGCAACAGAAGTTTCTACAATCACCAAAATGATCTAAATATGCACAGTTCGGTGTGGTAGCCACTGACCACAGGTCTGCTAGGCACTTGAACTTGTTGCTAGTACCCCTGGCCCAGTGAATTTTTAAATATATTTAATTTGATCTAATTTATACCAGTGGATAGCAGCTACCGTCTTGGACCAGGTCGCTCTCGAAAATTACCTCACGTCCCACGGCTTCCTACTGTAATGCAGGGACTAATGAGGGTTATTTCACCAGGAAATTGTGGGGATTAGAGATAATGTATATAAAGTGCCTGGTGCACATGAGGCACTCCATAAAACACTGCTTATTTTCTTTATTAATCAGCCTGCCACTCTTTAAAAAAAATAAATAAAGCATGCCTGGAAAAATGAGTGCTCAGAAGCACCCCACCACAGAGGCTAAAGATTCCAAGCTGTTCCAGAAAAACTCTTGGAAAACAGCCCTGAGTTGCAGAAGTCCGATTGCAGCAGGAGGTGATCGGTTACAAGGGCTCTATTTCATTCCAGACCTTGCCGCAGCTCAATAAATTAAGCAATCACTCCAAATAACATGTTGCTTTAATCCCCTCTCTTGGAACCGGTTCAAGTTGTTTGGGGTTTACATCAGCACAAGCCCTGAAAGGCGACTCACAGGGTCTCACAATGTCCCTGTTTCTTTCTTTCGCTTGATTCATCAGCAGGCTCTGGAAACATCGTTGCAGCCTCCTGACTGGCAGGAGAGAGGATGCCAAGCCAAGCAGGTCTCCTTTTATCAGAACGGGAGCCTCTTCCATCCTCTGGCCTTGACACCCTGCACGTTTCATCCGCTGCGATTTCTGGCAGGTTGATCTGCAACGGAGACCGAGACACCTCTCAGCGGCCGGGTTCTGGGCGTGGACGGCCAAGGCTCCGTGGCTTTTCCATTCTCATCCTCTCTCTAGTGGTTTATAATCTCACAGCAGAATTTCGTTTCCCCTAGAAACTTGGCATCGGAGGTGTCAGCCTGGGAACATATTTGTTTGTGTAAATTAAAAAGAAGAATATGTTTTGACCATATTTAACTTCTAACCGTGCTGGAGAAATAAATACTGGCTCTCACAGTGCTTCTTGCTGCACGGTTCTGGCTCACCTCCCCAAACCCTGTCTTTGTTTATAAAAACCCAAACTACCAAAGGCTCTGAATGGCTTTGTCTCCTTGGAAAGCTACAGGGACAACCCCGGAGGCCATGTCCACCCCCAACCTCAGCCCATGTAGAAAGTTCACTTACCTTTTTGGGAATTTTTGGCTTCCGGCCACACTGCATCTTTGCTGGGGTAGGAAAGGGTGTCAGAAACAGGTCCCCTCACATGACTTGTTCAGGGGCTTGGGAATGTTATTGTGTATTTGCAAGGCCCTTGGCAATAGTGCAGAGATTTAAAATGCACATATTCTCTGAGTGAGAAATTGCACTTCCAGGAATTTGTCCTATGTGTGCAAAGCAAAATCCTGGAGTTAACATAAATGTTGGCCAGTAGCGGACAGGTCAAGTGTGGTGGGATGCTGGACCTCAATAGAAGGATGAGGTGGGGCTGAGCACTGTGTGGTCTGCAGAATTTATTGAAATGCCCTTGATCTTTTTTTTTTGGTAACAAGAATTGAAACCAGGGGTCTCAACCACTAAGCCACATCCCCAGCTCTTTTAAAAATTGTTTTATTATGAGACAAGTTCTCCCTAAGTTACTTAAGGTCTTGCTAGGTTACTGAGGCTGGCCTCTTAACTTTTGATCTTCCTGCCTCAGCCTCCCCAGCCACTGGGATTACAGGCATGAGCCACCACGCCCAGCCGGACCTTAACATTATAAGCAAAAGAAAAAAAAAAAAATGGCACACATCTGACCACGCTTACAAAATGCATGGAGATTGTACAAACTGCACACAGTGACTACTTCTCAGTGAGGTTGGAGTTTGGGAAAAAATTGCACAGGGGCCTGTTTATTTCCTACATTATTCTCTTTTGTACTATTTTTCTTAACCATAGGATGGTGTAACTTTTAAATTTGGGGATAATTAAAAAACATAAAATGGTGTATTAAAAAAAATCACTTCTACACTCTGAGTCGGAGCAGTGTAATTCAAGGATACTTCTTTTTATTACACACCTGTCAGGAGAATGTGGGGAGGGGGGGCAATGGGCTGGGGCTGGGACGTGTGTGGCTCGTAGATTAGGACAGAGCTCACGGGGTCCACAGGGCCTTGTGCACAGGAGGTAATGAGGAGCTGAACAGGGGACCAAGCATCCTGCAGGGACGGGACTTGCTGCGAGTCTCACTCTTCTCGCCTCATTGAGTTCCTGTCTTCCTCTCTCCGGCTACCCTTCCAGGCCTGCCCAACACCCCTTCACGACAAGCTTTTGGTGTGATGCACCCTGGGGTGTCATCCCGACCCACACAGGGGCTCTGAATCTCTGGGTGTCAGAGCGGAGGACATTATGAATCCTGGGGCTGAGGTCCAGGTGAGCGGGAGGCGAGGCTCCCTGGGTTGGTGGAGGCTCTCCTTTGAGGAGGACAATGGGCTCCTCCTCAGCCTCTACCATGGCCACCGGCTTCTGCTGGGCATCCCTGGTCTCCTCTGGACGCTTGCTGCTCAGCAGGTCTCTATTCTTAATACTGCAGCCCTGTCATCTGCTGGGGTGTCAGAGGACACGCAGAATCCAGGACAAAACGGAGTGGCCAAATCAAACAACTGTGAGCTCTTAGGGAAGAAGGCTTAAGACAAACTGTTATTTGTTTTTTTAAGTGCTTATAACCCACATGTCATCTGGGGTCATCTTATTTTTGGAGATTCAAATGAATTGGGCTTAAATCTTGTCCCACATGCCGTAGGGGACCTAACAACAGTCCTTGGAAGCCTTCCCAGGATTAGAGGTGAGAGGCGTTTATCTCCCAGGCTCCGAGGGCCTACATTCCCGCATCTGCTGAATCAGTGCTGGCCTCGGGCAGGGCTGGCCTCGGGCAGGGCTGGCCTCGTGGCCACGGAACCCTTGAGGTCACAGGGCCGCGCCTCTGCTATGGCCCCCTTGAACTTCTTACTCTGGATTCCCCCAAGCGACCTACCTGGTCCTGCCTCCCGATCCCCACCCACTCGAGATTCTGCGCATTTCTCCCAAACTTCCATCCACACAAGAATGTGGGAATAGGAGACTTTGAAGGTTTGGGACCAAAGAAAACATTGACCCCTCAGCCAAGGGACCACACAGGTGTTTGCAACGCTGGAACTGGCTTCAAGATACTCAGTGGAGACAAAGGGCCCGGAGGGGAGGCCCGGAAGCCAGGCAAGAGGATGACCGTCACCCACCCTGGATGACGGGAACCTCCAATTTTCTCTACTTTTAGATATGGTGGGAAATTCCCATAATACAGTTGGAAAGACCTGGTCCCGGAAGTTCCACAAAAGTCAAACACACGGCTGCCCTATGGACCTAGCAAGTGCACTCCCTAGCTCCATACCCCAGAGAAATGAAGATTGTGCCCACACAAAACACACACGAATGTTCAGAGTTACATTATTCATAATCACCCAGTGTGGAAACAACCCTTGTGTCTATCAATCGGCAAACGGACAGACAAGCTATGGTATGTCCATACAATAGAATATTATTCAGCCACAAAAAGGAACGAAGTTCTGATATGTGCTACAACATGGCTGAATCTTGAGACCATCATGCCATGAAAAAAGAGCCTAGCCAGGCGCGGTGGCGCACGCCTGTAATCCCAGCACTTTGGGAGGCTGAGGCAGGAGGATCGTGAGTTCAAAGCCAGCCTCAGCAATGGCGAGGCACTTAGTAACTCAGTGAGACCCTGTCTCTAAATAAAAATACAAAAAAGGGCTGGGGATGTGACCCAGTGGTCGAGTGCCCCTGAGTTCAATCCCCAGTACCAAAAAAAAAAAAAAAAAAAAAAAAAAAAGCCTGACACAAAGGACCACGTACTATATGGTTCCACTCATATGAAATGTCTAGAAAAGGTAAATCCATAGAGATGGAAAGTAGATCAGTGACTGCCCAGAGTCAGGGGTGCTGGAGGATGCAGGGTGGTGGGGGTGGGGACAGGATGACTACCATAGGGTACAGGTTTCTTTGTGAGGTGATGATAATGCTCTAAAATTCATTGTGATAATGCTTGCATGACTGAACATGCCCAAAGCCATTGAACTGTACCCCTAAAATGTGAATGGATGTTACGGGAATTATATATCTCAATAAAACCGTGAACAAGTGACGCCCCGCTCCCTGACTCTCATGCTAGTCATCCTTCGGCTGCGGCCTCAGTCCCGGGAACCCTCCGTCTCCCTGCACGCACATGCCCTTGACTTCCCCTGCCTGGAGACCTTTCTGCACCTGAAAACATTTTTCTTTCTCTATTTTTATTCTCACTTCAGAGAAGGGCCTTCCACAGTGAAAGTGCCCACTGTGGTATTATCCCAAACTACAATGCTGACTTTTCTCTTTAAAAATTACTGCGGGGACTAGAGTAAGTCCCCCAGGGTGTTCTAGGAGAGCAGTTAGTCACTAGTAATTCCTAATAGGTATAACTTCTAAAAGCTTGGAATTTCCCCAAGGGAGCTAGAGTCGACTCAATCTCTCCAGAGACAGTGTCCATGGGCTCAGAAATGTGACTCTGAGTCACCTCACAGGTGAGGAAAGGACATCGCAGGGGCCAAGTCACGTTGGTCTCACTGAAAGGCAGGCTGTCTGTGTGGAACAAGGGTGGGCCAACTATGGCCCACCAAATGTGGCCCACTCCTTGTTTTTATAAATAAAGTTTTATTGGAACGCGGAGCCACAGCCATTCTTTTCTGGACTGTGGTTCCGTTTGAGTTACCGTGGCAGAGTTGCGCAGCTGCAGCAGTCTGCAAAGCCTCCAATAGTGACTAGCTGGCCCTTTACAGAAAATGTCATTGACAGTTGAGATGGAAGATCTGGACTGGAGCCCCCAGCCCATTGCATGCCAGGTGTGGACTTGGACAAGACTGGTCATTGCAGGAGCCCTGTTTGGGGAGATGGCTAAGATTGCGGTTGACTATGGGCCATGGAGATATTTGGACATTGCCGCCTTCCGTAGTCTCACGGGACTTGGCTGGGATCTCAAGGGACTTGGCCCGGGATCTCAAGGGACTTGGCCTGGGATCTCAAGAGACTTGAGCCGAGATTGCTGATCGGGTCTGCGCCATTTTTGGTGGTGTGTGTGGTGCGTGTTAAAGTCGTTGTTAGAGCCAGAGAGAAAAGTTATCAAAATAAAAAAGCTGTTTGTTTCCAGTTCGCCTCTAAACTTCTTCCCGGGGCTTCGTTGCTCCAAGCGGCCATCGCTTCAGGCGACAACAGGTCATCACTCCAAGCCCATTGTCTGATCATTAAGCAGGGGCCGGTATTAGAACCTCCCATCTCTGTTACTTGTGCAACTAAAATGACTTCACAAGTGTAAAGTGCTTGGTATGTGCAAAGTGCTCAACTCATGTTGGTGGTTGTGATGTTATTTAGAAAACGAAGAATGACACTTACTTCATAGGTTGTCATCTGAAGTCACAGATCATGCCTGTGAGGACGTTTGTTATTGTTATAACTGTCCAAAGGGTTTTGAGAGGATTCTTTGCTTCTTGGTAATAGTTATATTTTGGAGCTTTGAAAGTGTGGGTGAATTATAATTACAGAGAAAAAAAGGTCCTTACCTTAAACCCTCTCATTTGACAGTCCAGGAAACTCTGACCCCTTTTGACCTCCTGCTGGGTCTTGAACCTGCTCAGGATGAAGACCTGTGGGTTGTCTGCCGGGCACCCAGGAACGAGCCCCAGGGACACCGGCCTGTGTGCCCTTAAGTACTTGTGTTGCCTTCAAGTTCCCACCACCACCTGTGGGACAGTCACCCTCTGCAAGGTGCAGGACCTTAACAGATGGGACCCTCGGCACCCCCAGGGCTGTCCAGGAGCCAGCGGGGGTGGCCAGAGACGGCAACAGCAACCTGCTTCCCAAGAAGGCGTCGGTGAAGGCGGTTGGGTTTGGGAGTTGCAGTAACCTCCAATTCACTGGCTTTGGCTCACAACTCTTAACTGAGCACCTAATTCACGCGAGGACCTGATGACAGAGTCACGAGGAGGCACGGGCTCCACCCTCAGCAGCCGCGCCTGCCTGCCTTCTCACGAGGACAAGAAGCAGACAAATGGGCAGCTTCACAGCCTTCTGGGGGTTTCAACTCTACTGCAGACGCTATGGATGGACCCCGCCGTGTGACAGACTGACAGCAGCAGTTCACAGTGACAGCTTCCGAGCCCGCTAGGGCAGGACTCACCCTGTAACCCGCAAATGAAATCGTGGGGCCCTCAATATGGTTAGCGGTTTTAGGGTGACACAGCAGATACGGACCCCACACTTGGGAGGACGGCCCAAACCTCCGGCCAAACTGCTCGCCTGCTGGGCGGTCCCAGCTCGGCTCCTTGGAGGCCAGAGCCTCAGTCCCCCACCCCGCAGAGGGCTGGCCGTGGCTCGGACGCGACACTCAGCTTGGGGGACAGGCTCGGCAACCTTCCCCATGTCCCCAGCCTCTGTGGTGGCCGCAGTCCACTGTATGATAATAGCTCACCTTGATGATTATGGGATAGCTAAGACACAGCACGAGAGTCCCCACAGGCACCCTTCTCAGCTCTCTAGAGATGTCCATTCATCCCGCCTCACTGCGGCCCCACAGCGCGCCCCGTTATTCTAGACAGAGAGACCGAGGCACAGAGACACGTCCCTCACCAGAGGCCACGCAGCCGGTCAGCAGCCGCGCCCCGATTCAGACACGGGACAGCTGGCTCCCAGGGCTACGTTTTTGACCAGCCCTGTGTCCCAGGAGTTGACACCTTACTGAGGTGCACGCACACCCCTGACACCAAGTGGCATTTTTCCTGTGACATGGGACTGTCCATTTATTTATTTATTTTTTTAATACATTTTGATTTATTTTTTGGTTTCTTTTATGGGCCCATAGATTTTTTTTTTTTTAATATTTATTTATTTGCTTTAGTTGTACACAATGTGTCGTTAGTTTTCCGTGGTGCTGAGGATCGAACCCTGGGCCGCGCACGTGCTAGGCGAGCGCTCTACCGCTGAGCCACAGCCCCAGCCCGGGACTGTCCATTTCTTGGCATGCTCTTGTGTCATCTCCCCTGGTTTCAGTGAGAGCCCTGTGAGGGCAGGGGCTATGTCACACACCTGCCCCACCTCCAGCACCTGGCACCGTGCCTGCACACAGTAGGCCCTTTAACAGACCTGTCCTGTGCAGGAAGGCAGGAGGCTGGGCCGCAGCCAAGGATCAGATCCAAAATCAATCGACAGTCACAGCCCTCTGCATTTCAAGCCTGTCTGGCCTAAAGATGCATTTGGGGGAGTGCCCACCCGCTCAAGGGACCACCCTGTCCGGTCCTGGCTTTTCTCAGTTGGGGTTCTCTCCAGGATGTGGGTAGAAAGGCATTTAAGGGGCGGGGCGCTGTGAGGGCCCAGCCCCCACGCTGAGGCTGCAGGGCAGGGGCGTGGGGGTGTGTGCCAGCAGCTGGGCCAGCAGCTGTCCATGGGCCTCTCTGCCAGCCCCAGCTGGCCAGCTGGGCCCCTCTGCCACCCCCACCCCATGACACAGCAGAAAGTGAAACCGGAGTCGCCCTGCTGGCTGGGACGCAGGGCCCACTGGCTGCTTCCCTGCAAAACCAGGGTCCTGGGGGGTGGTGGGGAGCTGGCGCCCAAGCCCTGCACCGCTTGGCCTGCTGGACGACTGTCCCTGTGGCCAAGGGTGTCCTGGTGCCCCCACCCACCCCCGGGCCCTCTGCTTCCGTGTGAAGCCTCCTTAACGGGTTGGTCCCACGCTGGGCTGCCAGAGGCCTGCTCTCCTCACTTCTCCCTGAAGAAGCCGAGGTGCAGAGGGGTGCCAGGCCAGAAAGGAGGGTGCTGGGTCATATGATGCCAGGATGGACGCAAGTCAGAGCTCTGGGTGGGTGTGGGGCAAGAGGGGCCTCTAGTGCGGGTGAGCAGGGACGGGTGGCTCCACCCCACAGCGGGGCCACCCAGGTTTGTGACAGCTGAGCACTGTGAGGGTTGGAATCCGCAGCCCACTCCTACCCGTCCCCAACCAGCTACAAGGTGCAGGAAACCCTATAACAATCAAAAAGTGGATGTGATGGGGCGGGGTTGTGGCTCAGTCCCTGGCACCACATTAAAAAAAATAAAATAAAATAAAGGTATGTGTCCATCTACAACTAAAAATTAAAAAAAAAAAAAAAAAAAAAAAGTGGATGTGAACCTTTACAAACTCCTGTCTGGGTTTCTGTCCCATCTTTAGGCCACCTGTATTAGATTTGCTTCTTAAAATTTTTCTTTTGAGAAACCCACTCTTTTTTATTTACATAAATTGATGTGAAAAAGTCCTGTGTTCCTACCCTAAATGGAAAACCAGTTGATTGCCATAAATAGAAATTAGCTGTACAAAAAAAAAATACCTATTAGAATAATATCTTTAGGGGCTTGCCTAGCACATGTGAGGCACTGGGTTCGATCCTTAACACTGCATAAAAATAAATAAAATAAAGGCATGCTGTCCATCTACAACTACAAAAAAGTAATAAATAAATAAATAAATAAATAAATTAATTAATTAAAATAACATCTTTACCACTTAAAATCAAGAGACTTGAGAAACTTCTGATCAAAGCTGTGGGTTTCATGCATGAGGAACTGGAGGCCCAGAGAGGTTGAGTCACTTCCCTGGGGTGACACAGTAAGAATCACAGAGCTTGGGCTGGAATGCAGGTGTGGCTGCTTCCAGAAACCCATGCTTACTGCCAGGCTGTTTCCCACTCCAGTCTGCGTCGCCTCCATGTGTTAGTAAGCGTTAGTATCAATACCACCCAGGTTTCGTGTATTGACTTCCCCATTTTCAAAAAAATTTCAAACCTTCAGAGCTTGTATGTCACTTGAGCTCATGATAACACTGGCTACGTCCAAAAACTCTTTGAGGCTAGAGCAGAGGTGTCCCCCTCCCTTGGCGGATGGGGAAACTGAGGCAGGCAGTGGCAAAGCGTCCTGTCTTAGGGAGTTGGCAGGCAGGCCAGGACTGCCTGGGGCCCCCTGCCAAGGTGAAGATCCCAGAGGCCCAGCTGGAAGACCAGGCCTGTCAAACAGGTAGCGCTCGTTTTTTTTTTTTTTTTTTTCCCCTGCACTTTCCCCACCGCCCCTTCCCCTCCCTGCCCCCCCAGCAGAGGAGGACTCCGGCTGCCCTTTTTCCCAGGCCCATCTCACGTTCTGCCCCTGGAGGGCAAGAAGCGCGTCTAGCAACCAGTGTTTGTGGATGGCGTCTTTTTACTTCTCGGGGTCCCAGTCTGAGCCCAGCGAGGGGGGATCGCCCAGGGGACGAGAGGAGCTATGGCAGAGTCTGGGGAACACCTTTCTCTCTTCTTTGAGCTGCTGGAGGAACTCAGAACGGCATCTTCCCGGCCCAGGGACCCCGAGGAATACTGCAAGAGCAATAAGGATTTTTAGGGGCATTATGATAGTGGAATGGAAACACATCTGCCCCCAAAAGTCCCTCATTTTCCCTGCGGTAACCAACCAGCCGGCAGGAAGCGCTGGCTCTTAGAGCACCAAGAGCCAAAACTAAAAAGGAGAAAATGCACAAAGTTAGAGTGAACTTCTAGCAAGTGGACGCCTCCGCTTCTGGGGTATGCGAGGGGAGGAAGCGCGTCACGGTGGCAGTCCTGGGCTACGTGGGTCTCCACGAGGCAGCTTCAATACAGAGGCACCCCCTCCACATCCTGGGGACCCTACAGCAGGTTCTGGAAACGGTCACACGGATTATTCCCTGAACTCGGGCCATCTGTAGGAGCCTGCAATGTTGCCCCCAGGTCCCAAACGATCGTGCCAAACCCTCACTGAGGATCCAAGTGAACAACCAAACCCACCCAGACGCCCCCTCTGCACTGTGGGAAGCAACCCAGTGAAACTATCTGGAAGGTGAGCAGCTATTTCCAAGGCCAGAAGGCCCGGGTAGGGAAGCCTGATGGTTATCGCCGATAGGGCAAAGTCACTGCCGAGGTCGAGGTGCCCCTCTTGCGCTGGCCACTAAGTTCTGAGGATTAAGGAATTGGGGCAAATGATCGCAGAGGTCTTTGCAGAAAAGTGTCCCTGTGGCCAGCCAGCGCCCGAGGACCCTGAAAGGGTTAACCCCTCCCAGCAGCTGACACCCGAGAGGAGGAGGCTGTTCACGGGCAAGCTGGCATATCACACCGGGCCATCTCAGAGAAGAGAGGGGCTCAAACAGCCTCTGTCAGTCCTGTGAATGGATGTGGCCTTATCACCGTCAGATCGAAAATGGGGTGAAAAGCCATCCCAGCACATTCCCGGGGTGCTCACTGGCTCCCTGGCACCCGCCGCATGGCCCTGAAGCTCTGGCAGAGTCTCCGGGCTTCTGGGCCAGGCCTGGGGGGGAGCGATCCTCTCCATGCCATGTGACGGCCGGCAAGCCCGGCCCAGAGCTCCACTTTCAGGCAGCACCTAAAATATTCTCTGGGTGAACCTGAGACTAAATATGGCATGGCCCACGAGCGCCTGGTGGGGACCTTTTAATGCCATCTTAAGATACAATCAGGAACCCACGAGGCCTTTTGGTGGCCTGGAGTCCAGTTACCAGGGCCAAATGGGAGTCCCAGGGCTTTGGCTGACTCAGGGCTGGGCCCAACTTCCCGGAGCGGGCACATGCGATGCCAAGGCACAGCAGCCTGCAAACCTTTTCCCTGTGGATTTAAGCCCAGAAGGCCCACTCTGGCCCCACCCTCAGCCGACCCCCAAGATGTTGGCCCCCTTCTCTGTCCATCTCGCCCTGCTTCCAGGTCCTCCGATCGCCCTCCAGGGCCTTCTCTGTCCTTCCAGGCTGCAGTCCTGCCCGTGCTGGCCTGGATTTGCCTGCCAGTCTGATGAAAGAAGGGGGCTGAGCTCCCAGGGTGGGTGGGAGGCTCCTGAGGCTCAAGAGAAGATAGCAACAACTGCAGAGCCACTTAGCTGTGCTCCCGGGGCTGTGCCCCTCTGCCCACCCCAGAGTGAAGGATCGCAGCCCTAGACAGAGGCTGCAAAAGCCCAACTCTGCAGGGAAGCTCCTGTGTGCTCAGAGTGGCTCTGCTCCCAGCCTGTGGGGTGGCCTCATCTGTTTCTGAGCATTTGGAAATCCGCAATGAGCAAAGTGGGGTTCTGCACCCTGACCTCCATCCAGATCACCAGGTTGCTGCAGTCTCTGGGGAGGCTGCCCTGGGAAGCCAAACAGCCCACCTCATGGCTGAACCTGCAGCCATCTTGGTCCCAGGAGGAGGGACCTTTAGGCACCTGTCTGGGACGTGTGTGGGCTTTTGGGCTCCAGTAATGGCTACGAGGCCATGTCTGGGCCTGGGCTGGCAGCAGTCCAGGCTGCTTGGGCACAGATGCCAACAGGCCCTAGCACTGAGCTCATGTAGGACTCTAGCATAGAGCCCAGCTCGCTGCATGAATCTGAGGAAACTTTCACACCACAGCGCGCAGCTAACCAGGCTCGCGCCGGCCACTGAGTCCTCTCCCGCCTAGGCCAAGTCCTCCAGAAAAGCCTAAACATGCCACGGTCCCCATCTTCCCAAAGCATTTTAAAATGGCCTTCGGTGACACCTTGGCATCTTCCAGGGTGTCCATCATGCAGTGGTGCACCCAGTCAGAGCCACTCGCTGAGGGCAAGAGTTTACTTTTTGTGGTTCCAAAAACTCAGAAGTTTTATATAAGAAAGAGGATATAAAATCAGAACCTCTATTTTCAAACTTTGTAAATATTTGTCTGCATCCCGTACAACTGGGGACATTGAGAAGGCAGCACCTGAACACTGACCGCTTTGAAAAGCAACCCTGAGGGGCACTGGGGTCTTGGCCTGGCAGGCGGTGAGAGAGGGACCCCAAAGTCAACTCCTTGGAAGCTCCACCTCTCTCCCCGGGACAGGCCTGACGCTTACAGTTGTTTACATCATGCTGTGGGTATCCACGTTGTTGCTTGCGGTTTATTTTCACCTCATTCCAAATCTAACAAGCAAAAAGAATTTTACATTTTCCTGTGTTTGGGATGGTGGGCAAGACAGAAAATTCCAGCAGAAAGCAACTCTGATCAATCATGTTTGGTTTGGGCATACACGTATTTTCTGGCAAGTGACTCTAAGTACAGAGTTTGCCTTAACTTTTCACTAAACTAATTTTTATCCCCAGGCCTAAAATAACTGTATTTACGCTACAGTCCAAATGAAGGGAGGGTGATCTACCCACCTCGGAAGCTCTAAGTTCATCAGCTTAGAATTTCTTGTTTTGAATGTTAAGGTTGGGGGTGGAGGGAGCAAGTGATACAGGGAGTCCCTTGCAGAACTTTCTCCCAGTTTCCACTGGTTTGTGCCATCAATGCATGCTTTATTTTGAAGGAAGTATCATTTTTTTTTAAAATTACAGCCTAGTCTCTATTTTATCCCCAACCATACTTTCTTTCTTTTCTATCAAAACATTTTTTTCCTGTATAGCTTGTGTATTGCTAAGAACTAAATTCAAGTTGCTATTTTTTTTCTCCTACATCCACACTTCTCTAGGGGAAAAATAGCAACTGCTTAATGAAATTTCACACACAGAGGCAAAAGGAGAAACGTTCAAATGTATTCAGTGTATTCAACATTTGCCAGTTGGGTATTTTTTAAATTATTATTATTTGGGGAGGGTGACAGTAAAAATATGAAAAGCAGTGAGGGTCCTTTGCTGAATTAATGATGGCCCTCCTTGCAAAGTACTGGTTTATAATCTCTTCTCCATACTCCTTTTCCTGTTTGAAAACTCAGAGGGGGAAAAAGTTTGCTAAATGTATTCATAATTACATGCACCGTTTCAGAGGGCTGGATTTAGGCAATGCCTGTGCTTTGGAATGCTCACCATTAAAGCAGAAATCGTTTCACATTTAGCACTAAATTCCGTCTGATTTTCCACACTTAACAATTCAGTAATTTTAACATTCGGCTTCATCGCCTCAATTATAGCTCAGTATCTTGGCGCAACGTTCAGTGTTCCGGCCTCGTTAATTCACGTAAAACACCCTATTTGTAGACGTATCATTAAAGGCTAATTTGGTTAGATATCCTTATTTAGCAAAGCAAATAGGATTTGACAGTCAGCTCTGGGGTGGCGATTCAGCAAAGCACAAACACAATTCACAATGTGACAATTTCCCATGGATGAGCCACGGTGGAATTGTGGACTCCTGAAAATTGTGCTGTTTCATCGTGTCCCGTAATAAAGGGAAAGAACTCTGTAAGTAAAGGACTTTTTGCCAGGGCAGCACAAACCTCCCCTGTGTGTCCACGGCCACGTCTATCAAATCACCACATCTTCCACCCAGGATTCTGCTGTTCAAAAGTTGTTCAGGGACAGCTCCATTTTCTATTCCCTGCTGTGAGCACTTCATTAAAATAATTTAGGCTTTGGGGATGCCTATATAGGTTGCAACTGGAGATCAGATTTGTGAGAATCACTACAACTTCATACACTTCAAGTCCTAGGAGGGGCATTTGTACCCCCCCCACTAGCCTTGCCTTAGAGACCCCCCTGAACATATTATGCACACTTTATAAAATGCCTTCAACAGAGGCAGCGAAGAATTGCAAGGAAAACCTGCGATTCCAGGTGGAAGCTAGAAGCAGCCTGCTCCCTTGACAAACGTAAAAGAGAAATCTAATGTCATTGCGATTTATGAGCTCATGGTATTTTATTTGGGGGTTTCAGACACTTTAATACAGCCAGCCAACGTGTCGCTCATTCCCCTACCGATCCCGTCCACTAAGACATCTCAGTAAGCCACGGGTGGGTTGAGGGGGAGACCCTGTACTTTTCACCTTCGGGTATCTTTTGGGCCTCCCGGGGAAGGAGAGGCCCTCGAAATCACAGCGGGTTCAGCAAACCGAGAAGACGCTCGCGGATCCGAACGCCCCCGCCCACCGGCCTTTCACTTTGGTGAGTGACAGCCTCCTTCTCCCCAGCCGCTGCACACGCGCTGTCCAGGGGGTGTCCCCCTCGGCCCCCCCACCCTCCAGTGGTTGCCGGGGCCTGAGCCGCTCGCTGCAGAGTATGACCCCAAAAGCGGGACTTTGTGGGCCAGTTGGATAAAACATAAACACATCTCGCCCTCAAAACCCCGGTTCTGGGCCCACCGCCTCCAAACCTTCCTCCCCGAGTGAGACCCCTGCACAGCTCGCCGCGCGGGACTGGGGAGAATCCTGGATAATTGGGGGAATCGTTGCTGGCTGCTCCCTCGGGAAGGCCGTTCATCTCCCTGAAAACCGGGGAGCCGCGGTGGGAGGGAGGGGCGCATCTGTCCACGCCGCGCAGTGTCCTTCACCTCCGGGACGGCCAAGCACCCAGGCCTGAAGGCGTCCCCCAAATACCAGGGGCTCCCCCAAAAGACCCTTAGCAACGCATAAACCCAGCGTCTGAGGTGCTGCTCGAGCCCCCCCCCCCCCGCCCAGCTAAATAAAGTTTAGTTATTTATGCCCTTAATTGTCACTCGTTAAAGTCAAATTTGCTGCTCCTCCAGATTGGGAGAAATTATTTCCACCTTAATAGCTCAATTAGCCTTCAGGTTCCGGAAAGGCCACCCCCCCCCCAAGCACACCTTTTCTCCCCATTTGACCCCCTCCCTTTTTCACAACTTCTCCTAAAAATAAATTATAAATATGGATGTGTCCTCAGAGGATCCGAGCGGCACATTCCAACGCTCCCCTTGGTGGGGACTGGAAGCAGGGGAAACCAGAAACGCCACCCCCCTCCCAAATCAAGACGCCTGTTCTTTTTTCCTCTAACTTTTTTTTTTTTTTCTCTCTCTCTCTCTCTCTTAATTCTAACTTGGCGTCGCCTCGGGCCCAGACACCCCGATCCGCACCCCGGAACCGAGTTCTTCTTTATTTTACTCCTGTCCAGCGAGGCTAAGGCCAGCGTGCTATGGCCGCCTGCTCCTCGAGGGAGGGGGCACCTAACTTTATTCGGGGAGGACGGTAACTCTGGGGACTGTCCTCCCGGCATCCCGGAGTCCCCGGGGCCGGTCCCCGAGGCGCGCGCGGCCCCCGCCGCCCGGCCAGCCCGGCCCCGGGCGCACGTGGAGCGGGGCGCGGCGGGGGCCGGCGGCCTGCTCTCCGCACCGCATTGATATCGGGGTCACGCAGCGAGTCAGTTTCCCAAACGGGCTTTCCGGGGTGGGGGCGGGGTGGCTGGCTTTCCACCGCCTCGCTAATTTCCAAGCCCCAGCATTAGGGAGGCGGGGGGCTGCCTCGCCCGCGTCCCACCTCCTGGCCTAACACGCCCCTCTGGGGACAGGGCCGGGGTGGGGGAGCCCGGCCCCGCCGCCGGGGGTGGTGGCAGCGACCGCGATCGCAGCCCAGACAAGCGTCTCGCGCCGGGTCCCGGGAGAGCCGCGCGCTACCCCCGCCGCCACCTTCCCGCTCCGGTTCCCACCCCCCACCCCCAGGCGTCCGCCCCGCACCCTGCCGCGACCCGTGCCCGGGCTCGGGGAAGGGTGCCATGCGGGAGAAGCCGGGAAGACTCACCGCCGCCGCCTCCTCCGGGGTGCGGGGAGCCCCCCGGGCTGCGCCTCCCAGGGCTCGGGGCAGGCGTGCGCGGGGCGGGGTGCGCCCCGCGGGCCCCGCAGCCTCCGCCGCGATCCGAGCCCAGCCTCGAATCCCTCGCCGTGGCGGGGCAGGGGGTACTTCCAGAGCAAAACCGGCCCTCCCAGACAAGATCCAAGTGATGGGCAGGGGGCGCAGAGAATCCTTTTCTGCAGAGAGCGCGGAGCCGACGGGGCTGCACCGGGCCTCCGCGGTCCGCGGCCGCCACAAAGCCGCGCCCCCGCCCCGCCGGCCCCCGCCCCTGCTCCCCGCCCCCCCAGCGCCCTATGGTCGGCCCGGGGCGGGGGCTGGGCCGGCCGGGTTGGCCGCGCTGGGGAGGCGGCGGCGGCGGCCCAGGCGGCGGGGCGGCTCCTCCCCGGCCGGGAGAGGGCGAGAGCCTGGAAGCCAGCGCGCCGCCCGGGGGGCGGGGGCGGTGGGGGCGGGGGCGGGGGGCCTTCCTAGAAACCCTCGCCAAATATAGTCTGCGGATAGGGGCATTCCTAGAAATGCGGCGGCGACGTCAGCCTCGACCCGTGGGGGCAGAGCCTGGGGTTCTCCAAATTGGGGGAACAGAGAAAAAGGAGACTCCCCACTTCCAATGCCCCCATTGCCGGGAGAGGGAGCCGAGGCTAGGCTTCCCTCCTGGGGGGTGGGGGACAAGATTCCTCCCAACACACTAGAGGGATCCCCGAGCGGGGGTCGCGGGGGTGCCCGAAATGGGGACGCATCCACTTAAGATTCAGGCCCGCCCCCAGATCTGCCCCCTTCTTTCGGGAACACCCACTGACGGTACCAGCAGGCGCTTTTAGCCCTTCCCCCAATTTCAGCACCCCCAACCCCAATGTACAAACAGAGACAGGAGCAGCATCAAGCCAGGAGGGTCCCCACCTCTTCCACCCACTCCTCGGCGTTCCCTAACCTCCTGGGATTCTGCAGCCCTCTGGAAACCCCAGGTCCGAAATCGCAGGGACGCTGTTGTCAAGAACTCCCCCAAATTCCAATCCACCTTAAGGCCAAAGAAATAAAGTTGTGCTTCCTCCTCCCCAATCCAGTGTCACTTTGTTAGTGCTTCCGCAGCCCCTGGCTTTGAGGGGTGTGCTGGGAATTGGTTGGGGGTGGGGCCTGAGGGTACACTTTCCACCTGGCAGAGATCTGACCTCTGGCGCTTACACCCCCACGCCCATGAGGTCCGTTTGGCTTCAGCAGTAAGGGGAATGCCACTCCAGCTCAGCCCCCTCCTGAAATCTGCCCCACCACACCCCTTCTCAGGGACCCCCAGATCCATTGCAGAAGCCGCTGCTAGTCCAAAGAGGATCCAAATAACTGAGACATGACTTGTCCCTCTTCACCGCCCAGCCTCTCTGCGCGAAAACGTGACTGGACTGAGCCTCCCAGGATCATAAAAAATGTATTTGCTGTCCTCTGTTGGCCAACGGGTGTCACACTCAGAAAACACATCACCCAACCCAGCTGGTATTCTAAGGATGGTGGGGGAAGTTCCAGAGACCCCCTCCAGAGCCAGTGAGCCAGACAGCCCCTCCTCTCCCTCTGCCCGGCTGCACCACTGCCTGCTCTGCTCCTTCGGGGTTCCTGTCATTGCAGTCCAGGCACAGGACTTTGATCCACAGGCCCTGTGGCTCTTGTCCCCTGCCCCCCAGGAGCTGTTCCTCCAATAGCAACCTGGGGAAGGAATTTGGCAAAAGAGGGATAGGTCAGACCTCTCTAAGGCAAAGGGCAGATCACTGATAACTGCCCCCATCTCCTCCTGAAGACCTACTATGTGCCACACATATCAATTATGCTGAGAAGACCAAGGCTCTGCTAGGCACGGCTGATTCTGGGACCACGGTGAAAGCAGGACATGTCCCTGACTCAGGAATCTGTCATCTAGGGGAGGGATCTGAGTCAACAGGTATTGGTCATTGTGGTCCACGGCACCCACTCTGGAGCCTGCTTGTCTTGGGTCAGGGCACCATGAGAAATCGAGGCTGGGCAGGGGACGTCCCCACTGTGGGCAGTCTTCACGGATGCTGTAGCAGCCTCGTCAACCCCTCTTGGGAGGTCTGTTGCCATGTCCCCCTGCTGTCTCTCACCAGCCTGCGAGACCCTGGGCACTCAGTTTCCTCGTTGGTAATAGAAGTTATGAGGCCTGCCTTAGAGGACTCTGAGGGGGACCGAATGAGATGAAGATCTGGAGGAGTCTTTGGTAACAATGGTTGCTCATATTGGTCTTAATACCTGGAAAACAGGGTGTCTGAGCTGAATCCAAAAAGAGGGAAAATTCTGGGCCAGTGGGGGTGTGGTCCAGGCAACAGTTATGGCAAGCGCAGAGGCCCTTTGGGGAGCTGCAATAGCTCCTTCTTGCTGTGGTACTTCTCGATCAGTGTCCTGCAGGTGCTGGCCTCCTGTCACTCCCACATCTGTGCACTGAGCCACAGGAAATTTCATCACCCCCAATCCAGTCCAGACACTGGGTTTGGTTGGATGCTGTGGGAGGGAAAGTCAGCTTGCGGTCCATGCAGGGCCTGTGGGTCGGGTCCGGCTGAAGGCTGGCCCTGGCCAGGCCTGCCTCAGCTGCCCATGACTCAGGCTGGCGACTGGCCTGCAATTGTTAGGTGCTGGAAGTGCCATAGACGCCCCCAAACAATACCTCTTTGGCCTGAAGCCCCAGAGGCCCATGCTGCCTTTTCCCAGAAAGAAGCCCAACTTATGCCCAGGTTTCTAGCCGGAGGGTGATGATGCCAAGGTTCCAGCCAGAATGGTGGAGAGGCCACACCAGGGAGCAGGAGCCCTGGAGAACCTGGCCTGAGCCTCGGGAAAGCCCTGGACTCCGGCTCCTGGCCTGCAGAAAGAGGCCTATGCCACCTCTCTGTGACCTGGGGGAGGGGTCAGGAAGGAGCCCAGTTTTCCAAGACTCCCATGATGTAAAAGAAAATTTTAAAACTTCCAGAGCAGGCGTACAAAAATCACATTTACATTGAACAAATATAAGCCTGTAAAAAACAGGCAGACAGTGGTTTGCAACGCGGGCACATGAGATTCAGGGTGCACAAGATGCATAGAAAAATGGACTCTTATATACCTCCTTTGGGATCTTGGGACACAGTTTGAGGAGGCATGATGGCTCCCTGCCTCCCTTGACCCCTTCATGAGGCTGGGACCATTCTGTGATCTCTTTGGGAGATAACATGAAGAATGTACTCTGAAAAATCCTTCTGAATCCAAGGTCTTAGGCAAGTGGCTTTCACTTGATTAGGTCTGAGGTGCGCTGAGAGCAAGGGGTGTTCCACCCCGCCCCAGCCTCAGGCCCTCTGCAGGAGCAATGGAGGGCCTTTCATTGTGCCTTGCCCACCTGCTCCATGATACTTGTGTTCTCTCCCCACCACATACACACACACAAGGAGGAAAGAAATCCAGGTCAAGGGCAGCAAAGGGAAAGTACACACTCTGTGTCTCAGGCCATCCGAGTCTGTGATGACAGGGGGGAAGAGCCTTTCAGCCTTGCATTTCTTTGTGAGGTTAAAAAACAAAAACAAGGGCTGGGGTTGTGGCTCAGCGGCAGAGCGCTCGCCTGGCACGTGCGCGGCCCGGGTTCGATCCTCAGCACCATGTACAAATAAACGCATTGTGTACAACTAAAGCAAATAAATAAATATTTAAAAAAAAAAAAAAACAAAAAACAAAAAACAAAAACAGAGCAGTCCAGGCACGGTGGTGCAGGCCTGTAATCCCTGCAACTCAGGAGGCAGAGGCAGGAGGATCACAAGGTCAAAGTCAGCCTCAGCACCTTAGGAGGCCCTAGGTAACTTAGCAAGACCCTGTCCACTCCTCGGTCAATAGCCAAAGGACTTAAAAACAGCATTCTACAGGGACACAGCCACATCAATGTTTATAGCAGCACAATTCACAAGAGCTAAACTGTGGAACCAACCTAGATGCCCTTCAGTGGATGAATGGATAAAGAAAATGTGGTATACATACACAATGGAATATTACTCAGCAATAAAAGAGAATAAAATCATGGCATTTGCAAGTAAATGGATGGAGTTAGAGAATATAATGCTAAGTGAAGTTAGCCAATCCCAAAAAACCAAATGCCAAATGTTTTCTCTGGTATAAGGATGCTGATTTATAATGGGGTTGGGGGGCATGAGAGGATTAGACGAACTCTAGATAGGGCAAAGGGGTGGGAGGGGAAGGGAGGAGCATGGGGGTAGAAAAGACAGTGGAATGAGATGGACCTCATTACCCTAAGTACATGTATGAAGACACAAATGGTGTGACTCTGCTTTATGTACAACCAGAGATATGAAAACTTGCATTATATATGTGTAATATGAAATGTAATGCATTCTGCTGTCATGTATAACAAATTAGAATAAAAAATAAAAAAAAATATAAATAAAAAGGACTGGGGGTGTAGCTCACTGGTAAAGTGCCCTTGGGTTCAATCCCTGGTACAAAAACAAAAAAAATAAAACACCCAGGGGCTGGGGTTGTGGCTCAGGGGTAGAGCGCTCGCCTAGCAGGTGCGCAGCCCGGGTTTGATCCTCAGCACCACGTAAACATAAATGCATTGTGTACAACTAAAGCAAATAAATAAATATTTAAAAAATTATTAAAGCAAAACAAAACAAAACAAAACCAGGGCAAGTTGGGGCCCTGGACGTCTCTGCCCTCCTTGGTGGCATCTGATGGAGCTGCTGCAGGCTCGGCCTTCCACGCCCCGGAGACGGGTTCATCATCAGATCAACCCATGAAGCAGGAACTGTTCTTTATGCCCAGCTGACGGATGAGGAGACTGACATCCTGGCCGTGGGTCCCTCCTACAGGAAGTTGCTAGGCAGGCTGGGGGAAGCCTGTGAGTGCCACTGGCTCCCTGGCCGGGTCTCAGCCCTGCGTGCAGTGCTTCTGGGCAGGGCCTCTGGCAGAAGGCCGCCGCCCACTCTTGCGTTCCCTTCAGGACACTGGGTGGTGTATCATGGCAGCTTCCAGAGGTGGAGAGGCAGGTGGGGTTGCACCCCCTTGGCAAAGAGAGGAAGCGACTTGTCAAAAGCCCCCTCTGGGCGTCCGCATCTCTGATCAGACTCCCCCAAGCCTCTGATGCTCAGATCTGTCTGGGACACCTCTGCCCACCTCCCCCGGGAAGCTCTTCCTCACCCTCCAAACCCAGCCATGTGCTTTGCTTGGGCGAGTCCTCTCTGCGCACAGGTGCTTCTGTCTCTTTCTTAGACGTTGTGTTTACTTATTAACCCCTTTGCCGTTTGTCTGTGAGCGCCTGGGGGTGGCCATGGGTTCTCTCATGGTCTGTAGCCTGTGTAGCCCACAGCAGGGCTCAGGGGACCCTGGGAGAGAGGGAATGGACTGGGCTCTGGGTCACGGTGACTTCCCCTTTGTGGGTCCCAGGAGAACTGCAGGCCCCGAGTGACAGAAAGACACACTACCGTTTGGTGAGACTCAGACTTGAGGGCCCATGGTTCCTGGTGGGCTGGGACAGAACCCCTTACCTGCTAAGGGGCAAGGACACAGGCACATAAGACGCTGGTGAAGAGCCTGGCTTTTGCAATGAGGAGAGAAGCCGGAAATCCCACTGTGACATGGGACAAATCCACCGGCCCTCCTGAGTTTCAGTTCCCTTAGTGGCAAGAAGGGGGAAGTCAAAAGGATGAAGCTTCGTGAGACCCAGGGAGTGCTTGTATAGGTCTGGCGCATACTAAGTGCTTGATAAATTTGCTAAATCGTCATTAGCAATTGCATGCCGTGATGATCATTTTATGGATGGTTTTACAGTTGCAAAGACTTCTCTCTTCTCTCCTTTAAACGTGGTGCTGTATCCCTGGCCTCCACTTCATCCTGCCCCCCAGGCCAGGGGAGTCGGAGCAGGTGAGGCGCCCACGTGCCCTGACTAGCCTGTCCCTGCTCACCCAGAGACTCAGAATGGACTTCTCAGAGTTTCAGCAGAGTGGTCGAAGTGTGTGGAGAAACTAGAATACCAGGAAGTCTGGCCCAAGTGGAAATGAAAAAGTCAACTTCCCTATGGGTGTGGCACCCACGGGACTGTGACCACACCACTGACTCTCAGACCAAAGCCAATGTGAAAATAAACGCTGGTGAATTTGGAGCGTTTTGCCCAGAGGTTGCAATTGGCAGAGCACAGGGCCAAATTGAGTCCACAGATGTGTTTAATTTGGCCTGCAGATCATTTAAAATAATAATAATAAATTTGATTCAGTGGCCAATATTTTTAAATCAGGAAATTTCATTTTTTTTTTTTAATCCAGACTTCTGGCTTTTCTTAAAAAAAAAAAAAAAAAAAAAAAAAAAATCAGATGATCCAAAGATTTGGCAGCAGAGGGGCAGCTTCCTAGGGGACAATGGTCAGGTGGAGCAGGACAGTAGTAGATTAATCAGGGCAGGATAGCTGCTGTAACAGCTAACCCCAATCTTTCCTTGGCTTAACACAGTGCGAGGTTATTTCTTGCTCCTATCAGAGTCCAAGGAAAGCAGGTTGGGGTATGATTACAGAAGGCAAGGATCACTGGCAAATATCTTATTAGAGCAACCCCACCATATTCTCTCTCTCTCTCTCTCTCTCTCTTTTTTTTTTTTTTTGGTACTGGGGATTGAACTCCACTGGGCCACATCCCCAGCCCTTTGTTGTATTTTATTAGAGACAGGGTCTCACTGAGTTGCTAAGTTCAAAGCCATTGCTGAGGCTGGCTTTGAACTCACGATCCTCCTGTCTCAGCCTCCCAAAGTGCTGGGCTTACAGGCGTGTGCCACCGTGCTCGGCCCCCACCATATTCTCAAAGAAAGACATGGGGCTTCTTATTTGAGCACGTGAGTGGTGATTGCTCTTACCTCTAGTGACGGCTCACGTTTGTGGTTCATTTTTACCCACAGCAAGCAGGGTCAGTTATGCTCACCTGAGTTAGAAGGGCAGGCCAGAGGCAAAAAGGAACATGGAATCATGGGAAAGGTCTCTTGTGTCCCAGTCTGGTGATTTGCTCAGCAAAACTGAAGCTGATGTGGTATAAACAATGCCTGGTGCTTCCAGAGCCCTGCCGCAGTCTTTTCTGTTAAGTGCTACTCGTGCCTGAAATACGTTTCTGGTTTTGAAATGTGGTTCTCAGCTCATGAACGTATACAAACCACTTGCTCCCTTATTTTTAATTTTTTTTGGTACCGGGGATTAAACTCAGAGGCACTCGGCCACTGGGCCACATCCCAGCTCTTTTTTGAATTTTATTAGAGACAGGGTCTCACTGAGTTGCTAAATGCCTCGCCATTGCTGAGGCTGGCTTTGAACTCACTATCCTCCTGCCTCAGCCTCCTAAGTGCTGGGATTACAGGCCTGCGCCACCACGCCTGGCTAAAAGTAGTGATTTTTTTCTGCAATTCTTTCATCCTCTCCCCACGTGTAGATCTTCATGATCAGTAGCCTGTTGCACGGGGCTGCCTTGGCATGAAGCTGGAATTTCTTTAGAGCCTAAGAACTCAAAACCAATACATGCATATACAGGTATATCTCTTGATAGATGTGGTTTTGTTTTTTATTTTGTGGTACTAGGGTGGATGGCGGGCCTCAGCATGCTAGTCAAGCGCTCAACTCTTGAACTATATCCCCAGCCAAAATGGGACCTAAAGTTACAGTTCCCCAAGAGAAATTCATTCTGAAATCTGTTGCCAATATAGCACCTAAGCATTAACGCGTGACAGTGTACAGTTAAAAATTTGTGAAGAGAATAGATTCCATGTTAAGTACTTTTATCACACCAAAATAAATAAATAAATATGTTCAAAGGGACTCAGGGACACTTTTGGAGGTGATGGATGGATATGTTCATTACCTTGTTTGTGGTGATGGTATCAAGGGGGTCTGCGCATGTCCCAGGTCATCAAATTGTGTACATTAAATATGTGCACTTTTAATGCATATCATTATATCTTATTCTTTTTGGGGGGTAGTGGGGAGGGAACCCAGGTCCACTTGTATGCTAGGCAAGCGCTCTACCACTGAACTACATCTCAGCCCCTTAATGCACCTTTATTTATTTGTTTTAGTACTGGGGATTGAACTCAGGGTGTTTTACCACTGAGTTACATCCCCAGCTCTTTAGATTTTTTATTTTGAGACAGGGTCTTGCTGAGTCACTTAGGGCCTTGCTAAATTGCTAAGGCTGATCTTGAACTTGCAATCCTCCTGACTTGGTCCCCCAAGTCACTGGGATTACAGGCGTGCACCACTGTGCCTGACTCCCTTAATTCATCTTCAAAAGACAAGATCCAAAATATCAATTTCTCTTACTTAACTGCATTATCCCTTCGGATCAATGAATCAGTCACTCTTTCCAAGTCTACCTGTAGGGCCATGAGGTCAATGGCTACTTACCAAACCATCCTGGCTGGTGGATATAAACGTAGGATTGTCATTAGAAGTCCACGACAGAGAAAGCGAGTGAGCGTGTGTCATTCTGATTTTACAGTGGGAGAAATTAAGGTACAAAGAGTTTAGGTGGCCAGTGGGAGATTCTTTCCAGTTTCTGCAGAGGTGTGGCCCCACTGAAGCAGTCTAGCACTGCTCTTGCTCCATGCTGCCACAAGGTGTGGTTTTTGTCGCTGTTGAAGCGGCTGTAGCATAGCCTCTGTTGGCAAGCGGGGCTCCCTTGCTGACTCTGGGGACCTAGGTTCCCTCTCCACCTCAGACACCAAAGAAATTGTTTCTCATGCCGCAGCCTGGTGGTTTGTTCAGCAAAACTCAAGTTGATGCCCTCCAATGATTGACCCAGAATAACAGGGAGGGAGGTTGGAAGCATTAAACTTCTTTCCCAGAAAGCCACTCCCTCCTTATGCACATCTACCTTCTCTTGAGGTTCTGTCTCACCTGCCTCTCTTCCCTTTCCCACCCCCCAGCATCAGAGGGCTTCTTACCTTCCTCGTACCTATATAAAAGTGGGGGAGCTGGGGTTGTGGCTCAGTGGTGGAGTGTTTGCCTGGCAGGTGTGAGGCACCGGGTTCAATCCTTAGCATCACATAAAAATAAAACAAAGGTATTGTGTCCATCTACAACTAAATAAATAAATAAAAATAAATAAGAGACCTGGGAGTGATTCTTCAAAGAACAAAGGCAGCTGACTTCAAGGTGACCTTCAGACATGAGATTCATACCAAAGTTATAGAAAGCCAAACATGGCTTTATATATTCATGAACACAAGTGTTTTAAATAAACATAACACATCTTGCTTATTCCGTCACATGATCAGCTTTATCCGTCGAAGTGTAAACGGAACTTGAATTCAGGATTTTGCTCACTGGTGTCTGATTCTACAGCACCTGCCAAACTGGTTTTACAGCTCCATGACATCCCCAGATTTCAAACAGAGGCAACAGCTTTGGGATTTGTGCATTACTTCCAGGTTTAAAAGTGAAAAACAAAACAGCAAGCACTTCTCCATATGTGAATTTATTCCCTTAGTTATTTCGTGTAATTTTTTTCTTTGCATGTGTGGTGTCCACAGTACATTATAAAAATTGCCTTTTGCTAAAAACCATTCTTCACCAAGGCAGAGAAATGGGGGGTATGAGAAGTCTTTGTAGATACTGGCCTACCTGCCCAAAGCAGAGGTCTTTTTACCTTTTTAATGGGGAGGAATCTTGGGGGACATTTAAAAAAATTTTTTTTTTATTTATTAGTTGTACACAATGCCTTTGTTTATTTTTACGTGGTGCTGAGGATCGAACCCAGGGCGGCGCACGTGCTAGGCGAGTGCTCTACCGCTGAGCCACAACCCCATCCCCTTGGGGGACATTTTTAAAGATGGAGAACATAAAGAAAATGGAGAACATAAAATACTCCTTTGTGGCTTTTTTCCAAGGGGAGAAAAAAACGAATGGATGCACCAGTGGAGAGAGCGATCATTTGCCTATCTCAATTCTGGATTGTTCTAATTTGCCAGTGTGTGTGTGTCTTTTTTGTGTGTGTGTGTTTTTTTCTTTTTTTTCTTTTGGTACCAGGGATTGAAACAGGGTGCTTAAACTCTGAGCCACATCCCCAGTCCTTTTAATTTAATTTTTAAATTTTGAGACAGCAACTTCTTAGGGCCTCACTAAGTTACTGAGGCTGGCCTTGAACTTGAGATCCTCCTGCAGTGTGTACCACCACATCCAACAAGGACAACTTCTTCCTCCTCCTCTCCTCCTCCTCCTCCTCCTCCTCCTCCTCCTTCTTCCATAGGGAGGCTTTGTAGGTGACAAATTACCCATGTAAAACTGTTGTCTTGAAGAAAACCCAAACATTGTCCACGGTAAGAGGGAAAGGGATCCTTTCAACAGCTTCCCTATTCTACTCAGGGGCATGCGACCACTGGGCCACATCCCCAGCCCTTTTTTGTATTTTATTTAGAAAGACAGGGTCTCAATGAGTTGCTAAGTGCTTCGCCATTGCTGAGGCTGGCTTTGAACTCAGGATCCTCCTGCCTCAGACTCCCAAGTGCTGGGATTACAGGCATGCACCACTGCGCCCGGCCATCCCCAGCCCTTTTTTTAAAATTTGAGACCGGTCACGATAAGTTGCCCAGGCTGGCGATCCTCCTGCCTTAGCCTCCAGAGTGGCTGGGACTATAAACGTGTACCACCGGGCCGGCCACCGGGCCGGGGTTGTGGCTCAGCGGTAGAGCGCTCGTCTAGCACGTGCGCGGCCTGGGTTCGATCCTCAAGCACCACATAAAAATAAATGCATTTGTGTACAACTAAAGCAAATAAATAAATATTAAAAAAAAAAATCGTGTACCACCTTGTTTGGCCAGAACCTGCGTTTTAAGGTGACCCCCAGGTTGAAATGTGAGAAGCTGCTCATTATTTTTATGTGCATTAACTTACATATTTATATAAGAACATACACATATGCTCCTTCCTGGGTTGAGGATGTGGCTTTAGAATATGGCTGTTGGCAGAGGAATTGTTCTCAAAGTGTGGCCTGGAAACTTAGCAACTTCAGCACCATTCCAGAACTTGTTAGAAATGCAAGTGACCAATCCCCCACCCCAGCCAGTGAATGCAGAAGATATGGGCGTGTTAGCCTGCTCTCTGTGTTTTAACAAGCTTGTTACATGCTCAAAAAGTGAGAACTACTGCTTTCCAGTGGGGAATCTGACCCTCTGCCGGCTTCCCTAGACCCTCCCTTGCAGCTTAGGAGAGCCTCCTCTGGTCTGGCTGGTTCATCAAGATATGCAGAGTCCAGTTCTACCAAGCACACACTAGGAGCTCCATTAATGCTTCCTCCAATTAGGAAACCCAGACTGATATAGGTTTCCCCAACTAGGTCAAGCTGTCTTTCAGAGTATACAAGAGGCCCATCCTGAATGTCGAGGTCATTGCATGACATCTTCAAAGGCATTTGTGCAGTGGTGCATCCTTTCAAGATGTAAAGAAAACCCATGTGATGTGATGGTAGCTTCATTTATGGAGGCAACCTCTGTGGCCAGTCTCGGGCAGCTCAGTCACCAATACAGTGCCAGCCACATACCTGCTTCGCAGAGGGGCAAATGGAGGCTCTGAGCAAAAGGTTTCTTTTCTCATGTCACAATTTCTTCAAGTCTGGGCCGGGCTTCCGCCCTCCCGAATGCAATGCCTTCAGTAGATTTCCTTTTAAAAATAGCAGGCCAGACAGACACCAGCTGACTCTGGGTGTGGGCTCCATGTCAGGCAACCGCAGTTCTTTCATTAGGGTGGATAAAATCGGATTTTAATGTTCAGAAAAATGTGAAGTGGCCCGTAAGCCAGCCAAGTGCCACCAGCTAGGTGGGTCTGCTGGGCCTTCGCCGGGGTCGGATCTACAGGTGACCCCTGTCCACCGGAGCCCTGCACGTTCTCCCAGAGGCTGACCGCAGGGGGGTCTGTCTGCCAAGGCTGGACCACCCAGCCTCCCACCTTCTGCAAGGCGGGGAGAAGCCTCTACGGCCAATTGAAGAAAAATAATTGCACCAGCACGAATTTTAGGGAAAGGATTAATTAAATGTGGAATTGGAGGCCGGAAGGTCCTTCATCAATACTTTCGAAATTTCATTTCCCGCCTAAAAATTCTCCCCCCGGGGTAAAGGATCGGGGCAGGCACGGACGGGGTTCGAACCCGTGATCTTCGGTTTACGAGACCGACGCCTTACCACTTGGCCACCGCGCCTGCGTTAGAATGGCTGCCCCGTGAACCTCTATCCTGGCGCCGCTCCCGCGAGCGCGGCCCCGCCCCTCGGCCCGGCCGGGCGGGGCTCCGCGGGCGCGCGCCGGCCGGCAGCTCCCGCCCCCACGGCGAGAGGGTGTCCCGGGCTGCGCTGGGGCGGCGTCCCCGGAGTCCCCGCGGGCTGCCCAGGTCGCGCGTCTCAAAGACCGAGCAAATAGGGAGCTGGTTGGGTCCCGGAGTTCAGGGTTCGAATCCCGGCTCCGCCAGAGCGCGAGCGACCTTGCGCGGCTGGTCTCGGAGCCTCAGTTTCCCTCTGGAGCTAGATGGCTCCCGGAAGCGGAGGAGAGATGGCAGCTGCCGTGGTCAGCCCGACCTGGGGCTGACCGTGTCGCCCTGCAGCTGGCGTACGCTCAGCAAAGGTCGTGACTGAGTACGTACGTTTTGTAAAATGACCCCCCAAGCCCCTTCCCGCAGCAGCCCCTGGGGTCTCAGCAGTGCCACTCCTCGGGTCCAACCAGACCCGGCGAATGCAAGATTCTGGGGTGCAGCCCCGCCTCTGGGTTTTGCGGGGTGACGCTGCTGAGCTCGGTCTGAGCCCCGCCGCTCGCCACGGCCGTGTGCATTCACGTTCGCGGACTCGGGCGCGTCCTGGTATTCCTGTGCGGGCGACTTCCCCGTTCTCTGCGCTTGGCTTTTCACGTGTCAATCAATGCACGCTGTGCTGAGCTAATGACCTGTGTGGAATACTGCATGATCACGACTGATGCAAGCTCGTATTATTTAATAAACACGGGTTCTATTACTCAACGTGTTGCGCAATATCGACACATAGAGTAAATTATACACCCTAAAACGTGTACTGAGATTCATGTGATCATTATGCACGGGTGGGTTACCTTATCCTCTTTAATAGCCGCGTGGCTTTCGGCTGAGTGGTTGCACCACAAGGGATTTAATCTGTTTCTGGGAGCTAGACTTGGTTGCCTATGGCTTTTCTTTCTTTCTTTCTTTTTCTTTCTTTTTTCTGCAAGAACATTCTGCTACATGTGTTTCTGCTTGCTGGTACCAGCGACACCGTCTGATTCATAGGGACATGTATTAAGAATGTCCTCAGCCCACCATGCAGGTGTAGAGGCAAATAGGAAACTTCAAAATAACTAGGATGCTGTGTTCCCAAGTGGCTTTAAGGGTTTGGGCAGGTGGGGAGAAAAGATACGGGTATTTCCCCTCCAGACTTGGCTCTGACAACTTGCACCTGGAGTGTTTGAGATCCACGTGCAACTCCCCAGTCAGTTCAATTAAAAAAAAAAAAAAAAAAACAGGCCGCGGTGGCGCACGTCTGTAATCCCAGCACTTGGGAAGCTGAGGCAGGAGGATCGCGAGTTCAAAGCCAACCTCAGCCATGGCGAGGCACTTAGCAACTCAGTGAGACCGTTTGTCTCTAATAAAATACAAAAAAGGGCTGGGGATGTGGCCCAGTGGTCAAGTGCCCTTGAGTTCAATCCCCTGTACCAAAACAAAACAAAACAAAACAAAAAACAAACAAAAAAACCCAACACGATGCCCCACGCCTGTAATCCCAGCTGCTTGGGAGGCTGAGGCAAGAAGATCTTAAGTGTGATGCCAGCCTCAGCAATTTAGGGAAACCCTGTCATAAAAGCAAAATGAAAAGGCGTGGGGGTGTATCTCAGTGGTAAAGCCCTTGTCTAACATGCCCAAGGCCCAGGGTTCAAGTTCCAGCACCACTAAATAAGTAAATAAATTGGAGAAAATTTTCAGAATTGAAACACAAGTGACACTGCAGAGGAGTTTGTGACAACATGGGCTCCATTGTCCTCTGTTGGTTTGTTGGACTCATCATGCAGAAGCCACTGGGGCTTGTGAAAAGTGAAAAGAAATTAGCAAATGAGGAGAAAATCACAGGGCAGCTGAGCCTAGAACTAACTGGAGGGTAAAATCAGATTTTAAGAGGTAATTTTTTTTTTCAACTTTGTCTTCTGAGAAGGAGGGAATTGAGCCATCAGGGACATCAGGTATGTGAAAGGGTGTATGCATCTGCGGGGCAGGCAGGACGCCTTAGATACCCATAGGTCCAGCAAGTACCTCTGACCTTCTATGAGCCCTAAACTACAGAACACGGGTGCCAGGTGGAGGGTGTAAAGAAGCCCCGAGATCATGGACACCTGGGTGGGTCCTCGTGTCCCACGCCCTTATCCTAGAGTGGTGCCTGCTCGCGGTAGGTCCTCAATAAATATGGCCGAAGGAGTCAACCTCTGGGATCTTCTTCCAAGCGGTCCTGGGGTCCGCCTGTCCCAGTGGTGAACTGAGAGCAAATCCTCCTTCAATGCTCCAGCTAAAGCCTGCAGCTTCCCAGAGTCAGGAACTGCCCATTGTGCAGTTGACTGAAAGAACTTAAAACCAGCAAACATTTCCTCTGTCCTTACCGGCCGGAAATGTGAGTGAGACGTGAGGGCACACAAATAAAAGTGACCTCATTTCATGTGTTCAGACGCTGGGGTGGGAATCGGGGTAGCTGAAGCAGTTGGTGTTTTCTGGAGTCTTTTTAAGAGAGAAAGTGTCAAAATTGATCTGGTGGCAAAGCCAGGTGTTACGACGAATACCTTTGATCTGTTTTATCTGTATAATTGAATCGCCTCAATATGAATAATTTATAAGCACATACCTTTCCTTTGTGTTAAAAGGTAGGTGCTTTTTTTTTTTTCTAATTTAGAAAATCCATACATATAGCTTTTAACCCCCCCCCCCCCCTTTCTTGCATGTATTTTCCTGTGCCTGTCTCCAAAATAGGAGTTTGAGTGGTGCTCAGGATCAAACCCAGGGCCAGGGATGTGCTAGAGGAGCATGCTTGTTACTGAGCTACACCTCCAACCCTATCGGATTTGCAAAAGGACCTCTTGAAGGTCCATGATCCCTCCAAGCCCTTTTCCTTCCTCCCTCAATTCCCTCCTGTTGGTTTGTGAATCACCCAAATCCCAGTGAGATGCAAATCCGTCTAAAGTGGTTTGGCCAAGTCAGGTTAGCTTGAAAACTTGTTTTCAACCAAGTGTCTCCAGGATACCCCTTTCAGGGACAGCCTGTGCTTAGGCAAAGCCTCTATCCTGGCTCCCTGGGCCTGTGCTGTGCCCTCCACAGAGCAAGGACGAGCAACAAGGGCCGCCCCAGTCTACACGGTGGCACTTGTGTTTTTTCAGTCCGACTTGGTCCTTGGTCCGGCTCTGGTCTGGCCGGAGATTCTCACTGATGGTTAAATAGATCTCATTAAATGCAGATTGGGTGGGTCTGGGTGGGGCCGCAGGTTCTGCCTCTCTAACCTCCCCAGGAATGCTACTGCTGCTGGTTTGTGACCTCGTTTACAGAACCACTAAAAATGGTTTAAAGTATTGTTGAAGTTCATTTGCTCATGGAAATGTGTGTTGCCAGGGAACTCCTCAGGCTTGGATTGAGGTCACCTGAGGTAGTGACAGCAGGCTTTCAACTGATACACTAAATTAAGGCTTAACTTAAAGTTAGCTACTCACAGATCCTAGCCCCTGGAGGCGGGGACTGCCTTGTGAGTGACAGACAGCTCCCAGAGACAGCTGTGGGGAGGCCACAGAACATACGCCCCTTTTCATTTTCTTCTGATAAATTCCATATTTAGGGCTGGCTAGTATGTACTTGTGAGGTGAGTGGGTGTAGGGCAGGGAGAGTGGGGGACCTGCGGCCGGCTGATGTCGCACTGTTTAATAGTCCTACCAGAAACACAGGTGGTCCAGGCACTTCCCATCTTGCACATCCTGTCTTTTCCAATTTTAGCTGTGTTAGTGGGCATGAGGTGTCCTTGGTTTCCTCTGCATTTTCCTGTGCTTGTCGGCCATTTGTTTTGTCTTTTGTGATGTTTCCACTCAATTCTTTTGCCCATGTTTACTTTGTCGTTCACTATCGAATCATGAGTGTTCTTTTACACTGTGAATACAAGTTTTTCAGGTATATGTATTAGGAATATTTTTTTCCCAGTCTCTGGCTTGTATTTCCTTTTTTTTTTGTTTGTTTGTTTTGTTACCTGGGATTGAACACAGGGGCACTTAACCACTGAGCCACATCCCCAGCCCTTTTAAATTTTATTTCGAGACAGGGTCTCACTGAGTTTCTTAGGGCTTCACTAAGTTGCTAAAGCTGTTTTTGGAACACTTGATCCTCCTGCCTCAGCCTCCCGAGCCACTAAGATTACAGATGCGCAACACTGCACCCGGCATTCTTTTTTTTTTTTTTTTTGTACTGGGGATTGAACTCAGGGGCACTCGACCACTGGTCACATCCCCAGCCCTTTTTTTGTATTTTATTAGAGACAGGGTCTCACTGAGTCGCTAAGTGCCTCGCCATTGCTGAGGCTGGCTTTGAACTTGTGATCCTCCTGCCTCAGCCTCCCAAGTGCTGGGATTACAGGCGTGCACCACCGCGCCCGGCTTATTTTCTTAATGGTGTCTTTTGAAGCACAGGGAATTTAAGTTTTGATCAATTCCTATTTATGTATTTATTGTGTTGGAGATTGAACCTGGGACCTCATGCATGCTAGGCAAGCACTCTACCACTGAGCTACATCCTTGGCTCTGTTTTCTTTCTTTTTTTTTTTTTTTTTAACCAGGGATTGAACTCAGGGGCACTTGACCTCTGGGCCACATCCCCAGCCCTTTTTTGTATTTTATTAGAGACAGGGTTTCACTGAGTTGCTAAGTGCCTTGCCATTGCTGAGGCTGGCTTTGAACTCAGGATCCTCCTGCCTCAGCCTCCCATGTGCTGGGATTACAGGCATGCGCCACTGCGCCTGGCTCTGTTTTCTTTCTTTTTTGCCCAGGCTTGGTGATTGTCCACCAAGGATTGCAAAGCTTTTCTCCCAAGTTTTTCTGTAGAATTTTTATTGTTGAAGGGTTTTTTTTTGTTTGTTTGTTTTGGGTTTTTTTGGGTGGTACTGGGGATTGAACTTGGGGGCACTCGACCACTGGCTCACATCTCCAGCCCTTTTTGTGTTTTATTTAGAGGCAGGGTCTCACTAAGTTGCTTAGTGCATCGCCATTGCTGAGGCTGGCTTTGAACTCGTGATCCTCCTGCCTCAGCCTCCCAAAGTGCTGGGATTACAGGTATTGTTGAAGGTTTTACCCTTAGATCTACAATCCATTCTGATTTGATCTTTGTGTGTGCTATGAGGTGAGACTTAATGGTCGGTTTTTTTCCCCCTTCATATGCATGTCTATTCGCTCCAGCACCATTTGTTGACATTCCCTCTTCCCACTGAATTGCCTTGGTACCCTTGTTAAATTCTGCAGCCTGTGTCTGCGTGTTTATTTCTAGACGTGGTGTCCTGTTCTCTTGCTATGGAGGTCCATCTTGATGCCCATTACAGTCTCATTATTGTTATCTTTACCTGAGGACCCAAGTTTTATAAATCTTCCAACTTTATTCTTCCTTGGCAAAATCATTTTGTCTATTCTACACCTTTTGCATTTCCATATGTTTTGGAATTGACTCATCAGTGTGTATGAAATGCCTGCTGGGATTTGGGCTGGGGTGGCCTTGAATTTACAGGTGAATTGGGGGAAATTGGTGACTTAACAATACTGTCCTCCTCTTTATGAATATTTCATTTCCCAGTTGCTTGCTGCTGGTGCTGAGTCTTTGGTTTTGTTTTTGTTTTGTCTTTGATTCAAAGCCCATTTCTTTGTCACTGCATTACGTGGGTTTCCTGTGATTTTATTTTTTCACTGGAGGAAAATCACTTCCTTTTGGTGCTGTCTAGGCAAACCCCCTGCTGTGTGTGGTTCTGTGCCAGCCTCTGCAGGACGCAGCAGGACGTGTTGCCTGTGTAGCAGGGACCTCCCAGCCTGGAAAGACAGGTGATGGCTCAACACCCTTAGCACCAGATGTTCCTAAGGCAAAAAAGTACATTTTCTGCAGAGAAATGGCAGCTGTGCAGGGTGTCCTGGTGCCACTGTGTCCAGCCAGTCTTTGAACCTCTCACCTCGGCAAGAATCCGTTTGAATTGGCTTATTCCAGAATAAGATCAAGCCGGAGCTATGAATAATTTTAAAAAAGGGTGTTTTTTCCTTAAAAAAAATTTTTTTAGTTATAATGGACACAATATCTTTATTTATTTATTTATTTATTTTTATATTTATTTATTTGCTTTAGTTGTACACAATGGGTTTTATTTGTACGTGGTGCTGAGGATCGAACCCGGGCCGCGCACGTGCTAGGCGAGTGCTCTACCGCTGAGCCACAATCCCAGCCCTATTTATTTATTTTTATGTGGTGCTCAGGATCGAACCCAGGGCCTCACATGCCTTGCATGTGTGAGGCAAGCGCTCTGCCACTGAGCCAAACCTCAGCCCAGTTTTTTTTTTTTTTTTCTTTTCCCTGTTTTTCCTTTTTTTTTCTTCTTTCCTTCTCAGATAAGCTCTAGAAAGGTCAACCAGGTTATCTGAGGTACAACATTAGCATGCTGCGTGAACAGTGGGTTGCTGTATATAAGGAGCAGTAGACAGAACAGACTAGAAAGGTATTTCTTGTATCATTCCTGCATGTAGCAGAGGAGACTCTCCCTCCCAATCTCCCCCCCTCCCAAGATGACAACTATTATGAGTTTGTTTTGTATCATTACATATCTTTTTCTTAGCTTTGGTGTGACTATATATTTAATCTATAGAAATGGGATTATTCTTCCCACAGATGGTATCGTACTGCACATATTTTTGACAAGTCACGTTTATTTTACAAAGTATTGGAAGCCCAGTGCATTCCCGTGGCTCTAGTTAGAATGCTCCTCTGCTGCATTCTAATCCATTAGGTGATTGAACCAAGGTTTTCAATGGTTCCCCTGTGGCTGGCCACCTAGGTTGTTTCTGGTGTCTTCACTGCAGCCGGCTGCTTCTGCACATGCACCTGTGTGGGGAGTCCCTGAGCTCAGGTATCGGGGGCTCTTTTCCTAAGGTAACTTGTCTGCCATGGTTTACCAGGCTTGAGCAACAGTTCTGTGACTACTGCTCACTGGTGAGCGAGCTGGCTGTCAGTCCCATGTTTAGGGGAGCTACATTTGATATAGCTTGAGTCTCATTTTTAGCTTGTGTGGGGTTGGGGATGGAGGCGGAAATAATCAGCCCCATACTTTGTGTGACATTGTGGCCGGGGCTTCCCAATGGACTGATGTGTTATGGATTTTAGTGTATTGGTATTAAACCATACAAATTCCTTTGGTTCTATTCAGTATTATGAGCTTGTAACAATACACAAATGTTAAAAATTGGTTCCTTCACCTATATTGACACTTCCTATAAATTGCTATGAGCGTCTCACATGATGGTGTGTTTTTCTCACATGAAAGAATCATTTATTTTCCTTTAGGTTTATTAATATCATGTAATATTTCAAAATCTCAAAACTTATATTATCCAGGGAAGTTATTTTGATGGATAGGTAGGTAGATGGATAGAGACCTTTTTCTAGACCTTGTATTTTAAGATAATCGTTACATAAATGACACTTGATCTTCCAGGTTGCAAGATCTGGTTTGCATTTAAAAAAAAAAAAAAAAACAATATAAAATGTTGGTGAATTTATGCTTGTTATTAGGACGTTTCCCATGCATGTATTCCCTCCACCCCTGCCTTTTAAACCTAGGCATCAAAGCAGTATATGAACAATTAAAGATGGAATATATGTGCTGAAATTTTAAGTGACTATTTAAAAATGTCATCTCCTGTCACCAGACACCAATTATCATCTCCCAGGCTCTTGGTGTGGGAGGTGATTATTCCCAGGGTGGTTCTTGGCAACCTGAAAAGATAAACGGGTGGAAGGAAATGAAAACAAAATGTGCTGATTAGTTTACTTAAAGCCCAACACATACATACACATATATACACGTGTATAGATTATATATAAAAATGATAAATATATCTCATAAAATATACTTACTATGTATAAATATATCTTGCATTTTCCTCTTGTGGCTTTGCTTCAGTGTAAAACAAATGTACAGGTAAAGCCTGGGTGCAAAAATGCCAAACAGGAAATGTGACCTTTCCCTTCTTCCTCCTTCCTTGTGGACAGGTTAGAGCCGTGAATAAGAGCTCATCGGCAACGTTTCTTGCTCCTCCTTGAGGAGCGGTGGTTGTATCTTCCTGGGACAGTCTCCACGGCTTGCTACTCTGGAATGGTTTTTCTTGGGTGTTTAAGATGTTGCCAGTCACCATTGTGTATCAGTGCTATAAAAATAACACAAGGAAAAATTTGCATATACTTGCAGGCAGACCTCACCTTGTCTCCACACTCACTAGTTCCATCTGGGCAGGCACTTAACCACTGAGCCACATCCACAGCCCTTTTAAAATTTTTTATTTAGAGACAGGGTCTTGCTGAGTTGCTAAGGGCCTTGCTAAGTTGCTGAGGCTGGCTTTGAACTCGATCCTCCTGCCTCAGCCTCCTGAGATCTTCAACTGCTTTTGAAACCCTTTCCTTACTCCCTTCCCCATTACCTGCCACCATTGTGTTCTGCCTTCTGTGGGTTCATTTGGCACAGCCAAGGGTTTCTGTGAATGGAACCCAGCAGCAGATTCCCTCTTTTTCTGGTACTTTGTATCCAGCATCGGTATTTCAAGGCCAACCTATTATTGGGTGCTAAGTATCTGTCCCTTGCTGGGGCTGAGTGGTCTGCCTGTGTGAGTGGCTTCCAGTGTCTGGCTGTTACATGTCACAGCAGTTTTATTTGTAGGCGCGAACGTTGAACATACCCACGTTTTGTTGCCCTTAGGTAGACACAGAAGTGTGGCGTGCCTGCGTCACTCATAGCTTTTTAGGAAATGGAGGACCTGTTCCCAAAGTGGTTGTACCATTTTACATTCCCACCCACAGTGGAGGGCCATCTGGCTCCCTCATGTCTTGTCCACGCTTGGTCACTGTCTTCTTTCAGCCTTTCTTTTCTTCTTCTTCTTCTTTCTTCTTTTTTTTTTTTTTTTTTGTACCAGGGATTGGACTCAGTGGCACTCGACCACTGGGCCACATCCCCAGCCCTTTTTTTATTATATTAGAGACAGGGTCTCACTGAGTTGATAAGTGCCTCGCCATTGCTGAGGCTGGCTTTGAACTCGCGATCCTCCTGCCTCAGCCTCCCAAGTGCTGGGATTACAGGCGTGTGCCACCGCGCCCGTCTTTCTTTCAGCCTTTCTGATAAGGGTATAGTGGTGTCAATTTTCATTTCTCTAGTAACTGAGCGTTTTCATGTGTATATTTTCCTTTATCATCTTTGAAGTCTCTTCAAAGCCTTTATGCATTTTATGAGGTTGTTCATTGAATTTCAAGAATTCTGGATATATCTTAAGTATGCCTCCTTTATCAGTTATGATTTATAAATATTGCATCTCAGTCTCTGTTCTTTCAGTCTCTTAACTATGTCCTTTGAAAAGTGGTTTAAAATTTTGATAAATCCAGTTTGTCAAATTTGTTTTATGGATTATTCTTTTTTGTATTATCTATGAAATCTTTGTATAACTCAAAGTCACAAGGGTGTTTTCCTCTAGAAGTCTTAGTTTTAGATTTTAATTTAGGTCTATCTATGATCCATTTAGTTAATTTTATACATGATTTTTGAGTTGTGAATTGACTCTCAATTTTTTTTTTTTTTTTTTTTTTTTTTTTTTTGGCGTATAGAGATCCATTTGTTGAAAAGACCATGTTTTCTCTGCTGAATTGTCTTTGCATGTTTGTCCATATCTGTGGGTCTCTTACAGACTGTTTTGTTCCATAGGCCTATTTGTCTCTTCGCTGACTTACTTTGTCTTGAAATCAAGTAGTTGGTTTTCACCCTTGACTATTCTAAGTTCCTGAGGATTTTCATACAATAGGATATGCTAATGATTTCTACAAATTGCCTACTGGCATGGGATTTTGTTAAATCTGTAGATCAATTTGGGGAGAACTGAAATATTAAGAATATTGTCTTCCAATCCGTGGACATCATGCTATCCTCTTTTTTTTTTTTTTTTTTTTTTTTTTGGTACTGGGGATTGAACTTAGGGGCACTTGACCACTGGGCCACATCTCCAGCCCTTTTTTTGTATTTTATTAGAGACAGGGTCTTGCGGAGTTATTAAGTGGAGTACCATTGCTGAGGCTGGCTTTGAACTCGTGATCCTCCTGCCTCAGCCTCCCAAGTGCTGGGGATTACAGGTGTGCGCCACCACACCCTGCTCATGCTATTCTTGAGTTAGGTCTCTTAATTCCTCTTAGCAGTATTCTGTAGCTTTCAGTGTACTGATCTTCCCTATTTTGGCCTGAGTTATCCTTACGTATTTTGTGAGTGTGTGTGTGGCGCTGGGGATTGAGCCCTGGTCCCCTGCTCATGCTAAGCATGTGCTTAACTGCTGAGCTACACACACCCTCTGCCCTATTTCACATCTTTGATGCTACTGTAAGTTATGCTACTTTAAAAATCCTGATTATTCATTGCTAGTGAATACAGATATGATTGATATTTTTTGTTGTTGTTATATTGACCTAGTATTCTGCAATCTTGCTGAACTCCATTATTAATTTTTTTGGTACATTCCTTTGGATTTCTGCCTAGGAAATCTGGTATCTGTGAATGACAGTCTTTTATCTTCTCACCAGTGTGGATGCCTTTTATTCAGTTTTCTTCCTCTGTTGACTAGCTCTTTCAGGATCCTGTTGAGCAGAAGTGCTGAGGGGACCTGTTTGTCCTGTGTCTGACCTGTGGGAAGGAACATTCAGTGTCTCCAGATCTAATGTGATGTTGGCAGCATGTTTGTTAGAAGTGCCCTTGATTAGGTTGAGAAGTTCCCGGATTTTTTTTTTTTTTTTTTTTTTTTAAGCTGGGAAAGAATGGTGGTGTTGTTTTTTTATGCCCTTTTTTAAACAAAATTTTTAGTTGTAGATGGACACAACACCTTTATTTTATTTACTTACTTTTTAAATGTGGTGCTGAGGATCGAAGCCAGTGCCTCACACATGCTAGGCAAGTGCTCTACCACTGAGCTACAACCCCGGCCCTGTTTTTATGCTTGTTATGTGTCTATTGATCATCATTTTAAAAAGAAAATTTTAGCTTGTTAATATGAAGAATTACATTGTATGTGTGGTTGTTTTTTTTTTTTTTTTTTTTTTTCCCACCCCAAATGTTAAACCAACCCTGTATTCTTGCAGGTAAACCCCATTTGGTCAGACTGCAGTAAACTTTCTCTGTATTGTTGGATTGAGTTTGTTAAAAATTTTATTTTACTTTTTTTTTTTTCTTCAGTACTGGGTATTGAACCCAGAGATGCTTTACCACTGAGCTACCTCACCCTTTTGATATTTGAGACAGGAGTTGTCCAGGCTGGCCTCAAATTTGTGATTCTTCTGCCTCAGCCTCCCAAGTCTCTGGGAGTAAAGCATGCACCACCATGACTAACAATTTGTTTAAGATTTGTTTAGAAACTTTGTGGTAATGAGATATATTGGTCAGTAATTTACTTTTTTTTTGTAGTAATGTCTTTATTTTGGTCATTATCTTGATGTTGGAATCCTAAATTAGGAAGCATTCATTCCTTTTCAATTTTTTGGAAGAGTTTGTGTAGGACTAATATGCCTTTCAAAAATGTTGATAGCAAAGCTGGGCGCGGTGGCGCATGCCTGTAATCCCAGCACTTTGGGAGGCTGAGGCAGGAGGATCGCGAGTTCAAAGCCAGCCTCAGCAATGGCGAGGCACTTATCAACTCAGTGAGACCCTGTCTCTAATAAAATACAAAAAAGGGCTGGGGATGTGGCTCAGTGGTCGAGTGCCCCTGAGTTCAATCCCTGGTACCAAAAAAAAAAAAAAAAAAAAAAAAAAAAAAAAGTTGCTAGCATTTGCTAGGAAACTCATCTGATCTTGGGTTTTTCCTTGTGAAAAAGACTTCTCACTATTAATGTGCATTGGGCAAGTCAGTATATACATCAAAGAATAAGTCAAAAGAGAAAATACTTTGAACTGAATGAAAATAAAAACAGTATCAAAAGGTGTGATGTGGGGCTGGGGTTGTAGTTCAGTGGTAGAGTACTTGCCTCTTATGTGTGAGGCCCTGGGTTCGATCCTCAGCACCACATAAAAATAATTTTTTTTCCCAGTACTGGGTATTGAACCCAGAGATGCTGTACCACTGAGCTACCTCTTCATCCCTTTTGAGACAGGATCCATTAAATTGCCCAGGCTGGCCTCAAATTTGTGATTCTTCTTCCTCAGCCTCCACCTACAATTAAAAAAAAAAAAAAAAAAAAAAGTGTGTGATATGTAGGATAGGGGACTTTTTTTTTTTTTTTTTTTTTTTTTTTTTTTTTGGTACCAGGGATTGAACTCAGGGGCACTCGACCACTGAGCCACATCCCCAGCCCTTTTTTGTATTTTATTAGAGACAGGGTCTCACTGAGTTGATAAGTGCCTTGCCATTGCTGAGGCTGATTTTGAAGTCACAATCCTTCTGCCTCAGCCTCCCAAGTGCTGGGATTACAGGCATGCACCACCACGCCCAGCGGAGAGGGGACATTTTTAGTGTTCAGTGGTTATACTAGAAAATAAGAGGGGCCTCAAATCAATGCTGTCTCCTCCTTTAACTAGAAAAAATGAGCTTCCCTAGTTTTATCTTTCAAGGACATTTTCTGTTTCATCTAAGCTGATGAATTTATTGACAGTTTCCCATGAAAACTTTTTGGCCCTGTTATTCCCTGTGTTTAAATGAACCTGGTGATGCCACCTTGCCTGTCATTGGCAATTGTCCTCACTTTCTCTTCATGGTTTCTGTGGTAGAAGTCGGTCAATCTGATTGATCTATGAGCAATTGCTTTTTATCTCCTGGACTCTCCTCCAAATCTTCTTTTTTCTAGTTCATTGATTTCTGCGCTGATGGTTATTATTTCTGTTCCCCTCTCTTGCTGCCTTGGTAACACATCACACTTTTGATACTGTTTTTATTTTCATTCAGTTCAAAATACTTTTTTGACTTGGAATTGTGGGTTCTATTTAGTTCTGAAATATTTAGGGATTTCCCAGGGATCCTTTTTCCTAATTTAATTTCATACTTTAATTTCACTGTGGTCAGAGAACATATTTTGTGATTTTTTTTTTTTAACTTCCAAGTGTATTGAGGCTTGTTTTATTGTTTTATGGCCCAGGAGATGATCTTTTTTTTTTTTTTTTTTTTTGGTACCGGGGATTGAACTCAGGGGCACTCGACCACTGGGCCACATCCCCAGCCCTTTTTTGTATTTTATTTAGAGACAGGGTCTCACTGAGTTGCTAAGTGCCTCGCCACTGCTGAGGCTGGCTTTGAACTCGCGATCCTCCTGCCTCAGCCTCCCTAAGTGCTGGGATTACAGGCGTGCGCCACCGCGCCCCGCTAGATGATCTTGTTGATAAATGCTTCATGTGCCTTTGAAAAGAATGTAGACTGTGTTGAGGAAAGTGTTCTATAAATGTCAAGTCAAATTGGTTGCTAGTATTGTGGATTGTCTTCTTATCCTTCATGATTTTTAAAAAATATTTATTTTTTGCTTTAGTTGTACACAATGTATTTTATTTTTATGTGGTGCTGAGGATTGAACCCGGGCCGCGAATGTGCTAGGCGAGCGCTCTACCGCTGAGCCACAACCTCAGCCCACCTTCATGATTTTTTATTGACTTCTGCCAATGACTAAGAAAAGGTATTAAAATCTTTGAAATTTTGGATTTTTCTCTTTGATGTTCTGTGATTCCCCCCCCCCACTTTCTTCATGTTGTTTGAATTAGTTAGATATGTAAACATTTAGTATTTTTTGTCTTGATAAATTTATTGCTATGAAATGGCCATCTATACCCTGGTAGTATTCTTTGCTCTAAAATCTCTGAAATTTTGTCTGATATAAACATTCCACCAATGGATTAGTGTTAACACTGTATGCCTTTTACTACAGTTTACTTTTGTGGTGCTAGAAGTCAAAGTCGGGGCGTTGAGCATGCGAGGTAAGTGGTCTACTGCTGAGCTCTACCCCCAGCCCTCTGTATTTTTACTTTTGACTTACATATATGTCTTTACATTTGAAGTGGTGTGTGTGTGTGTTGTTGTAGGCAACATAGTTGGGTGGTGTTTGTACATTTTGAAAGTCTCTGCATATTAATTGGTTTATTTGTACCATTTACATTTAGTGAAACTATCCATTTGGTTAGATTTAAATTTATCATCTCCCTGTTTTCTGTTTCTTTTTTGTTTATTCTTATCTCTCCTGTTCTATCACCTTTGCACTTGTTGATTTTATGGTTCCATTTATCCCTTGCTTGGCTTATTAGCTATGACTGTTTTGTTAGTTTAGTACTTGCTGTGGGATTTATTATAGATACTGTAACTTACCATAGTTGTCTCTCAAATGATATTAAACCAATTTGGAAAAAGTATACATACTTCAGTGTGCTCCTATTCCCCACCTGTATGCTGTCATTCTCATGTTTTACATGTTGTAAATACCACACAACTTTGTTTTTTTTTTTTTTTTTTTTTTTTTTTTTTTTTTTTTTTAAGAAAAACTGTTAAGGCTTTGTAGTTACCATTTATTGTTCTTAATTTCTTTGTGTAGATCCAGATACCTGATGTCATTTTCCTCTTCTCTGAAGGACTTACTTTAGTAGATTCTTATGACAAGAAATACAAATGATGAATTGCTTTAGCATTTGTAGGCCTTAGAAAGTCTTGTCTTTTTGTGGGGGGGCAGGTGCAGGTACTGGGGATTGAACTTGGGGGGCAATGAGCCCTGTTTTCTATTTTATTTAGAGAGAGTCTCACTGAGTTGCTTAATGTCTTGCTGTTGCTGAGGCTGACTTTGAACTAGAGATCCTCCTGCTTTAGCCTCCTGAGCTGCTGGAATTATAGGCATGCGCCACTGCATCGGTTCCCCACCTCGCCACCTTCACTTTCAAAAGGTATTTTTGCCAAGCATGGAACTCCAGGTTGACAGCAAGCTGTGTTTGGGTAAAGATCGTATCCCACTGCCTTCTAGCTTGCATTTAAAAAAAAAAAAAAAAAAAAAACACTTTTTTTTTTTTTTTTCTTTAGTTGTCAATGGGCCTTTATTTTATTATATGTGGTGCTGAGAATCAAACCCAGTGCCTTACACATGCCAGGCAAGTGTGCTACCACTGAGCCCCAGCCCAGCCCTAGCTTTCATTTTTTTCCAAAAAAAAAATCTGCCATCATCCTTATCTTTGCCCCATTACACATAATGTATTGTTTTCCCTCTGGCTGTTTTTCTTTTTTTCCAAAAAATTTTTTTACTGTGGTAAAATACGATGTGACATATAAATTTACTGTCTTAATAATTTTTATTTTTTATTAAAATGTTTTCTGTAGTTGTAGATGAACAGAATGCCTTTATTTTATTTATTTTTATGTGGTGCTGAGGATTGAACCCAGTGACTCACACATGCTAGGCAAGCATTCTACCACTGAGCTACAGTCCCAGCCCCTTAATGATTTTTAAATGTATGGTTTCAGTGGTATTAAGTACATTCATATTGCTGTTAAACCATTACCACTATGCATCTCCAGAACATTTTACCTTACAAAATTGAGCACCGTATTCATTAAACGACAACTCCCTATTTTCCCCTCCTGGACCCCTAGAAACTGCCATTCTACTTTGTTTCTATGATTTTTGAATACTTTAGATACCCCATATAAGTAGACCCATACAGTATTTTTTTGTGACTGGCTGCTTATTTCATTTAGCACAAAGTTGCATCCATGTTATAGCATGCACCAGAATTTCTTTTGTGAAGGCTGTGTAATATTCCATTGTGTGCACATAATGCTTTTTAAAAATTTAAAATATTACATTAAAAAAAAAAAAAAATCATTAGTGGACACTTAAGTTTCTTCTTTTGGTCATTGTGACTATTTCTGCTATGAACGTTGTGTACAAATTTTTTTTTTTTTTTTTTTTTTTTGTGCTGGGGATCGATCGAACCCAGGGCCTTGTACATGCTAGGCAAGCACTCTACCAACTGAGCATATCCCCAGCTCACGTACAAATGTTTTTGAGGCCCCGATTTTAATTGCTAAGGGCATATCATATGATCAGAAGTGGAACTGGGGTCACAGAATAATTCTACTTTTAATTTTATAAGGAACCATCATAACTCGTTTCCTTAGTAACTGTACTACTTTACCGGGCCAGCAATGCACAAGTTCTGTTTTTTTCCAAATGTTCACCAATGGTTCTTATTCTATTTAATAGTAGCTATTCTAATGGGTGTGAGGTAGAACCTCGTTGTGACTTTTGATTAGCATTTTACTAATGATTAGTGATACTGAGCATCCTAGTTCTTATTTTTATGCATCTTGAATATGTCTTTGGGGAAGTTTAATCCATTTACAATAATTACTGATACGGAAGGATTTTCTATTTTCATTTTATTTTCTGTATGTCTTATATCTTAAAAGACAAACACCTTTTCCTCCCTTACTGCTCTTCTTTGTGTTTAGATTGTATTTTTTGACATGTTTTGATTTGCTTTTAATTTCCTTCTGTGAATATTCTGTAGACATGTTCTACAGCATATTATTTCCATTTTCTATAATGGTTACCATGGGTATTTCATATAACATCCTAAGGTTATAACATCATATTTAACTTTTCACTTGTATAAAAAATTCCTTTACAATTCTACTCCCTACTTTGTAACTAATGTCACTAATTTTATCTTGTGCACTCCTTAATATAGATTTATGACTATTTTATGTTTTTGTCTTTTAAATCCTGTTTAAAATGTGCACTTAGATTACATTTATTGGAATTTTGTTTGTTTATCCATGTACTTAGCTTTATAAAAAGTTTAAATTTCCACGTGGCTATGAGCTATTACTGTTTAAAGGATGCCGTTCAGCATTTCTTCAAGGGCAGATATAGTGGTAATGAACTCCCTTGGCTTTGTCTGGGAATGTTTTATTTTTATTTATTTTTATGGTACTGGGGATTGAACCCAGGAATGCTATAGTCCCAGTCATTAAAAAAATTTTTTTCTTTAAATTTGAGATGGGGTCTCCAGAAGTTGCTAATTGGTTGAGGCTGGTCTCAAACTTGAGATCCTCCTGCCTTTAGGCTCCTGAGCCACCAGTATGTGCCACTACACCTGGCTTTCCTTATTTTTGAAGGACATGTGCCAGATATGAAAATTGCTTTTTTTTTTTTTTTTTTTTTTTTTTTTTTTTAATTTCAGTGCTTTAAATTAGTGTATCTTCTCATTGCTTTCTGGCTGCAAATTTTTTGTTTTTAAGGTGTTGGAAGTTGAACACATGAGCTTAAGCATGGTAAGCATGTACCATACCACTGAGTTACACTCCCAGCCCTGTGACTGCAAGGTCTGCTGGAACATCTGATCTCATTAAGGATCCCTCGTATGCAATGAGTCATTTTTTTTCTTCCTGCTTTCAAGATTTTTTGTTTAGGCAGTTTGATTCTAATATGTCCTGGTGTAGATCTCTTTGAATTTACCCTCCTTGGATCTCTTGAATTTGAATTTGTATATCCACATCTTGCCTGAAGGTTTGAGATGGTTTTAGCCAGTGTTTCTCAGACAAACAAACCAAAACAAACATGAAACCACCTGAATGTGTCTCCTTCTGACACTCCTGTCATAACTTATGTTAATTAGCTTAATGGTATCTCTTTAAGTTCCTGAGTCTCTGTTCATTTTTCTTCAATATTTTTGTTGTTGTTTCTCAGACTTAGTATTTTCAAAGAACTTTCTTCCAATTCACTGATTCTTTCTTCAGCTTGAGTCTATTAAAGTCCTGTATTAAAATTGTCAGTTCAATTACTGCATCTTGCAGCTCCAGAATTTTTTTTTTTTTTTTTTTTTTTTTTTTTTTTTTTTTTTTTTTTTTTTTTTTTTTTTGCACCAGGGGTTGAACTCAGGGGCACTCGACCACTGGGCCACATCCCCAGTCCTTTTTTTTTTTTTTTTTTTTTTTGTACTTTATTAGAGACAGGGTCTTACTGAGTGGCTAAGTGCCTTGCCACTGCTGAGGCTGGCTTTGAACTCGTGATCCTCCTGCCTCAGGCTCCCAAGTGCTGGGATTACAGGCGTGCGCCACTGCGCCAGGCCCCAGAATTTGGTTCTTTTTAAAAATGTTTATTTTCATTTTGTCCATATACCACTTTCTTGATTTCCTTTAGTTCTCTATCTGCTTCTATAGATATTTGACCATATTCCAGTCAGTTGTTTTAAAGTCTTTGTCAAATAAGATCAAAACTTGAATGTTTTCAGTGACCTTCAGGATGTATCCAAATTTGCTGCTGTTCCCATCAGTGCCAGAGTCAGATGAGACAGAAACCAGTCTCTCTGGTAGCCCCTGGACAAGCCATTGTGTTACAAATTGGCCTCTTCTTCTGTCCCAAGCGAATTCTGGGAATTAGGCGCCTCTTTGGATCTCTTCCCAGCTGTGATGTGGTGTAATATTACCTTTTTTTTTGGGGGGGGGGAGGTGGGGAGTACTGGGGATTAAACTCAAGGGCACTCGACCACTGAACCACATCCTGGCCTTATTTTGTATTTTATTTAGAGACAGGGTCTCACTGAGTTGCTTAGTGCCTTGCTGTTGCTGAGGCTGGCTGTGAACTCAAGATCCTACTCTGCAACCTCTTGAGTGTGGTTTTTCTTGGTTGGGCACTTGCCTGGTTGCTGTAGATCCTTGGCTGGTTTTAGATCTCTTACAAAGCTATGGTGATTGGTCTTTTGCTTTTGCTGTTTCCTGGAAGGAATAAGGGTCTTAAGACTCCCCCATCTTGTGGATGTCCCTTTCTCTGCCTGCTTTTGAAGTTTTCTCTTAATCACCACTAGTTGAATGATTTTGATTATAATATGCCCTGGTAGTTTTAAAGAGAACTACTTTCTTGTGCTTGGGTTTTTTTTTTTTTTTTTTTTTTTCTGCTTGGGTCTGTGAACTTGTGGAAGCCTCTAGCCATAATTTCTTCAAATACTTTTCGGCCCTCCCCATCATCAAGAGATTCAAATTACAGATATTTTAGGTTGGTGCAAGTTATCTCACTGTTGCCGCCTGAAGCGCTCGGAGCACCGGAGCCGCGGGAAGAACTTCAGAAGCAAACTGGAGACAAACAGCTTTTTATTTTGATAACTTTTCTCTCTGGTTCTAACAACTAACTCACGCCAAACACACCACTAAAATGGCGCTGACCCGATCAGCAATTTCGGCCAAGTCACTCCAGATCCCGCAACAAAATCCCGTGAGACTACGGGTGGCACAATGGCCAAATCTCTACGGCTCATAGTCAACTGCAATTTAAGCCAATCCCCAAACAGGGCTCCTACATCTCACTACAGATACTATTTTCTTTTCAATTCCCTTTTCTTGCTGACTTTCATTTTGGATGGTTTTTATTGTGATATCTTCACATTCACTAATCTTTTCTCCAACATCTTATTTGCCATTAACCCTATCAAGTGTTAATGGGGCTTTTTTTTTTTTTTTTTTTTCTTGGTACTGGTGATTGAACCAAGGGGTGCTTTATGAATGAGCCACATCCCCATCCCTTTTTATTTTTCAATTTTGAGACAGGGTCTCATTAAGTTGCCAAACTTAACAATCTTCTTGCCTCCGTCTCCTGAGTTGCTGGAATTACAGACGTGTGCCATCAAGTCCGGTCTACCTGGTATATTTTAAAAATCTCAGACCTTGTAATTTTCATCTCTATTAGTTATATGTGTGGTGGTGGTGGTGGTGGGGGAGTGGGGGGAGAGAGGGAGAGAAAGCTCTTCCATGTCTCTGCTTAACTTTGCGTGGAATTTAGTTATCAGAATTGTTTCACTGTCCTTGTCTGTATCCATCCCAGTTGGTCTTAATGGATTGATTTATCATTGAGTCATCCGTTGCTGCTTATTTGACTTCTGGGTCTGGGGCAGGGATTAGTCTATAGTTAGTGATTCCATGTTGCTGAGGAAGGATGGTCCTGAGAACTTCTCCCTGTGTCCCTTGCACTTGGGTCTTTCAATTTGGTGGGACCAGGCTCTATTTCAAGTGCTGGGAATGGTTACCTCTCATTTTGGGGGTTGTTGCTGCCTGAAGCGATGGCCGCTCGGAGCAACAACGCCATGGGAATAAGTTCAGTGGCGGACTAGAAACAAATAGGCTCTTTATTCTGCAAGCTTCTCTCTCCGGCTCCAACAACAACTCCTACCCGCAATCCACACTCCTCCAAACCACCCCCACACTACACAAAAATGGCGTCGACCTCGTCCACAATCCCCAGGCCAAGTCTCCCGAGATCATGCAAATGGCGCCGACCCGATCCACAATGTCCCCGGCCAAGTCTCACGAGACCATGGAAGGTGGTGGTAATTCTTATGGGTCACAGCTAACTGCAATCTTAGCTATCTCCTTAATTAGGGCTCCTACAGGCCACTGGTGACATGAATACATTCATGCACTTATTAGTACTCTGCTGGATACTCGGACTCTGCAGATCTCTTCTCTGGGAGTGTGTGCTGTGAGCTCAAGCTGCTGTGGCCTCCTGGAATCATTGCTGTCTTCCCTGAGGAGTCCACTGGCTTTCACCTGCATTCCCCGGGCAAGAGGAGCTTGTCTCATCTCTGATAATTCCTTTGCTAGATGTACTATCTTCTGAATAGTTCTACATCTTTCGTGCACTTGAGGTGGGAACATAGGTCTGGTCCCTGTTACTTTGGGTTGAAAGCAGAAGTGTTCCATTGTCATTATTTTGAGCTACTGTTTTGGAATGGTTTACTATGCAGCAATAGGTGAACTAGAAATTCAGAAGACTAGGGCACAAAAAGTCATTTTCACAGTAAATGTGCTTGAAGTCAATAGACTGTTGACTTGGGGGAACTGGATTAGCTTTTATAGTGACATGTTTATTTGTAACAACTTTGAGATATGAGTTATTTACTGTACAGTCACCATCATCAATTTTAGACCACTTTCATCACCCTAAGTGAAAGACCCATCATCAGTTACTATTTCCCTCCAAAGCCCTAGACCTTGGCCATCACCAATCTACTTTCTATTTCTGTGGATTTGCCTGTTCTGGCCACTTCATGTAAAGGGTGTCATCAGGTCTGTGGTCCATCATGACTGGTTTTCCACTTAGTGTGGTGTTAAAGGTTTGTCCACATTGTAGCAAGTATTGGTACTTCATTTCTTTTTATTGCCAAATAATTGCTGTATGGATTTATGACGTGTTTATCTTTTCGTGAGTCGACAAGACATTGGGTTGTGTCTACTATTTTGGTTATTATGGAAAATGCTGCAGTGAATGTTCGAGTTTTCACAAGGATGTGTTTTTAATTCTCTTGTGTGCACACCTAGGAGTGGAATTGCTGGGTCATGTGGCAACTCTGTTTAACTTTTCAGGAACTATGGTTTTCCAGAATGGCCACATCATTTCACATTCCCACCAGCAGTGTATGTGGGTTCCAATTTCTCCACGTTCTTGCAAATACTTGTTATTATCTATCATTTTGATTGTAACCATTCTAGTGATTGGAAGGTAGTATATTTTGTGGTTTTGATTTTTATTTGATATAAAGCATCTTTATTTGATATAAAGCATGTATTGACCATTTGTAGAAACCAGTGTTCAGATTCCTTACCCACTTTAAAGTTGGGTCTGTCTGACTGAGTTGTAATAGTCCTATGTATGTTTTAGGTCAAATCCTCCATCAGATATGATTTTCATTTTTTCCTCCTGTTTAATAAATTGCATTTCAGATTTCTGGATGGTATTTTTTGAAGTATTGAGGTTTTTAACTTTCATGTCAAATTTATTTTTTTTCTTTTATTCCTTGTGCTTTGTTGTCACACTTAAGATTTTTGCCTAATCTGAGGTAAGGAAGACTTACTGTTCCGTGGTCTTCCATGCGTTTTATCGTTTCTCTTTAATCTGTTTTGAGTTAGATACACCATATTAAACAATATTAAGCCTTTTCCATGGACATGGGATATCTTTCCATTTATTTCTTATTTCAGTAACACTTTATAATTTTCATAGTGTAAATCTTACAATTTTGTTAGTTTCATTCCTAAGTATTCTTTTTGATTTGTTAGAATAAATTATTAGTTTTGTCCATGGTTTATTCATTACTACCACATAGGAATGCAGTGGAGTTTCATGTCCTATAAATTACTATATTTAATGGTTCTCCAATTGAATGGCATAGGAGTTGTTTGCAATTTTTCCATTGTAAACAATGCTTTAGTGTACATTCTTGAGTGTGATTTCCTGTGTTCATTCTCAAATATGTCTTACAAAAAATTTGAATTGTTGTGTCACAGTTTATGTATACTCAATTTTGTTAGATATTTTATTTTTTGGGGACCAGCGATTGAAATAAGGGGCATTAAACCATTGAGTCACATTCCCAGCCCTTTTCTATTTTGAGACAGGGCCCCTCACTAAGTTGCTTAGGGATTCACTAAGTCACTGAGGCTGACTTTTGAACTTGGCAATCCTCCTGCCTCACCCTCTCTCTCGAGCCGCTGGGATTACAGGTGTGCACCATTGTGCCTGGCTGTTAAAGATATTTTTAAATTGTTCTATCACTTCTGAGTTATTGTGTGTGCTCACTTAGCTATTAAGTCCCCAAATAAATCAGTAGACAGTGTTTAGTAACATGTTATTTTTGCATGGCCCTGTTGGGTTCATTTAAGATGATTTGTTCTTGGAACCCAGATTCTTGCTGGAGTTAGCCTAGTAAAAGCCAGACAGTGGATGCCATTAACCATGTGTGAGTAAGTACTTTATAAAATGTGTGAGATCGAAGAGGTTTGAGAGACATTGATATGAAGTCTAATTTGGTTAGTTGTGTGTGAACCTCATGACTGACATGAGTTCATTAAGCTATAATTAATAGTATTTGCCAAGTATCTGAACTAAGATAGTTTTGTGTACTGAGTCTATAAAAAACGTTGCTATGGCTTCGGTGTTTGTGTGTCTCAAATTCATGTTGAGACTTAATCCCCACTGCAATAATAAGAGGTGGGGCTTTTGGGAAGCGATTAGGTCTGAGGTCACAGACCTCTTAAAAGGGTCGAGGGGGCTTGTGTGGCCCTTCTGTTCCTCCTGCCATGTGAGGACAGCATTCATCCAGGAAGGATACGGGGGGGTGCCGTCTTGGAAGCGGAGGTTGGACCCTCACCAGATACTGAATCTGCTTGGACCTTCCAGCCTCTAGAATGGTGACAAATAAGTTTGTTAATTTTCCAGTCTAAGATAGTCTGTTCAGGCTGCTACAACAAAATAAGATGAATTGTCTGAGTTCTGGGGTTCCAGAAGCTTGGTATCAAAGGTGTTGTTTCCTTTGTGATTTCAGGCAAGTCCTTCACCTTCTCTGCCCTTGGCTGTCTTGTTGTTGCCCCACGGCCTGGTTAAATGAAGTGAATACAAACTGTTTGACACAGGGTCAGACATATGGCAGCATTTAATAATATTTTCTGTCTCCAACCTTGCTGTGGTTCACTGGCACTGTGCAACAAGTATGTGGGGATAAGGGGGGGCCCAGTGTCTGGTTATAGCACCTGTTTTGGTATCTCCATTTGTAGCTTCCGTATCATTGGGAATTTCATGTTCTGATTAACCTTCCCAGTTGCTAAAGTTACAATAGTTTAAGAAAATAAAACCACTAGTTGGGTGTGGGGGCGCATATCTCTAATCCTAGCAACTTGGGAGGCTGAAGCAGGGGGAATCACAAGTTCGAGGCTAGCCTCAGCAATTTAGTGAGAGCCTGTCTCAAAAAGGGCTGGGGAATCTAGCTCAGTGGTAGAGCATCCCTGGGTTCAATTCCCAGTACAAACAAATAAAATAAAAAGGAAAACCACTTGTTTAAACCAGAGCTCTACAGACCTTTCTAGTGCTTAAAGAATTGTAAGGAAGCCACGGTACCCTCTCTCATGTGCAGATGAGCTCTGCTTGCAGTTCTGCTTAGTGTGGCTCAGGGGTCTAGCCAGCTACAAGTTGAGAAAAGAGCGTCAAAGCTCTCAAAGGCCTACGTTTGAGTCTCTGATGGAAAACACTTTAAATTCTTAATGACCAACCTGAATAAAAGCCCCTCATCACTGTCAGACTTCAGCTTTGGGCTGGACGGTGCCAGCACTGCATCCTTTGGGTTTTGGCTGCATTTGGCTGCCTTTACGTGTACCAGCAGGAGGCCACTGTGGAGTTGTCCTCTGCAGGGCTGACAACAGATTTCCCACAGGAGCGATCTGCGACTCATATACCCAACACATGGGGCATTCAAAAAGTAGATGTGTGTCTTTGTTTCTTGCCTAAGTACACAGTGTGGGTTTAATGTTATTAACCTTTCATAAAAGTTAACAGGAAAGGCAGAACATCAAGATGAAGCTTCATTCAAGTGAAGTGAAGTTAAAATTACTTCCTGTCAGAAACAGCTGCTGTTTGAAGGAGGAGTGAGGGAATGGACCATGAGATGTGGGATATGGCCATTCTGCGGTGTCTTCTCTGGGCTTCATGCTGTTCTACTGAAAGGTGGACTAGATGTCAATCACCTCCAGTCATCCAAGCATGTGGGTGTGGCTGTTCCCAGTGCACTGGTATTCACTCTTGTTCCAAAGCAAACGGGCTACAGAGGATTTGCAAACAAGTACATCGTGATTTGGTCCAATATCTGAAGAGCTTCCCAAGGCTTGGCATTACCAAGGAAACCAGAATTATTTGCATAAGATTCTAGAGCTTCTCAAGCCCTTCAGGGACTGGGGATCTCTGTATTGTCTTCCACCATGCCAGGCTGATTCTTGGTGCTTCCTTGGTGGATTCTGTCCCAGCCAGACTCTAGCACCCGGCCTGCTTCCTAGCACAGAGCAGGGCTCAGTGGCAAATTCCCCAGTGAACTCTGACCTCGCCTGAGGGTTTCCCCCAGGACTCCCTGCTACTTGGACTTGTAGCGCCTCAGGGAGCATAGAAAGGGTGCTATTTTCTCTGCCTTGAATAGTTAATGTTCTGCGTATCTCTTGGTGGGCAGAATCTGTCAGGTGAAACCTGGGCCACTGTGGGTATGTTGGGCCTATGGAAGCATCACTGACTTACCGTTCTGTCCAGCGGCTCTCCTGTACTTGGGTGTCACAGACAATGAGCATTTTGCTGTTTGGGTGAATGGGATTGATCGTCTGCCCTGATTTTTTTTTTTTTTTTTCTTTTCTTTTTTTCCCCCGTTTTTTAAATCAGATGGCAATGTCAAAATTTTGGTTGTCAACCAAGTTTACTCATCATTTTGTTTCTTCCAAGCAAAGATGAAAATATGGTACTGTTCTCCTCAAAACTCCATTTTTAACCTTAGGCTTTCAGGTTGAAATTAAGGGTCATCTCACAAACAAAAACAAACAAACAGAAAAACAACCTGAATTGTAAAGAACCATGTTTTTATGGTCTATAAAAAAAAAAAGTCTTAGTTGCTTTTAGAAGTTGGTTAAATTGAAGGGTCCGATGCCGAGTATCATTCAGGATTTTTTTTTTTTTTTTTGGTACTGGGATTGGACCCAGTGGGGCCACATCCCCAGCCTTTTTAAAATTTTGAGGGTCTCACTAAGCTGCTGAGGCTGCCTGGAACTTATCATCCTCCTACCTCAGCCTCCTAAGCCACTGGGCTTACAGGTGTACACCACCATGCCTGGCTCTTTCAGGAATTTTGTTGGTGTTTATTGCCATCAGAGTGGGAGTTGGTTTTCAGTGGGCATGTTTGTGCAGTATGATCTGTATCAGCCCCTGGTGAGAACTACATATTTCACCCTATTGCTTTTATTGATGCTTCCTCATGATTGTGGAGGAAAGCACATGACTGATGTAAATCATGGCGTATGCAATGTGGGTAGCTGAGCTTCTGCTCTGCGATGTCGGGGTCTTGGACCTGATCTATGAAACCGTCCTGACAGTGCCCTTGCTGTGCTATTGTGAGCTGTGTGCTTAAGGTGGCATTTCCTCCCAAGTCCGCCTCATCCCTCAGTCTGCAGCAGGCCCGCTGACATACAGGGCATGGTCTTTACTCTGTACAGTAAAAATCACAGTACATCAAAAAAATTTTTTATTTGAGACACAAAAATGCAAAATTGCTGAGATATATCAAACATTTCCCGATCAGCTATGATACTGCCACTATGTACAAAAGATCTGATGATAAATGTGCACACATATAAAAATACAGTATGCGTCATCTATGTACAGTACATGTGCAAAATGTATGGCATTCAGACATGATGTGGAACTGGTTTCAGGGGTGCAAACAGCAAATACGAAGGCATCATGGTTTAAAAAAAAAAAAAAAACAACAAACAGAAAGGCAATATATGAGTGGACCCCCGACTGCCATAATTCTTTATTTTTTAAGCTAGTGCTTTAATAAGCAGGGCTCTGCAGATTGGTATCTTTCTCCTTTTTTTCATAAAGTGAGATGCTAAGACATAACGTGACAATGAAAATAAAAGAGAAACACCTATCACGCTGCATTTCTACTGCAAGCAAGAAAACTAATTCCTACAGGGGAAGGAAAAGAAAAAAAAATTTGTATTACTATCGAATATGTACTACTCTTAAACCAACAAAGCAACTCTATAAACTATTTTACATGAAAATAGAGAATATCTACATCTCTGTGAAAATTACAACCTTAAATGGATAATACCTTTTTGGGACTGATATTTTGAGATCTCATTAGTCTCAATTTTAAATAAAAAGTGCCTCCTTTTGGCAAATACTTGGCAATGCCTTTGGTTCCTTTTTAAAGCATTTTGCATCACTACAGGTTGCTTGAGGTCAAGTACTCTTGGTAGACACTAAACCCTTTCCTAAGTGCTTCCTCTTCCTACCAAATTAGCAAGATTCCTTACAGCATAATGTAGAGAGGTAATTGTTCTGTGTTTGGGGATTCTATACACTGGGTAAAGCTTAGTCTCAGCAATTGGCATGAAGCTCTGTTACCCTGTGGCTGTGCTGACATCACCAATGGCTGTTTTGCTGGAGTCCAGGTAGCACCCGTGGATCTGCCTGCCGTCCTGCTGTCATGAAACTCTGGTGCTTCCAATCAGAGTTCACAGAGCAATGTATGTGCATGGAGGATGAAGCTCTTTTGTAAACATGTGCAGCTTTTTGATTTACAGGCCTTAAAAGATCTCAGGTAGAAACCCTTGCAATGATGCATTTTCTCAGATACTGCAAGAAAGGGTGAATGGGGAAGAAACACGAACCTGCTTATTGCCACACGGTCACATCACAAATAAGAACAATAGCCCAGAAAGATTGTTCAGTGAGCAAGTGATCAAAGATTGAACCAGGAAAAACAATGACTATATTTTGTTACTTTCCAGTTTTGATTGAAGTCACTTAAAAGATCAGCTGAAGTAAAGCTAGGGTGCTCTCCAGACACACAACTATGAACTTGTAGGCTGTGCTGCTCGATAAGCCTAACCTTCCAGTTCATGTTCTTGGATCATTTTGGGCTAATTCTGCATCCTCTGGGGGCCGTGGGTTGATTGTATTTGGTGTTCTGTTGCCAGTACTCGGCATTCACGTATATAGTGAATGATAGTGAAATGGAGCTCTTGGTGAATTTGATTAAATGACCTGTGTTGCCCTGCTGGTGACACTGAATTCTATTCAAATTCCCTAAAGTGCCACAGGTTCCTGTCTGACTGGACAGGTGCTTCTGGGACTTAGACCTCGTGGCCTGCAGAAATGGCAGGAGGGTGAATGCTGAAATGTGGGTTCCTCTGACATTTTCAAACCTGCCGTAGTGCTCTGCCACCTCTGAGCTCAAGTCCATCTCAGGACAGTAGGGATTACCCCATCTGTGGGGACAGCTGCTATGTCAGCTGCTGTGGCTGGGTCAGCCTGGGAATTCTAAAAGGACTCTGAAGACGGCTGTGCAGGCTGGAATGATGGGGGCGGGGGTGGGGGAAGCCCAAGTTGGCTCTGGCCACAAAAATGGGTAACGTGCTCCTGTGCGCCACTGGGTGTCTGGACTGTGTGGCCCGGGGATGCCGTCTTATTTCTGTGACCTTGCCTTCTGTAGCACCTCTGCCACTGCTCCTGAACAGCACTCACAAGCCAGCGAGTGTCAGTTACATGGGATACAGAGCCCTGTGGTTTTTAAAAAGGAAATTTAAATAAGATCTTAGTATTACAAAAATATTCATATGAAACACATAGTAACTTCACAAATTCCCCAAATTCAGAATCTATATGTAGCTATGTGGCAAGTCCTATACGGTAGCTTGCACATTTCAGGGAAGACACTGGAACATGATCCACTAACGTTGACCTAAGATGCTTCTTGGGAGATGCTGTAATGAGATGTGCAGGATGACCACATCCCTAGGCTTCCAGACCCTTCCTAGGAGCTTTAGCGTAATTCTTTTTATCTACACACCCCCAAGAAGTGGACCTGATAACTGTGTACAGTAGAAGGGAAGGTCTATGCTACTGTGTTTTGAGACTATGCAGGGAAATAAGAAGGGTGTGACAAAGTTTCTAGGAGTTGGTTCTCTTGGCAATGGGATACTTTGTAACACGTACCGTGGCAGCAGCACATCTCAACTACACAATGCATAGTGAGAATCCAACCAGTTGTTCTGACCTGTGCTTTAATGGCTATGAAACTAGCTTCCAACAGCAGAAAGCCACTTTTAGAACATGCACATTACCTCTGCCAGGTCAAAGGCCTGGTGTGCAGAGCGGTCTTTGGTCGTGTCACATGTCACTGCCTACGTTCTCCCCTTACTTGGACACGGGGGTGAGGCCCTGGAAAACAGCACTGTGTCCTGGGGGCCTGCTGGCTACTTGGGGTTGGGAAAGGAGGGCCACGTGGAATGGTGCAAGTGGGATGGCTGCCGGTAGCGGGAGGAGTGCAGCAGGCCCCCCGCCTTCTGGAGGACGAGACACTGGCACACCAAGGCTCGAGCACATGTGAGCTGGCCGCTGCAGTCTGCTCTCTGACTACAAATTGCTAACAAGCTGGCATCCTTTGTGCTGTGTTTCTGGAGAGCAACCTTTCTGTGGTGTGGTTCAGGCTCTTGGGTCCCTATTGATGAAGGGACCTGTGGGCTGGAAAACCATCTGTGTGTTCAACTCAGGATTATGGGACTAGGAAGTCCTTCCACAGGCGTTAGTAGCACGAGGTGTTCAGTTGCCTCCTACAGTCCCACCAATATTTGGTGCTAATTAACACACTATTCAAATCTGAACAAAGAAGGTGCTTGGAGACTGTGTGGACCTGATAAACCCCAGACAAAAGCCCTCAGGAAATCCAGGGCCAAGACCTTTCACAGGAAAAGTCACTTCCCAGGTGAGAGCCTGGCTCTGGAGACCATCCCTACCCGGGGAGCTGACCCAGGGTCCCATTAGCCACGCTGGGAAGCCCTCATCTGCCGGGGACCTGGTGTTCTGGGTCACAGACTTGCTGTATGCCGTGGCTGGGTTACCACCTTCATCACTGACTGTGCTGAGCATAGTGGCCTCTGCCTTGCGTGTCAGCACCTTCAAACCAGAAAGTGCAGTTAACAGAGGGCTCCAGTGAGCTAGTGTTGGAAAAGTGGACTTTTCTTACATGTAGTAAAATTTATAGACCAAAAAAGAAAAAACTATTATTTTAGGCAAAACACAAACCCAGAAATGATTCACAAATTCTTTCCAAATAATGGGTCAGGCTGCCTTTTGCATGTCACTGTGTGGAGGAGCATCCACCATCTAGTGACCCAGGCCTACACAGGGTGAGGAGAGAGCACAGTATCATTATTTAATAAAACCCTCCACCCTCAATTGGAAGATTTCAGTTTTTTGTTCCATTATTTACATTTTATATATACCTAAAATTACTAGATCAAAATAATTTGGGAAATCTTGTGATAGTTGGCATTTTAGAAAATTCTGAAGCTACTTGACAAATATAATGTTTTTCTATATAAAAAACTAATAAGACCTCCAGTTTTTTAATATTTAGTCTTGATATTATAGTGAGAGCTTGGGTAGGACATCCAGTTTACAAGCCTGTAAGATGATAACCGGGACTGGTGACAGATAAGGACAGCCAGAGCTGGGGTCTGCTGGCCAAGCTCATGACAGTCTAACTCGTACTTGTGGTGGGAATGTCCTGGTCCTGGGTTCACAGAAGACTTCCCCCTTACCTTCCATTCTTCTAATTCACCAGCTCAGAAAGATATTTCATGCTAGCCTTTTCTTGGTTCAATGAGATGGGTCTGGTTACCTGAAAGTCAGTAATTCTTTAAATATGAAAATACACATGGCTCAAGTACTCTAGAAATATTGAGTTATTAAAAGTAGGACCACTGGATACCCATTTCCTTACCCTAATGTCAGCTATACAAATCACAAAGAGTGTACATATAAGTGCCTAATATACACATTAAAACCAATCTAATCAACCCAGAGGGCTGCTAATAGAATTTTCAGTGTTATCAATATACCTGGACTTTTTACAGTGGATCGTCTATGACAATATTTTGTAGACATGACAGTTGCGGTGAAAGGTGTTCCATTTAAATTTGGAATTCTAAAGTAAGATTCCAAAAATTGCAAAATAAACTACAACACACACACAAAAAAATCACATAGGTTTCTGAATGGAGCAAAAGCCTTCCTCTGGAAGCTGTCACCGAGCTGGGAAGCACTTTCCACTGTCTGACCGCCGCTGTGCCTTGGCTGGGTCAGGCCATCTCTAGGAAGTAGCTCCTGCAGAGACCTCTCCTCTCCCTCACTGCAGCCTTGGTTTGTGAGTGGAGCTGTCTGCCTTTTATTAGGGTCACAGTGACCACAGAGGTTTACACGTAGTTGATTACCAGAGAATCCTAGTGTCATTTTCCTGCATGTCTGACCCTTCCTGATGTCTTTATCTAAAGGTACTTTTCCTTCTGTACTGAAGTCTGGAGAACCAGATGAGTCTTCTTGGACTAGTGTTTCAGAAGGCCCTGTGCCATGCTGAATGCAATGAAAGGTTTCAAATTTGGTTTCCAGGCCTTGACCTTCTTAGCTACTCTTTCTATAACATGTTTTAATTGCAAGAATGCAACTATGGATCTATTTCTAAAAACTGACCTCTTAGAATCTTCTTCATATTCTGAAACCTCATGAATTCCGAGACAAGCAGTCTGTGACATTAGTCCCATGGCAGCGGGAGGTCCTGTGGGTCTAGAAAGTCTGCAGAGAACACGCTTGGTGCAGTGGTGCTGAGAGGAGTGAGCCCCGAGGATGTGTTGGGCATGGTAATGTCCAGCCACTCCATGCTGTCCAAGTGGGAGTCTGAGAGGTCAAGAGACAGACAGGGAGCCCCTGTGGCACACTGGGCCTCGGAGGTCTCCATGGGTGAGTGTGCGTGGCCCAGCATGCTGGAGTGACTCAGCAGCTCATTCTGGAGATCCTCAATCAGGGAGAAGGGCTCCCTGTCTTCACTGCTACTTTGTAGTGGAGCCATTTCACTGCCTGAAGGTAAAGTTCCGTCCAAGAAGGCTTCTAGTTGGTTCTCTAAGCTGGTGGATAAACTACTCATAGGTTCTAAGGACACAGGTGGTGCCATTTGGACTTGGGGTGGTGGCCGGGACACCACTGTGTTGACTGGCATGGTGGTGATGCTGGCTGTCACTGGCCTCATTTTGGAAATTGGGGAAGGTTCTTCTTTTATAGGGAGGGAAATCTCTGGAAAATAATTGAAGTAAAGATTTACTACTATTCTAAAATTTCTATTACTAGGACAGTTATTTTGCTATTTGTGATTCTTATTCTCATCTGTCTTAGAGATAAGAGAAATGCTGTGGGTCACGTATAATCCTTGATAATCTTTAGGATGATGGATCATTTTAGTTAAATAGATAAACAAAAGCTTATTACATTCTGATGTGTTTTCAGTTTTTCTCAGTAAGACTAAGCATTGCAAGCTGTGATATCCCACTTGGCAGGAATCAAGGGCTTATTTTTAATTATTGGGTCCTTATTCTTAATCATGTAAGGTTTTAAGGTAGGGCTCCTTTCTTTTTTTTTTTTTTAATATTTATTTATTTACTTTAGTTGTACACAATGCAATGCATTTATGTTTACGTGGTGCTGAGGATAGAACCCGGGCCGCGCACGTGCAAGGCGAGCGCTCTGCCGCTGAGCCACAACCCCAGCCCATAGAGCTCCTTTCTTATCTGACACTGTGAATCTGCTGATAACTTCATGAGATCCTCAAATTGAAGGTGGAAATGTGTCTCCTGAGTTTGTGCAGAGACATGAAGTATACCCTTAATATTAAGGAAGATCTAATTAAAAAAAAAATCATCATAGTTGGACTTGTGTCCCCAATTTAGCCACATACATTTTGTATAAAGTTCTGAAAACATACAATGACATTTTTTTAAAAAAATATTTTTTAGTTGTAGGTGGATACAATACCTTTGTTTTATTTATTTATATATAGTACTGAGGATTGAACCCAGTGCCTCACATGTACTAGGCAAATGCTTTACCGCTGAGCCACAACCCCAGCCCTACAATGACATTTTATTAAATTTTTTTTTAAAAATAAATTTATCTACTTTAGTTGTACACAATGCAATGCATTTATGTTTACGTGGTGCTGAGGATCGAACCCGGGCCACACACGTGCGAGGTGAGCGCTCTGCCACTGAGCCACAACCCCAGCCCCTTAAATTTTTGAATTAAAGACAACACATAGCTCCTTCTACCTTTTTCTTGAGATAAGGTGGATTACCTGCTTACTTCTCTCTTCTGTTTTCTGAGTTTGTATAAACTCTTGAGGATTTGGTACTGCATTGATAAATTCTGACTGTGTTACTCTTGGCCAGATCAAGGGGCGAATTAATGGACCATCTATTATACACATCAGTGCTCACTTAGCTACATATGTTTGAATAACTTTCATGAGGACATAATTGGTTTCATTTTTATGCATACAGGTACACTAGGGAAAATAGACTAAACTAATGAAAGCTCAGATTCTTAAACAGGTGAGAAAAAACTTAAAATTTGATTCCCATTAATGAATTGGCAACTGTGTATGCTCTGGATCATTTTTGTTTTGAAAACTGAGTGCAGTTTAACTAGTCCTATAATCAACTACTTAAATCTTAGTTCTTATTACTGATAAATAAGATGAAATAATGTACTTATTGAATACTTTTTCATAAGAAAAAGAATTGCTTTTTGAAAATAACTCAAAGTTGTTGGTTGACTTTGTCATATTTGAATTTCTTTAGGTCATAAAAATTAACAATTTTTAAGACTTCTTATCTTTACCAGATTTAGCAAAAGCTTTTCTTTTTATCCAAAAAATCAGGAATGGAATGTCTATTTAAAAATTTTCCATAGTTTAGATACACCATGAGCTTAAATTATTTTGTAAGGCCAATGTAGTTCTTAGCAAAAAATAAAATAAAACAAAAACATTTGCACATGTAGATTGTAGGCAAATATCAAGAATTCTCTGCTCTACCCAACATTCTAACCAGAACATCAACCTCAATATAAAAAATACCTGCTATGAATGGAGACATTTCAATGAGTATTTCAAAATTCAAATGAAATTTACTTTCATCAGGATAATTTAAAAGTACTTTAAAATACTAAATAGCATTTGTATTTAACTTTTTTTTTTCTGTGGTGGTAGGGATCAAACCTGGGGCTTTGTGAGTGTTGGGCAAGCACCTACCACTAAGCTACACTGCAGCCCTTGAACTTTAAATGCTGATTTATTCTTCCTTTTAAAGACATATAAGCTGAGGCACAGATAATCTTGAATTTTTTGTGGTTAAAAATCCCCTTTTAAGATCACATATATACAAAGTCCTTTAGTATTATTGCCTTTGCCCAAGCTGGGTAACATGGCTGTCACAGAATTAAAAGTAGAACTGGGGGCTGGGGTTGTGGTTCAGCAGTAGAGCGCTCGCCTAGCACATGCGCGGCCTGGGTTCGATCCTCAGCACCACGTACAAAAACAAAAAAAAAAAAAAAACAACAAAAAAAAAAACCTCAAAAATCCCATTGTGTACAACTAAAGCAAATAAATAAATATTAAAAAAAAAAAAAAAAAAAGCAGAACTGGAATGTTCTCATCCCTTGAAAATGACTGATACTCATGGGACACAATCTGAAATTTTTCAACACGAAATTTAAATCCAGTTTTACTTTGGCAATGAATCTTTTTCAGCAGGCAGATATCTATGGATAAATCTAATGTTATATTACTGTTTGGAGCTGAATCAATGACTTTCCCTTGTTTATAGTAAAGTAATGGCCTAAATTTATACAGACTTAAAAGCCACAGTCGTTAGAATTAGATACTTCTCGGTATCCAAAGATAAGCCACCAGCTCTGGAGGAGACCTGTCACAGATGTGTGAAGCTACTTCTTGTGGGGGCCAGTGTGACCTCAGACCTACCTCCACTCTTTATGAGGATATCAAAGAGGTCGTCCATCTGCTGACTGTGTGCGTTGGAAATCTACGGCAAAGGAGAAAATGAGTTAGCAGTCTTGCGTACAAAGGTGGAACCACCGTGTGTTGGGGGCACTGAGGGACTTCACAGAACATTCACTTCTAATCTGTCATTTGATGATTTGGAAAACATGAGGTCACCTGAGAAGTTTAGCCATTTACCCCAAGAACTGGCTAGGCTAAGAGCTGAGTCAGAATGGAGCAAGATGTTAGCTCAGCTGACTTTCATGCTTCCCTTATTTTCTATCACTGAATTAGATTTTGAGAAGCCTCTAATACAGTGTCTATATTTTCATTTAGGTAAAGTTTTAAATGTCTAAAGACAATCATCTTCATTGGATTGTTAACTCCTATATTTCCTGTAATTATTGATGTGGTTAAATTTGGGTTTACCATTTTATTATTTACTAGTTGTCCTATCTGGTTTTTTGTTTCCCATTCCTTCCTTCCTGTCCTCAAAAAATACTTTTTTTTGTATTCTAACTTTTTCTATTTTTAAAGTTATATTTCATTGTATTAAAAAAAATCGCTGGGCGCAGTGGTGCACGCCTGTAATCCCAGCACTTGGGAGGCTGAGGCAGGAGGATCGCGAGTTCCCTCAGCAATGGCGAGGCACTTAGCAACTCAGTGAGACCCTGTCTCTAATAAAATACAAAAAAGGGCTGGGGATGGGGCCCAGTGGTCGAGTGTCCCTGATTTCAATCCCCACTACAAAAAAAAAAAAAAAAAAAAAAAAAAAAAAAAATCGCTACTGTAGATATATAATACATACCCTTAGCTTTCCGTCTATTTAACATTGTAACAATACATAAAAAATAGGGACATACTATAACTATAGATCCATTTATTTCCATTCATTTATCAATTGTAAATATTGTATCTATGCATTATAAACTCAAGACAATGCTATCTTTGGTGATGAATTAAAACTTCAAACATGTTATTTTACTCTTCTTTCCACATTTTTTTATGATAAGTAGACATTAATCAACGTTTTGCCCTATATGTAATGTGTTGCTTTTCTCTTTATGCTTTCAATTATTTTTTCTTAAACTTTTGCTCTTGATAATTTGGGTCTTCTATTTACCCAACTTGGTGTTTACTGGGTGTCTCAAAGCTATAAATTTATCTTTCATTATATTTGTGAAAGTTTTGACCATTACTTCAAATATTCATCTGCCCATTCTTCTTCTTCTCTCCTTGTCTTATATCTGCATCACACTGTTATATAACAGGGCTCTGAGGCTTGGTTCAGGTTGGGTAAATTCTACTGAGCTGTCTTCCAGTTCACTGACTCCCCCCACCCAACTGCCAGAATCTCCATTTTGTGAAGTTCATCTATAATTTTTTTTTCCTATTTCAGATATTTTGGTTCCAGAATTTCCTTTTAGCCTTTTAAAAAATCATTTCTGTATATGTTTAGATCCCCTGACTCTTCATTATGAACACACACATATATATACATATATATATATATATATATTTTTTTTTTTTTTTTTTTGGTACCGGGGATTGAACTCAGGGGCACTCCACATCCCCAGCCCTTTTTATTTTGTATTTTATTAGAGACAGGGTCTCACTGAGTTACTAAGTGCCTCGCCATTGCTGAGGCTGGCTTTGAACTTGCAATCCTCCTGCCTCATCCTCCTGCCTCCTCCTCCCAAAGTGCTGGGATTACAGGCGTGCGCCACCGCGCCTGACTTATGAACATATTTTGTTTTGAATCATTGAGGTGGTGGTTCTACTTTAAACCCTGGTTTGCAAACTCCAACATGTGGATCAGCTCTGAGTTGGTCTCGCCTTGGCTGATTGCCTCTTTCCTCTGAGGACAGGTTGTTCTCGCAACCTTGATGTTGCATGTTAGAAATGGATGGTGTGGATGCTCTCACTGCTCTAAGATGAGCAGGTTCTTTTGGTTTAGCAAGCTATTAATCTGGTTGGACTTTAACTGAGAAACATCTCTGAGATAGCTAGCTGTTCCATCCTGGTTTAGGTTTGTCTTCAGCTGAGCTGCTGAGTCTACCCCATGCCCGTATGGCTTAGGGGTCAGCCAGACACGCGGGCAGACAGAAGGTGGGACTTTTTCTCTGGCTGCTCTCAACCCAGTCCTCTGGCGTCCAGGCCATAAAGACTATAGTTTTTCTAAGAGTGACCCTGACACTTAGCTTGACCCCAGAGCAGGAGGAGGGAACTCCTGCCATGTAACTTCTCTCTTCCCAGTGTGGACCCTCACTGGAATATGACCATTCTACTCACTCTTCAATGCCTTCATGTAGTTGTTTTTTATATTGTGATCAGGATTTATAGCTGTTATCCATGGGAAGACTAAACCAGGACAGCCTTGTTTAGCCACCAATGGCATTGGAAGTCTGAATAAATGTACTTAAGAAACAAAAAAATCCACTGAATTCCTAGAGTTTGGGTGCTCATTGGCACATGCTACTCACAAAATAAGAACTCATCTCCCTTGGTCTCTAAATATGAACCCAGAGACATGTAAATCCCATGGGTTCCAACTGGCTATCTTAGGTTAAAGAGAAAGATTCTCATGTTACATAAATTAAGGAGGCAGTGCTAATAAGCCTACACATGAAAGCCAGGTTTGGAAGGATGAGTACTACCTTTCTATTTTCATAAAAACTGTAGTTGAGTACTTGACAATTCATTTCTGCTCCCTATGAAGAACAGACGCCATTTCTGAGTGGACCATGGGGGAGGACAGTCTAGTTGATTCTTACTTGTTTTGATTCTTATTCTAATTCTTATTCTATTCCTGAAATTTGGCTTGTCCTTATGGGTCTCGTGTTGAGTCTGGAATGGAGGGAATGTTTTACAACTAGAAAGGCTGTCTTCTCTTGGCACTAAGTGAATACTGGAAGCATATGGCAACCGTCTGTTTCTTCAGGCAGCCCACCATGGCCCTGAGCATCTGCGTGCCCTCCGTGAGGGTGCCCAACTGTACACTGTCCTCTGGTGCCAGTTTCTATAGAAGCTCACTTAGGCTACAAGGCAGGTCCAGCCAACTATGGTGTGACAACACATCCCCCTAGTGGATGGGGACTGGTTTGCATGCCCTATGGGGCTGGGGTCCTTTCTGGAAAAGTAAGTTAAGTTTTAAGCTTTAAAAGAGCTTTGGAGAGTGGGGAGAGCTAGAGGTGTGTTTAGGGCAAGGGATGAAGGGCACTGCTGGGTCTGGGCTTTCATCACAGGGCAGAGGTTTTATACACAGGGGCAGCTGCAGCTGTTCCTATTTTATCAATGAAACAAGGCTCAGAGGCCAAAAGGTCAGTGTTATAAAGTCTGGAGAACTGCAGGTCTGCCACATCCACAGTGTACCTGCTCAGTCTATGAGCAGAGTCCCTGAGGGGCAGAGGGTACTAGAGACTAGGAGAGATGACGCAGGATAAAGTGGATTTTGCTGGCCTGACAAATGATTTCGCTGGCTTTAGTAAGTGAGGAAGCTGAATAAAATATGTGCCCTGCTAACAAGCACATCGGCCCCTAACGTAACTGATTCCTTGATCAAAGGAAAAGTTAGACAAACCCTGGATTCTGAATCAGCAGTACCTACAGGTAATTTCTCCTACAGAAATGTTTGGGTTTCTTCATAATGAGATTGAGATTTTAAATAACAAGTTAAAATATGAAGCTCCTGCTTATAATTTTTGTTTCACTAAGGCAAATCAGTCTTAGACAAGGGACCCTGGTATATGGGGCTGCTGAAGATGTGGGGAGAGCTCATGAAACACCAGCCTCGTGAACTGTGACTGTCCACACTCACCTCTGGAAGGGACGACTGTGCACTGCGTGTCTGTTTGATGGCCTCTTCATAGCGGGGTGGGTCTTTTGCCTTGGTGACTGGGGTCCCAAACAGAGAGTGCTGGATGACAAACTGTTGGGGTGGAGGGGGCGAGCTAGGCTGTATCAAACAGAGGAGAAGCATGAGTTAGCTCTTGGCATAAAGCTTGCTCCTGCCCTGGCTAGACTCCGCTCTGCAGTTCTTCCTACAGGTGCCGATCAAGGAACTTAGGAGCAGGCTCTTTCAGCACCTGGGCAGCTAACGGCTCTGGTGGGCCACCTTGCATAGGAAGGCTCATCTTCACTGTGACCAAAGCAGGGCTCTTCCTTAACAAAGTGCCATCACCCCACTGACATTGATAGTCAGTCATTCCCAGCCTAAAGGGCAGGGCACTGGAGTGACTGCAAGCCACCAAGCCCTGTTGGCTGAGGTCATTACAGGGTTACCTTGTTGGGAGCGTTGGGTCCGTTTTGCAGGGATGGAAGTGGAGGGTTTCTGGCCTGAAGAACACTGTTGGAGGCCTTACTGATAAAGGGCTGCTGGACTGCTGGAGCCGGTTGTCTCTGATATGGAAGAACTGTATTTGGTGCTGAGTTTGTGAAAACCTGTAATGAATAAGTTATTTATTCTTTTGCTTTTCCTTACGAAGTATCAACAACAACCATATTTCAGAGCAGGGGTCAGCAAATTTCTGTAAAGGGCTGCAAAGTCCTGAGGTTAAGGTGTGTGGGCCACATCACTTGGAAGTGCTCCCCTCTGCCATCCTAGCAGGAGAGCAGCAGGATGCCATGAAATGAATGGGAGTGGCTGCGGGTCAACCACATGCTGTCTACAGACGCAGGAGGTGGCCGCATCTGCCCAGGCCGGCTCTGTCCGCCCTTCCTTTGGAGCACACTCAGTTCTTCTCCTGAGCAACTTGCTGGTGCAGATAGCCCTGTGGGAGGGTTTTCTCCAGGCTTCCCTCTAAAGTGACAGCTGAATTTCTGACCAGCTCTGATCTCCTCTCCTGTCAGGTTTCAGGGTCAGGATGAGCTCATTATCCTCAAGCCTCTCTCTAGTCTTCTAACCTTGCCCACCAGCACCAAGGCCTCATCCACATCACCTTCCTAGACACCTCAAATTTACTATGTTCCAAACCTAACTCTTCCCTCTCTTCTCACTGCCCCAGCCTCTGAGGGACCACAATTCTTGGCTCTGCTTCAGTTCTGTCTTCCTTCTGACATCTAGGTAAGAGGAGTATCAGGTCACTCTACTCCCTGCTCAGCACTTGCTGTGTAGTGACACCTCTGGGCTTGGGCCTCTGCCCCGCTGGCGGTCCTGGTCCAGGTCCTTACTCTAGCTGGGAAGCTGCGGAGCCTCCCAGTTGCTACAAGCACACACTGATGCAGCCCTACCACACCCACTGGCTCTCTTGCCTTTAAAATCTGCCCCCTTCTGAGAAGCTGTCTCTGCTATATTAGTCAGAGATGAGAATTCCCTCCTGTGGCAGGAACTCCAGAACATTTTGTTTAGTTCTGTAAAGAGTCAAATGTTTGGGGTTTTTTTTTTTACAAATATATGAGGATGTTGCTGATACGGTACCATATTTCACATAACTTGGTTTACTCATAAAAATATTTAATATTCTTTATTAATATTCTGAAAGAGGAAAACCTCTATTTTTATCAAATATACATGACTATTTCACTTTTCTTTCCCTTTTTGTACCAAGGATTGAACTCCCTTTTTTATTTTGAGACAGGGTCTCACTGAGTTGCTGAGGCTGGCTTTGAATCCTCCTGCCTCAGCTTCCCAAGCTGCTGGGATTACAGGCGTGTACCACTGTACCTGCTGCATGAGAATTTTTCTTTTTAAGTACTGGGAATTGAACCCAGAGGTACCTAACCACATCCCCAACCTCTTTAAAAAAATATATGTATTTTTTAAAATTTAGAGACAGGGTCTTGCTAAGTTGCTTAGGGTCTCACTGAATTGCTGAGGCTGACTTTGAACTTGGAATCCTCCTGCCTCAGCCTCCCAAGCTGCCGGGATTATAGGTATGCTCTGCCATGCCCAGCACATGAGTACTTTCTTAAGCACAAAAGTTATATATATGTATCCACCCAAAAAGTATAACCTCTGTAAGTGAAGAGCTTTATAAATATGCTCCTACTGGAAAAAGTTGAATTTCCTTACATTTGGTAAAATATCACTTCCTGTAAGCTGAAAATGACGATTCCTAATTCTAGTATTTAAAAACTTAGTGAATAGACTCTTGTTCATCCTGTGTCTATATTTTCCCCTTTCTTCCCTAACCCAAAGAAAACTGTCTGAACATGTGGACACTTACTGAGCTTAAAACAGTACTAAAATGGTATTGAGCTTTCCTGAAGCTCAGTAACATACAACTGTGATCAGTTAATGCTGTGTCTTGGAAGGGACCTGAGCCAGAGCACATGTCGGTGTATCCTTCACATTGTCTTGGACCCAGCAGTTCAGACCACCTCAAGGCTTACTGATGGCACACCTAACTGCCTAAACTCTGGGGCTCAATTCTCAAGGTTTAAGATATGGCACCTGTTTTGGGGGCTTTTGGATTTTTCTGGCAAGGAGATGTGCACATAGCTCCACCTACTGGACAAGTGGGAATGTTGTTCACTTAGTGCAATGCACCCCCCAACCCCCAATCCCCTAGCCTGGCACGTGCTAGCCAAGTGCTCCACCACCTAAGCTACGTTCACAGCACACTGAGGGCTCTTGAAGATCAGAATTTGGGGAAGGAACTTGTATTCAGGATGAGTCCTAGGCCGATACCCTCATTTTAAGATGAGGAAGCGAGTGAACTGTGTAGGAAGCCAAGCACACGGCGCTGGGAACTGTGATGGTAGAAGCTTCTGGCTTCTGAATACCTACAGCATAAAGATCTTACTTGAGAGAGAAATGTCAGAAGTATCCTTTCAACCTTCACATCTTTCCCCAGAGAACAGCACGTTTAATTTTAAAGAAATTTATATTAAAACTCACTAAACTTAGCGTATAAGGATTAAAAAATGTACTTTTGAATATGTTACTTGGAAAAGGGATTTAATTGTTAAGATGTCTTTTAGTACTCAAGAACTCCTTCTCAATTCCAAACAACATCTGACCCGGGACATGCTCTGTGGCAGACAGACCACAGGAAAGAGCAGTGGGGCCACCCAAGGACCAGGTGGGACAATGCGCAAGGGCTGGGTGAGGGGATGACCGCAGGGATCAGCTACCAACCTTTCTGACTTGCTGGGGCTGGCTGAGCACGTGCTGTGAGAAAGCCTCCTGTTTTTGAGGTACAGTTGGGGCCAGGCCTGAGGGCAGGGCCGCAGCTGGTATTTGTGCAGCAGTTGCTGTCTGAGGCTGAGTCTGGATTCCTGTTTGTGGTGGAGTCTAGGAGGTCAAGAAAAATTGGTGTAATTGTCAGAAACAGAGCTGGAATCAAGATGTTAGATATAGAATTAACTGGTCACTTGGAAATCAAATCTAAAACGGAATAAGACACAATGTTTATAGATACACACTTCAGCTCATTTGCATAAAGCTGAACCTTAACAACCCATTTGAAAATTTTTGAACATATATAAAAAACAGAACCTAGAATTATTAATGGAGTACCCATGTGAGGTTTTAATGTACATACACACTGTGTAATGTTTAAATCAGGTCAAGCATAGTAAAAAAAAAAAATTTTTTTTTGTGGTGCTGGGGATGGAACCGAGGGCCTTGTGCATGCCAGACAAGTGCTCTACCTCTAAGCTACATCCCAGTCTCCTATCATTTCTTTATGATGCAAACATTCAAACTCCTTTCTTCTGGCTTTTTGAAATATACAGAACATAACTGTTACATACAGTCACCCTCATCTACAAAGCATGCTAGAACTTCTTGCTGCTATTTGACTATAACTTAGTCAAATACTAAGTCAAATGCCCACTGACCAACCTTTGTCTTTGAAACTTAACAATTCTAAACCAGTGTCAAATACCAAACCAGTTATTTTCATGCCCTTATCATTTCTTATGTGACTAAGAAATTTATCTGAAAACTCAGGAAAATTAGAAAACTAGAATAGTAATATATAGACACTACACTTCATAGTTCAGGTGCTGAAATACATTTAATAGCAACGAGGAAATCTGTGAGGCCCATCTACCCAGATTCCTGCTTTCAAGCTGCAGCAGATACTCCCTAACAAAAGATTTGGATCAAAAAAAAATTTAAAGATATATTATGGAGTAGATCTTCAACGGTACAGATGCTCAAGAGACAGAACGGGGAGACAGACTGTGCACATGCCAAGGGCCTTTGGGTCACGCCCCCTAACTACAGGGGGTCAAGGGTATTCCTTTCTGCTCTTAGAAGTATTTGGGTCATCGAGGTTGGGAAGTACTGGTCCAAATGGTTTGTTTACTCATGATCCACATTTGGTGAAAACCTATTAAACTCGCATATACAAAAACCACCTCAGGTAAACAGGCAGGTTACATAAACACAAAAGGGAATGTCCTACCCTTGGGTGTTTTATCCCCTTTTAATGACATCCACACTTCTCCATCTGTGGTCATGGCCTCCTTAGTTGAGGCACCTTCACATTAACGTGTACCTTACAAGAATTAAGTCTGTGAGGCAGAATATAAGAATGGCATAAAAGCAAGAGCTTTAGAGTCTGGAAGATCTGGGTTTAAACATCAGTCCTGTCCTTGAGCTCAACTGTTCCAGGCCTCAGTTTCCCCATCTAGAATTGGGCTACATCACATGGCTCTTCTGGGGGAGGGAAGGTTAAGTAAGCCACTTCAGTACCTGATGCTGTGCCTTGTGTGTGGGAAGTGCTCCACAGCAGCAGCTATCGTCATGACAATGCCACTGACCTTAAACCCATAACGTCCCAAGCTTTCAAATCTGCTAATATTTTGATGAAATTAACATGGGTACATTAAAATAGGTTGGAAATAATAATTTAGAGCTTATAAATCCTTTATTTTCATCAAGAATAAAGTGGTCCTATAAGTAGGACGCTAGATACTACTATTAACTTTTACATATATAAACTGCCCTGTTACTAGGACATTAAACAAATATGAGGTAATGGGACAAAATGGGTTAAAAGTGTCTGTACATGATACAGCATTCATTGAAGGAAAAAGGTAAGAGAAACAAAGGCACCTGTGTCTGTTTTTACTACATAAAACAGTCCTAGCTATCCCCCCACCCACCTTGTTTTTTGAATGGCCCACCACACCCACCCATTCTCTACAACTGTGACTCCTGTGCATACGTTCTGAAAGGACTGTCTGGTTTCATCACTGGCGGTCTCCGTTCTGTGTGTGCTGTAAGGCAAATTCATAAGACATGCTTCCCACCTGGAGTTTGAGGCTGCCTACTGGCAACTGCACTGAGGTGACATTCGAACCCTGGATAGACACCGGGAGCAGCAGCTGAGCAGTCTGCGTGGTCAGTAAAGCCTGGGGCTGAGCGACAATGGCAGAAGGCTGTCCCTGGGAACTCACATAAAACTGTGAGACCACACTCTGCTGTTCTGCCTGCACCACGGGGACCTCTTGCTTGATGACTACAGCTTTTTTGGCAATGAGGGTTTGGCCACCTGTAGAGATGGGCTGGCCTACAGAGCGGCTGGCCACTGGCAGGTGCTGCCGGGGGCTGGAGCAGTCAGGGAGCGAGGCCTCGTCCTTGATGGAAGAACCAAGGCTGCCATGTTTCTGATCCGCTGTGACAGAGTGAGCGGGGGTGCCAGGCTGGGGTTCTGGTGGCCGCTGCTGCCCTCGTTTTTCCACCTCAAGTTGCATTTTCAGAACCTCCACGAGCTTCTGCTCTTGTTCCAGTTTCCTTTTCAGTTCTTCGATCTGCTTCTCCTTCTCCTGAAGCTTGCGATCCTTCTCAGCAGCATCCAGTTCCAGGTTGGACAGGGTGCTGCTGGTGGGGCTCAGGCTGTCTTCATGGTTTGCCACTCTCAAGGGAGAGGAGCATAAGAACTGTGAGGGAGACATCATGGTCATGATCTCAGTGAAAGTGTCTGCCATGTTTGTGTCATCAGTACTCAGACTGGACTGTTCGGAGGGTGATGGGGAGATTGGCAGAGGGGAATGAATGTTTTCAACGTGGGCTGTGTTGCTGGGTGCAGCAGATGGCACTTCTGCCTTCAAAGTGGAGACTGAACTAGTCACAGAGTTATGTGGGGTTGTGACTGGCAATGTCACCGTGACTTCTGGGTTACTGGTGACGATGGCCGATGATGACACTGCCACGATATTGCCAGTAGCAAGACCACTGCTGTTCACCTCCTGGTAGGGTTTCAGACGCTCAATGAGGTCCGGTTTGGTGCCCGACACTGGCAGACCCCTTAACTTTAGTTCTGTCTTCAGTTCCGATACCTGGAGGTACAGACAAATCAGGTCTCTTGGTTTGATTGTTTATTTAAAAAAAATTCTTTTTATGTTTTATTTTTTTAGTTGTAGTTGGACACAATACCTTTATTTTATTTATTTATATGTGGTACTGAGGATCAAATCCAGGGCCTCAAACGGGCTGAGCTACAACCCCAGCCCAGGTCTCTTGGTTTCATAACTTTGTGGCGGAAGAGTATATAGTGGCCCTCGTACCAATAGGGAATAAGTACCTGAGACTGTGGTGAGTACTGAACCCTATGCATGCCATGTTTTTTGCTATACACAAATATTGATGATAAAGTTTACTTTATAAATTAGGCACAGTAAGATACAGCAGTAACTAAAAATATGGAACAATTGTTAATACACTGTAACAAAAATTATGTGAATTTGGTCTGTCTCTATGATGTTTGCACAAAGTACATGCTCAGTAAGTCAGAATTGTTATTGTCCATCTTGAAAGAAACCTAATGGAAGTAAAGAGAAAGGACCTCTACAAGGCTTGTCATTATGCTGCTAAGGCTGAATGGCCACTGAAAACCGTGCACATGTGACAGACAAATCTGGCCATTTGTTCCCATTTTCTGGGCACTTATGAGTAAAGTCTGCCTGGAACCCTCACCTTCAAGTCATCCAAGCTGGAGGGCAGAGGTCCTGGCTTTCTCACAGGAACAGATGGTGGCTGTCTTGGTGTGCCGGGCATGCTATTGGTCAAAGCTGAATTCCCACTGTTGTTGTTTTTGTCATTTCTTCAAATGAAAAAGAAAATTAGAGCTTATAGTAACTCATAGGTTTGCTAATGCTTCTATTAATAGTTCAACTTAGAACGGCCACATCATGGCCGGTTCCTTGAAGGACAGCAACACTGGAAGAGCCACACCACCAGTAATTGGCACAAGATAGGAATCCAGTTATTACAACAGTGTGGTGCTGAGGCAAGGACAGAACAGCAGACGAACGCGAAAGAGGAGAGGCTCCTGAAACAAATATTTCCACACAGGGCCCTTGAGTTAGCAAAAGGTGCTACTGCCACGTAGCAGGGAGAGGGTACTAGTCAAACTGGATCTTCACATAGGGAAAAAATATATGCTCTACCTCGCATCATTCCCCCAAATCTCAATGTAAATTATGAAAAAAACTAAAGCTCTTATAAGAACTTAAGATAATATCCTGTCTTTTGGATGGACAAAGATTTCTCAAAATAGGATAGAAAAGGTAGTAAATAAAAGGAGTATCTTTAAGATAGTGACAACTCAAGCCACAGAATGGAAGAAGGTGGTGCTTGTTATACCTGAGAAGGGACTCAGAACATACAAGAAAGCCTTATAAATCAATGTGGGGGAAAAAGCCCACAAAAACACAAAACCTAATGGAAAAATGGGATGGAGAGCAGGAAGGAATCTTGGGCAGGTATGTAACAAAGTATATCCAAACAGTCACTAAATAGGTGAGTAAGTGCTTAACTTCATTAGGTAGAGGGAAAATGAAAATGCACATCACAAATAGTCTTGTGTGTCTAGCAGTATTACTATAATAACGACAATACCAAGCTCCTGAGACAAACAGATCTCTCAGCACTGGTGTCAGAGGCTTGATATAACCACTTTACACAACTGTGGAAACCCTATGACCCTTGCAATTCGGTTCCTAAGTAGATAACTGATTGAAAGAAAGACACACCTAACCCAAGAGTATGGTGGGTAGATGAATTATGGTACAGTTGTACACAGACTACTAAACAGAAATAAACATTACTGCTATTTGCATCAATAAGGATGTATCTCACCAACAATGCTGAGCAAAAGAAACTAGGTACACGTAAGTTTACCATCAGATTGCATGTAAATGAAGTTCAAAAACAAGAAAAACTAATTTATGGGGATAGAAGTCAGGACCAAGAGAAGCCCCAAAGAAGATCTCTGAGGTAGTGGTGATGTGACCTTCCTTTGTCTGGGTGGCATGTACTTCAGCATCTGTGTTTACTTGACTCAGTTATACTTTGACTTATCAGCTGTCAAGCTCTGAAACCAGGTGCTGTATCCGTGTCCCTGTAGTCCTTCCCACGTCAAGCTGATCCCTTCCCAACCACCTCCACCTGCGAGACTTGCAGTGACCCCAGCATCCCTTTCTCCTATGGTTGAGAACCGAGTGAGGGCAGTGGTTGGCAAGCTTGCCCCAAGGAGCTTCAGGATGCCTGTGGTTGAAGCTAATGCAGCATTGTCGACATTTAACTTGATATTCATTTTGGGGTCTTTTAAAACCTTTCTGAATTTTGTTGAATATAGACTTAAAGTCTTGGAGATGAAGTTTCTTGAAATCTGGATGAAATGACAAATATCTATTATTCTCATTTCTAAAAACACAACTTTGAAATCATGTTAGAGTCATGAAAACCTCTTATTTAAATTGGTGTTTTTCAGCCTTGTTTTCATTTCATTGTTTTCCCCAAGGAGCCTCTAGTGCCCTTCCCAGGACATTTTACTGTGAAGAGTAAAATGTGTGTATGTCTGTGTTTTACTACATGAAAAAAGCGTCCACATCCACGGATGCTGTCCCCTGGAGAATGCACAATTTTTCTATTTGTATAGTCTTTTTGGTTGAGATTCTACAATACTTGGGACTATGATTCAGTGTTTGGTTCAACCTTTAACAGAAATGTTAATCCATTTTCACCCAAAATCAGAGGAAAAGGAGTAGGAAGCTGATAGATGTGATTACTGTGCAGACAGCGACCTGAAGTTCTGAGGGCTGGCGTGGGCCTTCTACACCCTTCTGCAGTCTCTGTCTCCTTACAAGGTGGTTTTAACTGAAGCCCAGCTTCTTACTCCTTATGTGGTGCAAAGGGCTACATGATATATGTAAAATTCACTGCTATGGGCACTATAAGGCTTCAGTTTTTCTGTAATGGGATTTTGGTAAAGATGAGCAATATGTTACTAAGTCTCCATTTTTAGGATCAGGAAACTAGACAGAACTTACATTCAGTCTTCCTGTGGTGAAATAATACACAAAACAAATATCCTTTTCTCCTCTTGTTCCTGGATCCTATCCCCTGGGCAGGTGGTGTGGTTACTTTAGTGGAGGAGTGTTTAAGGAGGAGCTGGAGCCTCAGGGAAGGATAGGAGGAGCTCAGCTGCAACCTAGTGCATTTTCCCATCCACAAAGCTGTCCATGCAGCCAAACTTTGTCATTATAGAAAAGATGGTTGCATTGACACTGCAGAAGAAAATCTTTTAATGGAATTTTCAGTTTGACAGTTTCCCTGTCAGGAATGGGGTAGCAATTCCTTCTGGACTTAAGGAAGGGTGGTGATATAGGGCATGAAGCACAGTGTTGGAGCATCCTCAGTGGTAAATAACTGCCAGTCATGGTTACTGTCCTTGTTATTATTGGTGCCCAATACAAAGGAGGGCAGTAGTGCAGGGTGCCTGCCCAGGTCCTGGACAGAGCTGTAAAGTAGTGGCAGTTGTCTTTGGATACTGTTCCAACTCTCTGTAGCCTTCACTGGTTCTCTTCCAATATCAACAGCTCCCTCGGGCCTGGAGCTCTTAAAATAATATGCTTCAAAAAATTCTCTCTTCATCCCCATGCCCTGATGTTTTAGATAAGTACTTCACAATAAGGCCTCAATTACTAATAGGTCTAATCTTCCCCAAGATATTTGTATTTTCAGAGAAAAAAAATGAATTGATAATCATTCGCATATGAAAGAGATATTTCTTCACAGAGAAGCTTTTTGGTAGGTTTTTAGCCTTCTAGAAAATGGGGGCTATCTGGAGGAAAGCTGAAGTTACAAGAGGGAAACAGAAGTAGTTTTTATGGATCATGTGATCATAAATTGAATGGCTTGATCACAGAATACTTTTTCCTTATAGTGAGGTTTTTGTGTCTTCTAGAGTTGAATGCTGGCATTACTTCCTGGAGAGTGAGGGAAGAGAAGGACAGGATCTTTGCTTTTTCTGGGACTCTCAGACAAAAGTACATAGTAGGGATGTGAACCTAGAAATATTTTCTATTACATCATCAAAACAAGCCATGGGCATCTTGCTGTGACTGTGGATTTGGTGTCAGACTCCTTGCCTCCCTCAGGTCACTCACTACTGGATCAAACTTGGGAACCATACTCCTTCTCCACAGTTGGGGCATCCAAACCTTCACTGTCTTTTGAGTTGATTCATCTGTTGCCTGCTCCTTTCATTCTGTGGAGAGTGCCCTTTGTCTTCTTGTGTCTGTTCCCCGACTGTCCTTCACTACCAGTGTCCCACTGTTCTTCAGTCTTGTGCACCACCACTGTCCTGAGCCACTGTCTACCACATCTTATGCCCAACTTCAAGTCCCTGCAGACATCAACTCTACTCAGTTCTCTCTCCCCTTTTCTTAATCACATTCTCCATTGAGGCATTTTCCTTACCATCCAGTACACAAGCATTGCTTACCTGTTCCTCTGTTCTAGGGCTCCGAATCTGAAAGGTGCTTCCTGAGCTGTCCATGTGGAAATATCTTGCCAATTCCATCAAACTCACACCCATCTCTCCTTTGTAGCTGTTTATGCTACTTATGCTTTTCTCATAGTATCTAATACCTTTTTTGAGTATACAACAGGCAAATCTTTCCTCGATGAATAATTGTGAGAAGGTATTTCTAACTTGTAAAAGCCCAGCCCCTAGTTAGGAGGACAAAACCTGCACTGAAGTGCAGGCCATTCTCACTATGTGACTTCAGACACTACGGTGAGGTGAGCTTCAATAACAACAAACTGAGTAATCACTGCCCACAAATAAGTCACCACAATCTGAACTTTAGTAACTTGAGATCCTCATAAAAACCACAGTATTATAATCCACTTTACAAAGTGCATCGACCCCACCCGTACTTGATTGGCGCAGGCAGGATGGTCTGGTAGCTGTAGTGCTGCTGCTGCTGGCTCAGGATCTGCAGCTGCAGGAAGAGCTGCTGCTGCTGGAGCAGGCGGGCGTAGTTGGAGTCCATCTGTGGCTCACTCTTCTCACCTTTCTGATCGGGTGGAATGTATTGGTGGTACTTTAACTTCTTTACCCGTGGTTTGGGATCTTTGCACTTTTTGCTACGGTGTTTGTCATTCGGATTCTTGGGATGGCTTTGCTATTTTTGAAGAAAAAAATATTTTTAAGAGATGTAATCCCATGAAATCGATTCTACTATGAATCTGAACAACTAAAAAGCAGTGTATCTTAGAACCCAGTGTAACTACTATGGGAAGCAATATACTAAATGCATTTCAAAAGCCATAAAAACATCTTCATACTTACATTGACCAAGGCATTTTCTCCTGCCACACAGTTCCCTAAGGGTGCAGGCTGGATGCTCAGTCCAGCATTACCTACTTAAATTCCTCAAACATGCACTTTGGGTCTGCTGTGTAGGCACATATGTTATCTCCTAGTGAAAAACAGGTTGTAAGTAAAATACACTTAATTTTTTCCCTATTGTGTATTTCATTATTTTTTTTAAATATGGAGAACATGTAAAACCAAAAATGATTCTAAGAGATTAAAGCAGAATACAAACACAATCTAAAATATTTAATGTGAATTTAAAAAACTTTCAAACATATTACATTTTTACTTTGAAAATGGGGTGGGATACCATGCATCCCTCATCTTTTGATTAAGAGTCACAACTTTTTCCTGAGTAGTTCTTCTCAATTTATAAATTATCAAATCATTTTTTCTTTTTGGGTACTGGGGATTGAACCCAGGGGCATTTAACCACTGAGCCACATTCCCAGCCCTTTTTAATATTTTAATTGGAGACAGGGTTTCTAAAGTTGCTGAGGCTGGCTTTGAAATTGTGATCCTCCTGCCTTTGTCTCCCAAGCTGCTGGGATTATAGGCATGCACTACCACACTAGGTTCAAATCATTTTGTAGTTTTTAGTATTCATAAAATAATTTCATCTGTGGAAACGGTCACCCTCCCATCCCCACCAAATAGAAAATTATCAGAAAATTATTTCTAAGGTGCTTTAGGTAACAACAAAACAATAAAAAGGAATTTGAGAAGTACTAAAGTACTTAAATGTCGACTGGTCATGTTACATGTGTTCATATGCCAGGAATTAGGAAATTCACAAAAAAGCCCCAAGAAACCAAACCAAAGAAAAAGTGCCACAGTGTATCAGAAATCGTCATTATTAATGTTCTTTTGTATATTCTTCCTATGATATCATCTACGCTTATTAGAAATGTGCCTTTTTGCTCCTTCACTTGATATATCAAGAATTTTTCCCTTGTCATAAAAGAACAATTCTGCAACATGGTTTTTGTGGCTGTATTACAGAACAGTTTGTGAACACAGTCAGTGAGGTGCTAGAACCAGCTCTGACTTCTGAGAGCCAAATGTATGCAGATTTTCCAATTCTGCACTCAGTGATGTCACACTGGCTGGAAAGTGGCCATGGTGGGAACTTACACCAGGAGAATTGGCAAATGCTATGACCTATCCCTCTGACCTCAGCCAAATTGTTACATGCTTACTAGCACATCACTGGAATAACACGATCCAACTAACTAGTAGCCTGTTTTTGAACGCTTGTAAGAATTTGTAAAAAGTAAATGTGGCTGGACGTGATGGTGCACACCTGTAATCTCAGCAGCTTGGGAGGCTAAGAAGGGAGCATTGCGAGTTCAAAGCCAGTATCAGTAACGGAGAGGTGCTAAGCAACTCAGTGAGACCCTGTCATTAACTGAAAGAAAAAAAATAAAAATAAAAAAGGGCTGGGGATGTGGTTCAGTGGTTGAGTGCCCCCCAAGTTCAATCCCTACTATCCTCCTGCCGCAATAAATGACTCATCCTCTCAGACTTGACCACGTGACCTGGCTTTCAGTCCTTTACCAGGTCCTGTGACCCAGCAACTCCCACCTTACTTTCTCCAACACATGTCACTGATCCCAGTGATTTTTAACAACCATGCCCACAATCCTTCAATATTCTGGTCTCAATTCCTTGATTCCACTTCCTCTGGATGGCTCATCTTCCCCCTCACCCACTCTGTGGTTATAACTAAGATATTTTCTACCTCCCAGCATCCTAGTTGGACAACCACCACCTGTTTTGTTGACTTGCTCCATCCGGGGTGCCACCTCCATTTCCCCAATGCCATTGAAGGCCCCAGTCCGCTCCCCTCACATCTTTACACCATTCTGTTCTCCTCTCTTTACCATCTCCCACACTTCACTCACAGGCCTCACCCACCTTTGCCACTCTTGCTTCCCAAACCTTAACCCAATTCTTTCCTTGCTTTAAGGATTCTCAACAGCAGCTCTATTGACATTTTGAACCAGGTAATACTGGCTGTGGGGGCCATGCTGTGCAGGACGGTCAGCTGTGTCCCTGGCCTCCCTCCAACAGATGCCAGTAGCCACCCTTCCCTGATGCTCTGACAACCAGAAATGTTTCTAGACATTGTCAACTGTCCCTGTGGCAGACCACTCTGAGAACTGCTGGTTCACGCCATACTTATGTAGGTGGAAGTGCTGCAGGCAAAACACTTCCAACCAGTCTCCCTTTAAATTCATGACCCTCAACTTCAATGGCTGGTCAGTGCCACCTGACCATCCTACTACCTTGTTCTAGTCCCATTATTTTCCTACTCTTCTAGAATACTACCACCTATCTTCTCTCCTCAAACCTTTACTACCTTCTCCCCATGCTGTCACCTGATGGCCTTGTTTCCTAAACACCGAGGAAGTGACTGACATAGAGCTTCCACACGTCCCCAGTGCCCACCTGTTCCTGACACTGCAGGCGGCTTTCTTTCCTGTGGCTGAGAACCAGCAGTGGGTGCTGCTGCCTTGGGCCATCACCTTGGCTCTTTGGCCAAGTCCACGTTCCCTTGCCCACACACAGTGATCACCTAGCAATGCCTGCCCCTCTCCTGGTTTCTTCCCCATGGGCTCACACACGCTTGACCCCACATTCCAGTCAAGCTACAGGCTTTCTTTCTATGGGCTCCTTTCTAGTACGGGTCCTCAAAAAAGGCTATGACACTCTCCCAGTTCTCCCTTTTAATCTCTTCTACACCCACTCCAACCAAGTTTTTGCCTCTAGCACTCAACCGAAACTTCCTTGGCAAGGTCACTTAAGTTTGACATTGCTAACTGCAGCACTCACTGTGACAGACCCACAGCAGTGTCTGACGCAGCTCATCTCTCCCTCTTCCTTGATGTTTCCCTGGGCTTTGTCCCCACCCCATTTCCTTGCTGCTTTTCCTCAGGCTCCTCTGCCTGTCCTGTCCTTCCCATGTCCCCCTGCTGGCATACCCAAGTTCCTGTACCACCTCTTCCTCTACACTGAGCCTAGGCAGTTTTTCTGGGCTCCTGTGGCTTTTAATACACAAATACAGTGATGACTTCTGTGTTCTTTTGTCCTTCGCCCCTTGAGGTGTCTGCTAAGCACCTCAAACTCAAGTGTACGCCCCCCCCCCCTTCACAGGAATGGTGACTCCACCTTCCCCATTGCTTAGACAAAAGTGGTGACTGATCTAGGACCCCCTCTTCCCCACAGGACCACTCTGTCAGCAAACCCTGTCAGCTTAGCCTTCAAATTCCACCCCGAAGCCGGTCGCTCTGACTTCCCTGACACCACTGCTTCCTGGTGTGGCCACCGCCTTCACTGGGTCTCTGCTTCTACTGCCGCCCCTCCACTGTGTGACGCTCCAGACCTCGCCCTCCAGCAGTTTCTCCTGTCAGCCACAGGCTCAACACTTCTGTGCTCACTGTTCCCTGGCTGTATGGTTTGCTTTTTATCTTGGGCTGTCTCTGGCTTAGTCTTACTGGCTTCCTTGTTCAGAGATGTCAAGTTTTCTTTCTTAGTCTCATGGCTTATACCTTCACCTCTGTCAGATCTCCACCCAAACTCCACCAGACTGCATATGTTACCAGACCAACCTATTTAAAACAGAAGCACACATGTAGCCCCAGCACTCCCTAGCCTTGTGTTATTCTTTGCCACTCTGTTGTCTGTTTATTCCAAGGGTGGGCTTTTGTTCACTGCTTCATTTCCTAGTACCCAGAACAATGGCAGAACGTACTAAATACTATCTGTTGAGTGGAGGAATGATGAGTGTATATGCTAAGCAGAAATCACTTTAATGATCAGGTACTTGAAGTACTTCTCACTGTTAGAAAACATTTTTGCCTGTGTAAGCACACCCTGTAATCTGGTGATATTAATTCACTATGAGCTGTTTATTTTTGTTATCAATAATTTTAGTCTTTTCAAACTGATCACAAAAATGAACAAGGTCTGGGATTATTTGTACTCAGAATGGGGCTTGAGACTTATAACTTGTGGCAGGAGCAGCGGTCAGATCCAACAAGACGGTCAGGTCAGCAGCTTTGTTGTTTCTTTAGGGAAACAATTTTTAATCGTTCTGAGGTTAATTCTTTTAGTCCATAAGGTAAAGTCTGGTCTTAATGGCAATGTACACACATCTGTCTGGTACTCTTATTAAGGCTTTAACATACTGCTCAATTTACTATGGAAAAGTTAGTACCCTTTAATCCTTTTTGTCATTTCAGAATTACTAGTATTTAGATGCTTTTAGTTACTTTAGCCAGTAGGAGCCTACCACCTAGGTGTGATCTAAGTGGGGTTTCTGGGGGTAGGGAGGGTATTGTTTTGTTCTGGTTTTGGCCCTTTCTAGAAGGGCCAAAAAGATTAACAATGTATAGAGAAGTTCAGATATTTCTCTCTAAACTAATTTAAGTACGATTTCAGTGTAATAATTACAATGGGACCCAGCCACAACCTGGAAAGTGCTTGGGGTCTGGGGGATTCATAAACCTAATGGCCTGTGGATCGCAGGTTCCGTCTGCTCTGACTGAATGGCAGCTTGTGTGTTCTTTTAGTAAGTGAAAGTAGGAGACAGCTTTCCTCATAGCAGAGCCCAAAGAACCATGGTCTACTTCCTAACATGCCCCGGTCCTTCCTCTCTTGGCATTGGCCTAGGATTCCCTACTCAACTGCTGAAATCCATATTCTCCAACAGTGCTGCTCCTCTAGAACCAAAGCCCTCCTTAAAGATACCAGTGAAAAAAAGAAATTAGAGGAGAAAGCAGAGAGCTAATTTTCACTATTAGTAGATGAAGATGAGCTGATATTCAGAGCACTCTCTGTGCTGTCAGTGGAGTGTGTGTAGAGATGCTGCAAGAGGTGGCAGGGGCCGATTTTATTGGTATGGTTGCCACTCGTCACTCTCCAGAGATGGTGACGCATGCTGATGTATGTCCTAAAGTTGCAGACACTTGGTCATGCCTTTCTCAGGAAGGATAAGCTCCAGTAGATAAGTGGGAGGGAGGAATGTATGCCATGACAGTCTGAAAGCTACTCCCTTGCCTCAGAAGAGGTTGCAATAGGCTGCGAAGGCAGGAAGAAGGCTGGACCCAAACTCAGGAGATGGCCCCTTCCTGGCTTCTTGCCACCTCTGGACCCCAGGGAGAGGTCGGCCGACTCTCTAATGTCCTTTATCAGTCCTAAAGGTTTGAGATTATGTATTCTGGCAGTTTTGGCACAAGCCTCCTCTGAAATGTTTAGACTGTTCCTCAGTTTACTCTCCCCATCTATTTCATTAAATAAGTTCTAAGTATAATTTTAAGAACTTCAAATTTTCTTTCTTGGGATTTATTCTAACTGATTTACTTTGACCAAGTAAATGCAGGGAACAGAGCCACAAATCTGAGGCTTATCTGAGAACAAACCAAGCTTCATCTGGCCAAATCTGCTAAATGAAAAGACATATTTGCTTCTCTAAAACCTCTAATCTGTCATGTAATCTATCTGAAATACCACGGAGATCAACCTTGTACATAAAGTTCCAAACCATGCTGCCTTAACGACATCTGTTAGGCATGTGAGTCTCAAGTGCTGTGCCCCCCATTTCATCTTGGTGGCCTGAGTAGCAGCAGAACTGGGAATTGCTAAAGAAGGGATTCCTGAAGCCTTGCCACACTGTCCCAGCAGTTTTATGTAGGCCAAATTCTGTGCCATTTTTCTGTGACTATAGACCAACAGGTCATATGTAAACTGTGGCAGTTTCAAATGAAGGCCCCAGTCTAGCTAGGCTTTCGTGGGTTAGTTTTCAAGGCTTTGGGCTCCAAGGCAGCCTGGGAAACTCGGATAATGCCTCTGTCTTTTGTCCACAGGCTCTGGACAGAGGTGCAATAAGCTGTGCAAGGCTGTGCACAGAGTACCCACCTTCACCAGTGCTGGGCCGGGTTTCGCTGAGGACACAGTGTTCGTGGGGAGGACAGGAGCAGTGGACCTCGTGGGAGGCTGGTCCGCAGCTGGAGGAGTTTTCAAGAATTCAGGAACTGCTGGGGACACTGAAGTAAACTGGTGGAAAAGGCAGAAAAAGAACAAGTTTATGAAATCAGTGACTATAAAAATAGAATAGTCAGAATTACAAGGGAATGACCTCATTTTTTTTTTTTTTTTAAAGTCTGCCAGAAAGAAACAAAGGAAAAATATCATATTGTCTGATATCTGGATGTTGGAACAAGATGCTTCACCTCACTGGGGCCAGTTATTCAGTCTTTGCCCCTGTAATACTGAGAGGCTGAAGCTAAATAAGGTTAGAGTGACTAAACTCTAGTATTTCTCAGAAATAAAGCTAGAACCACCCTTTTTTGGTAGGAAAAAAAAATCCAAGATTGTAAAAATGATCAAAATAATACATGGTATTTGTGAAGATTTTCTTGCTAGACAGGTCACACTAACCCTGGCCAATTCCAAAAATACTGATATGGTATTTTTATCTTTGTTGCAGAGCCCAAAGGATCCATGCCCTGTTCCCACACTGGGTGGCTTATCTTCATGGAGGCCCACTCCACCTGTGAGTCCTTAAACGTGCTCTCCAACTCCTGTCTGTGAGCCTGACTAGCGCTCGTATGACCCATATTGCCCTGTTTCTTCCAAGAGAGGAGTTGAGGATATCTTCTGGCAAGACCGACTTGTTTTTCTGACAATGCCATCTTGAAATGAGAAGTTTCCCAGGTCCAAACAACAGCTACTGAATCTCAATATGGAGCCATAGCTCAACACAGAAAGCCACAGAAGGAAACTATAGGCTTTATCAATCCTTACTAGCAATCTACTTTAAATAGATTGCATTACAATAAATCAGCTGAATGTTATATTGTTGCTTATTACTTGGACTTATTACCTGTTTTATCTTAAGGAAAAAGTCTTTTTTCACTTTCACTTCCCCAAACAATTCTCAAATTCATTGCACCAACAGTCAAACTCATACTCTTATTGAAGTACTTGGGTTTTAAAATAGCAAACTATATTTTTCCTTCTTAAAAATAAACGACCTGAAAACTCATTATTAGCAGCAAGAAATATGAAGCTTGGCACATAGTTACTCAACAAATATTTAATTAATGAATGGACATTCCTTTTGGCTTTACTCAGCTAGGTTACACTCTCCGGCCCAATTGAGCCCATGTATGTGAGAGTGCCATTAATAGTGTGTGCCCATATCTGTTTTCTTCTTGAGGTTTTGCTACTGACTTCAGCTTTTAGATAATTATTGACAATATAAACGAGTCTACTTTGTAAAGATGTCTGTACTCGATTTCATTTCAGAAAGGAAAGGACTCATCTAAGAGACTTCATCCTCATGTTCCAGCAGACTTCTGCCCCTAAACAACCCCAAGATATCTGGCTCCTCAATGAACCTCTGACCAACCAACCTCACTCATCAGGTGAAAGGTGCTGTCCCTGTCGACCATGTTAGAGGATCTCATTTTTTTTTTTGTTTTCCTATCATCTTGCATAATTTTTGGAAATGAGTATACTTATCTCTGGATCCATTTTCACAGAGGAGAAAACCCATTCCTTAACTGTTAAATAACCAGCACATGAAGTAGAACCAAATGTTTGAACTATATATATATCTTTCTATATTTTCTTGCAGATAAATTATTCTAGCCTGGCAAACTTTTACCAGCCCAGTCCCTACTGACTGGATAGTAATGATGAATCTGAGAAAGCAGTGTTAATAATCTGAAAAATAATTCAGAAGCATGGATGTGGTTTCAACTGTAATGGCTATGAAAAACTATTTCTAGGCCGTGTCTGACTTTAGCCTTGATTACTGATATTCTCATCTTACTAGGTCTTTGGGTATTTTGGTGGGATGCAGCTACCCAGGAAATCAGAGCCTAGAAACACAAGAGTAGCTTAACTGAAATACAGTGATGATCAACTTTACCTAATTTGAAGATAATTTGTTAAGGAAGAAATATCTAAACTCCTCTGTACATTATTAATCTTTTTGGTGTGCCCTAGAAAGGGCCAAAACCAGAGCGAAACAACACCCCTCCCCCAGAAACTCCACTTAGATCACACCTGGGTGGTAGGCTCCTACTGGCTAAAGTAACCAAAAGCATCTAAATACTAATAATTCTGAAATGATAAAATGGATTAAAATGAATATCCAGGCCCTTTATAAAGGGTACTAACTTTGTTCCACAGTAAATTGAGCAGTGTGTTAAGCCTTAACGAGAAAGAGTACCAGACAGATGTGTGTACGTTGCCATTGAGACCAGACTTTACCCTATGGACTAAAAGAATTAGCCTCAGAATAAGTAAAACAAACAAACAAACAAAAAACCTCAGAACGATTAAAAATTGTTTCCCTAAAGAAACAACAAAGCTGCTGACCTGACCGTCTTGTTGGATCTGACCACTGCTCCTGCCACAGGTCACAGATCTCATCATGATCTTTAATTTTCATCATCACAGCATAAAAGAACATGTCTAAAAATGTTTAATGATGAACATTTATGCTTTAAGACTCAAAAGAAGCCCCATTTAACCTTAAAGAATGACTTTTCTCTTAGTATAAGTCACTTATAAGGAAGTTCTGCTACCCTAGAGAAAGGAACAAATGTGTAAGTTGATTACAGTTTTGTTGAAGGGTTGGCACTGGCTCCTGCACACTTCAGTTTCTTGCCAAGGTCTCAGCATTGTTCCCTGGTAGGTTCTTTATTTTAGTTAGAATTTATGTAGTCTTGAGGAATAGAAACTAGAAACAAAGCTCTTCTATAGTGTAGTTTTTAAATCTATAATGTGTTTTAGGATGCAGGAAAGTGCTTAAGATGGCAAACACGCAAATAAGAAATTAAAAATGCAATTATTCTTTAAACATTTCTTCCATATTCAAATCCCTGGACAAATAAAACAATGAACAAGTTGAACACAAACCAAACAGCACTCTACCACTGAGCCACAACCCCCAGCCCTGATATATGGTTTTGAAATATTTTTTTTCCCATTCTTGGTTTGGCTTTTCACATTGCTGATAATACTTTTTGCATAAAGTTTTTACTTTTGATGAAATCTAATTGTCTACCTTTACTTTTGTTAAGTGCCAAATCCAGTATCATAAAGATTTTTCCCTAAGAGTTTTTATAGTTTTAGCTCTGACATTTTAATTTTTGTGTATGATGCTAGGGTAAACACAGTATAATTTCATTCTTTTGCCTGTGGATATCCAGTTTTCCCAGTACCGTTTGTTGAAGAGACTTTTTCCCATTGGATGGTCTTCATACCTTTGTAAAACATCATTTGACATGTATGTCAAAGTTTCTTAGTCTCTGCTCTCTTCCACTCACCTGTATATCAGTGTTTCTGCCAATATCACATTATTGATTAATGTAGCTCTGTAGTAAGTTTTAAAATTAAAAGGTGAAACTGTCAACATTTAAAAAAAATTTTTTTTCAAGGTCCCTTTATTTCTGCCAAAAATTATAACTGGGATTTTTTTTTTTGGGGGGGGGTACCGGGGAATGAACTCAGGGGCACTCGACCACTGGGTCACATCCCCAGCCCTTGTTTTGTATTTTATTAGAGACAGGTTCTCACTGAGTTGCTAAGTGCCTCACCATTGCTGAAGCTGGCTTTGAACTCGCGATCCTCCTGCCTCAGCCTCCCAAGTGCTGACATTACAGGCGTAAGCCACCGCGCCTGGCTTATAACTGAGATTTTTATAGGGATTATATTGATTCTGTAGATTGCTTTGGGTAGTATTAATACCTTACAAACACAGGATGTCTTTCCATCTATGTATTTGGTTGGCTTTTTTGTAGTGACTTGTTTTGATTCCCTTCTCCTGTCCTTTTACATAGATATTTTCTTTGTAGTTACCATGGGAATTTAACATTTCCTTCAATCTCCCTGCTATATGGTACTGGGGTGTTTTACCACTAAGCCACATTCCCAGCCCTTATTTTATTCTGGGACAGGGTTGTGCTAATTTGCCCAGGCTGGCTTTGAACTCGTGATCCTCCTGCCTCAGCCTCCCAAAGTGCTGGGATTACAGGCGTGCGCCACCGCGCCCGGCTAACGTCATTCTATGTTAATGCCAACTTTAGTTGCATTAAAAACAAATCCTACTTTGGGGGCTGGGGTTGTAGCTCAGTGGTTGAGCACTTGCCTCGCATGCGTGAGGCACTTTGTTCGATCCTCAGCACCATTAAAAAAAAAAAAAAAAAAGTTTTTTTTTTTTTTTAAAATGCTACTTTGGGCTGGGGTTGTGGCTCAGTGGTATAGCACTTTCCCAACGTGTGAGGTGCACTGGGTTTGATCCTCAGCACCACATAAAAAATAAAGTAATTGTGTCCATTCACAACTAAAAATATTTTTTAAAAATGCTACTTTATACCTCTACCCCCCTCTGAATTACTGAAATGACAGATTATAAATCAACTCATGGCTAATAATTTATTCTTTTGAATCCTATAGGAAAAAGGTCATAAACCAAAATTATAATACTGGTTTTAATATTTGTCAATATATAATAATTAGCTTTCTATTCCTGTGATAAAATATCTGAGATAATCCCCTTAGGGAAAAAGGTTTATTTCAGCTCATGGTTTCAGAGGCTGCAGTCCATGGTCATTTGGGCCTGTGGTGGCACATTATGTCATGGTGAGAGTGCATGGCAGACAGGAAGCTACAGAAATAGGAAGGGGCTAGGGTCTCAATATCCCCCTTCAAGGATACTGACCTAACAACGGCCTAACTTCATTTCACTGGGCCCCACCTCCTAAACTTCTACCACCATGGACTGGAGACTAAACCTTCAACACATAGGTTTTTTGTCTTTGAGTTATTGGACAATATCTTTTAATGAAGGACTGTGTAGCATTTCTTTTTTTTTCTTTTTGTACCAGGGATTGAACTCTGGGTTACTTGACCACTGAGCCACATCTCCAGCCCTATTTTGTATCTTATTTAGAGACAGGGTCTCACTGAGGCTGGCTCTGAACTTGTGATCCTCTTGCCTCAGCCTCATGAGCCAATGGGATTACAGGCGTGCACCATCACCCTGGCTCTCTAGCATTTCTTATATGGCAGGTCTACCCTTGTTTTTGCCTTTCTGTACATGTCTTAATTTTGACTTCATTGGAACAGAATCCCTTGTATAGGACAAGTTACGTTTCTCTGAGATTCTTTTGACTTTAGACAGTCTGATTATAATGTGTATTGGTGTGGGTCTCCAAAATCATGCAGAATTTTGGTTTATATAAACTTGGTATGCCTGTGTTGTTGATTTTATAAGTTAGTCAAAATAACCATCATGGTCAAAATGTGGGAGAAAAATAAGTATTAGTATGATTTGTTGGGAATGGTGGCACATCCCTGTAATCCCAGCAACTCAAGAGGCAGGTAAATTATAAGTTCAAGTCGAGCTTTGGCTACTTAGTAGACCCTGTCCCCCCAAAAAAAAGGACCGGGGATGTAGCTCAGTGGTAAAATGCCCCTGGATTCAATTACCAGTACCTTCCTGCAACAAAAACATTATTATTCAGTTTTGGCAATTGTTACCAAAGTCTTGAGGACTTGGATGAGTGGGGCAAATATCTTTTAAGTAACACAGCTAATGGTTGTCAATTTAAGTCTTACCTGGATGATACAGCTGAGATAAATCAACTTAGATGAGGAAAGGCTTATTTTGGCCCAGGATTTCAGTTTGATTGCTTGGCTGAGTTGTTTTGGGCCTGTGGCAGCATAGTACATCATGGTGGGGAGGAGAGGGGTTAGGGTTCCAGGATCTCCTTTAAGGATATACTTCCAATGACCTAACTTCCATGTTTCAATAGTTCCACAGGCTGATGACCAAGACTTTGCTTTGGGGGACATTCCAGATCCAAACTATAGCAGTGTTGGAAGATGTTCTTAAGAAAAATCTTGAACTGTTGGTCTAATGAGAACATGGTCATTAGTTTGAACCCTCAGTGAAACAGAGGGCCCTTTTGCATGACATTCACCCTGGGTAATACATATAAAGCAAGCAGCTTAGTGCCTGCCCCACAGTGAGTGCTCAGCATGTTTTATCATCTCAATCAATGAACACTTATCATTAAAAATAGGTGAGCTCTATTCTGCATAATGCATTATTTTAGGCAGTTTGCTTGTTGTCATAGGAAAATTGAGTTAAAACTTGGGATGAGACACAATTTCACAGAAGAGGCTGGAAATCAACTCAAAATCTAGGAGGCAGCATAACCGAAGGGGTAATAATGGAAAACTGGAGTCTATATCTTCGATGTCCTGTTCAGGTCCTTATTGATAAGTACTTGTGATCAAAGTTCATCTAACTTTGATTATTTAATATATGTGTATATGGCTTGCTTGTAGACCCTACTTACTTTCCTTTTTAGCTTAAACCTAAGATTCTACATTTGGCAAAAGGTCATATATCTGAAAGTTACTTGGCACAATGGGAAAAAAGTAGTTTATGAAAGCCTCGTGTGTGAGTGTTCCCGAAAATACACAGAATATCTGATCAACAAAGTTTCTTTTAGCACTATTAGGGTTTGAAGCTTCACATAAATCCTATTAGATATTGATTACAGTTAGACATTACGGTGTTTGACAAATGATTAATTTAAGGGCTTAAGAACTTGCTGAGAAGAATCTCTGTGTATTGAAAGGACCAGTGTAACTATTTCACATGTAGCTATAGCCATTCTTAATTTTCTACAGTTTTCCATTGTTAAAAGTTGCTTAAGCATAAAATAAATTGAGCTTCAATTTGTGATGTGTATTCCATTAATTTTGGTAAATTCCTTTCTAGCTGTAGTTTGATCAAAATAGAAAAAAATAGACTAATCCAGGAACAGTTTTGTTGTTACAGACCACACAGAAATGCCTACTTCAAAATAGTTTTTTTTGTATTGTTAGGTCATTAGCATTTTACTTGTGGGAGTGCAAGAGAAGTGCCTGAAAAACTGGTTCTTTACCTACGTGTCACATGTTAATCTTTTTGGTAGTTTATATTTGAATACTGTTCTGTGGAGCTTAATCCTCTGGCAGCAATTTGTGTTCTGAAAAAGAATTAAGGAGACTATTCATCATACTTTTTTTTTTTTTTTCCATTGTATTGGTAATTGAACCCAGGTCCTTGTGAGGCACTCAACTGAACTATAGCTGCAGCCCCAGTCACAAAGTAATTTGGAATAATGCAAGGCATAAAGAAATCTTGAGCCTAATTTTTCTCTTAATTATCTGTAAGTATAACTTTTAAAGAACCAAAAAGAAATTCCTTGCACTGGCCTTGAGCTTTATATTAGGACAAGTATAAAAAACATTTTTCTAATTTCCCTGTTCAAGTCACAATTAAATGTGTAGCACAAAATTATGATTAATTAATATAAGAAAAACCTTGGTTAAAGTAAACAAGAGCAAAATGAAGTCATATGGCAGTGTAGTACAGAAATGCCCTGCCATTTTAGGGTACTTCACAAGAGGATCAGTCTTCATGTGCTGAAATTTACAACTATCTAAAAACACATTAGTCCTCATGACAGCCAGTGTGAGGAGTGGTCTATAGGAACTAAATTCACAAACCGCTCACACTGTTTCCACTCTAAAGACTAAGAATTTCAAGGAATACCCAAAAGGCAAGATATTTATATTTTATTATCTTTGCTTTATAACAACTATCTTAGTAAACAGTGATGAGACTAATCTTTGGGGGAATATGATTCTAAAGCAAGAGAAAATAAATCAGATAACTTCCTTGGGTTTCTGATTCATTAGATTGATAAGTACTTGCTGCGTGTTGGATCCGTGTGCTCAGTGTGAGGTTACTGAAATAAAATGAGGGGAAAGCTTGGCTGTCCAGGAATTTGATGTCTAATGAGAATGTGAAAGTACTTATGTTTAGGTACATAAAGTGAGATGTCTGGATATAGTAAAAATAAAGTATAAAAATCCCAGAGCCTTCACTGGTAAGTTGCCTCTGTAGCTGATTAAACACAGAACAAAAAACATAACCCTAAGTAAGAATTATCTTTTTCCAACATTAAGATAGCACAGTTACCAGGGATATAAAATCTACTGCATTCTAAAACATACGATGGGACTTATCTGGCATGTGGAGCTACATTGGTGCCATTTCTGATTCTAGGATGTTTTCCCTGACTCTACGTGTTCTAAAGTGGGTCTTTTGCCTAGTTGATGGATGTGCTAGCACTAAAGGTATTCCAAAGGCTTGAAAGCCTCAGTTCAGGAATGACCCAAGCCTTAGTGTGTGAACAGTTCATATTTATTTAGCATTACTTAGCAATGAACAGTTCATATTTATTTGGTACCAGGGATTGAATCCAGGGGCACTTAATTACATCCCCAGCCCCCCCCCCCCCCCCACCTTTTTTTTTTTTATAAGTTGCTGAGGCTAGATTTGAACTCGTGATCCTCCTGCCTCCCAAAACACTGGGATCATAGGCGTGTGTGACCCTGCCTGGCTTTTCATATTTCTATTCAAATAATTCTGGACTGTCAGCACTGGGTGTGACTCCCTCTGGTTAAAGCTTGTCACTCATAAACTTGGTCTTCAGCCAAGTTGCAAAAGTAAAGTAAAACATGCAATGATATAAGCAATACATGGAAAAGGAGAATGATAACCTTATGTAGGCAGAACTATAGTGAAGCCACCAATAGCTGACAAAAATTTTGTCACTAAAAGCTAAGGCCATACTAATAGTCATCTGATATCGTGACCCACTCATCTAGAGAACAGACAACCCAAACGGATGAGAACTTTTTTTCTTAATGGTATTTACTTGCATACTTGACATTCTTTTTAGCTCTATTTTTAAAGCTCAAATCAGGGTGCAGCAAATACATGCAAACCCCTCAGGGGCTGGTCTCAAACCGTGGGCTGGCCACTGACCCTCATCCTTCTTCCAGGTCCAGTTCCAGTAACACTGAGGGGCTGCAGTCCCTCTTCCCTATGAGCTTTGGTAGGAGGATTTGAACACTATCTTTGATGAGGTCAGTGCAGAAGATCCATTCATATGGAAGGAGAACAGAAACTTCTACAGCATTCCACAAGTAGCGTCAGTCTGAACTGCTGCTTGAGTTTTCCGAGCATCTTTCTGCACCAGGCCCTGTGCTAGCTGTTGATAACACATGCACCCATCCCTCCAAGGAGTTCTAGTCCTCTGAGAGGCAAGGTCCCTCTCTTAAGAGGCTCACATTTTAGTTAGAGGCACAGAGACAACAAACAAATGAATTATGTATTTCTTTATTGCTTTCATTACTGTGCTCTGAAACTAATGCTGAGAGACACTGTTCCTGAGTGGGAAGAAATGATGAAAGAAAATAAGCAATTTTGGTCTCCAAACTTCTATACCTCTGTGAACTTGGGCTGCCTTTTATGAAAGGGTTAAAGCAGATAATTGTTAAATTCCTTTTCAACTTAGTTCTATGGTGCCAGGTTTACCAAGAGCATGTTTTGCTGAACTTGACCACTTCCATTAAGTAGTTCAATAGTTTTGACTTTAAATACTAGTAAAATTCCACTAAGGCCCAACACTACAAGGAGAGATGGAGAAAATGATGAGCGCATAGGCATTCTTATCAAACCAACAAATATGAATACCCAATAAAAAAATGTTAATTTCCAATGAAATGATTAGATTCCTTTGTGTGCACTAAAATAATCTGACAGAGGTGCTCAAATATTTTCTAAACAAATGAATTCAAGCTAGTTAACAAATATCAGAGCCAGGGTTTGAGTAGTAAAATACTTGGCTAACGTGTGTAAAGCTCTCCGTTTGATCCCAAGCACTGCAAAATAAGTAACCCTAAAACATTCAAATCTCCAAGGTTTAAAGAAATGTGATTACCTACTTGTAAAGATAGCAAAAAACTATTACTTCCCTGGAAGGCAGTTAATTTCAATATCTGGTAATCTGTCCAAAGAAATAAGTGCCCAGCAATATATGTATAAAAATATACTCGTAGCAAGTTTGTGAGAACACCGTAGTGGTCTTACTATATATACCAGGGTGAAAAACAGGAAATGGCTCTAGATAAAAACAAGGAAGTGGTTAAATGAGATGATATGTCAGTGCAATTAAAAATGATAGAGTACACTGATAAGTAAAGATACTTATTAAGGTATAAAAGCATATACGGGCTGGGGTTGTGGTTCAGTGGTAGACCACTTGCCCAGCACGTGCACAGCCCAGGTTCCATCCTCAGCACCACGTAAAAATAAAGGCATTGTTACAACTAAAACATTAAAACAAGTTATGTACAGAATTACTATATGGCCCAGCAATTTCACCTTTAGGTAGAATTTAAAGAGAAAAACATACTCGTCTAGAGCAGCATTATTCAAAATAGCCAAATATCCACCAATTTAAAAAGTGAATCTGCACAATGGAATATTAATCAGCCATTACAAAGAATGATGCACTGGTGCACATGCCGTATCATGGATGGATCTTTACACTAAAAGTGAAAGAAACCAGTCATAAAGGTCACATAGTATGTAACTACTTATATGCACTGCCCGGAACAGGCAAATCAGAGATAGAAAGTATGGTTGCCCAGGCTTGGGTGGAGGGGTAAAGGCACAGCACTGCTAATGGGTGCGGATTTGGGGGCGATGAACATGTTCTAGAGTTAGATAGTGGTGATGGTTGAACAACTCTGAATATATTAAAACTCAATTGAATCTTCAAAAAGGTGAATATCCGAGAAAAGAAAATCTAAGATTCACATGGAATTTCAGGGAACTCTACTGCAGAAGAGGAACAAAGATAGAGTTCTCACACCTTCTGATTTCAAACTCACTACAAAAGAGAGTGGAACAGAACAGAATCCAGAAGTCAACCCTCCTGTAAGTGGTCAAAAGACCTTCAACACGGTACTAAGCTCATCCAGTGAGGAAAGGAAAGCTTGATGACACTGGATTTGGCAATGATGTTTTGGATGTGACACCAAAGCACAGGCAACAAAATAAAAACAGACAATGGGACTAAACCAAATATAAAACTGCACTAAAAGCAACAGAGTGAAAAAGCAATCCAAGGAATGGGAGGAAATGTTTCCAATCACATGAAACCACGTATCTCGCAGAGGATTAATATCTAGAATATATAGAATTTCAATTCAGCTACAATGAGTAACCTGATTTAAAAATGGGCATAGGACTTTAATAGACATTTCTCCAAAGATGGAATATCATTTAGTTTTTAAAAGGAAGGAGATCCTGTCACATGCTACAACATGAGTGAACCTTGAGGACATTATGGTAAGTGAAATAAACCAGTAACAAAAAGACAAATACTGTATGATCCCACTTTTATGAGGTATGTAGAGTAGTCCTAGTTCACAGAGCAGAAGCTACATGGGAATGGAAGAGTTGTTTATTGGGCATAAAATTTTAGTTTTGCTATTAAAAGTTGAGATCTGTTGCACAATGAATATACTTAACACTACTGTATAGTACACTTAAAAGTGATTAAAATGATATAAAAAAGATGAATCCTATGTGAAAACATGTCAGGAAATGTTGAGATTTTTAAAAAGCAAGTTGCAAAATGTGTATGTACAGCAGAAAATAGGTAATAATCTACTGAAAACAGCATTCATAGGTAAAAAAAAATATTTTTCAGCACTTTCATTTTTCTTCTGATAAAAATATATTGCTGTATACACTATATAAAAAAACAGGAGGGCAGGGGTTGTGGCTCAGTGGTAGAGCGCTCGCCTAGCACGTGTGTGACCCGGGTTCCATCCTCAGCACCACGTAAATAAACACATTGTGTACAACTAAAAGCAAATAAATAAATATTAAAAATAAAAAAAACAGGAAACTTTTTTAGGGGTCAAACCAGAAAAATGATACCTGGGCTGGAGTGTTTGTAGTCACAGGAGATGGGGATTCACTAACTTTTGGCTCACTTGGGGATGCGGCTGACCCCTGCGACTCCTGGCTCGCTGGCTGGTCTGGTGATAAAGCATCACTACTGTCTTCGTCAAATGAGAAATCACCCTGAGTGTGGGGATAGTCCTCCTTCCCAACACCTGAGGAAGAAATGAATGTTAACTCACAAAGGCCCTGGAATATCAAGCTTAATATGAAAGAGGAGGAACACTATTTCCCAGAAGAATTTGAGACGCTCTTAAATTACAATTGAATATAATAAACTTCCCCACGGAAGCACACACCACTACCTGTGATGTATTCTTTGGGAAGGGGGAAAAATGTGAATCCAAGGAAGCCTTTGGATCCAACTATCAGTTGTAGAAAGCACAGGGACAGGAATATTTTTAATGACATCTGGGAATGTAAATACAGAATGTGAGACATGCTAGAGGACAATACAAACCTGTTTCATCCACAAATAGATGAAAGACCCGCTCAACAGATGAAGATTGAGACACATCAGCCATAGGCACTGAGTGGACCTTGTAAGGACCCTGACCCTATAATTCAAGTACTAATAAACGTAAGGCAATGGGGAAAATGGGATAATTGTGGGGTATCTGTTGATAAGCTCCCATTTCAAGGAACAGTCCAGTTGATTCCCATCTTTTCTAGAGGGCCAATTTCCGAAACTGAATGGAATCATACTTGTCTGATTAGAATTCATGAGTACAAATTGCCTATGTGTTGAACTCACTAATGTAAAATACGAAATCCCCAGGTCTAAGGGAAGCTGTAATAGTTTTTAAGATAGGACAGTAACTTTTCAAAATTGCTTACAGAATAAGTAGCATTATTCTTGAAAGGATTTTTTCTCCATTAAAGCTTATACCAGAAAAAAAGTAACACTGCGGGTAGGGGTGTAGCTCAGTAGGAGAGCACATGCTTAGCAAACGCAGGCCCCATGTTCAATCCCCAGCACCAGGGGTAAACAAAAAAATATCAGTAAATATAAGACCAGGATTAAGTGGACAGATACTACCATTGAAAGAATACATACATATTCATCTGCTATTCTTCCTAAACTAACACTGAACAAGCTATTTATCTTTTCTAGAAGAAAATAGAAAATAAAACAATGAAAAGTTTGGAAAAATATTAAACATACTAAATAGTATAATATAGTAATTTAACCTAGAAAATGTGATAATGAAATTGTTAACAGCAGGCTTAAACCTCAATCATAAAAGGGGAATCTGAATTAACTGGTAGCAGATGCTAACCTAATAAGTAGTAAAATAATAGTAACAAGAATTACTGCAAGTGTTAATTTCTAGTTAAGTGCTGGCCTTTCCTCTAGAGCTCCAAGCCTCTCTCAGAAGACTGTGAAGTCTGCTCTTGCCTATCATTGCCTCCTTGACACCGGAGTCCACAGCAAGAATGTTCTTCTCCACCAGCTCCATGGGTCCCGGCCTTTGAGCAATCTTTTCATTCAGATCATCAGCTAGTCGAGCTCTTTTCAACTTCATCTGAGTAGCCTGCAGGGATGGCTCTGCAAATGTTTCTAAAAGAGGAAAGTTTTAACCATTATTTGAATTACTATTTCTATTTCATGATGTTATTTCAGGCCAGATCATTAAACAGGTTTAAACATATTTAGGTGTTCCCAACATCTTTGTGGAAAAAGAACAACCTGTTTAAGAATGCCCAGTATACAGTCTGTTAGCTCTGCAGAGATTTACCATCTATACAAAATGGATGCCCACAGAGTTGAATTAACATGGCCACATGTTTAGCAAGAATGGAATGCAACTGTTCCTCCAAGGACCTTATTAGATCACTGACTTTCTGGGTGCTAGTAGGGGTGCTTATGGTAATTTTCACTTAATGGTAGGAGTTTTAGGCTGAAGGAGACCCTACTTGGAGCGGTAAAGACACTTGGAACTTCTTTTATTTTTGGTACTGGTGACTGATCTCAGGGGCACTTAATATTGAGCCACATTCCCAGCCCTTGGTATAATTTATTTTACTAAGTTTCCCAGGACCTTGCTAAGTTGCTGAGGCTGCATTTGAACTTGTGATCCTCCTGGCTCAGCCTCCTGAGTCATTGGGGCTACAGGTATGCATCACCATGCCCAGCATACCTGGAGCTTCTTCATAGCATCCTAGGTAGTGTCATCCTGGATGTTCTCTCTGAACAGCCTGTTTATTCACAGTCTGTAATTTCACAAGTTTTGTTTGCTCATTCTCTCTCTTGGACACTATGAACACAAGCTCCAAGAAGGCAGGCATCCATCTGTCTCTTGGTCTCTAGTATGCTGGCCAGTGTATGAACCCCTCTAAGATTTCATTTTTGGACACATGTCTAGCCTTTAATACGGTTATTCCTCATGTTAAGCTATAATTTAATACTTTGTAAAACTGACCTAATTCTAATCAGGCCTATACAGATCTTCCTTCTACCTGACAATTGGCTCTAGATGTTTGAGAAGTCTTAGCACACTCACAACTATCAAAGGATCAAGCCCCTAGTCTTAATAAGAGAAACAAAACAATGAAAGAAAATGTAACTTGAGACTTTTTGATAGAGCATTCTTGAAAGCTAGCACCTCTATCTTTAGAAAGAGAAATACCCAAGACTGAGCCATGTGTTTGGCAAGAATGGAAGGCAACTGTTCCTCCAAGGACCCTAAGTGATGAGTTAGGGTGCTTATGGTAATTTCCATATCAGTCTGGATTGTTGTAGATAAACTGCAATGAGAAGGATGAAGGAGGTGAGGAGTTGAGCCAGGTGGACATAAACAAGGTCATAGTTGAAATTCTAGGGTTAAACCTGTTTATGCCCTCTATGACTTAATGAGTAGAGCACATGTCCCTCAGTGATAAAGAAATTCTCTGGATCAAAAATGTCTGCCCAAAACAGAACAAGGGAGGCACCTGTGGCACCAGCTGGTGGGAAAGCCATCCATCAATTGTTTACTTGGAGAATCAAACCTTGCCCTGTATTTAACACAGAATTTTAGCTTTGGGTTTTTGTGTTGCTATCCAATTTGGAGAATGTCAGCCTGGGATGGGGGGCAAAAAGTTATTACAATGGGAATAAATAGGAGGATTTCCTGCTGCTTGAGAAAACACAACAAAATAAGCAGAAATAAACCTTTACCTTCTAAAATGTGCATCCTGACAAGTTCAGAACGATCTGGTCGACTCCGTATCTTGTGTTTCAAAAAGTTTTCAGTCTTTAGAGAAAAAAAAAAAAAAAAGTCTTATCATAAGTTATTTATGATTTATTATAATTTTAATTTTTATTCAAGGTACTCCATTTAAGTAAATTATGTGCCGTTTTTTGTCATGTCTTTGAGAGGAAGACTAGAAATTAATACTTATAGGAACTATATATATATATTTTTTTTGTGGTATGGGGGATTAAACTCAGGGGTACTCGACCACAGGGCCACATCCCCAGCCCTTTTTTGTATTTTATTTAGAGACAGGGTCTCACTGAGTTGCTAAGTGCCTCGCCACTGCTGAGGCTGGCTTTGAACTCAGGATCCTCCTGCCTCAGCCTCCCAAAGTGCTGGGATTACAGGCGTGCGCCACCGCGCCTGGCACTTATAGGAACTATTACCCAATACATGATTTAAATTGCAGCCTTCAAAATCTTACAGAGACTTGAATGAAGGCATGTTGGCACAAAGCAAGGAAAAGTCAAAAGCTCATGATTTTGAAGGTGATATTTGGATAGACATAGTATTTAATTATTTTAATATTTAAAAAAATCAACAAAATCTGCATATTAGGTCAAGTAGAAATCCATTTAGAAAACAAATTTCTTAGTAATGTATTTTCTCAATTGGAATTGTACTTAAACAATAGGGCTTTAACGTGGACTTTATTTTATAAGTCTCTCAGATCATTATTGCATTCTGAGAAAATTCTTAAGGAATTTTTGGAATATGCTTATTTTCATGCTGCATGATATTATCCACCCCCCCCAAAAAAAAACCAAACAAACAGAAAGAATGTGTATAATGGCACTTTCAGAGAAAAATAATAAACACCAGTGTGCTGTGACACTATGATGGAGTCATCTCAGAGTTGAGTTTAGCAATGTTCTATAATTTAGCCAAATTCTCCTGCCCTCGGTCGAAATCATGGCCAACAGAGACCCAGTAGGGAAATCACCTAAGCATCTGGAGTCAGCACATGGCTTGGCTGTCCCCCTAGGTAACAAGTGGCAGAATTCTCTATTATGTCTCTAAAAACTTGTTATCCCTGAAAGCAAGGAAGTGAAGAAGTATGATTTATCTTTTATGTACAGAAGTACTTGTTGGTTTAAAAAAATAATTTTTTCTACACACCTCCAAGATCTTGCTACCCCAGAATAGATGCTGTCTACACCATGTACCTTGAAGACATACTATATTTTCTCTATTGACACATTTAGGAGTAAGACTGCTATTTGTCCACAGGTACTTTAAAACACAGTAGAGAAGCAGAACATTGTTAAAGTGAAGTTTCTTACTCTGGCTCGTTCCAAGCTTTTTATCTGTTCATGGAATGCTGCTGGGCTCTTCAAAGCTGTCAGGGGAAAATAAATAGTTTTCCACAGTATAAATAGAGAAGTTCACACTTCAGTTCAATCTCACAGTACTGATAATACAGATAATCTAATTAGTGCACAGGTACAGTTCCATTTATTTACCAGTTCCTTTAGGAGATCCACTAAACTTGAAACCTTAAGAATTAAAATAATGTGTTTCACAAATAAAACCAGCAAACCATTAAAATATAGTTGTATACATAACGACAATGAAGGTATCAGGTCAGACTACTTCCAACTACTGGGGCAAGTTTCTATTGCCCAGGGGACTGTTTGATGATTCCCTAATAGGTTTTTGCTCTTAATGGCCATATTTGCTACTGGAAAAAGCCCACATATCCTTGGAAGTAATGTTAACTTGAACAGGAAGACACAAGGGACTGCATGTTCATGAGATTTCAGGTCCATTTATTTAAAACACATACTGGGATTAGCTCTGTGGCCAATTAGTTACATTGCTGTTGGGTCTTCACAGCAACCCTGCAAAGTAGATATTAGACCCAGCACAGGTGAAAGGTTAAAAGAGGTTAATTGAATTCTTGAGGTCATTTAACTAGATGATTGTCAAAACGGGATTTAAATCTAGGATTCTGAATGATGACATGGTCTTTCTACCATACTACAATGTAGCTCTCTAAAGAATTATATTAATAAAAGTTAATGCTAACTGCCAGTATATTAAATATTCTAGAATCTTAGTGTGTGTGAAGATAGGTAAACACTATCACATATTTTTGTATGTGTCCACTATTGCCTCTGAGAACATCCTGTACATATAACTACGGCAGTCAGGCAAGTGGACAGTATACAGGACTAGAATCCTTGGTCTGTTGAGACATGACCAATTAGCTTGTAAGCAGTGTACTCAGCCCTGGTCCTTCTAAAACTCTGTAGAGACTCCTAGCTCAGGCAGACTTGGCTAGGGACCAACTCCCAGAAGCAGATTAGAGTTGGCCTACCCAAGGCATCATCTTAAACATCATAACCAGATCCTGTTTGATTGGCTCAAAGAGAGGAACATGATAGTGAAGGAATCTGGCAGATCATCACAGCAGCTTTTGATTCTTATAACACTAGATTTAAAATATTTAGATACTCAATAGTGGCCCAGAAAAAAAAAAATTCTCTGGGGAAAAAAATTCAGCAACATATTCCATAAACCAATAAATGATTTGTGAGCTAGCAGTGATTTAGAAGACTGGGAAGCATAAATTCATTTTGTAATTTCTAGTGTTTTAAAGCTAAATAAGTTAACTTTTGGAAAAGTTAATTTTTAAACAAAATTCAAATAAACAATCCTGCAGTCTATATAAAACAACCACTCCTCTCCCCTAAAACATAAAATCTCCTCTAAAGTTGGTTATTAAAGGTAAAGAAGACAACTATTCTAAAATTAATCAACTCTCAAAGGTCTCTTTAGGGATACTTAGGGAATATCTGTCCTAGGCCACAAAGATTTCATTGAAGAACGTTTATCAGTCTTGTACCTGGGATACATTTAGTTATACTGACTACAGTATAGCGTCAAAGATAATCTGAATTAGTTTAAGTAGAATGAAGTTGTGAATTTTATCACATTACTTTTGCAAGTCTAATCTCAGACCCATTAGAGTGATTACTTCAGTCATTTTAAAACTAAAACCAATTTTAAAGTTCAAAGGAAGAACTTTAGTGTCTTAAAGGTGTTCTTTATATAGAATTTAAGTCCATCTCTTAACCTGCACCTGGTTTTTAAAATGTGTTTTCCACATCGTTTTCTTAGGTTGGTCATGCGGTGCCTGGCTTTCCCCATCAATTGGCTGGGATTTGTACACGGATTCAGTCTATACGACTGAAGCGTGGGTGGGATACAGGTTCTCCTCAGACATGCCCATCCTGTAATGCACCAGAGATGAAAATAACATGGGTCTTACGTGGCATGATGCCCTGGTCCACTAGTTGTTCTCTTGTCCTCCGTTGTTGCAGCCTCAGTTGGAGCACTGTGGAAAGTAAATAATCGCCACTGGAGTTTATTTGCAACCACAGGATCTACCTTATGCCATTCCAGAGGGGTACTTACTAAGCTTTGTTAAACATCTAGTTCATAATTGAATAAGGATGTTACCTGTATGATCCAACTGACAAAATTACTTTTTGATTTTGTGTGGTGCATGTATTCTAAAGTTTACCGAGCATAAGTTTTGTTTAATTAATAATCTTAATTTGGTGACTAAAGCTAAGTATTTCCTATTTAAATACATTCATATGGTACCCAGCAAATAAAAAAATAGTTAGCTTATACATTAAAACTTGTTCACAGAGAAATCTCATAGAAACAGAAATGTGAGAGTTCTTGACATTTTCTTTGTTTTTAAAAATTAAGTCAGTAGCAAAAATATATCTTAAGGAAGAAACTTACTCCATCAGGAATAGATTTTTGAGTAGTTTCATTGAAGATTAAGTACATATAGATTATATCTACAAAATATTACTAATGACCCAAGGTGAAATTTTTAAATTAGGAATTTAAGTTTAACAATATTTGCGCAAACATAATACCATACATCACTTTACAAGTTCTCAGAAAGGCACCAATCAACTGACACCAATAATTTTAATAAAGAGTGAACTATCGTAAGTGGTAGAACAAAATATGTATCATGAAATGTGGACATATATTTCTTCCTAGGTTTCTCAAGCAGATGCCTTTTATAGCATCTATATATTTTCATCTGGGAAATGAGCCCATTTCAAAAAAGAGGAATACGTGAAGTGACTTTGAAAAATATTTTTCTTCGTTAGACTTATATTCTTCAAAAAAATTTTTTTACAATATTAGATGTGTTTTTTTATTCAAAGTTGTATTTGTAATAGTAGTATGCATTACAATTCATAATACACATATAGAGCCTCTTTTTACATAACACTGTTTGTATACAAAGTATATTCGTACTATTCAAGTCTTCAATCATGCATTTAGGATAATGATGTCCGTCTTATTCTACCACCTTTTCTTTACACTTATATTCAATTTTAAGCTTCTATTTTGGTTTTTGTATCAAACTATGGATGAAAACCAAGGTTAGGGTGATTAAGGGTCTGCTTAATGATCATTAATATTCTTTTAAGAAACACACAGAAGGAGGCTTTTTTAAGGGGTGGGGAGACATTTTAGTGTTTTTTGCTGTTGTGGCCAAACCAGACAACAACAATTCTAGAATAGGAAAAGTTTAGTTAGCACTGCAGGTTTCAGAGGTCTCAGTTCATACGGCTGTCTCCCTATCTGCACATCTTTGGGCCCCAGGTGAGGAAGAACATGAAGGGAGTGGAGGAGAAAAGCTGCTCAGAACATGGCAATCAGAAAGCCGAGAGAACGCCACTCACCAAGGACAAGATACGAAGCCTAAAGGCACATCCCCAGTGACCCACCTCCTCCAGCCACACCTCACCTGCCCAGTTAGTCCATATCAGCAGACTGATCCACTGATTAGGTTAAGGTTCTTATAACCCAATCATTTCAGCTCTACACATGAGCTTTATGAGGGAACATCTCATATCTAAACCATTATGGGATAGAAGATAATTTTCTAGTGAGGGAGACTGGAACAAGAGGCTGGTTTGGAATGAAGTAAGCCCTGAAGTTGCAGGGACCATGGCACTGACAGTCCTGGCTGTTTCTTGGCCTTGTGCTGACTACAGAGTAGAACCAAGTCTTAGATATACCTCAAAAAGAGCATAAATTATAAATTTTTTTTAAAAAAAGTTTCTTTCCCTTGCTAGATATGAATTGTCTTCTACTGAATATAGAAATGTGGTTTTTGTTTGGGGACCATAGGATCAAAAGCTTTGCTGACATTCTATTTAGAACTGAAGCAACTGACGTAAGATTCTGTTACACAAAGCAAAAGAAAAATTAAACAAATTTTAAAATATAGACGCATATCTGACATTAAAATATTTTGTTGTGCTTTCAATCAGTTGTATGATAACACAAAGATCTTTACAATAGTTTAATGAGGATAATATGTTCCCACTGTATTTTACTAGGAACAAAAATAACCAAGGAGCAGACCTGTGAATCTCATAACACCCAATGCCTGCAGTCTCCAACATCCTGTGAATGCTAAAGTTAATGCTTGATGGAATTTATGGTGGTAATATGCAAGAGGATGAGAAGAGAAAAAGGTTGAGGTGATTTCCAGCTCAGAAGTCGGCACTGAGAGTGGAGTCTGTCTGTGCAAGAAGCTCCAGCAAGAGTCTCTTTCCTTTTTCCCCAAGGGGAACCACAAAGGTGTCAAAAATGAAGTGTAATGAAAACATCAAAAGCGCTTCTTTTTGTTTTAAAACAAAAAACTTAAAAAGCAATATGTATACTTGCTAGTCAAATATATCAAACATAGTATACTTCTGGGAGGTAAATGGCATTTTTGAATGATACACATATTTGCAACAACTTAATTTGTAAACCAACACTACTGACAACAGCTTGTTAGTAGTGATTACGTGCTGGTCATTTCAGGAGCCCTCATGCACCAGGAGAGCAGTCATGTGGCTGTATCAATGAAGACCAGAAATCACTTTCATGCTGACATGCAAAAGGTATATACTACCATGAGGGCAGAACACAAAATGGATGCATGTCACACTGAACTATCTCCAGTTCCAATACTTATGACACCAAATGTGTGGGCCTTTCCCCATATCAAACAATTCACCAACTGGGGGTCCAATGATTCAGTTCACTTCCGACATTACATACATGGAGTTAGGATCAGACTGACAAGAATGCTTCCACTGCAGACACCAGTCACTAAGCTACAAACTTGGGGCACTTCCATAATGTCCTATTCAGGTTTGAGAATTTACTAGAATGGCTCACAGAATTAAAGAGGGTACTTTGCTGGTTTATTACTGGTTTGTTATAAAGTATACAACTCAGAAACAGCCACATGGAAGTGATGCGCAGGGAAAGGGGCAGGCCCTCTCCAGGCATATCAACATTCCTCTGGCCATGCCTTGGTCTTCCTGGGACTGAGCCTGCATCCTGAAGCCACCTAGGGCTTCCAGCTACCTGTCATCTTGTTAGCATACCAAATCACTCATCACTTTGGAGATTCCAAGGATCTGAGAAGCTCTTGTGTCAGAAGCTGAGCACTACGATAAGATATTGTAAGCCGGGCGCGGTGGTGCACGTCTGTAATCCCAGCACTTTGGGAGGCTGAGGCAGGAGGATCGCGAGTTCAAAGCCAGCCATCAGCAATGGCAAGGCACTTAGCAACTCAGTGAGACCCTGTCTCTAATAAAATACAAAAAAGGTCTGGGGATGTGACCCAGTGGTCGAGTGCCCCTGAGTTCAATCCCCAGTACCACAAAAAAAAAAAAAAAAAAAAAAAAAAAAAAAAAAGATATTGTAACAAAAGATGTTCTTATCACCCATAACTCAGGGAATCACAAGTTTTAGGAGCTCTGTGCCAGGAACCACAAACAAATGTACATTTCTTCTTATTCATTAGTTGTTAACGTAAAGCATAAAGCAGACCATTTACATTTTCCATCCAATTTTCTGTATGTCCAGACAAGCCAACAAACTGCCTCACATAGACTATACTGCTTAAAGATAAACAAAATGATCTTCCCAATTAATGCTCTGAAAATTGCCTCTAACTTTCCCAAGAAGCAAGAGCATCACACTACACATAGTACTCAAAGTGGTTGAGACTATCAGCTCCCCTAGGCACCTTCATTTGTTTATTGCACACCTCTTGGGGTATGCAGGGTGCTTACCTATGGGAAAGAACAGCAGTAGCTGTGACTGGAAATCAAAGACATTAGGAGTTGGGCGCGGTGGTGTACACCTATAATCCCAGCTGCTCAGGAGGCTCAGGCAGGAGGACGGCAAGTTCAAAGCCAGCCTCAGCAAAAGCAAGGTGCTAAGCAACTTAGTGAGATCCTGTCTCTAAATAAAATACAAAAAATAAGGCTGGGGATGTGGCTCAGTGGTTGAGTGCCCCTGAGTTCAGTTCCCAGTAACTGCCCCCTCACCCGCACCAAAAGACATTAGGAAGAACAAGAATGGAGGGGAGACAGACTTGAAGTAACCAGTAATGTTTTTAAGTCTGTCGATTACCCAACTTTTCAAATTTTCATCTATACCAATAGATGAAGAATGCTGTGGACACATTATATTCCTCTATCCAACAGGTGGATACATATGTTGAATATGATGCACAATGTCCTGTGGAGAGGCTCAGGTATGCTAGGAGTATAGCTTAGTAGTAGAGCATTTGTCTAGCTTGCATGAAGCACCAGCAATACTCAAAACCAAAACAAACAAAAAAACTCAGGTACACTGATACTTTTGGTTGGCTTTAAACTGCACCCCCTCCTGTTTTTGCAATGCTAGGCATTGGACCCAGGGCTTCATGCAGCTAGGCAAGTGCTCTACCACTAAGCTACATTCCCATCTGTGATAAAGTCTATTCTGAAAACAACTACTAGTTATAAAAGGTACCACACAGGTTCATTATTTTAGAAAATATCAACCTTCCTTCCAGTACCTCCCATTTATCAAATTAGTAAAAAAAAAAAAAAAAAAAAAAAAATTGTCTAAGTGGCAATTGGTAGGTGAAACTTAGAGGCAAAACATCAAATGCCATAAAAACATAGCCTGAATGCTATACACAGTTTAATGGTCATGCAACACTGAAGACACAAGTTGTGTAGAAGTTGTTGGTACTCCTCCAGGACTGTAAAGGAATAAGAGACCTGGATATAGAGAACCTAACACTTCCAAAGATCAGAGAGGCATTTGTGGTTGTGGGCTCAAGATGTTTTACCAAGTAAAACCTCTTCCTCTCTCTGCAGCCTGCACACTCACTCAGGGGTGTTCCCATTCATGTGGAGAAGGCCCAAGCTACTGAAAGTTACTCAGCCCCTCGTACAGCTATAGTTCTTAACAGCAATAAATAAGCTGGTATGCTAGCTGATCTATGGAAATCTCGATGCTGTGTGCTGACAAGACTTCATTTATGTAGCCCCAAACCAAAGACTAGATACTGGTCTCGCACCCTGTCCTGTGGTGGCAGCACAGCTGCCTAAGAAGCGAGTTTCCTTGGTAATGGCCTCATATCTGTAAACTGCACCTGAGAGCCTTTCCCCCAGTCCCTGAGTGGTAAACGTGCTACCGAGCCAATAACATCAGCCTCCAGCCTCCGTGCTGTTAGAAAACTGACTCATGTTCAGTATCTTCCATGCCATCTTACAAATAAATGCATGCAAGAAAACGATACATGTGAAGCTCTACAATTCTCAGTGGAAAAAACAGTTCAAGACACTCAGCAACTGTTTACATCTTAGAGAAAACAAAGGATATAATAGAGTGAAATAGAATTTGTTGAACTGCTCACATTAGAACACTTTCAAAGAATGTCTTTTAGTCTTTATCTTTGGGAAATCTAGAAACGCATTGTCTTCAGAGGTTCTTAGGTTTAAAATTAAGGTTCGGAACAGAGTTTCAACCTGTTTTATTGTCTAAGGGGGAAAGAAAGTAAGAAAGGAAAAAAGGGCTGATACAAGAAGTATTTCTCCTATAGGCAGCACTGTATTCTTGGTGCAAAACATTTACCCCAAGGTGAGAATCCTGCAACAGCTGTGAATTTCCAGATGATAAAGCTCAGAAGAGGCACACAAGGCACCCCATCAATGAAGGGAAATGAGGGCACAATCCATTTGCTTCTTGTATATACTGCATCTTAAATAGCCCAAATCCAAATAATTTTTTAACTAAAAAAAGTTTCACACATTATAAAAGTAATTCATTATACAAACTAAGGAAATAGGAGAAACCAAAAAAGAAAATTGCTGATTATATCCCCCAGAGATACAACTGCTATTACTACAGTTGTATATTTACTCTATATTTCATTTAAGCATAATTTTTTATTCTTTCTTTCAACATACTACAGTCACATATTAAACACAACATTATTTTAAATGAATCTATAAAACATTCTGTTTCATGGACATGCCACTGTGTGCTAAATATCCTCCACTTACTACTTAGATTGTTTCCAATTTTTGTAACTATAAATAATGCTATAGTGGAATTTTTATATAAAAAGTTTATTCCTCATTTCTAGTAATTTCCTAAATTTAAATCCTGAAGTGGAGGAATACTTTTTAAAAAAATATATATTTATTTATTTGCTTTAGTTGTACACAATGCCATGCATTTATGTTTACGTGGTGCTGAGGATTGAACCCGGGCCACGCACGTGCTAGGCGAGCGCTCTGCCACTGAGCCACAACCCCAGCCCCTGGAGGAATACTTTTGTAAGATCCCTATTAGGCATGATCACTAAGTAATGAGGCGATTTTCTTCTTGTAAAACCATCCTTTGAAACTGTACTAGATATGTGAAAACATGGATAAGATGACTTTTTATCCATTTCATTTAGTGAAAAAATTTTCATGGTTTCCTATTACATACCAACAAGGATAAAATTGCATATAATTTTGAAAATTTTACTTAATCTTTATTTCTTGTCACAACAGATTAAAAACAATGTTAGGTCAATAGAAGTGATTTGTACTTCTTCTATTTTTATAAAAGCAGAAATTAGATTTTAATCACTACTCTAAAGTCAGTTCATTTGATGATAAACTGGAAATGTCCTTCTTAGCACCACAAATAGTTTAGATATAAAAAAAATCTTCATTTAGTCACTTCTCCTGCTCCTAAGTGATTTAAAGTGACATAATTTTAAGATTAGTTTCCAACATAAGGTACATTTTTTTTTTTTTCTTTTTATTACTCAGGATTGAACCTGATGTGCTCTACCACTGAGCTACATTCCCAGGTCTTTTTATTTCTTATTTTAAGAGAGTCTTGCTAAGTTTCTGAGACTGGTCTTGGACTTGTGATCCTGCTGCCTCAGCTTTCCAAGTCACTGGGATTATAGGTGTGTGCCACAAAATGTAACAACTTTGACCTTGTTATGCTTATACCCCAATTAAAAAAACTATAGCAGTGTTTTGAACATAGATGGTATGTTCATTCTCTTTTGTTTCTATAAGTAGAATATTTGAAATATTTCTTTGATATGATATGATTACAGTAATTTTCACTCTAAAAGAAAAAAAAAACACATTATACAATTACAAATTAATAACCAGAGGGCAGTTTAGCATGAGTTGAGCAAGCCAACAAGCAGCATGGCTTTGGCCAGGGAGTCTGCAGGGTGACACCTTAGGACTGTATACACAACAAAAAGGTGGAAAGGACACTTTCTGGGAACCAGAATGGCAGGCAGCACAGTCTAGGAAATCCTCTTTGAACAGCTTGATTTCAGAGATGGGGTTCTCAGGCGGGCAAGCTGGGGTGGGGAAGGGAAATGAGAAGCTCTTTGCAAGTTAGAGGAAGGGTCTAAAACATATTATTTTATTATGGGACAATGGATAGAATAAACCACAGAATCATGAGGGGTGAAAAAATATACTACCAACACCAAAAAACCTGAGCAGTCAAGTAAAAGCTAGGTGAACCAGAGGCAAGAAGACAGATTAAAATATAAAGACTATGCTAAAATCAACTGTGGATTAACTCTGAAGTCAGTGCGGGGCAATAAACAGATCCTGTTTTTACCTCCTAACAGATGCTTGAGTAGTTAAAAGAGTATGAGGTAATTGGACTTTGATGAAAATGTATTATGCAGTGTTTAAATAGGATTAAGTGAGGGGCCTGATCGTACAAAAATGGAAAATTTCTAAGAACTAACAGCATCTATTATCTCTGGAGTTTTGGTATAGGAGGGATGAGCTGGCCTCCGTACTTACTCTGGTATTTCATCAAGCAGCAGTTCAGGGGTCAGTCTGACAATTATAATTGTTTTATCAGATAAGAACAAATCATATCTTGAGAGAAAAAGAAAAAAAAAAGCTACCGAAAGGACAAAAGACTGATGAACTACTTTTACTTTCCTCCAAAAATAAATGTTTAAAATGGTGGTGGCTATTATTATTCTTACTACTCCTATTATGTTAGACACTTGCTGGAGATAACCATATATATTTTTTTCCAAACACAAAACCATGAAGTTTAAAGACTCAATTCCACACAGGTTTGTGGATTTATAATTTTGTAGTGACTGGTTTATTTTGTAGTCAAATCAGAAGAAGTCATACTCTGAAGGGCTTCCTTCTGAGCCTGGACTCAGAACTAGACCAATCTGTATGTTGCTAATGCCTTGATTTAAGAATCCATGTTTTACACAAAGTTTTCCTATTTGCTAAAGTGAAAGTACACATGCACATGAAAGAGGTATTAGAAGGAAAAGTGAAAGTCAATCCATCCAACAAGGACCTCTTGTCCTTTTTTCAAAACATAACCAGTTAAATTTCTATGGGTCCTAAAAATATCTTGTGAATATTCCATCAATATTACATACAAAGTATTCAAAGGAAATACATATGTGGCATTATATTATGCAGTTTGGGGATTTGCTTCAAACAGGGAACAGGGCATCTAGACCTTTCCTCTTCAAACCTGTATCTAACATATGGATGTACTAATTGTATAGTATACACTTACTTTACCAGGTTGGTTTGTTTTCCTACCATAAACAAAGGTACAATGAATAGGGTCATTTAGGCATCCTTTGATGACCTATCTATAGGTTAAATTTCTAATAATGGAGCATGCACTTAAAATCTTGATAGAATCATTCTGCCATCTAAATGACCACACCAACCTATAGTCCCACTTACAAGGCAAGAGAATACCTTTTTGTTCCTATCCTTCCCTGAATTATACATCATTATGTTTTTTTTTTTTTTTTTTTTTTTTTGGTACCAGGGATTGAACTCAGGGGCACTCGACCACTGGGCCACATCCCCAGCCCTTTTTTGTATTTTTTAATTAGAGACAGGGTCTCACTGAGTTGCTAAGTGCCTCGCCATTGCTGAGGCTGGCTTTGAACTCGCGATCCTCCTGCCTCAGCCTCCCAAAGTGCTGGGATTACAGGCGTGAGCCACCACGCCCGGCTATACATCATTATGTTTTAAGGTAACTTTGAATTTAGAAACAAACTGGGCGTGGTGGCCCATGCCTGTAGTCTCAGCTACTTGGAGGCCTGAGGTCAGAGGATCACTTGAGCCCAGGAGTTTTGAGTCCAGCCTGTATAACAGGTAAGACACAGTCTACAAAACAAAAGAAAAACCAAAAATACAACAATAAACAAAAGATTGCCTCTGCCCACCCAAGGGTACTGGAGATATCACGTCTAATGATAGAATTTCATATAACTAATGAGGAATAAGGGACCATACAATAGCAAAAGAATTGGGGTGATGGGGCTGGATTTTTAACAAGGGGAAATATTTTCAGTGGCCAAGAAGCTCAGGTTAAGTATTCTCTTCTACATGAGATATTTATTTATACATTTAATGGAATATTTCTGATGTTCCAGGGTAGGAACCTTGAACATAGGACTAAATTTTTCTTTTATTTCAACAAGGCTGAGAGATACACTGGACACACATGAGATACATTTGGACCCAAATCAATACTGGACGGTAATGTGACAAGGTCTTAGAGGTTGCTTTTTGCTAAAAACAAAACAACAACAACAAAAAACTGATTCTTCACTTGGCCTGCAAACGTAAACAACTTGGCGTCTCTGCCTCCATTTTGAATCTGTCTCCTTTGCTCTAAGTCACCTTGGATTCCAGGAACAATAGGTCTGATCGATAAACATCTTGTCACGAGTGGAAAGGTACCCTACAGGTGACAGTAACTTTCTTATGGCTGAGGACAAGGCCCCTTCCGGCTTGACCAATCTTGAGATAATGATCAACCAGCTCACAGTTTGACCAAGACTGTTTAGGCATACCTCTGGTGCCCCTTGTCTATATAATAATCTGGGAGCTCGTGTCAGTACCCTTGAAGACAGGGCTTGAAACTCAGATCCACTTGCTTCCCAGTACAGCTATACTGATTTTCACCATTGCTTTTCCATTTAGTTTTTAGGGTGAGGGGCTGGACCTTATTTGTTGGGACCCCCAGGGTTGGGTCTCTGGCATAGGGCTCTGGGAATAGTAAGGGATTGGTCTTGGGTTTGAAAAAGGAAAGATCACATAGGTGATTCCTGTGTTTTAGGCTTAAGCACCTGGTAGACCATTTACTGAGATAAGGAATATAGGTTTGCCATTTGGAAGCTCAGTACTGGACCTGTTTGAATAGGAAGTGGAGATATCAAAACAGTGACTGGCTTTTTGGGTCTAGATTTCAGAGACTGGAAAGAATCTGGGAGTTATCACCTTTGTGGTATTTAAAGCAACTGGAGTTTGCTGAGGAAGAGGATATAAATAGAGAGGGCTAAAGAAGCCCAGGACTGAGGTATTAAGAAAGTCAACAATTAAAAGCCCATTTATGGGTCAGATATGGAAGAATGATCCAAAAAAGGAAGTCAGAGGAAGCTGTGTAAGAAGGTGGAAAAACCAGGTAAAGGTATTTCTAGAAGGAGGAGGCATGAACAATAGTCAAATACTGCTTCTTTAACACAGGAGCTGCTTTTGTGAGTGATGGGTGCAAGTTAGACTGGAGGAGGTTTGGGAGTGACGGAGGTGGGAGCAAGAGTGCAGTTAATGGAAGCGTGCTTTCCAGATGCTGCGGAGAAGGAGGAGAGAAGGGAAGCTTGAGGGTATGGAACTTCAAATGGGAAGAGTCTTGAGCAAGTTTATAACTGATAAACAGCCAGAGAGAGGGAAGGGCAGGTAGGGAAGGAATGAATATGAGTGAGAGAAGGGCGAGAGAATAAGACAGCAGGTTCCTTGCAGGCTGTGGGGAGGGGATTCAGAACAGGCAAGGTGGCCTTTGCTAAGAGACATTGTCACAATAGTGGGGAGTGAGGACTGGACACCACTGCAGGAAGTCTCATGGTTTTGCTCTGGAAGTTCCCAGATGATGGCTTTTATTTTCTTAGAGAAGTAAGAAGAAAGGTCATATGCTGAAGGTGAGATGGATGAAGGGAAGGTTAGTTTTAAGGCCGGTGAAGCCACTTTGAAATAATCTAAGCAGATGGTGAAAGGCAAGGTGAAAGAGAAGCATCATAATTTATTACCTAAATGCTCCAACTAATCAGACAACAGCCTGGGGGAGAGATGTATGTTAGGAAACTAATAAGACATTCACTGGCTCTAAACTATACCATTTTTATCACAGGAAAAGATCACAAGATACAAAATTAGAATATTTGGCAGGACTTGCTAAGGCTCATTACATAAAATTTTAGTTAAGAACCACTGTAGCTCAGAGATTCCATTCCTAGGTGAAATGCAAAGACTTGAAAGCAAGTAATCAAATACATGTATAATCTATACACACTTCACAGCATCACTGTCCTTAAAAGTCAGCTGGTGGAAGTAGCTGAATGTCATCCACACATGAAGGGATAAACTATGGTCGAGGTATACAATGGAATATTATTCATCCACAGAAAGGAATTATTTAAACATATCAAATGTTAATGAACCTGGAAGATGCTAAGTGAAAGATGCCAGGCACAAATGGTCACATATAATTTATATGAAATATCTAGAATAGGCAAATCCAGACAGAGTACAGAATGGTGTTTGCCAGGGACTTGGGGGAAGGGGACAAAGGAGGGGGGAAGGGACTGCTTAATGGCTGTGGGGTTTTAGGGTGATGAAAATGTTTTAGAACTAGATAGTGGTGGCCATTGCACAATGTTGTGAAATGTACAAAATGCTACCAAATTGTTCCCTTTAAAATGGTTAATTTTATGTGAATTTCACCTTAGTAAATTAAAAAAAGAAAGAAACAAGAGTTTGGAGAACAGACTTTAACAAACTTATTTATCAATAATCAAATTATCAATTTTCTACCCACTTCCAGCAGGCACCCTCTTATCAACACAATTCCATTAACCATTAATGGCAACTTAATCTTCCAATGATTTGATAATTACAGTTAAAGCTACGGTCTATATTCCTCATCTAGGAGGTTATTTTTTCCCCCCTTGATTTCACTAGAAATAGAACTCATCCTTACTTTTTTAGCATCTTTCACAATGCTCACCATACATAGAGGTTTTAAAATATATGCTTTACTTCATTTCACATGGTATAGTTAGAGTATACATAACTGAGTTACAGTTTTCTAAGAGAATACTAGTCCATATTTACAAGTAAATTACCAATGGGTTTTACATGGGCAAGTGATTATCACGGGGCAAACCAACACTGTTTCTTCTACTTCATTGTGTGAATTTGGGGTCTGAGGCTACTTTTGAATTAATGTTAGTAATACAAACAGAAGACAAAATATAATTACGCAGTTTGGAAGGGTAACAGAAGACTATATAGGAGAGGCCATGGGCAAAGAAGACAAACATGAAAAGGTGGTCAATACTAACTTCATCTCTACTTACAATTAATGTGAAATTCATGCTTCATTAAACACAAAGCAGTTAAGTACTCTAACAGATGCTAAAAAGGAGCAACCAAAGATCATAGATTTTTGGTTATATTTTCAGGGGTCTAATCTGCCCACTATAAAATAAGAGTCAAGTAATTTTAAAAAATGGAATGCCAAGACACCAGAAATAAAACAGTGGTGTGTCCTGTAAGAGCTGTACCATCTGCACTGATTAAGCAGACTTCCACCACCACTTCCTGTCTGAAGCAGCAGCAGAGGTACACAGTGTGCACATAAATCTGAAGCTCAGACACTATAAGAGCAAACATATAAGAGCAAACAGCATTTGGATCAGGATTGTGTGTGTGTGTGTGTGTGTGTGTGTGTGTGCGCGCGCGCGCGCGCGCGCACATGTGCACTTGCAGTGTTGGGGTTTGAACTCACACATGCTAGGCCTCAGCCCTTGGATCAGGAATTTTTATATTATGACTATTTTCTGATTAAAAAGAGACAACATTTAAATTAATTAAAAACATTGTGGCGATTACTGTTTGGAAAAAGTTGGTCTTCAGACAAGTAGGAAATACTGGCTTTCATTTCTATGTAAGTCCAGATCTAAATGCATCCTCAAGAAGCATATGAAGGCGGGGTGACTGCAGAATTCTAAACCACAGTCTGGTGCCTGTGAGGAGGTCCCTACAATCCAGAATGCAGCATTTACCCGTTAGAAATTAAAGAACAAAACTGAAAGAAAAACTAAAATGCTAACAGAACTGCCATTATTCTAGGCGACCACACTGTAGGTTTCCTGTATTACTTTGCAGCATGAGCTTAGGAAGACAATGTTTTCAACACTCAGCTTGGAAATTTACAGGAGCTCTGATAACTCTCTGGTTGGCTATTCCTTCTGTTGCCATGGAAACAGACTGCTAAAAATGGGGCATGTTTCTTTAAACTGATCATACCTTCACACAAATTCCCTTCTCCTTTCCGTCAAAAGTTGTAATGAATTTAAAGTATGCTTCTCGTGGCATGACAATGATGTTTAGCCTGAGGCCTGGTATAGAATGGCCCAGTATAAAAAAATCTCATTTGGTTAAGAAGTAGTAGAAATAAAGTACACAGTGGCATCAATGGAAATGCAACACAAATAACAAACACTGCAAGAGCAAAAGCATCCACGTAACTGCCTGATCGCCAGCAATGCAAAGAGATTAAAACAATATTTGTTTTTTTCAAATAATGTTTAACAAGAAGAACCATGTGTTCTACATCAGAACTTCTAGATTTCTTAAATATATTGTCCCAAAAGAAGTTAATGCTTATTTTCTTATTTGGGAAGCAATAAAAATTCTACATTCTATCACTGCATTAGAATCAGTGCAGAGCTCTAGGCAGAGGTGCCTGGGGTTAAAGCTCTGTTTCCTAATCACTCTGTAATGGCAAATGTACACTGCATAAAAGGTTCTGTAATTTCTTAATGGAAATCCCTACGGTGGGTTCTATGAACAAAAGAACGATTAACAAAGAAACAGAAAAAAACAGGGGAATATTGTTGACCCTCCTTTCCCCTCCAAGAATAGTAAGTACCTACTGCTGTATTGAGGTCACTTGATCCAGGCTCTCAGTATTTTGGTTTTTCTTTCAAGGAACGGGCTCATACATGCATACTCTCTCTTCCATGTATATAAATATATACAAACCTTCACATATATGCATTTGTATATTTATCTATATACATAAGTGCAATGTGCACACCAAAACATAAAGACATCTGAAATCTGTCACAGTTGTGTGTTATCTTCACATCATAGCAACTGTGCACGATGATCCAGATGACACTGACCAAGCAGCTATGCAGAGCCTGGAGGGTCACCCAGTTATCCCTTGCCACACACAATAGCCAAGCATTGTTCAGGTATTGTGATAGCATGTTTTGTAAAACAGTACATGCAAAAGACTCTGCTCTTTGTATGGGTTTTGGTGTTTAGACTCCAATGTAGACAAGCTATTGCTCCACTCTTTCAATTCAAATAAATAAGAAAAAGTGTAATTCCAAACAGTGAACATGCATGTCAGAACTCACAGATTCTATAACTACAGATGAGAAATGATTCATACTAACCAACAGGCAGAGACTGGACACTTATACCACCTCAGAAATGGCCCTCTCTGTGTTTGCCTGCTTCAGCAGCCTAAAAATTGGTCTGACTTTGCCCCAGTCTGGAAAGGATGGCCAGGTAAGGCAAACAGAGCTTCCACATTTAGGAGGGCCTCCTATGTGTCAGGCACCACCATCCTGGGAGCTTTACGTATAATCCCTAATCTCACCTTCCTAGAAACCTCACAAGGTGGGTACCTATATTTATTTTTACAGAGAAAGTAAGCACTCATCCAACACCACACAACTAGTGAGAAGCAGAACCAGAATCAGGAAAATAAGCAGTGCTTCCATAAAGTATTTTTTCTTAAAAAATAAATTTTGGTAAACAAAAAGAAATGTGTCCCACTATTCCATTAAGTCTTGCCATGGTATCAAACAACCTCAACAGTCCTTTTAATTATATTGACTCTATTTAAAAAGAAATCCTGTACGTTATAATTCCAATAGAAAAAGTTGCATGTGCCAATAAAAATTCACTGGTGTTACAAACTGAACCATGTCCCTCTCAAATTCATATGTTGAAGCCCTGAACCCAACCTAACTGTATTTGGAAATGGGGCCTTTACATGTAAGTTAAATGAGAACATAAGGGCGGAACCCTATACCATAGAATCAGCGTCCTTATGAAAATAAATAAATAAATAAAAACACCAGAGAGCTTGCTCCTTTTCTTTCTTTCTCTCCCCATGTATCACCAAGGAAATGCCATGTGAACACACAGCAAAACTACAAGCCAAGAAGACAGCCCTTACCAGAAAATGAACCCTACCCAATTTTCCAGGCTCCAGAAGTGTGGGAAAAGTAATTCCTGTCATTTAAGCCACACAGTTTGCAGTATTCTCTTGTGGCAGCCTGAGCAGACTAAGACAACTAGGAAGGCACAAAGAAGTTCTAAGCGTATACTCTTCACCACTAAAAAGGCTATTTTTTTAAAATCATTTTTTATTCTAAGATGTTATGAATGACAGCAGAATGCATTACATTTCATATTACACATATATAGAGCACTTTTTTTTTACAAATCTCTGGTCGTATGCAAAGTATATTCACACCATTCGTGACTTCATATATGCATTTAGGGTAATGATATCCATCTCATTCTACCATCTTTTTTTTTTTTTTTTTTTCCTTCACCCTTTTGCCCCCTCCCTTTCCCTCCCTCCCCATTGGCCATTCTAGTATTCCTCTAATCCTCCTATGCTCCCCATCCCAACCCAACTGTGAATTGGCCTCCTTATATCAGAGAAAACATTTGGCATTTGGCTTTTTGGGATTGGCTAACTTCACTTAGCATTATATTCTCTAACTCCATCCATTTTCCTGCAAATGCCATGATTTTATTCTCTCTTATTGCTGAGTAATATTCCATTGTGTGTATATACCACATTTTCTTTATCCATTCATCTACTGAAGGGCATCTAGGTTGGTTCCACAGTTTAGCTATTGTGATTGTGCTGCTATAAACATTGATGTGGCTGTATCCCTGTAGTATGCTGTTTTCAGGTCTTTTGGGTAAAGACCAAAGAGTGGGATAGCTGGGTCATAAGGTGGTTCCATTCCAAGTTTTCCAAGGTATCTCCATACTGCTTTCCATATTGGCTGAACCATTAAAAAGGCTATTTTTTTTAAAAAGCCCTGATAAAGCTATCATTAGTAAATAATTGCAGACTGAATGCGTCAAGCTTAATCAGTATTTTTCTTGAAAGCTTTTTATAATGAAAGCAGAATGGTGTCATGATAGTATACCACATTACTGCAGAGAGACAAATATAATAAAAGTAGCACTCAATGTCTATCCCAATACTGCACACAGACTTTAACGGGGGCTAAGTGGCAATTCTGAAGCACCCCTTCTCCTTTGGATGATGGAATCAGGGCAACTACAATGGCCCATGAGCATGTCCTGATGAGCCACCACTAGAGAGAGTGACCTTCTCTGAAACAGAATTCATTGAGGGAGAAGCACAGGCACTGGGCTATGAGCTTTGAACACAGAAAAAACCAGACTCAGCTCTTTTTTCAGAGACCCTGCCATCTAGAAGGAAGACGAAGACTTAATAAAATGATCTTGATGGCTGCTTAAGAGGACTAAGGGGATCCAGGTGAGTCTGAGGAGTGGCTGGTACAGGAGGCCTCTTTGAGGAGGTGGTGCCTGCAGTGAGATGAAGGCTGAGCTGCAGGGCTTCAGAGAGTGGGCAGGAGAGGCACTCTGCAAGAACAGTGCTAGAGGGAAAGTGAGGGGAGTTCCTGGAGACGGACAGGGCCTTTGACCCATGGGTTTTGGATTTTATTACACACAAATAAATGGGAATCCACTACAGGGTGTGAGGCAGTGGCACATGGAGTAAACCTTCATTTCAAGATGCCTGCCTTGCTCTTCCTGGGGGGTGATGGACCAAAGTGGCAGGAGTGTAGGGGTCGGGGAGAGAAATCAGTTTGCAGCTCTCTGGTTGGACAGATTCCTGCCAAGGGTCTGTTTGAGGAAAGGGGGCCTGGACCAGGCATTGCCTGAGAGATGCCAGGCTGTGGAGAGGTGAAGTATTGCTGAGGAACAACTGACAGATCTGGTGACAGGCCGTGAGGAGCAGGTTAAGAAAAGTATCAAGGCTATCAGCATGGACTGCTGGGTGGACAGAGATGGGAAAGCTTGGAAAAGTATGTTTGGTAGGAAGAAATAAGAGGCCCATGGGTGACATTAGGGTGGTAGACAACTGCGCAGGAATGGAGAGAGGCCCATCCCTTGCTCATCTGTACCAAAGCATATGGCTTTCTTCTGTTGTCTCTTTTATGTGTGTGTGTGTGTGTGCGCATGCAACGCGCATATGTAACTTCCACTTAGTTTTTCACTTTGGGGGCTATGAGCTCCTTGAATGTAGTAGTTTACAACATCCATCATGGGGCTATGTGGAGCATTTCTGCTAAATAAAATTATTTCCCAGCAAAAACTAAACTGTATGATTTCACGTCAAAAGTAATCATGTGTAGGAGGGGGCATCTTTTACTTGGCTGTTGATTTTAAAGATGGTCAGAAGCAACATATTGGGAAAGGGAGAGAAGCACACAGTGGCAGATGACAAAAACCAAACACTAAATAATGATTCTTTCTAGCACAGGCAAGCAATCTTATACATCTCAGCAATGCCTTACAGGCACCAACCCATTACATTTTGGGTAGGCCATTAACTTGTAATTGAATTATAAATTATATCCAAGGGTAATAGCTCAAATCATTATATCCCATTTAAGAAGACAGTGAGAGGCATAATACTCTTTAAATATTTGTTGCATTATAATAACAACATGTTTGTGAGAGGCAGGACCTTGGGACGAGGAACAAAAGTGGGCCAGACAATTTTATCCCCAAGAAATGCTACAGTTTAATAGTAAAGGCAGTACAGATGTATATCACAATGGACTCTGGGGAAATGCTATAAAAAGACTCAGATAAAATTCTGGGGAACATATAGGGGGGAATAAAGTATTTTCAGGTGATGGGATCAAGTAACTGTTTTTAGGAAATGGCACAGGAACTGAGTTTTAAGAGACTTTGGGCCTGCAAAGCTGGGTGTCAGGAGAAAAGCCTAGAGCAGCCTTATGCAGTGGACACTCAGTGATGGAAAACTTCAGTGGCAGCAGTTGACAATCTCATTGAGCCACTGAGTAGCTGAAATGTGGCAAATGGACTGAGGAGCAGGATTTTAAATTTTTTGTTCTAACTTTAATTATTTAATTCATTTGTTTTGTTTGAGACAGGGTCTCATTAAGCTGCTCATGGTAGTCTCAAATGATCCTCTTGCCTCAGTCTTCTGAGTAGCTAGGACTACAGGTACATGCCACCAAACCTAGCTTCATTTCAAGTGGCAGATGACAAAAACCAAATGCATGGCCTATTTTAAATTTAAATACCTATCTGTGGTTAATGGACAGCTCAGGTAGCATTATATACGTTTATTTCTATCACTTCAAAGTTTTGGTGCTTTGGCAAAGATATTTAATCTATATTATTGTACTATTACTATAACCTATATTACTAGGATCACTCAAAAATTGTCAGACAAATGTTCATTTTCTTCTGAATAAATCTACCACAGATATGTCCCAGGACAACATGTTAAATTACTCCATGTTTCCTGGGCAACCTACTACAAACTTCCAAATGCTTCATCTCAGCTATTCTTTGCCACCCCATGGCAAAATTGAGAATGTGGTCCCCCAAATCTGTAACTTCTCCTTGCCACCCATGCCGTGGTTGAGCCCCACAATAAAAGGAGCCCAGATCTCCGAGTCACTTCTTACAGGACAGTTGCCTAAGACACAGTACCCAACTGAGTGTGTTCTGAGCAAGAGCTGCATTTTGAGTGGTTAAAACATTGCATCCTGGGGTTGTTAGAGCACTTTAAGGCCAAGTAATTAATACACAAGACAGTTTTCCTTTTGTGGTACCTTATTTTCAACAATAGAGAGCTCTTTATGTGGAATATCAATTTTTCCTTTTATAAATTAATTTACTATCATTTTACCTTTGATAAATATGTAAGGTAACTAACTCATAGCAATAGAATTATGATCTATTTATCTCAATGACATATTAAAATGTTTATCTAAATTAAATCATCAATTTATTGGATTTTTCCTGAAAATTCATAATTATCAATTCTTTGTTGTCACAGAGTGATTTGTAATATCCTTCTTGGTTATAGATGTAGAAATTAAATTTAAATCTCGTGTTCAGCATAATTAGAAAATGTTCAAAATGTTTTGGAGACAAGTTAGAAGTTGAGATTTCCTATTGTTGCTTTGAAAAAAGAAATTAGTTAAAAGAGACTGCACTATTTTGAATTTGTTCCAGGGAATGTATGACTTTTATGCTACTCTTACCTGGAACAGAAATTAAGTTCTACAACTACACACATTGGTTGGTATTTATCAAAATGTTTATGTAAGCATTAACAAAATTGTGAGGTGATGTGCTTTACTGTCCAAACAATTCCCTGGCATGTGATCGACAACCTTTCATTTATAGGTGGTGAACTCAGGACCTTTCCTCCAGGCTGAAAATGTGGCGCAGTGGTAGAGTGCTTGCCTAGCACGCGAGAGACCCTGTATTTGATTCTCAGCACCACAAAAGCAAAACAAAACTCCTCTTTCCTTTAAAAATTTCAAAATGTATTACTACATTTTCTTGTTAAGATATAACATAAATTCTTGACTCCTATGATTATTTCTTACAAAGTCTGTTTTCTTCCCCTATCTCATAATAATCTCAGACAATCACCACTGTCAACAGTTACAGGAATTTGAAAATATCTCAATATCAGCAAGCCGATAAGAAGCAGAGTAGACTTCCAGTCCCTTAGAGTCGATATAAGTTGGCAACACCAGACACCAAACTGGTGTCCATGTGATAAATAATAAACTAACATTTATTCTTCCTTTACTACTGAGAAACTTACAATTCAAACATTTAAAAAAATTCTAGAGGTTGCTTTTCAAACAAACAAAAACCAACCCTGCCAAAAATGAATAGAAAACTTAATAATATTGATGTGAAATAGAACACCTTTAATAAGTGTCCCTTAACAAATGAGGCATAAACTATGAGGCAGTATTAATAGTCGCTTGTGTATTTGTCCCATTTGACAAAACAGCATAAATAAACTCTAGGGCATTTTGAAACCCATCAGAGATCTTTGAACAATTGCTGTCATATCATATCAATTACCTTTCAGGAATTAACACAACTGACGTATGACCCAATACCTAAAAGCAAACAAAGCTGCCCAGGTGCTTGTCCTGATATTGTCTGTCAATCTGCTAAGCTGACCATTTGCAGAAAGTAAATGTGACACATTGAAATTCAGAAGTTCAGGGCTGGGAATATAGCTCAGTTGGTAGAGTGCTTGCCTCTACATGCACAAGGCCCTGGGTTCAATCCCCAGCACCAAAAAAAAAAATAAAAATAAAAAAAAAAATTGAAATTCAGAAGTTCAGTTTTTCAGATGGAACAAAGTCATTTTCAAGTAAAAAATAAATAAAATAAATTAAATTTAAAAAGCAACTTTCCACAAAATTTCCCTGAATTAGCAGGTCACCCTTGATATAAATCTGTATCATTTTATTATTATTCTTGCAAAAAATAAACAGAAATATGATCTGGTAAGATATTGATCAAAATTCTATTCAGTGAAAACTGTTTTGGGATAGATGAATTTTACTATCCAATCATTTCTGTGGAATCTTTTAAAATATGGAAGTTCTTCATCTACCTCTTTATACCTATGAATTTACCAGACAGTAATATACAGACTACTTTTTCTACTTTGAAAATATATACCAAATTTTAAGTAGAAGAAAAAAGTAATAAAGGATTAAAATAGGGTAAGTAAGAGGGAGGATGAGAAATTGATATTAAACCTGGTATCTCATAAAAACAGTAGGAAGTTGATATTGTTTATTCTCTTTGTAAAATTGAGGAAACTGAGGTTCAGAGCAGTGAACTTGTCAAGGGCCACAAAACTAGTAAGCAGTGTCTTGAGATTTGAACCTGAGAACCTCTCGCTCAGTCCATGTTCTTTTGCTCAGTCAACATTATACTACTGCTCCTGTATAAATCCCAGAATTGTTAGGAAGATTCCATATATTATGTAACCATCTCGACTCTATGCTGTTGACTCCTACCTTGTTTTCATCTATCTATCTACCAACTATTGTACTAGGGACCGAACCCAGGGCCTTACACACACGAGGCATACACTCTACCACTGAGCTACACCCCTATTCCCTGTCTTTTTACTTTGAATCCTTGTTTTCTAAGCTCCTTAATCATGCTTGGCTGTTCTGATATCTTTTTATTTCTCCTATTCCATTTTCCTCTACTTTGCTGGGTTTTTAAGTGGCACAAAAACTCTTTTCAATATAGGGTATTAATAGAAGTTCAATGCTTAAACTTGACTTAAGTGATACATAGATAAGCTTTAAACTTTTCAAATTAATATTTTAAAATGTTTAAGTTCCTTTCAATAAGTCTGAAATATATCCTAAAAATCTGACTGGCATCGATTTTTATAAGAATCTACAATGCATGCATGCTGTGCACAAGCAGAAGCAACCCTCTGCTCAGTTCTTAGCAACAGCTATTTATATTTTATTGTGTGTCATTTGTTTCAATCTAGGTGTTTTTTCTACCCATACCCAAAAGTAGTTCAACTCTGGCTATTGTTTCTTCTTATCTTTTAAGTCTGTAATACTTTGTCATCACATTCACATATTGTAGATGTCTCAAAGAAAAAAAGGAGATATAAGCTTTTGGAAGAAGCTCAAAGAGCGACTTAGGCTGACAACTACATTTGCACTCTGAGTCTCTATATAAGATGAGCAAGAGCCAGAGAAGAGGCAAGGGGGTGGCTAATGGAGCTAGAAGCATAGAAAAGGAAAAAAAAGGGTTACCATGGGGGTTTGTGTCTCTCAAAGAGGATGAAAAAACTAATTTTCATATTAAATTGGTAAGGGTGGCCCTCATGTCTCAAATTTAGGAAAAACTTACTTTCTGCAGACCACGAATTTCTTAAACCATAGCCCTAGATTCTGGATGCTACAGTAAAGCAGCCTTGCATAGGGTTTGCCATACTTCAGTATGATCAGACAGGACAGGGAACAGCAATGCCATACCTTTGGCCATTTTAAAAAAATCAGTGAGGTTCCTGTATTAGCAGTGGTCACCAATAAGAATAATTGACAATACTCTCAAGCTTATTCTTTGATTGCTTTGTTAAAATAAACAAACCCCAAAACTATGCAATATGCTTCTTAAAACAAACGATGCAATGCACATCATAACCAAATAATCCATTGTTTTAGGATTTAATTCAGAAAGAGCTAGCTACCTTATTGGCTTCAGACAATAAAACATTATCTTGTTAACTGGGGAAAATTAATTTTATTGGAATTGTCTGTTTATAAACCTAAAAGAAGCAGTGTTTGGGCTAATACTGAAAAGGAAATGTCCTCTCCAAAAAACCATGATGGTAGGGGAGGAAACTGGGAAAAATGACAAAATATGCAAAATGAACCTGGAAAGATTCTGCTAAAATTAAGACTGGCTTCTTAAGTCCCCTTACTATCAATCATTGCAAAATCCCTAGAGTTCTGTCAGCTAATGAATCTTCAGTAAGAGCCTTGAGCTTTCACTGCACAGAACTTGGACCACATAATGAGTGAACAGAGAGCAGACACATGGATAGCAAGCAGACAGACACGCTCGCCCTGTGGATGGGAATGGGAAACTGGCCATCCTGCCCGTGTCCACAGACAGACTGACCTTCCTTGAGACTTTTCTGGTTGCTCCCCTCAAGGCATTCCTTTTCTTTTAAAGGTTCAAAATCTCCGGCAGTTAAAATCTCTGGGAAACCCTGTTGCTGCTTCTTGGAGCTATCGATCATGGTGAGAGGCTTCCGGAGACAGGCAACATCCAGCAGGAGAAAGGCTCGGTTCGCAGGATAGCAGAGTTGTGCTCAGAATACTCTGGCCCCTAGTCCTTGGTTGCTCCTCACGATACCCTGAATGCTGGCAACTATGTCTTTAAGTAGCTGAAGGCAGCCATTACCCTGGAGTTCCCAGCTTGACCTGCAGACACACTCATGCTGCTGGAAACCCTTAACTCTCTCCCACGTTGGGAGGCAGAGCCTGCGAGGCACGATTCTAAAATCCCACCCCTTTTCCCAGCCAGCCCCCTTCCTCTTGCCATTCCAGCTTCCCCCGCACTGGGTGCTTCAATCTGCAGCTTGATGGTCCGAATCATCTGACAAACACTGAGTCAAGCAGTTAAAAATAAATCCTCTAGTTGTTAAAAGAGAAGACTATGCTGATATCTAAGAAGACAAATTGCTGCCTGTGGTCTTCCTCGGTCTCTCCCTAAACACAGCCGCAGGCTGTGGAAATACTTTATATCAGCCAGACAAGCACATTCATTACTCATTAAGTTCTCCAGCTAAACAAACGGCAGGCTAAGACATCTTAAGGAAGCACGACTTATCTCAGCAGAGGCACCACACTGAATAAACATGCTACTAACATAGCTGGATGAAAAGAAAGTCATTTCGCTACCAAAGTTCTTTTGTGGTGTGCTGTTTGCTGCACAGGCAGAGTCAATGCTCTGTGTAACAGGGAAATGCTCAGTAATTGCCGTTTTCTTCCTTTGGTGATTCAGACCTGAGCAGCAGTTTTCCTTTGTGCCACTAGTCGGCTGAGGGAGTTAATACTGCCATGATTTTTTTTTTTTTTTAAGGAAAAATCTCCTCCCATGTATTAAAAGCAACAACATCAACAGCTTCTATTTCATAACAGATTCAATCAGCCATTAGCCCAAGTTTAATTTCATGGGAACTATGGACATCGGGTACCTCTCATGCAAGCCACATGCTGCTGTTTGCTGTGCATAAAGAATGCTGCCGGAAGAAATCTCTGTCTGGAAAGTCCAGGAAATGTGCAGACAAGCCCGTTTCCATATACACCAAGTATATATCTGTAGCCAAAATAATATGGCTTTTAAAAATGGCTCAAAATATGCTCCTTTGTAGAGAGCTCCCGTAAAACCCACCAGAGGTTATAACAGCAGTAGACTCTGAATCCTGTACCACGAGGTGTTCTTTCTGTACAATTTTTTAGAACTAACATTCATCAGAGTGCCCCGAACTATTAGGAGTTTTCAACTTATGGCATAACTGAGTGAATGAATTATAGCAGAAGGAAGTATAACAGGAAAATGGTCAATAAAACTCAAGATTTCTAAAGATGTCCTAGATCAATGACCAAAAGCCACTAATTTGAGATGAACAAATATTCTCTAAAGCAAGCACAGTACAGGGGCTGGGATTGTCGCTCAGTGGTAGAGCACTTGCCTAGTATGTGTGAGGCACTGGGTTTGATTCTCAAAACCACATAAATAAATGGATAAAATAAAGGTCCATCAACATCTAAAAAAAATTAAAAAAAAAAGAAAATGTACAAATACACTTTAATTATGCAGCTGACATGGCTCTCCTGTGGGGTATAGCTTCACATCTTTAAAGCCAAGAAAATCAACATGGTTTTCACACAGATGGGGCTGAACTAAGCATCCTGTCTTGTGTGTCTTGCTCCAAGGCTGGTGTGCACTAATCCCACACTGTTCTAGAAAGATTGCTATCTTTCCTTCTCCTGCATCTCTTGAAAATGGCATTACCCAACACGACAGGCTTCTTGTCAATGGAAATTCCCTCTGAAGCAACTTAAACCCATCCAGTGACGCCTAAACTTCTGCAGGAACAGTAAGGAGCTTATCACACATTTCAATTATACCCTCAAGCCTTCTGCTGCTATCTTTGATCCCAAGGCTTGTGTTCTTCTAATGAAATTACTCCTTCCTTATTAAAGGAGTAATTAAAATATCACTTTTTAATCTCTTTTTCTTAAATTTCTTATGATCTGTGATAGTCAGAAGCATTAGACTTGATTTATTTTGGTACTGGGGGTTGAACTCAGGAGTGCTTTACCACTGAGTTATATCCCCAGTCCCTTTATAAAATTTTATTTTGGGACAGGGTCTTGCTAAATTCCTGAGGTTGCCCTTGAACTTGGGATTTTCCTGCCTCAGCCTCCCAAATTGCTTGGATTACAGGTGTGTGCTAACATGTCTGGCTTGAGGTTGGTCACTTAAGTAGATGTTCTGCAAAGATCATCTCACTCAACCACCAACAATCCTTTTTTTTTTTAATTTTTTTTGGGGGTGCTAGGGATTGAACACTCAGGGCACTTGACCACTGAGCCACATCCCCAGCCCTATTTTGTATTTATTTAGAGACAGGGTCTCACTGAGTTGCTTAGTACCTTCCTTTTCCTGAGGCTGGCTTTGAACTCACAATCCTCCTGCCTCATCCTCCAGAGCTGTGAGGATTACAGGCGTGAGCCACCGCACCTGGCCACCAACACTCCTCATGATCACTATGATTATTATATGTACATGATAGACATTTTACAGATCAAGACCAATGCCATAAAGTTTGTAAGTGGCAGGCTTAGAATTTAATCAGTTGTAGTTCTCCAAAGCCCAAGTCCATTGTATTGCACTGCATTATCTATTGTTCTTTGTATGTTTTGGTACTGGGGATTTAACCCAGAGGTGCTTTACCACTGAGCTACACTCTCAAACCTTTAAAATTTTTACAAAAAAATTTAAGACAGGGTTTTGCTGAGGTGCTAAGGACCTTGCTAAGTTGGTGAGGCTGGCCTCAAACTCTTGATCCTCCTGCATCAGCCTCCTGAGTCACGGGGGATAAAGTCATGCATTACCACTCCTAGCTTGCCTATTGTCTTTTAGACTATGCCCCATTTCTAGACTTCAGTTTGATCTTTAGGACAGATTTACAAGCAGAAGCCACAACTTTAAGAACTCCTAAAGGATAAGAGAAAAGAAAGCCAACATAATCATACTGGAATGATTTAATAAAAGCATTTTGACTTTTTATAAAATAACTAACTTTATAGAGTGTTTACTATGTGTCACAATCTAATGTTAATATATTATTCTCTTTCATCCTGTTGACAGACTTGTGAGTTCAACATTATTATTCCAATTTTTCCTCAAAACTGAGGGAACAAATAAAACACTTTGTCAGAGGCAGATATCTTCTTTAAGTTGTAGCCAGGATTCCAAAGCAGGCAGCTTCGTTCCAGGGCCTACATTCTTACTTTGCAAAAAGAACAATAAAAACAATAAACTTAAACACTCTCTTTTCTAGGATGCTGCTCTTAAATCCTGAAAAATGCTCAACTGACTTAACGTGACAAATGCAGGAACCTGAGTAGATACACAACTGTACGAGCCACTTGCTGGTTCTGTATGTATGGGTGTGTATTCAGTGTGTTAAATATTTTTTTTCTCTTTTATAGATCTTCTGTAAACTTATTACTTTTACCAAAATCCACATAATCCCAATAAGGAAACACTGTCCTGTGGTATGTTTATACCGTCTTTGTAGTTTCAAAAGGAAATAAATTCTCTATGGTAAAGGTGCCTGGAAGAACATTTATTTTACTATTTTCCAGAAAAAATTTAAAGTAATTTCAAACTCACAGAATCCTTTCCCCATGAACCTTCTGCGAGTAGGTTCTGACATAATACTTCTTTGTTTTTGTACCAGGGATTGAACTCAGGGGCACTGGACCACTGAGCCACATCCCCATCCCTTTTTTGTATTTTATTTAAAGACAGGCTCTCACTGAGTTGCTTAGCACTTGGCTTTGCTGAGAGGCTGGCTTTGAACTAGCAATCTTCCTGCTCCTGAGCCACTGGGATTACAGGTGTGTACCACTGTTCCTGGCAATAAGGACTGCCGGCACGTAACTCCTAAAACAAGGATATTCTCCTTCAGAGACACAATATAACCACCAGTATTGAGGAATTAATTCAGATATATCACTGCCAATGATCCAAAACTCCATTAAAATTTCACCAACTGTCCCAATAACATCCTTTACAGCAGAAGGATCCACCCAAGATCACAAAGGGCACTAAGTTATCAAGCCTCCTGTTTGCTTCCATCTCAATTTCTCAGTCTTTTTTCCTCTGAATTTTGAAGATTACAGGCCAGTTGTTTTATAGAATCACCCACAATTTGGGTCTGCCTAGTGTGTTCTCATGGTTAGTCAGGAGATGTAACCTAGCAGAAATGCTACCTTTCTTCTACATTTACAGATGCTCTTCAATTTACATCCTGATAACCCACTGGAAACTAAAAATACTGTTAAGTGGAACATACATTTAACAATACACATAAACTGTTGAACATTATCAGCAACGCAGCACCCTATGGAGATCTGGCTGTTTCCCCTGGTGATCCTCGGGTTGACTGGGAGCAGTGGCTCGCTGCTGCCACCCAGCATTGCAAGACTGAATCAGGGTGCACACTGCGAACCCCCAGGAATATTTCAAAATTCAAAGTATGGTTTCTGCTGAATGTGTGTCACTTCTGTATGACTGTGAAGTTGAAAAATCATAAGATGCACCACTGTAAGCTGGAGATACCCCATCTATATTAGTGGCACATTCAACTGTAAGAACAACACCTGGTTTATATTGCCTACTTACATTAGCATACATTCACGGTTTCTTACTTCATGCCTTGCGTTATACCTGTTACTATTATTATTTATTCGGATGTTCAAATTATCTCAGGTTTTGCCAGTAGAGACTCTCACAGGTTCTTGTCATGGCCCTAGAATTCTTTGAGCACTTTCTTAATTTCTGGCACAAGATGTTCCTAGCTTATCTTGTACTTCTGCTTCATTTAGAAACAGGTCGGAAGACTAGGTGTGCTCACTGCTCGTAGGGTTGTCAGTGCTCCCAGACCTTCTCTGTAGACACAGCTGGGAAATGTCTGTGAGTTAATGTGTGTGTATACACACACATTTATATCTCTATTAGGAGACGTACAATACATCCACAGTAAAGTATATACATCCAGACTTTCTATATATATTGAAAACCCACAGTTGTCACATAAATTGTTTTCCAGTAGATTTGCCCTTGTTCCTTACTGTATATGCTACATCACCTTCACTGTCATTTGGCTCTACTGTCAAGAGGCATTGAACTTCAAATGATATGTGATTAAAGTCACTTTTGCTATGACAAACTTGCTTCTACAGTGTTTGTGTATATGTATACTCTGAAGAGCTAATTTACTATGAAAGAAACTGCCATAAATCAAGTCAATTTTCCCACCATCCCAAGCACAGATACTTAATAAGCGTGAGAAAAACTGTATGGCTTAGAGTTGGAACAATCCAAGAAAGGCTTCAGGGAATTAGAACACAAACAAACATGGCTCAAGGGACCTACACAAAAACTTGGCAGAGCTAATGTATGCTCACAAAACTACTGATGAGAAGATTCTTGCTGTGATACTGCTGCACTCCATTAAGGAAGAACCTAGGTATATTACTAAGGCTTTACCAATGCAAAGCATTTGAAAGCAACAAATGTAAAGAGACTGCTAAGTACCAAAGGATACTTCTCTCGCAGCTTTCCTGACACAAGACTAAGATGACCTTTCTTTTCCCCTTTCACTTTGTGTTGCTTTGTCAGAGATCCTCAGTAGCTACTCACTGGAGTGAATGAGGGTGAACTCCATGGCTTCAACGCAGGTTGAAACAAATATTCAAAATCCTCATAGGATAGATATATTTAGGGAGAAAAATTTCAATGAAGCTCATATCTGAAATTTTCTTCTAAAGGAACCATATTTTCAGGAAAATGCTTATTTTTGATCCTTATTTTTCTCCTTTTTAACATAAACACTATAGTAAAATATTATACCTTTAGATCTTCCCCAAATGGGTATGATAAATCCCTTCAGTTAACTTAAAATACGATTTTTAAAAGGAAATTAAACAGTGCTATTGCTGAAATCAGGTCTTGTACCTTAAATGGACTCCATTTTAATGGCTTAAAAATATGTGTGTGGCCGGGCATGGTGGCGCATGCCTATAATTCCAGCACTTTGGGAGGCTGAGGCAGGAGGATTGCGAGCTCAAAGCCAGCCTCAGCAATGGCGAGGCACTTAGCAACTCAGTGAGACCCTGTCTCTAATAAAATACAAAAAAGGGCTGGGGATGTGGCCCAGTGGTCTAGTGCCCCTGAGTTCAATCCCCGGTACCAAAAAAAAAAAAAAGTGTGTTTACACATACATTATCTGGGTGCAGTGGCATGTCTGTAATCCCAGGTACTCAGGAGTCTGAGGAAGCACAATTTCACGTATGAGACCACTCTGGGCAACTTACTGAGACTCTGTCTTTAAACATACACACACACACACTCACACACATATATATATATACATATTTCTTTATTTAAAAATATGTATTGGACATAAAGTACTTCAGATGTAAATAGATCAACAAATTAGCCCCCATGAAAGCCACTATTTCATGAAGGAATAAAATTTTCTGACATTTCCAAGCTAATGACGTTCTGAATAAAAACATCAGTGATTTCTGCAGTTAAGTATTATAGCATAACCAAATACGACGACAGGGCAGACAGCTTCACAGCTTGCCTTGTGATTGGTGCTTACAATCTCATGTCTGGGAACACGCAATGAGGCTGGCCCAGCAGCTCCATCCTCTTTGGTTTGCTTTACTCTCTGGAGATGTGAACTGCAACTATGGCAAGTTTTTTTTAGATTGGAATTTTATAGTTAATAGTTTGCTGACTGACCTGTGCTCAGGCTGAAAGGAGAGAACATTGTATGGGATGGGGTGAATAGCAGCATTGGGCAGAGGAACATATTTTACAGTCTCGTTCGTCCTCTGTGGGCCAGCAGCGTCACTTAATGGAAATGTTCTGCCATAGACTTGAAGGCGACTGTCTCCTCCTGCTGGACTCACCAGGATGGATAATCAAGAAGTGACAGAATACACTTTACTGGCTTTAAAAAAGTCACTCAAATCTTTTCTCTATTTCTAAACTTTATAGTTAGATAAACAGAACAAGCTAGCTGGAAGATTTATAACAAAGAACTTTCCTCAGGTTATACGTTACCTTCAGGTTGGTCTTCCTTGAAAAATGAGATGACTTCCCGAGTCACAGAATGTAAGGGAGAATGAAATGACTAGGGCTTTGAAGGGTTAGCAAAGAGAGATGAACAAAAAGTTACGAAGACTAAATCCCAGCAAAGACTAAAGGCATAACATTAAGTTATGACCAGCAATGTTGGGGAAGAAATCATCTACAATCATGTTTCTCAAATTTTTTAAAGATTATTGCCCCTTGACCTTTTTAAATATAATTTTTTCAAATCAATTCATGAAATTTTTATGCCACAAGGTTATATATTGTATGTATACGTGTGCCTTACACATAGAAAAACAGACTAAGATTTTTTCACTTATCCCACAAGAATCAATTTTTACTCACTCCTATTGAGGATGCTTAAACACAAGTGGGAAGTCAATGTTTCTTATTTTGTGGAGAAAAAGACTAAGTTAATGAGAGTAAACTATACGTAGTTCAGTCAGTGAGAAAATAACAAATGTTTACCATCTGTAATAATGACTTTTAGATCACAATTTAGCATACCTTTGAGGATTCTAAGCATCTTTTCATCCTCAGAAGCTTAAGTAGGGGAGATGAGTATTCATGTTTTACTTTTTTTGAAAAAAATTCAAATATGAAATGATGTTTTTAAGTCATTCTGTTGGTGAATACAAATCCTTAACTCTGTTCTTCTGACTCTAATGCTCTTTTCAATAAAAACAAAAAACTGCTTGCATTTTTTTCCTTTCTTCTAATTCTACATGTGATTTCACAAGCTTATATTATTTAATTTTAAGGGGGAAAATAACATCAAAGATAAAGTGACAAAGGGTATGGGCAGGATGGTTTTATGGAAGGGGCATGACTTTAGAGCTAAACATAATCTGGTTGTGAAATCTTGGAAGAGTGGCAACATCTTTGTGCCTTGGCTGCCTCATCTATAGAAATGCAACAATAAGAACAGTAACAATAGCTGTTTTCTATGATTATAAAAAAGTAGGGGAAAAGAAATATAAAATACCCATCACATGCATGATGGCTCCTCCTCACATGTGTGAACTCACTTCTGGAAGGATCCCCCTTGTCTGTTCTCCTCCACAGATTATGTGTTTGCTAGGTTTGAGGTTTCTCTGGTAAGACCATGCAGACATGCATACCAGCCAGGACACCATACAGGCCTACATTTTCCAATCACATCCTCTAAGGCTGTACTTAGCTCAGGTGCTGATGATCTTTTTTATTCTTGTTTGTTATTTTCTATCTTCTGGTGTCTTCCTGCTGTATTTGAGATTTCATGTGTTAGATTAAATTTGAATTTGTTACACATGTAGAAAGCCTTGCTGATACTTTTTCACTAAACTAGAATAATGAAATAGAAAAACCAGTTTAAGAAGTATGAGAATTTCTAGGACTAAGAAATGAATATTTGAAGGACTTTTTATTTTAATGCTATTTTTTACTAACTTATTAATATAAATACATCTGTGACCTCATCATGAAGAACACACTGAAGGTCAATGAGCATTAATTAAGAGTATTCTGAGTGGAATTAGGGGTGGGGGAGACAGACTGTTCCCCAAGGAATATGGTCTAGAGCTTTAAAAAATAGACGGTCTGACACCTTTCTCTTCGATTCTATTCTCTTACTCTTATTAGAATGTTTTTCTATCAGTGCTTCTATAACTATGGTTAAGAGGAATAATTTAAACTTCAATATACTGTGGACCCATACAAGACCCTACTGTGCAGGACTAGTCGGGACATGCTAAGTTTGGCATGACATATTCAAACAGATCTGCCCTCTGTTCAACATGGGGTTCACAAATCTTGCACTTGAGTGTCTTATTAGTGTTACACTGCCATAAAATGTCTAACCACTCTAGATTCTCAGGTCTCCTTACAATGAAATACTTACAAAAAGCTTTGGACTGGCACCATTGTGAGCCACACTTTGAATAGCAGTATTTTCTACTCATCTTAACTTCAGTCCAGTTCTCTGATGTCTTCCAAATGACTAGTTCACATTATAGTTGTATTTCTCTTCCTCAGTTATCTTTACGTTTGGATAAACTATTTTAACCACCCTAAAATCTTTCAATATCTTGATATTTTGCCATTGTTCCTTGCCTATCTGTTGCCCCTGAGTGACTAGTCATGGCCATGTAATCATTTGTGAGGCCTGAGAATTGGGTAGAACAAACACTATGTCATAAATCTCAGGAGGTCAAAGATATATATATACTCTCACAGATTCATGAATTCATTAGGAAATTTTTTAAAAATTAGTGTTTTCATTTTGTTAATCCAGAATTCCTCCCAACCTAATCACCTGGACAGCTATTTTATAATCAAATGTTGTCATACAGTAATGAAAACCAGAGAGCCAGATGTTGTAATGGTGACAGTTAAGCCTAGAGAAGCCCACAGGAGTTTAAATAGAGAATGGAGTGGGAGAGATGAGTCCCCATGGCACGTGGCTGTACAGACTCTGAGCCTGTGCCGGAGCAGTGAGTGTCCCATGAGCCATTGAGCAGCAGCCGCGCTCATGCAGAAGTGCATCATGTCATGGTGAGTTGACACTAACTGGTGTTTCACTGGTGTGGTGGACTTCTATAACTAATAGGCAAAGAATTTGTTTTTGTAGTTGTGTAAGTGCTGCTAAACAAAAGGGGTTTTATACTTCATTTGTGGTTGTACATAATGTTTATTACTATAATGTTGGTGAATTAAGTCATCTACTAGCCATTTTTTTATTACTTAAGTATGTGAACTTGACTTCCCTGTGTAACTCAGAGAAAAAGGATCCATTTAATTCAAAGTTTGGCTTCCATAATATTATCTCAAGGTGGTAATTAAACATTTGACTTCGTTTATCTGAGTGGCTGTCTAATTTTTTTCATCTTGGGAGTCACGACATACAAAGGTAGAGATAAAAAAGCGGAGATGACTCTCCAAATCCAGTACAAAATCATGCCCTGACCTCACATAAGCTCCAAAATGTTTCCTTTCTCTTGTGCTGACTTTCTTTCAATTACCTGCACAGCTGTTCTAAAGCATTTTCATTTTTCTCAAGGTGGCACCACACTACTACCTTCCTTTCTTTCTCTGCAAGTACCTGCGGCCCCCAGATTTACTAACAATATTGAGGTCTTCAGACATAAAGTCTACTCCTCCTTTCTACTGCGAACTTCCACCCATTTTTAAGGAAGAAGAAACGTGTTTCTTGCCACAGAGAATTCAGATCCCTTTTAGGACTACAGTTCCTCTTACCTATTTACAAAAACTGTGATCAATGAATTACATTTCTCCACCAGATCTTTCACTTGTCCTCTCTCTTTTCTAAGATTGTGACTCCTTAATCTCATTCTATGCACTAGGCTCAACTGTGAACTCTCCATACCCACGGAGGTACACATACCCACCCCCAACAGATCCACCCTCAATTTGGGTCATGAACTTCTGCTTTCGAAATGGTAGTTTCCAAATGAATTTTCTTTTTGGAATTAAGACACTTTTGAATTTTAAAATCATATGCTACACTCAGGACTAAATCACCAATTTTATAAGATAGGCTTTTCTTGATTTTATTGGAAAAACAAAAAAAATTAAGAAGCAAAAAAAAAAAAAAAAAAAGGGAATAAGCAATGGGCTAGCCTTTACCTCAGGTTAGCTCCATTCTGGATACCACGGCATGCTGTCTTACTCACTGCTACAGTGCCAATGTCTGGGACACTATCACTGCTCAATTAATGCTGTACCCTGGAATAAATACACGTGACTCTACTGATGACACCTCCTCCCTGTCCACTCTATTCTGCCTACATTTTTCTAGGTTGGCATTCAGAGATGCCAGTGTTTTGTCTCCTGTCTTCCTGAGCAGTGTTATTAACCTCCTACATGTTCCTCATATTTCAGTGAAATCTAACTGCTTAGCATTCCCTAATACACTGGGTTGTCCTTGTCTTTGCTTAAGCTTTTTCTTCTACCTAGACTTCCCTACTTCTGATCTCTGCCCATAGACATTATCCAAACAGACTTCAAGAACTAGTGCCAGCATCAACTTCTTTCAGCAGCTTTCCAGGATGTCTAACTTTATCCCAAAGACTGAGGTCTTCCTCTGTATACACCATACATTCATGGTCCTGCCAACTGAGGATTCAGCAATCCGCCTCATGAGGGTAATGAAAATGATGATGCGCACTTCACTCATGAATCTACCTAATACTGTCTCCACTTTATAGTGAACCACCAAGAGTTTAATTTGTTGTTACACAGTTTAAATAGAATAGAGTTGTTTCTGTTTTGTTGTTCTTTTGTTTTGCAGACTGAATTCAGGGCCTCATGCACTCTAGGCAAGTGCTCTACCACTGAGTTACACCCCATCCAGAACAGGGATTTTTAAAACCTAGGTATAGTAGGGACGCAGTCTACTAGCTTTTCTCAATAGGTTCTGTGAAAGAATTAAGCCCTAAGGCCCAAAGGTATCCCTTATACACGAGTTAACTTCTTTCCCAAGATTCTAAAATGGTACACGCTAAGTCATCCTTAATTCTCTCTTGGTGCCTGGAATGAGGAAGGCTGGATACTTTCAGCTCTTTCTCTTCTCTTTCCCTCAACACTTCTCTGTATATTTTGCATATTCCTGATATCTTTTCTCTACCTTGGTAAATTTTTAAAACTTCAAGAGCTAGAACTGCATCTTATCCATCTTTCTGATCTTGTGAAATTTTTCTATTATTTTAACAATTTTTACACGATCAAGTTTCTTTTTAATGAGGTAAATTCTTATATTCAGTACTTCAGTCTAGATAATTAACATCTTTTTTTTGGTAATAAATAAATAACAAAACCTGTTATATTTTGGGGGGTTATGTCTGAGAGACATTTCAAAATCAATTTTATTGAGATATAATTAAAGATGATAAGGTGCATCCCATATTAGTGTGCAAACTGGTGAGTTTTGATGGGGGCATACACCTGTGAAACCACAGTAATATTTGAGACTCAGGACCTTTGGGTAAATACAAAATAGTAAACTCCACCTACTCTCTCTCTCTCACTCTCTCCACACACACACACACACACACACACATATAAAACAGCCTTATTGGAATATAATTTCTAAACCATAAAGTTTATCTGCTTTAAGTATTGATTTATTTTTGCAGTGGTATCAGCTAGGAATTTTGAAACAATTCTATGTTTATTCTAGAATCAAACACGTAAGAAAATATATTGTGGATAATGGGAACCAGGTTCTCACAGAGAAGGGAGTTACAAATATGAACAGGGGCAGGCCAACCTGAACTCTGTGATGCTGGAATGAAACTGAGGTATCAGTAAGATGCCTGGGTTATAATTATAATATGCAGGGTGACTGAGACAGACACACAGAGATGGCTGCACATGTAGTTTTTTACTTCTGCCAATAGAGAGGACCTGGAAGCAATGGATACACACTAGCAATGAACACATCTAGTTTTCAGATCTTGGTTTATAAGTATTCCACTAAAGAGACGCAGACTTTTTTTTTTTTTTTTTTTTTTTTTTTTTTTTTTAAGAAATGACTGATTTCAGGATGGGAACAGGAAAAGTATAAGATGAGCTTGGAACATCTGTGCTAGAAAGCAAATAGGTATTCAAAGAATGATGGGCTACTCTACATCATGTGCCACCAGAGAAATGAAAAGTTGTGCTCATTTGTGTATAATGAATCAAAAAGCTTCCTGCTGTCATTTATAACTGATTAGAACTAATAAAAAATAAAGTAAAAAAAAAAAACAACAACCAAAAAACGATGGGCTCATCACAGTAACATAGAAGCTTTACCTTGGAGGAGTTGCCACTGGTCAAATCTAAGATGATTGTAAAAAAAAAAAAAATTATATGAACTAAGAACTAAAAGAAAAGATCAGGAAAGAATACTCCAAGCTGGGCGCAGTGGCGCACGCCTGTAATCCCAGCACTTTGGGAGGCTGAGGCAGGAGGATCGCGAGTTCAAAGCCAGCCTCAGCAATGGCGAGGCACTTAGCAACTCAGTGAGACCCTGTCTCTAATAAAATACAAAAAAGGGCTGGGGATGTGGCCCAGTGGTCCAGTGCCCCTGAGTTCAATCCCCGGTAACAAAAAAAAAAAAAAAAAAAAGAATACTCCAAAATGATGTATTAGCGATCTCTGAATAGTAGGACTGATAGGTAACTTTTTATTTTTCTAAATTCCATTGTCTGTAATGACCATGCATTGTATCTATGGAGAAAAAAAGGTCAAACCTTAATAAGATTTTTAATATAAAAATCTCTATACTAAGATTTCTTGAATTGGTAGTCCAAACTGTCTCTTCATAGTAACTGCATGTGTAACTGATGTAAACAAATTTTGAGGTACTATATTCCTAGATAAGTAAATGTATTTTATCAATTTCAAAAGTGATAGTATATTATGTACAAAGTTTTTAATCTATAGCAAAGAAAAAAACAATTTAAGTGTCCATGAGTAAGGATTTGATTAACTGAACTATATCTGATGTACATACTTAACATACTGGTCTACAATTAAATTGCTGTTTATAAAGCAAAAACAAAACAAAAGCATAAAACTTACCAAAAAATGTAATATAAAATATAAAATGAAAATAATCAGGAAACAAATTTATATAAATAACACCCTAAAACTAAAAGCCTACACAGAAAAAAAATTGAAGAGACACTACAAAGTTTAATAGTGATTAGAGTGGTGGGATTCCATAAGAGCCTTTTTATCTCTCTTTTGACACAAATTTGCCTTAAGTATAAATTACTGCTACTTTATAATGAAAAATCGAAGAATTTTAAGAAGACTAATAGGTTGAGTATCGAAGTACCACAAAAAGACTAAAGGAAAAGAAAAACCAAGAATGAGACATACAAATAATCATTTACAGTGAGAACATTTTTCATAAAAACTGCTGTTGGCAATTTATGTATAGTTACAATGATTCTTTTCCAGAGTATTGTGCTATGGTTTTGATTTTATTAAACTTAGAGAGCATTACTTATATGTTAACTTGGGATTTAGGAAATTATAAGAAGGATGAGAAAGAGACAAACAGAGAACAGGAAAGAGCACAAATTAACCTAGTACACTGCCAAAGAGAAACAAAACAATTAAAAAGGAGGACTTCGATGCATTAAGATTTTACATACACACATATAAATGAATAGTATTTTATAAGGAGGGGTCCAAACCCTGAGAACTAACACAGCAAAGTACATGTCTATTGTGTTTAAGAGGTTACATACAATTTTCAAATGAACTAAGGAAAAAAATGCCAAAAAAAAAAAAAAAAAAAAAAAAAACAGACTACCTGGAGATAAGACTTAAAATAACAGGGCAAATACTTAAACAGATTAAATTGTGGAGTTGTCCATCACTATCTGTGGGGGATTGGTTCCAGGACACCCTCTAGATACCCAAATCCATGAACAGTAACACAAACCCCTTATGTAAAATGGTGTAGTATTTGCATATAACCTGTGTATATCCTCCCATATTCTTTAAATCATCTCTAGATTATTTGTAAAATCTAATACAATGTAAATGGTTTGTAAATAGATGTTATACTGTATTGTTTAGGAAATAGTGACAAGAAGAAAGTTTGTACCTGATCAGTACAAATGTAATCCCCCCCCCCAAATTTTTAATACAAGGGTGGTTGAATACATAGGCATAGAACCTGCGGATAAGGAAGACCAACTGTGCATTCTTTTCAAAATGAGGTTTGTTACTATTTCAGAGCATTCATCATAGCATGGGACTTCATGAGCACTGTAATGCAAAGAAATTATAAAGCCTAAATAGCTGGATGCACCCTCTAAGGCTGAAGCCCAAGAAAATACAATACTGTTCAGCAATAGAGAAGTCCTATTTTTTTTTAAATATTTATTTATTTGCTTTAGTTGCACAATGCGTTTATTTGTATGTAGTGCTAAGGATTGGACCCGGGCTGCGCACGTGCTAGGCGAGCGCTCTGCCGCTGAGCCACAACCCCAGCCCGAGAAGTCCTATTTTTAATAGATAAAAATTAATTCAAAAACATATGGTATGGATCAGGGTTGTGGCTCAGCAGTAGAGTGCTCACCCAGCACATGCAAGGCCCTGGGTTCAATCCTCAGCACCACATAAAAATAAATAAATAAATAAATAAAGGTATTATATCCAACTACAACTAAAAATAAATATTAAAAAAATATATATGGTAGCCAGGTGCAGTGGCACCAGCCTGTAATCCTAGTGGCCTAGGAAGCTGAGGCAGAAGGATCACAAATTCAAAACCAGCTTTAGCAACCTAGCTAGGCCCTAAGCAACTCAGTGAGACCATGTCTCTAAATAAAATACAAAGAAAAGGATATGGCTTGTTAGTCAATCCCTAATACAAAAAAAAGGTGGTGGCGTATATCTTCAATCCCAGCAACTCAGGAGGCTAAGGCAGGAGGATCATGAGTTCAAAGCCAGCCTCAGTAACTTAGTGAGGCCCTGTCTCAACATAAAATATTAAAAGGGTTGGGGATGTGGCTCAGTGGTTAAGTGCCCATGGATTCAATCTCTAGTACCAAAAACAAAAACAAAGACAAACCAACTTTTGGGGGGTTTGTTTGGTTTTGTGTCTCTTTAGCAACTTTACCAGTAGCAGTAGTTCAGCTTGTGGAATAAGATAAACTGTTGGACTGCCCCTTGAGAGAAGAAATCAAAGTCTCCTTCACAGTCCTACCATTTACATAAGAGTCCAAACCTAGCCAGGCACAATGGTGCACACCTGTAATCCCAGTAGTTTGGGAGGCTGAGGCAGGAGGATCTTGAGTTCAAAACCAGTCTTAGCAATGGCGAGGCGCTAAAGGAACCCAGTGAGACCCTGTATCTAAATAAAATACAAAATAGGGCTGGGGATGTGGCTCAGTGGTCGAGTGCTCCTGAGTTTTATCCTCAGTACTAAACAAACAAACAAACAAATATAAAAAATAAAAATCCAAACCTACTAGGTATGTGTGATATCAACAAACAACAGTCATATAGCCAGTTAGGTCGAAATGCATCTTCTGACATCTATTACTACTAATAGTAATATAACAGTTATTGATTGTTTTCTTTTAAATACACATATCTATGCATAGATATGACCACAACAAACAGGCACAAATAAACTCACTCTGGGGGGTTTCTGGCAGCTGTGTCAGAAATAAATCCTCATCTGAACAGACTGCAGAATGACCTGTCTTTCAAAGCTTTATGCTTCACAGAAACAAAAGTTAATATATGATTTCCTGTATGGACACCCATCGGTTAAGAAAGGGCTATTAAAAAAATCTATAAAATCATCAGCTAAGCAGAGTAGAAAGCAATGTTTAGGCCATATAATTAGAGTATCCAAAATAAAATTTAAAAACAATGTCATTGTCAACACTGTAAAAATTAATCTTCTGTGTAAAACTTCTACAAATAAACACTAAAAAACACTGCTGAGAGAAATTAAGGAAGGCATATGTGAATGGAGAGATATATTGACATACTGAAATTAAGATATCAGTTCACCCCAAGTTAATCCACATATTCAACATAAATTCAATCATGTTTCTGCAAGAATTTTGACTTTAATCAGATGATTCTACAACGGAATTGAAAATGTGAAGAACCATGAATGCCCAGAGCATTTTTGTAAAAGGAGAATAAGCCAGGCATGGTGGCACATGCCTGTAATCCCAGTGGCTTGGCAGGGGGCTAAGGCAGGGGAATCAAGAGTTCAAAGTCAGCCTCAGCAATTTAGCAAGGCCCTGTCTCTAAACAAAATACATAAAAAGGGTTGGGGATGTGGTTCAGTGGTTAAGCACCTCTGGGTTCAATTCCCAGCACAAAAAAAGAGGGGTGGGGAACAAAGCTAGAGGACTTACCCTACCTGCTCTTGAGACTAGGCAGCTACAGCGATGGAGTAGTGCTGGCACAGACTGATAAATGGATCAACAGAATAGAATGAATCCATGGGCACTTAACCACTGAGCCACATCCCCAGCCCTTTTAATATTTTATGTTGAGACAGGGCCTCACTAAGTTACTGAGGCTGGCTTTGAACTTGTGATCCTTCTGCCTCAGCCTCCTGAGTTGCTGGGACTGAAGGTGTATGCCACTACCATTTTTTTTTTGTACTAGGGATTGACTAAAGAGTCCAGACACAGATACACATTTAAATGAGCACTGGGTTTTAGGCACAAGTGTAAGAGAAATCCAATGCACAAAGGGAAGACTAAAACTACTAGCATGCCAATGGAACTTTTAAACTAATAGGGCTCAAACTTCTTTCATATCCACATGAATATTCAGAATCAGACCTGAGTAGGGCTGACTAAATATAGGAAAGGTAGGCAATGAACTGGGGTAAAGACCATGAGAAGGAGAAGCATGGATAATTTTTTATATTTTGGGTACTAGGATTGAACCCAGGGGAGCTTAAAGCACTGAGCCACATCTATCCCAAGCCCCCCTTTTTAAAATATTTTATGTAGCGGTCTTGCTAAGTTGCTTGGGGCCTCATTGAGTTGGTTAGTCTGGCTTTGAACTTGTGATCCTCCTGCCTCAGCCTCCCAAGCCTCTACGATTACAGGCATGCACTACTGTGCTTGGTGACTATTTATTTTTAAAAGAAGGACATTTTAAACAGAAGTTGATATACATGCCAAAGTCTTTAGGGAGATGTGTAAAGCTGCCTGCAATTTATTTTGAAAATATTTAAGAGAGTCTGATGATTGGAGGTGGGTAGATAGGTGAGCACATAAATAAAACACATTGATGGCAGAACCCAGGTGATGCTCATTGTAAAATCCCTTTCATTGTGTGGTATGTTTAAAAATGACTATAATAAAAAGTTGGGAAAAGGTTTGAAAAAAACTTCTCAAGCGAATACCTAATTAGCACATTAAAAAGTGCTTGATATCACTAGATATAATAATATCATGCAAATTAAGACCACAATGAGATACAATGCACACTCACCAGAATGGTTAAAATGGAAAACAACTCTACTAGATATTGGTGAGGATATTGCACAAGTGGAACACATTTTGGGGAATACAGATGCAGGCACTTTTGAAAAAGGCATATAGATTTACATATACCCAGCAATTCCTCTCCTACATGTATACCAAAAATAAATAAATATCTGTAAAGACTATAGTGGCTTTATTAATAATAGATCCAAACTAAACAGTCCAGGTTCCACTAAAAGGAAAATGGATAAACAAATTGAGATATATTCATACAATGGAATACTATTAAGCAATACCAAATGAAGAACACACACACAATATTAATGAATCTCAAAAACATGCTAAGTGCAAGAAGTCTTAAACAAAAAAGAATTATACTGTATGATTCTGTTTATATAAAACTCTAAAAAGAAAAATCAACCTAACAGATGGAGAACAAGACTAGAACTGTGGCTGTCTTAGAGGAGTTGGGGGAAGAGATTGATAGGGAAGGGCATGAAGAAAGTTTCTGGGGTGATGGCTATGCTCTATATCTTGATTGATAAAGTTTGGCACACATACGTGAATTCATATGCTAGAATTCATTAAATAGTGTATTTACAGATATACGTATATAGTACATATGTGTATATACATATACACACATATATTGTATATATTTATATCTTTAAAAATGTAACCCACGGTTGAATTTTACATAATGATGCTCATTTTGAAGTGTTTAGAAGGTGATGTTTACTGAGGTTACTTGCTTACTAATGTTGGCAACTTTTTTGAGGTACATCAAAAATTTTGATGGATAAATGTATAGAAGGATGTATATGCAATAAATCAAGAAAAATGTTATAGATTCTAGGTGCTTATTATGCAGATATTAATTGAATAACATTTTAAATTTTTGCCACATAGTTGAATTTTTCAAAATGAGAAACTGGCAGCCACCTTTCTCAGGTATCCTTTAGTTTCTGTAATCAGAGAGTAACATGTCATCCTATTCTTGTTAATTTTTAAATGATAATATGGGCATGCACATTTGGAAGTGAATGCTCTAGTTTGCAAAAAAAAAAAAAGAAGCAAATATTATTAATTTCTTTCCTTAAAGTCATTATGTCCTACTTTAATATTTTCAACTATGGGGAAAGAGAAATAAAAACATATGGTTCTAACTGCAAAAAAACTATCCCTTGTCATTTTCAAATAAAACATTCAGGGAAGGCTAAATTACAAAACAGTATCTGAAAAACAGGGTATGCTAAATATTTACTATAACAAAATGTACCAGAACTAAAAAGATACACATAATGGTAATCACAAATTCACGTTTAACACTGAAGGCAAAGGTTAAATATTTTATAGTTTCAAATGACAAACTAACAACTATTTACTCTGAATCATCTAGTTGGATGAAAGGAGAAAGAGCAGGAGCGTTGGGAGGATGGAGCCTCACAAACAAGGTTGTGTGTGTGGGGGGGTGAGAAGGCAGGAAAGGGAAGGACAGGGAGAACATGTGAAGAACAACATGTACAAAAATACAAGAGTGAATAACGTATGGAAAGAGCTAGCCGCTGAGCAAGGCTTGAGTGCAGGATGCAGAAAGGCACAAAGGAAGACTGGAGAGCTGGGCAAAGTTCAGGATGGGACAGGACTTTACCTTGAAAGCAAAATGGAATCAGGGAGGCACTGTGCACAAGGGTGGCATCCCTAAGCACTCACACTAGGAAGACCCCTTAGCAGCTGTGTGCAGTGGAGGTGCATCATACCAATGAGCAGATGTTGCAGCTCTCCAGAATGGCAAAGACGAAGGAGGGGGAGCAGGCCAGAAGCCACCTTCCCATGGCTGCTAAGGCAATCAGCACCTCATGAGTCCTAAACTGGCAGTGCAGACTACACTTTGGAGCAATAGGTAGTATCAAGCATTAAATGATCTAAACTTACAACCTACAAATATTAGATATATCCCCAGCTGAGAGGAAGTGCAGCACAAGGACAAAAGATTCATGACATAACTAATGTTTCCAGGAACTAAGAGAGCAGTAACTGACTAACCTACCCTTTTGGGCCTGGAAAGAAGTACTTAAATCTCAAATCTGAATATCAATGTTTATCTTCTGTTTTTCTCTTTTCTTCTTTCAGAAGCAGCCCTGAACTTCAATAAAAATGATTTTACTCTAAGAAGGGGCAAATGCTCATATAGATCTGGGTTCAGATGAAGCTCAATCTGGCACTTCTACCCATGTAACTTTGGGTAAGTTTCTAAATCCCTCAAAACTTCAGATCCTATTAGTTCTTGACTTGTAAAACAGGAAAGATAACTCTGACCCATTTTTTAAGAGTATTGGGAGAATTCAACGGGACAATGTAAGGAAACTACCAAGCACAGTGGCTGGCATGTATGAAGCCATCAATATAGATGGTAATCTTCCCATTTGTCCTGATAGCTGTTTTCTAGTGAGAATTAACTACAAGGAAAGGGGATAAGAGGGTTGTTCTTTAAAGTGCAATGTAAATATATGTGAACCATTTAAAAAAACATAGCTTTCACATGGACTTGATATTTCAATAAATATCATCACTGAATAATAATTCATTAAATAAAAATGTAGCTTGATCTTAGATACAGGATAAAGAGAGAATGATAGAGAATGCTAAAATATCAGGAAATGTGTTATAGATGATAGAAGTTTAGGCTATACTGACTATTGCTATTCCTGCACATTAAAATGAAACATTTTAATGAAACATTTTAATGTGCAAGAAAATGAATCACTTCTTCAAAAAGTCTTATGGTCATAGCTTATTTGTTTCCAACTGGGCCCTAAGAAAATCTATCCAGAAAATAGAAATATGAAAAACAAGAGCACAGTGAAATCTGTTACCTATTTCAAGAAAGAAACACAAGCAAGCAAGCAGACAGAAAGACAAGAATTAATCCAAGAAACTTTGGAACAGTCTTGGCTGTATACCCCCTATGGTATACAGTTTAAGGATGAAAAGAACTGCTAAGAAGTTTCAAGGAAAAGATTTGTTGTTAGTAGCAGTACTGATATCATAATTCTGAAATTACTTTTTTATTCAAAGTTGTTGTATTTGTAATAGTAGAATGCATTACAATTCATAATACACATATAGAGTCTCTTTTCACATAACACTGTATACAAAGTATATTTGTACTATTCAAGTCTTCAATCATGCATTTAGGATAATGATATCCATCTTATTATACCACCTTTTATGTGGTAGGACTGACCAAGAGAATTAAATATATCAATGTTTTCAGAAATCAACGTTTTTCTTTGTGGGACAAAGCTATACAAGGAAGAACTGGAGGAAGCGGAAAAGAAAGCCTATGATATTGGGCTGAAATTAAACTCAGGATTTTTATTTTTTAACATTTTGTTTTAGTGTAATATACATACCAAAAGTATAATTCACTGAGTTTTTACCAATGGAATACATGGACACAACCAGCATCAGGAAACCAAACACTTCCTGTATGCCAAGAGCTCCTGCCAAGGCTTCCCTTCCAGTCACCTTTCCACAAGGGGCAACCATATTCTGTTTTCAAACAACAAAGTAATTTTGCCTCTTTTTGTACTTTATGTACATGACTCATATAGTGTATTCTTCTTGAGGACTACCTGCCTTTGCTCAACATTAATCTGGGGAGACTCATGCATATTCTTGCCTACAGTTGTAGTTTGTTGATTCTTAATGCTATATCCCACTATATCATATATCATAATTTATTTACCCATCCTACTGCAGATTGGTATTTGGGTAGATTCCAGTCTTTACCAGTAATAAACAGTGTTGCTATGAATAGTATAGTAAATTGAATCACATAGAACTGCTGATACAAAAATGGCAATTTCATATAATTCAAATTAAAATCTTTTATTTAAATAAAAATGCCACCTTTTTTGCTGGCATTAGAACTAAAACACAAGTTCATATGGAAAATTAAGCATATAAGAATAACGAGGATAATATAGAAAATAAGTGCTAAGGGACTAGTCTCACAAAATATTAAAATATACTATAATTCCTCAACAATTAAAACAGCATGGAACTAAAAAATAAATAAACAAATATATCACCTGAGTAGACTAGTATGTCCAGAGATAGACCCAAGTGAACATGGTAACTTAATATATGATAAAGATGGATGTCTAAAAACAGAGATAACATCAACTTTTAAAAAAAATATTTATTTATTTTAGTTGTACACAATGCCTTTTATTTTTATGCAGTGCTGAGGGTCGAACCCGGGCCATGTATGTGCTAGGCGAGCGCTCTACTGCTGAGCCACAAGCCCAGCCCCATAACATCAACTTTTGATGAATACATACTTCATATGCATTTCTGTTGAATGTAAGTTAGGGACAGTGCTATTTGGATCCTAGTAAAGAAATTTTTGTCTACTGCAAGGTCATGGAGATGTTTCCTCCCAAAGTTTTAGTACTGTTTTACATTTCAGTTGGATTTTCCAGATAAATTTCTTCTACTAGATATTTAACTAATCTAGAACCATACATTTTAAAAAGCACCCTTTCCCCCTGCACATGTGTCATTTTGTAATGAATTAGTTGATTAAATATTGTCTATTTTTGATTTCTGTTTCATTGATCAGAGTGTTTATCTGTCTAAAGTACCGTAGTGTTATAATAGGTATTCACATCTAGAAAAGTAAATCCTATGGTTTTGTTTACTTTCTTCAAGCCTGTGTGGCTACTGACTTGCACTCTGTGTTATGGTTTGGATTTGAAATGTATCCCAAAAATTTATGTGTTGAAGGCATGGTCCCAAAGACAGCAGTGTTCTGAGGTGGGGCTTTTGGGAGGTGACTGGGTCATAAGGCTCTGACCTCATCAGTAAGTCAACACACTGATGGAATGATAGCTTAATGGGCAATTGGGAGGTGGGAGAAACTTTAGGAGGAGGGACCAGTTGGAGGAAGTAGTCACTGGGGCATGCTGGATATGTTTTGTCTACACTCCTTTTCTCTCACTCTCTCTCGGCTCCTTGGCCACCATGAGGTGAGCAGTTTGCTCCACTACATGCCTTCCACCATGACGTTCTGCCTCACCACAGTGACCATGGACCGAAATCTCTGAACTATAATCAAATAAGCCTCTCCTCCTTTCAGTTTTTTTTCCTGCAGGAATTCCATCATAGTAATGGAAAGTTGACTAATACACACAACTTAAAAAAAATTTTTCCTAGCTCTGAGCAATGACACTCAACAATGAATATGTCTAGCTCTCAGGTCTTGGTTTCCAAATACCAATCCTCACGATCCTCACCAAAAATGTTTAACCTGAACTGATCATAACAACCCAATCAGACAAATCATAACTGGCTTGGACTCTGCAAAAATGCCAAGTTGTAAAAGATTGGGGGAAAAAATGGGAGAATTGTACTACAGGAGAGTAAACTTAAATGATGACTAAATGACACTACAGAGTGATGATTAGTCAGACCTCGGATTTTTTAATTAAAAAAATATATAAGGGACATTATTGGGGAAAGTAGAAAAATATGAGTGTGTAATGAAGGTACACTCATGATGAATCTACAATATAACTTAGGTGTTCTTTTTTATTCATACATAATTGTACAGAATAGTGATTTTCATTGTAGCATATTTGTACATGCAAAAAATACAATGTGATGTTTCACTCCCCAATACCTCCCCCTTAGCCTCTTTCCTCCCTCCCCTTAAACCCCTTTCTTCAACCCCAGTAGTCTTCCCTTCTGCCTTCAAGACATCCTTTTTCTTCTCTAGCTTACACATGAGAGAAAACATTCAATACTTTCTGGGTCTGGCTTATTTCATTTAACATTGTAACTCTTTGGATCCATTCCTAAAAATACCATAATTTTGTTCTTTATGACTCAATAAAACTCCATTGTGTATTTGTACCACATTCTTTATCCATTTGTTGATTGGTAGATACCTAGGGTGATATCATAATTTGGCAATTGTGAATTTGTGCTGTGATAAACAGGGGAATGGCTGTATCTCTGAAGTCTGCAGAGTTTAGTTTGTATAAATACTGAGAAGTGTTATAGTTGGAGCATAAGATAGTTTTAGTCTTTTGAGGAACCTCTACTAATTTGCATTCAATAGTGTATGAGATTAATTTTCCCCTTGTATCCTCACCAGCATTTATTGATATTTGTACTCTTTTTTTGATTGTTATTGGTAGCACTGGGAATTGAACCCAGGGGTGCTCTACCACTGAGCCACATCCCCAGCCCTTTTTATTTTTTTGAGACAGGGTCTAAGTTGCTGAGGCTGGCCTCAAACTTGTGATCCTTCTGCATCAGCCTTCCAGGTCATTGGGATCACCGGTGCATGCCACTGCATCAGGCTGACATTTGTTTTCTTGATGATTGCCATTCTGACTGGAATGAGAGATAATCTCAATGTAGTTTTGATTTGCATTTCCCTGATGTTAGATGTCAAACATTTTTTCATATAATTGTTGGCCAATTTTTACTTTTTCTGAGAAGTGTTCATTCAGTTCATTTGCCTATTTATTGAACAGATTTTTTTTTTAATTTTTGTTTTGATGCTGAGGTTTTTTAATTCCTTTTATATTCTGGATATTAACCCTCTGTCAGAGAATAGCTGGCAAAGATTTTCTCCCATTCTGTAGGCTCTCTCTTCAAAATGTTAAGTGTTCCATTTGCTGTGCAGAAGCTTTTAAATTTGATGCTATCTCATTTATTGACTCTTGGTATTATTTCCTGAGGACAGTCTTATACAGGAAGTCATTGTTTGTGCTTATATGTGCTTCCCTATGTCTTATTCTAGCAATTGCAAAATTTCTGGTTTTATACTTAAGTCTTTGATCTAATTTGAGTTAATTTTTTTTAATATAACCTAGATGTTCTTTTTTTTTTTTTTTTTTTTTTTTACGAAACTAATAAATATTTATTAATATAAATATACAATTTTTGAATACACGAAGCTTTGATGAGTACGTGGAGCAACTGAAAAGCCTATACACTTATTCTAGGAACCCTTTCAAAGGGACTCTACAAACCCTTTTTTTTTTTTTTTTTTTTATTGTATTTTTTTATTTTTATTTTTATAATTTTTAATATGTACAACTCATAGTGCATATATTTAGTATCTTTTTACATACAACTGTTTGTATACAAAGTATATTCGTGCAATTTAGGTCTTCAATCATGCATTAAGGAAAATGATATCCGTCTCATTCAACCACCTTTTTTTTTCCCCCCCTCCCTCCCCTCTTGCTCCCTCCCTTACCCTCCCTTCCCTTGACCATTCTAGTGTTCCTCTAATCCTCCTATGTACCCCATCCAACAATACTTTGAAATAGCCTCCTTATATAAGAGAGAACATTTGGTACTTGGATTTTTGAGACTGACTAACTTCACTTAGCATTATGTCTTCCAACTTCATCCATTTACCTGCAAATGCCATTAATTTATTTTCTTTTATTGCTGAGTAAAATTCCATTGTGCGTATATACCACATTTTCTTAATCCACTCATTTACTGAGGGACATAACCTAGATGTTCTTGACAAGAAAATGCCCAACGGCTGACGAGTTGAATCAAATTAAAATACTGAGGCAAAGAAAAAAATTAATTTCAATATTTCTCTAAGGAGAAAATAACATACCATCAGTTCTTCGTATCCTCCTTGATGTTTAAAAAAATTTAAAAAAAGGCTTGACCCATCTGAATAACTAAGTCATTGGTTCCAAATGATCCAAGGCTCCATCTAGCAGAATATCTTTTATGACAATATTGCTGACCCTGCTGTATCAACTACAAAGCTATTTGCCTCAGTCTTTAATCAACAATTTGGTTTCATTCATTCACTGATCAACAAGCACAGAACAATCTGGCATGGCTAGGAAAGGCTGTTTGGTTTGATCTAAAAATAAAATGACATTGCTACTGTAGTCTAGTCAGAGAGCTGAATTACATGTATCCAGTTATATTTCAGTCAATAGGAACAGACTGTGTGTTAAAATCCCAATTTCAGACCCAGTTTTTGGCTATGATGGAATAACATGCACTAGACTTAACCTATTGCATAAGAAACTAGAAAATGGCACAAAATACATAAAACAATTGTTCTCTCACATAAGAAAATAGGTAATGCAAGACCATGGCCCCTAAGAGAAGGGGACCCATGAGATGAGTCCACAACTGCCCTAGCTTTCTGTGTGGAGGCAATGTCCAGACTGTGGGGTAGGAGGAGGAATAAGTCAGAGCTAGTTTTGCCCACTAAGCTGAGGAGATGAGAACTTGGGGAAGGGAAGGCATCTAGAAGTTGCAAAGCAGATTTCTGTAAAGGAAGATCTATGCTGAAAAAGAGTTGCAGAAATCCAGCTAAAGGTGCCCTTGAGTCTTCGCCAAATACTACGATATATGTACATGTGGTGAATTTCATAAGGCTGGGTAAGAAACGACCAGAGGCTGTAAAGTAGTTACAGAGTACACACAAGGTTGGGAAATATTCAAGCTCCAACCAGCCTGAGTGAAAAGTCCTCCCTGGGGCGTTTAGCACAGCACTCAGCAGCAATTCCAAAGGGGGTCAGCCTTGGTCTTTAAAGCACCCTCCTTGGCATAAATGCTACCCTAGATCTTTCCTAACAATGTTTAAGAAAGGCCTGAGGGTGATCCAAAAGTAACTTAGCAGGCTACCAAAGTCCAACATTCTTTAAAAGTAGACAAAAATAAATAAATAAATAAATAAATAAAATCCAGACACTCAGCAATGCAATATCCACAATGTTACATATAATTAAAATTACTAGACTACTTGCCATAAAGCAGGAAAACATGAATTTATAGGAGACAAATTAATCAATAAAACAGACACAGAAATGACACAGAAGAACTATTAACAGCTATATAACTATGTGAAAGTTTTTAAAGGCAAACTTGACTATAACAAGGAGAGGAGCAGACAATGCAAAAAAGAACAAAATGGAACCTCCAGAGATAAAAGCACATGCTCTAGATAAGCATTCTATTGGGTGCAATACATAGCATATTAGACCTACACTGGAAAAGATCAGGGAACCCTTGGAAAAAAGAGACACAGCTAATAAAACATCATAAAAATAAAAGTGAAATGATCAAGAAAACCAACTTAAAAAAAGGCAAGAAAAGAGGAACAGGTTGAACAACAGAGCATACAGCAAGATGGTGAATTTACATGTAACTGTGTAGGCAGCCCCTTAAAGAACCCCTAATGATCCCTGCCATCTAGTATTTACAGCCTTGCATAAACCTCTCTCCTTGAATAATCTGTTTCTAATTAACAGGATATACTAATGTTGAGGGAATGTTACCAAAGACTATAATTTGTCTTGCTAGAAGACTTCTTCTCCCTTACTGGCTTTAATGATGGAGAGGCCTATGGTAGAGTACTGAAGGTGGTTGGCCTAAGCCAGCAAGTTCAACAGAGATCAAGGAATAAAATTATGTTAAGAACGGTACAAGTAAGCTTAGAGGTGGATCCCTCCCCAGCTGGGCCTTCAGATGAAACCGCAGTGCTGGTTGGTAGCCATCTGACTATAGGCTTTTGCAAGATCCTGGGGCAGAGGTACCTTGCTAAACCCTACCTTAATTCCTGACTCACAGAAACTACTACACAATAAATGGGTATTGTGGTAGGCTACTAAGGTTTCAAGTAATTTTTTTTCTTTTACAAAGTAATAGATAACCAATACACTAGACATACCAATAATTACCCTAAATATAAATGTTCTAAACACTGCAATTAAGAGAGAGACTATCAGACTAGATTTTAAACAGACTCAGTTGTATTCTTTAAGAAACCCACTTTAAATATAAACACATAGGTTGAAGATAAAAGCCTGGGGGAAAGACACCTCAGGTAATGCTAATAAGCATAAGAGACCCAGAAGGTTCCATTAATATCGTCAAAGTAGATTTTAGGAGAAGGATCATTAACAAGGATGGAGGGACATTTCATAATGTGAAAGGACCAATTCATTAAGAACAGACAATTGGCCTCAAAATACATGGAGCAAAAAACATATTGAAGGAGAAATAAATTTTGGAGTTTTTAGTATTCCAAAATACTTAATGGAACGAGTAAGAAGAAAATCAGTAAGAACATTTAAGACTCAAACAACTTATCAACCTATTGGATCTAACTGACATAACATTCCAACCTCATAGGCACATAAAGCCTGGTCATTTAAGAAAGGCACATATTTTCATGAGAAGTAAACCATAAATAAAAGTAATAGTTTCAGGGCTGGGGTTGTGTCTCAGTGGTAGAGTGCTTGCTTGGCACATGTGAGGCACTGGGTTTGGTTCTCAGCACACCACATATAAATCAACATAGGTACACCAAAAACTTAAAAAAAAAAAAAAGTAATAGTTTCATTGTAACAAATGAAGAAAACAAAAATCAAAGTAAAAACCACTAGGGCTCTAAGCCATTTTTTAAAAAAATATTTATTTATTTACTTTAGTTGTACACAATGTAATGCATTTATGTTTACGTGGTGCTGAGGATCGAACCCGGGCTGCACATGTTCGAGGCGAGTGCTCTGCCGCTGAGCCACAATCTCAGCCCTCTAAGCCATTTTTAAGACTATGTTCTTGGATTTAAGTTTTCATTTTTTTAGTCCTCACTTGGTTTGACTGCTGTTAAGTTTAAATTCCTTCATCTTGAAAATCCTCCAAATGATAATATTTGGATATTCAAATAAAACCCTCAACTTTTTGAAGGTGAAGCTTCTCCTTCTGTGGAGGGTGCAGAATGCGCTCAGCAGCCACTCCAGCAGTCGCTCTACTTGCACGCACAAGCAGACAGACAAGTGTGCAACAGCAAGAATGAGAACCACAGGCCTCACTGCTTCATCAGCAAAGTGGGATTTAACCAAGTCCATTTCTTTGAAGGGAAATAGGAAGAAATGACAAAGTTCACGTATAGAAAAAACTACTAGAAAATATATTAGAAAAGTCATACTTTCTCATATTGAGTGTATGTCTGGTTAAATATCACTCTTCTTGACACGTACCCACACATATCTTTTGTCAGCATTTGAATTTATTTCTACTTTAAACATCAGTCAAGAGCCCCATAATTCTCTAATACACATTCAATAAACTACTTGTGACCAATTTATTATTTCACGTTTTTTGAAACTAAGAAGATTTAAAATATCCTGGGTTTCTGACAGGTTTTTAGAATATGATTAAATGTTTTATTTTTACTACTTTTTTTTTTGGTACTGGGGATTGAACTCAGGGGCACTGGACCACTGAGCCACATCCCCAGCCTTTTTTTTTTTTTTAATGTTTATTAGAGACAGAGTCTCACTGAGTTGCTAAGTGCCTCGCCATTGCTGAGGCTAGCTTTGAACTCACGATCCTCCTGCCTCAGCCTCCCAAGTGCTGGGATTACAGGCGTGCGCCACCATGCCTGGCTTATTTTTACTACTCTTAAGAGGTTTGGTTGAGATCATAAACCAATTTACTTGCTTGTGTCCCATTTTTTAATCGCATTAAAAATATAGTTCTACAACAGAATCAAATATCAAACTGTAGGAAATTCTTGATTGTATAGGACTCTTTAACAGTTAGAACTTTGTGTATTTTTCTAAAGGATTAATTCATTGAAAAGAAACATGTAAACAAGGAAACAAACCATACAAAATCTTCCAACAAACCCGACCTTTCCATTGTGGCAAACTGTTCACCTCTGGAATTTCATACATGCCACTCAGGCTTCCAATGAGATGATCATGAGACCGTTAGCAGTTAGGACCAACTACAAACCAAATAAATCCTAATTACCCATTTCCTTAAGCTTTCCAGGCCCCAAATCTCTTGGGTTCTGCTCTTCTCTTTATTTTTAGCACTGTATTCTCTTTATAAAAAAGAAATGTATAATAATACACAATAAAATATTTTTGAGGGGATACAGATTAACTGAAAAACAATTTGTAGACCCGCCTCTGCCAGTGACCTTAAAGCGTCATGTAAACAGATGCTGTCACCTCAAGATATCTCAGGAGAATAGCCTAAGTCACTGGAACTGTGTCTGCTTTTATGCATTCCAAAGGAACAATCATGAACATAAATGTATTTTTAATACACATATTTGGTTTTTAAAACATGATTTCTGAATTTAATCCATTTCTTTGTTTTTTAAAATATTTTTGAATTGTTGATGGACCTTTATTTTATTCATTTATTCATATGCAGTGCTGATAATTGAACCCAGTGCCTCACACATGCTAGGCAAGTGCTCTACCACTAGGCTACAACCCCAGCCCTAATCCAATTCTTTTTAAATGAGGCTTAATGACAAGAATATAATATAGATGTGATTATGACAGATTTCCTGGAATCAAAATGAAAAAGAAGTTAGAAGACGACTCAGAACAAGAAATCTCTTTAAACATTACAAAAAACTGTTTTATTACTTCAAAATACCAAAAGTCTTCTGTATAGTACTTATCGTATACATCAAATGCCTTAAGAGTCTCAGAAACCATATCTACTCACTTAATCTCTTCAGAAGTAGTACATAAGAGGGAGAAAAACCTATAAATCAGCCCCTGATGACAGAGGGTCTGTTTAGGAGTTTACCAAATGGAATGACCCTGTTGGAATTCCTTCAAGCAGCCTGTGAAAATGTCAGAACACAGTCCATTTTAGAGGTCACAGTCCCTAGAGAGCTCTGAATTTGGGCCTGTTTGTCTTTTCACATGCTTTACCATTTGAAAATCCTTCCTTGTAGACACTGACTGATGCCCAGGGAATGCTAGGATTGTGGGAACTGGCAGTACCAAGGAGAGAAGAACTTCATGGGAAACCCATGCCTGCTGCACTTGCCCTCTAGGGAGCTCATCAGATAAGCTGCTCTTCAAACATTATGAAGGTACATGGCAAGACATGAAGAATATGCACGTCTTTTTGCCTTCTTTAGAAACACACACTTGTGGAAAGTGGGAGCAAAAATTATTGGAACTACTGAAAGAAACACTAAGTTATAAAATACCACAGGGAAGCCCTAAAAATCTATATCCATTTAGTATGAATTGAAATACTGCATTCTCAAAATACACATTTAGTAACAAATAATTCAAATGCTAACTCTGTGCCCATCCTGCTCTAAACCTGATTGAGACAAATAGTCCCAATCATCATAGCGATCATATGAAGCAGGTCCTAGTATGATCTTCAATTTGCAGATGAAGAAACCAAGGCAAAAAGAGGAAAGTGCATAGCTAGTAATGGTGTTGTCAGGACCTAGACTCAAGACAGAGTGGCTTCTGAATTGGTGTTCTTAGCCACTATGCTTGCTGCCTCCTTCAGGGCATTTTTACATTAGGCAAGCAATGCTAGCTAACTATGACATGGCTGAGCACTGAAGATGTGCCGCATCTTTAAATGTTTTATTTCATTTGCTCTTTCCAACAGCCTATGGGTATATCTAACATTATTTTTGTCATAAGTGAAACACAAGCTTTGAGTGGTCTGACACCACATCCCTGGAATAACAGCTCTTCCTTTGCTTCTTTCCTGCTGCCTGTTTGCTTCATCCTTGCTTTGTCCTTCCTCTTTGTGACCTGTTGTGTTTCCTTCCTCTTTCCTTTTCTTATCTGATCTCCTGTCCTGTCTTTCTTCTGCTGTGTCTTTGGCTCCTCTTCTTCTCTCTTTTTGCTTCTTGTCTGTCCTTCTCTGTGATTGCTTTCTCACCCTCCTGCTGCTGCTCTCTTGCTGCTTGCTCTGCCATCTCTGTCCCCTGTTGTGTGCCCTCCTCTGTGGCTTGCTTGCTGCTGCTCTTTGCTGCTGTGTCTACTCTTTTGCTGTCTGCTCTTGCCATCTTCCTGATTCTGACCTGTCTTGCTTCTTTCCCCTTGTGTCCTTTTGTGCCTGCTCTTTCTGCATTGCCTTTGCTGTCTTGTTCCCCCTTGTGCTGCTGTCTCTCTTTTTCTCCTGCCCCTTTGTTCTTTGTCCTGCTTCCCCTGCTGTTTCTTCTTTCTCCTTCCCTCTTCTGTCTGCCTTTCTCTTTTATGACCTTCTCTGCTCTGTCTCTTCTTCTCTCCCCTTGTCCTTGCCTCTTCTCTCCTGTGCTCTGCCCTGCTTTTCTTTCTGCCCTTTCTGCTGTTGCTGTTCCCTGCTCTGTTTGCCTGCTTTCCTTCTGCTCTCCCTCCTTGTCACTTGCCTGATCCTCCTCTGTGGTCTGCTTGTGAATCTCCCTCTCTGTGTCTATTGACCTTCTACCCTTTCCCTTGCCTGCTTCCTTTATTATGTGCTCCTCTGTGCTTGTCCCCCCTCTCCTTGTTCTTGTTCTCTCCTCTTCTGCTTCGCCCTGTTCCTTTTATTTCTTGATTTCTTTTTCTCCTCTGAATTTGATCTCTTCTTCGTTCTTGCTGCTTGCCTCTTTGTGCTCCTCTGACCTATGTGCTGCCTGCTGCCTCTTCTGCCCCTTCCCCCTGTCTTGACTGCATTTTTTACTCCTTCGACTTTTGCTGACTGAGCTGCTTTCTTGTGCTTGTCTGTGTCTTTTGTGCACTCCTCTGCTTGATTGATCTCTTTGCCTGTCTGTGGCCCTTGCTGATCCTGCCTTCTCCTCTTGTCTCCTGCCTCTTCCCTTTCCCTCCTCCTCTTGCTTGCCTGCCTGTTCTTCTGCACCCTTTTTCTCCTCTGCTTGTTGGACTTCTTGTTCTCTTCCCCTTGACTCTTCCTCTCTTGTGACCTTGCTGCTTCTGCTGCTGCTCTCTGTTCTCTCATGCTGCCTTGCTCCTTCCCTGCTCCTCTTTCTGTTCTTCTTGTCTGTCTTTCCTGCCTTGTGCTTCCTTGCTATCTGCTGATCTCTTCTTGCTCCTCTCTCCTCTTCTTGCCTCTCCCTCTTTGTTCTTCTGTCCCCATGCCTGTTTCCTTGCTCTTGTGCTGCTGTTGTTTCTTTCCTCCCTGCCTGCCTGACTTTGTTCTTTCTCTTCTTCTTTTTATCCTCCTTCCCTTTTGCCCTCATTTCTCTCCTTTTTTATCCCTGCTCTGTGCTTGTCCCCTATTGCTTGCTCTTCTTGCTCTCCCTCCTTCTCCTGTTTTCCTGCTCTTTGCCTCCCCTCTTTTCTGCTTGTGTGCTCTTTTCTCTTGCTGCTCTTGCTTTCTGTTTTTGCTGCTTTCTTTGCCCCTCTCTGTGTGATCTGATGTTCTTCTTCTGCTCTTCCTCCTCCCTTCTCTCTCCTGCCTTGACCTGCTTGCCTGTTTTCCCTCTACTTCTCTCTGCTTCTCCTACTCTGCCTGCATGTCCCCCTTCTCTGCCTCTGATCTGTTGTTGCTCCTCTGACCTCTCTGACTCTTCTCTGTTCTTCCCTTCCTTTCTCTGCTGACTTTTTGTTTGTTGCTTGATCCTTTGCCTCCTGCCCTCTCTTTTCCCTCCCTCCTCCTTCCCTCTCCTTTTGACCTGCTACTGCTTGCTCTTGCTTCTCTGCTATCATCTCTGATCTCTGTTCCCTTATTTTTGCTGCCTGTATCACTGCCCTGTCCTTCTTCCTGCCTTGACCCTGCTTTCCCCCTTTGCTCACTTCCTGCTCCCTGCTTTTTTGCTTCTCTCTGTGTTACTGGATTTGCTCTTGCCTCCCCTTGCCTTCTCCCTGCCTGACCATCCTCTCTGCTGCTGTGGTGAGGCCTGATTTCACAACTCTCTTTCTTTAAAAAACTAGGTTCTTCTTCTCTCAGTTATCTGCAAGAATCATCTCTAAATTAACTTTAAGTATTTAACTTACATAATGTATTTAACTACTTTCAAGATCTATGCATTCAACAATTTTATGAGAATACATTATATTTTGAGCTGCTAATATTATACTGGAGGCTTAAAGTTTGGAAATTATTTTAGGGTGAGAGATGCAATGGTCATTCAATAAATGTTTGCTAATTATAACTTTTGAAAATTATCCCATTTCTATCTCCAAAATACCAATTTCTTAATACTTTGAGAGCTAATTATTCTGATGTGGCAAACTTTTCTTTCACACAGCACTCAAAGGTGGCTTGACCAAGTAGTCTAGTCAATATTCTTCTTAACTGCTATGTCAGGAGCAAGCCTTCTGTCAAAGAGGGTCTTCTATTTTGTAGGTATAAATCTCAAATCTGCAGAATGCTGTCCATCCTACTACTTGTCAGTTTTTATACTTAGCTTATAAGACCTTGTAAGTGGTAACATCAAACTGTTTGCTTTTCTTGCTATGTCTTTATTAAACACAGAAGTCACATATCAAAATTTTAAGTTGGTAAGAGCAGATATTAGCATTTTTCTTAAAGAAAACAACATAAATGACCATGGAAAAATACACAAATCATTTGGGTTTTGAAAAAAGCTGAAATATTGTCTTTTAACTGATAGTCTTATGCTACCCTTAGAACCGTAGAAATAGGGAAAGAATGCATATTCTAAATTAGACATTATTTATTATTATTTTTGAGCATAACAAATAAGGTAAAATTCCCATTCCTTTTAAAAATGAAGGAAAGACTGAGAGCTGGCACATATGTTTAATAATACTGCTATGAGGAACATATTAGACAGCAACATGGTTGATTTATGAAAAATTCTATCAGTTAACTGAGGTGGAAGTTATTTTCCATTCTTTGTTTCTGGTGCCCAATGAATAGTACAGAGCAAAACTGTCAATGAGATATAGGAACACGTGCTGTAAGGAAGAAGGGCAGGTGAGGAAGACACCTGGGCTGGGAGCTATCATACAGATGCTACAAAGGGCATACTGTAATGCAGAGAGCTTCTCAGCTTACCTATGCTCACAGACTGCGTCAAGCAGAGGAGGTTGGTGTCCTGACTCCCACAAGACTACACTTTGTTAATGACAGTGAGGCAGCAAGTGGGAGTAGGAGGGCCAACAGTATGGATCAATTTAAAGGAGTTAGAAAAACACTGAGTGTGATATTTGCTCATTAGACGAGGTGATTATTAATTACAAACCAAAGAGAAAATTTCAATACATTTGTTATTCCAACATGTTTGTCTTGTTGCTTTCTGTCACAATAGTACTATATTACTGACATATTAAACTATAAACTAAACAACAAAGAAATAAAGATAATCATGGATCATTTTTTCTAGAATACTCTTTATATTTAACAGGCTCTTTTTAAAAGTTATGGTAGAAGCTGGGCACAGTGGCACACGCCTGTAATCCCAGCACTTGGGAGGCTGAGGCAGGAAGGGATCGTGAGTTCAAAGCCAGCTTCAGAAATGGCGAGGCACTCAGCAACTCGGTGAGACCCTGTCCCTAATAAAATACAAAAAAGGGTTGGTGATATGGCCCAGTGGTCGAGTGCCCCTGAGTTCAATCCCTGGTACCAAAAAAAAAAAAAAAAAAAAGTTATGGTAGAGAATGGGTGTTCAATATCTGTTGTCTTTTCTTCCTTTGTTTGGCTAGAAGAGGTCTTTGTGGTTAGGTTAGGTTATCTTTTATAATTGCTTTCTGAGAGACAGCAAAGACAACCGATAAACTTGTTTATTCACTGGTCCAGTATCTAATATAAATCATATAGTAGACCCTAATTTTAAGAAAATTATTTCAAATAAACTATTTCTTAAAATAATGTACTATGATAATTCTAGAAAATTCTTGTAAATATTGTTGGTAAGCACTTTTGTAAGTTCAAGACAATGTGGTTTAAAATGCTAAATATTATTATGTTCTAAGTCTTCCTTTAAATAAATATGTTTGTTGTTGATGCCCCAATGGCATTTCTATAAGAGATACAATTTAAAGACTGGATAAACTTCTCAAAAATGAGCCCTCAGAGGTGCTATAACTTGGGAAGGGGTCTTCAGAGGTGCCATGGTCTTGTTGGTTCACCTTTTAAACTGGAAGCTTCATCTGCTCCCACCCCCAGTGGTAACTAAAGCATGCTCACATTAGCATTTGGACAGTGCTACACGGCTGCACAGATCAGTCTCACTGCCAGCTATAAATGTGATAAAGAAAATTCTCCCTGCACAGCCTTCCTTGCCTCCACACCTCCACTGCTTGTGTGTCAGCAGTAGAATAAAGCAAACTAAATCCTCAGTAACAACAAAATTAAGTAAGAAACAGAGTAGAAAAAAGGTGGATGGGTGACAAGTGCTTATTTACACTGTGAAAGAAAACATGCTATTTAATAGAAGACTTTCTAAAAGCCATTATGAAAGAATGTACCTTACCCTTAAAGGTGCTTATAAGGTTTCTTTTTCACTCTGAAGAGTTCTAGAGATTGTCATAAACAAAAAGCATAGGAGAGCTGCAGCAATCAATTAAGAACTTCATTTGCAGTTGTCAGGAAGCTTATAGTTTGCTTTTGAACTTTATAATTGGTTTAGCATTGCATCCTAAAGCCTAATTAAAAAAAATTTTTTTTGTGAGTGTGTGTTTGTGCGTGTATGTATGTATATATTGGGAGCCCGACATGGTAGCACATGCCTGTAATCCCAGTGGCTTGGGAGGCTGAGACAGGAGGATTGTGAGTTCAAAGCCAGCCTCAGCAACTTACTGAGGCTCTAAGCAACTTAGTGAGACACTGTCTCTAAAAAACAAAACATAAAATGGGCTGGGGATGTGGCTCAGTGGTTGAGCGCCCCTGGGTTCAATCCCCAGTATACCCCTACCCCCAAAAAAATATACACACACACACATGCATATATTGGGTACTGGGGCTGTAGCTCAGTGGTAGAGCACTTGCCTAGCATGTGTGAGGCCCTGGGTTCAATCCTCAGTACCACATAAAGATAAATAAATAAAGGTATTGTGTTCACTATAAAAATATTTTTAAAATGTATTGAAAACATGACTCAGGAAAATTATACTCAGTGTATATGTATGTATTTCTCGGTCTGAAAGCAGGAAAAGAGATAATCAGAAAGCATCAATGTTTATTAATGCTTTTGAGAATTACATTTAACTACTCCAGATCCTAAACGTTAACAGCAAAGTCAATGTTAACAGCAAAGTCAAAGTCAAATCTTAAATGTTAATGAGGAGTGGGAAAATGTTTTCAGAGTAAAATCCAAAGAAAAGACCAGCTGTGAATATATCCCATTATTTTCTAAGGTGTAAAGCAAGCAGTTTTCTTTGGCTGGATTACACAGCCAGGCAAAGTTCATCGAACTTTTTGCAAATATAGAACACATATACTGAATCCAAAGCAAAGAGACAACTTGTGTTTCTTTATGTGCAACCAACTTTTGAATAAATTATTTTCTTTCTAGTAAGTGATCATTCAGATGGTCTAGGACTGTTCATTGTGATAAATTTGATGGATGGAAAGTCTTAGAAAAAAATTTCAAGATGGGACCATAGTTCAAACCCGTAACAACTTCAGTAACTAGTAATACCAAAGTTTAAAAAAGAATAATAAATTAATCTTTCCTCTTTACCAAGGCCGAAAATTCGCTATTTCATAGTAAAGAAAGCTTCATAAAACCTTTTGGAACTGGAAGAAGGTGGAGGATACTGATTTTACTCCTACTCGATACTACTGACAGCTGGCATGTGGGCTGTCATTGTGTTGAGGTGGTTGATCTTCACCTTAACACCCAGACTCAGAGGTATACCAAAAAGCATTAAAACACCAAACAGCTTTTAAAAATGGAAATTCATGTTAACTTCTCTTCTTGTTCTGTAATAATACTAGCAATGATTTAAAGCTTAAACTCACCACTAGCACCCTCTGGAGTTGCTCTGCCTGGGCACAGGCAAAGAGCTGCAGCTCTCCTGGGGTGTTGTTTCCACCTGCTCTGTCTTCCCCTGCCTTTATGAAGCTGTATTCAACTTACAGCACCTGAGCTTTAACAAAGTGACCTGTTGTTTTGGCTTTCCTTTCATTCCCAGTGCTGTCCATCTGAACAAATGTTATTATTGATATATGAAGAGGCATCTGTTTGTTATGTGTATAAAATGTCAACACGAAGCTCAAGGTCCCTGTGCATGCACTATTTTAGTAATGGTCCTGGTGTTTATATTCACTTTCCTTTATGAGGGGCTAACTTGGGGAAAGCTCATTACCTAAATGGCTGCCTTACTTTTTTGGAGCTACTTACTATAAAATTATTTTGGCCAAATCCAGGCATAAAAAAAACTCCAGTTTATCTTTACTAAACATCTTCCACATTTACTCCAGTAGTGGGAGTATCTTGCCACTCCACTATCATTACTAACATAAATATTTATAAAACATAAGGGAAGCTGGGCGCTGTGGTAGACACCTGTAATCCCAGTGGCTCAGGAGGCTGAGGTAGGAGGATCGTTGAGTTCAAAGCCAGCCTCTCAGCAAAGCCAAGTGCTAAGCAACTCAGTGAAACCCTGTCTCTAAATAAAATACAAAATAGAGCTGGGGATGTAGTTCAGTGGTCGAGTGTCCCTGAGTTTAATCCCTAGTAACGCTCATCCCACCCCATCCCACCCCTGGCAAAAAAATGAGGAAGACCCTGAAATTATTACTTAAAATTAATTTTCCTTATAAAGTTAACTTATAAACAGTTCCATGACATAATCCTCCCACTCACTAATCGCAACTTGAAACACCTCTATTTTCCCCCAATGGAAAAGAACATTGGGGCTAGGGTTGTGGTTCAGTGGTAGAGTGCTCGCCTAGCATGCATGAGGAACTGGGTTTGATCCTCAGCACCACATAAAAATAAAATAAAGATATTGTGTCCATCCAAAACTAAAAAATAAATATTTAAAGAAAAGAACATTGTTCTATTAAATGATATTCAAAGGCTCAAGAATAACAATAAAATACAATACCAAAAAACTGAATTTGATTATTTAATAATATCTAAATGGTACTTTGCAGTAATAAATTTTTAGACCAACATTTACATTTTGATATGATTTAAATGACATTAAGATGATATAAAATTAAACAACATAAACTTAAAAAATCATTAAAGTTAAGAAAGTTGTGGTCTTTTTATGTGTTAGTTGATAAGAATATAGTCACAGCTGTCAAAAACTAGATTTTTCTTTTAACATTTTTGTTTTTTTTAATTGACAAAATGGTGTGTATTTACCATGTACATCATGATGTTTTGAATTATGCAGAGACTCTGGGGTGGCTAAATCGAGCTAACAATACATCCATTACTTCACGTACTTTTCATTTCTTTTGAGTTGAGGACACTTAAAAGCTACCCCCTCCAGCAGTTTTCAAGAATATAATACACTGACCATGCTATATGTCCCTAGATCCCTTAAACTTATTCTTCCTAACTGATCAACACACCATGCTATATGTCCCTAGATCCCTTAAACTTATTCTTCCTAACTGATCAACACGTCCCTATGAAAACTAAATTTCTGATAGCTGTACAAAGACTGCTTTTACATCTTGGAATGTATGTATGTGAGTGTGAGTGTGTGTGTGTATGCATATATATATGTATGTGTGTGTATATATATGTGTATGTATGTATATATATGTGTGTGTGTGTATATATATATATATGGCTAACTTGTCATGAGCCTAAAATTACAATATATGCCTGAATATACGGTAAGGCTTATAATTTCCTGAAGTCGTTTATTAGAAAAGGGAATTATCTCCTTGTTGAGTTCTTGCACAGTATCTTATTTTGAAATGTTCTTTCATTTGCTTAATATTGAACAAAGAAGTACTTTTGGGAAAAACACACTAGTTTAAAAAGCAACTGAATTCAAAGCTAGCTTTAGGTTTATAGAAATATTTTTAAAAAATATTTATTTATTTGCTTTAGTTGTACACAATGCGTTTATTTGTACGTGGTGCTGAGGATCGAACCCGGGCTGCGCACGTGCTGGGCGCTCGAGCGCTCTGCCGCTGAGCCACAATCCCAGCCCAGTTTATAGAAATATTAATGAGAATCAGAAAAAGAGGGGAAAAAAATCAATACCTTAACTATTCCCAAGTTATAACCTTAAAACTAAAAATGCTGCACATTGTTACAAAGAAGCTTTTAAAACTGCTTTAAAAAAAAAAGTAGTCAAAAAGGACACATGTAATAGTTAATTCTGGGAGGTAACTGGGCAGGCAAAGAAAGGACTGGGAGGGCAACCTGCTTATGTTCCCATAACATTTTAAACCATGGGAATGCATTATCTATAAAAATGAAAGCACAAAACAACACCACAAAAGGTTAAATTCTAAAACAGAAACGACACCCCCATAAAATGTTGCAACCAATGACAAAATCAGTGATTATGTTGTAGAGACTATGAATGTGTAATGATAAGACAACTTTAAAAAGTCTTATCATGCATGTATTTAAAACAAAAAACAAAAAACTGCTGGACCTTAAACAAGAGAGTCAGAAATGAAGATATGTACTGGAAATTAGAGCTAGATAGATGGTGCATGGGGTATCTGTTGATAAAACACACTGAACACAAAGATTCAGTACAGGGTTTGGGCAGGATGGTTTTATCAACTATGAGAGTAAAAAAAAGCAATCCTTCTATATTATTGCATTGTTTCACAAAATGTAATAAATTTTTATCTTTTCATAAACTATCTTAAGAGTTTATAAGGGAGACTAAACTACATTTGGGCTTAGCATACATTTAGGCATCTATATTAACTTCTGAAAGAGAACATGGTGAAGGACAGAAGAGTGTAAAGTTTCCTCATACACTCCCCCTCCCCTGCTACAGATGACCAGTTTCATGAACAGTTTTACATTTTAATTTTTTTGTGTGGGGGGGACAGGATACTGGGAATTGAACCCAGAGGCATTTAACCACTGAGCCACATCCCCAGCCCATACATATATATGTATGTATATGTGTGTGTGTGTATATATAATATAAAATATCTATAAGTATATTTTAGAGACAGGTCTTGCTAAGTTGCTTAGGGCCTCACATCACTAAGTTGCTGATCTCCTGTCTCAGCCTCCCAAACTGCTGAGATTAAAGGTGTGCGCCACCAATTAAAGGTGTGCGCCACCATGCCCAGCTACATTCTAATTTTATATTAGCACAACTCCTATTTTGTTTTAGGGTAATGATTTGCACATTATATTGATCCAAGTGTACTGTGCAAAATGTGGTTGTCTCTATCACTGTATAAGGTAAAAGCAAGGGTCCTAATGACAGAGTGTTCCAAAGCCATCACCATGAATCATAGCATCCACATAGCTTTGGCAGCAACCTGACCAAGATGTTGCTTTAAACCAATCAAAACAGCCAAGGGCTGTGCCTTGTTTCTGAAAGAGATTCAGAAACAAAGTAAAAGATCTTATTTGGAAGGAGAACAAATTCACATCAAAGACCTGCACTAAGGAACTAAACATTGTAATAGATGCCCTTTATTTTTCTAAATAAAGTAAGACCAATAATGAGTAAATCAAGAAACCACTCAGGACACAGAAAAGTAAGTAACCAGGTACATAATGAAGCATTCTGAAGAAACAGCTTTATTTCTTCCAGCTTTTAAAACTAAAATTAAAGACATGTATTTGTAAAGGTAAGCCTCATCAGAACTGTGGAAAGTCCAGTAAACCTGCTTGAAATACTTAATTCTGCCTTTTAAGAGAACTTTAAGATTACATTTTCTTTGCACTGTAAGTAATAACAGTAAAAGTATATCATTTATTTCCATTCATTTATGTTAAAATTTGACAGTTTTATGTTTTCTGGAGATTCTGGGATGACTCTGTGATCAATAAAAATTTGCTTAAAAGGTAAGGAATCAATAGAAAATACTCATTTCGTATACAATGATGAGCTAGCTAAAGACAGAATCTTGGTCACATCCTATGCCCATTAATATAAAAAATACTCACATATGAAATTCTTGTCTTCAGTCATCACTGAGACCATAAATCTCGCCACTTCCAAAGGAAGTTGGGATGCACAGGAGATGGCAAAGGGGGAGAATGCACTCTTAGCCGCATGCTGCTTCCCTGGCACCAGCACAGGGAAGCACTTTCCAATGACATTCCGGCATGAAATCTGCTGGAATCTGTGTGAAATGGATCGAAGCTAAAACTGATTTCTAAAGGTAATGTTGCTAGCAAAGACACTAGGGATATAATGAAAGATCTGGACGGAAAGTGAAATGCTGCCTGTTACTCCAAACCATCCTGTGTCTCTATAACAGTGGCCTCCATGGCACACTGCTGAACCAAACTGACAAAAGCTTTACTGGAAAGGAATAAACTGGGCTCACTGAGAGGGTGATTCTTTAAACAGGGTTCCCATTGCACATGCTAATGAACTCACCATTCTTCCTTTCGTTCAGAGGCGGTAAGTGCTGACTGGACTGCAAGGAGAGTTCCTGGAATTCGTGAGCCACGGCCTCACTTTGAGGACTTGGAGCCAGATGGGCTAGAGGTCCCAACTCGTCCTCCGTGTCTAAGGCCCCTGCGTGATCCATTGTGTTCCAACCACTGGCAACAGGGAGTATGAGACACCTCTTAATATGGCCTGTTGAAGAGACTGCCAAATAAATAATGTGTAAATAAATGGTACACTTGTTTTTCTCCAACCTGCACAAAAGTATTAATATAGGATCCCTGGGTACTAGTCTGGTTTTATTGTTGTGTGATCATTACCAATTCATTTAGCCCTCTCTGGACCTCAGCCTCCTTGTCCAACACACACAAGAATAATATACTTTCCATCCAGCAAAGCACTTACATGGTAAAGAAAAGTTAAAAGCTATGTTATAAACTTCTTTTGTAGCAAGGATTAAAGAAAGCTATTGCTATTGATGTCATTACTTAAAGATTTCAATGCATGCTAAAATGAGAAAAAAGTCAACTAAATGCCAATAAAAATAAAGAAGCAGCCTGGCTTGAAAATACATGTTAACTCCTACGTATCAAACAACTTTAGTCAACATTCACAGCAACCAGCAATGTTTCAGATAAAAACCCCTCTGCCAGCCTGGGTCTCAGTGTGAAACCAAAAGGAAACAGAACGTTCAGCTAACCCACAATGGACATATAATTCATGACAAAGAAGAAAACCTTTATTATATATCATGAAGATTTGAGGTTATTTGTTACTACAGCATAACCTGGACCATGCTGACTGATACAGAAATTGATAATGGTAGTACCAATGACAGAAACTGTTATTGGAAGCTATAAAGAGGGTTGTTCCAATAATAAAAACTATTATTGGAAGCTATGAGGATGGTAGTCTATGTTATTCAGTGGCAACACATTTGGAAGACTGTTGTCTACTTATTTAGTAGTACTCCATACACAGATTGTCCATTCATTCACCTACTGATGGATATTTGGGCTATTTCTACTTTTTAACAACATCTTCTCCTCCTCCCACTCCTCTTTCTTCTTCTTCTTCTTTTTAACAAATAAACATGCTATGAACACTCTTGCACAGGTTTTTTTTTGTTTGTTTTTAATATATATTTCATTTGTTTTAGTTGTACACAATGCCTTTATTCTCACGTGGTGCTGAGGATCGAACCTGGGCCGCACACAAGCTAGGCGAGCACTCTATCACTGAGCCACAACCCCAGTCCTGCACAGGTATTTTTTATCGTTACATGCTTTTATTTTCTTGAGTAAAATGCCTAGGAGTGGGATGGCTGGATCATATGGCAGCTATATATTTAAATTTTTAAGAAATTGACAAAATTTTCTTAAGTCGTTAAACCATTTTGCATTCTTACTGACATGGCAGAGTGCAAGAATCCAGTTGTTCCACATCCCTGCCAATAGTTCATTTGGTCAATCTTTTTCTTTTGGTCATTTAGTAGGCACGTAGTATTTGACTGTGGTTTTAATTTGTATTTCCCTAGTGAATAATGATTTTTTTTTTTTTTTGGTACTGGGGATTGAACTCAGGGGCACTGGACCACTGGGTCACATTCCCAGCCCTTTTTTGTATTTTATTAGAGACAGGGTCTGAGTTGCTAAGTGCCTCGCCATTGCAGAGGCTGGCTTTGAACTTGCGATCCTCCTGCCTCAGCCTCCCAAGTGCTGGGATTACAGGCGTGCGCCACCACACCCGGCAATAATGATGTTTTAATGGGCTTATTTGTCATTCCTTTATTTCTTTAGTTAAGTTTCTGATGAAATCTTTTTGTTTTTAATATTAGGGAGTTTTCTTGTTGTAATGTGAGTTTTAAGAGTTCTTCACATAGACTTCCCTTTTCATGCTCTTAACAGTGTTTTGTAAAGAGTAGATATTTTGATAGGACAAAGTCAAATTTATCAACCACATTTTTGTAGTTGTTAATAAGTCCTTGATTAGCCCAAGGTCACAGAGATTATCTCCAATGTTTTCTTCTAGATATAGATTTATGTTTTACATTTAAATCTATGGTCCATTTTTAGTTAATTTTCACATAGACAGTGAGATATGAATCAAAGTTCTTTTGGCGGGGGTGCATATTGATGTCTGATTGTTACAGCACCATCTGTTCAAAAGATTACCTTTCTCTATTAAATTCCCTTTGCACCTTTGTTGAAAGTCAATTAACAATGTATATGGTGAATCTATTTGGTAACTCTTTTAGTTTAGAAAAAAAAAAAAAAAAGGAGTGAGGGCCTCAACTTTTTGGGTGATCCCTAAACTATTACATGTGCATGGTAGACTCCATGAAGCCTGGCTAAGGCAAAAAGAACTGAACTAAGATTTCAGGGATTGCCCACTATAGGAGAGACTGGGTTTACAAAAGTGAGTTCAGAAAAATAAATGTCCTACTAAAACAAAACAATGCTCTTAAGAGGGAGCCTAACAGAATGTAGCTACAACTGTCAACCAGAATTCCATATCCAATGAAAATACTCTCTTTTCAAAGAAGGCAAACATGTCACCAATGAATATATCCTATAAGGAATGCTAAAAGAAGCTATTCAGGATGAAGAAAAGCGATACCAGATAAAAATCTAGATCTCAGGAATGAAAAGCATCAGAAATGGTAAACATAGATAAATAACAGACTAGCTTTTTTTTTTTTTTTTTCTTAATTTCTTTAACCTTACCACACTCAATGCAAAAAGTATAATGCTTTCTTGTGGAGTTTGTAGTACATGAAGATATCATATATATGATAAACTATAGCAGAAAGGATGAGAGAGGCAAATGTATTTAATGTTTTGCATTTCTATATATTATAAAGAAGTAGCATAATTTTAACTTTAGAAAGACAAAGAAATTAAGGTTGTATATAATTCCTAAAAAACCATTTGAAAAAATACAAATAGCTTTAGCTAATATACCAGTAAGGGAATTAAAATAACATTCTAAAAATACTCGATTTTAACAACAACCAAAGCAAACAGAAAACAAAACTAATATGGGACAAACAAAATAACTGGCCTTAATAATTATATTAAACATTAATGGGCAAATCATTCCAACTGAAGGAAAGAGACCAACAGAATAGATTTTATAGAAAGTCTAAAAGTATATGTTTATTTTTTAGAGATATTTTTTAGTTATACATGGACACAATATCTTTCTTTTCTTTTATTTATTTATTTTTTTTGGTACCAGGCTTTGAACTCAGGGGCACTCTACCACTGAGCCACATCCCCAGCCCTTTTTTTGTATTTTATTTAGAGACAGGGTCTCACTGAGTTGCTAAGTGCCTCACTATTGCTGAGGCTGGCATTGAACTCGCGATCCTCCTGCCTCAACCTCCTAAGTGCTGGGATTAAAGGCGTGCGCCACCGCGCCCGGTTCTTTATTTATTTTTATGTGGTGCTGAGGATAGAACTCATTGTCTCACATGTATGAGGCAAGTGCTCTGCCACTGAGCCACAACCCCAGCCCAAAAGTATATGTTTATAAGCAACATACTTTAGAAAAGACGACACAAATTGGGTAGAGGAAGATGGCTATAAGAAGACAGGTCATACATCCAAGAATTATGGGACAGCAGCAAAAGACCAAATCTAACAGTAATTTGGATAGAGGAAGGCACAGAGTTTCAAACCAAAGGAATGCACAATCTCTTCAATGAGATAATATCAGAAAATTTCCCAAGCATGAAGAATGAATTGGACAACCAAATTTCAGAGGCTTATAGGACACCAAATGTACAAAATTACAACAAATCTACACCAAGACACATTATAATGAAAATGCCTAGCATATACAATAAGGATAGAATCTTAAAGGCCGCAAGAGAGAGGAATCAGATCACATATAGTGGTAGACCAATTCGTATCATGGCAGATTTTTCAACTCAGACACTCAAAGCCAGGAGAACTTAGAACAATATATACCAAACTCTGAAAGAAGAGGAATGCCAACCAAGAATCTTATATCCAGCAAAATTAAGCTTTAGATTTAAGGACGAAATAGAAACCTTCCATGACAAACAAAAGAATTTACAACTAGAAAGCCAGCACTACAGAACATCCTCGGCAAAATATTACATGAAGAGGAAATGAAAAACAATGATGAAAATCAGCAGAGGGAGGTAGTACACTAAAGGAAAAACCAATCAGAGGAGAAACCATGTCAAGTTAAATACCAAAAATAAACAAAAATGGCTGGGAATACAAATTATGTTTCAATAATAGCTCTGAATGTTAATGGCCTAAACTCACCAATCAAAAGACATAGACTAGCAGACTGGATCAAAAAAAACAGACCGGGGCTGGGATTGTGGCTCAGTGGTACAGCACTCGCCTAGCATGTGCACGACCCAGGTTCGATCCTCAACACTACGTAACAATAAAGGCAATATGTACAACTAAAGCAAATATATAAATATTTAAAAAAAAAAAAAAAAAAACGACCCAACAATATGTTGCCTCCAAGAGACTCATCTCATAGGAAAAGACATCCACAGGCTAAAGGTGAAAGGTTGGGAGAAATCCTACCACTCACACGGACTGAGGAAACAAGCAGGAGTTTCCATCCTTATATCAAATAAAGTAAACTTCAAGCTAAAGTCAATCAAAAGGGATAAAGAATGACACTACATACTGCTCAAGGGAACCATACACCAACAAGACTTAACAATTATAAATATATATGTCCCAAACAATGGAGCATCCGTGTTCATCAAACAAAGTCTTCTCAAGTCCAAGAGTCAAATTGACCACAACACAATAATTCTTGGAGACTTTAACACACCCCTTTCACCACTGGATAGATCTTCCAAACAAAAGCTGAACAAAGAAACTATAGAACTCAAAAATACAATAAACAACTTAGACTTAACTGACTTATAAAGAAAATTTCATCCTCCAATGAGCAAATACACTTTCTTCTCAGCAGCACATGGATCCTTCTCTAAAACAGACCATATACTATGCCACAAAACAACTCTTAGCAAATACAAAAAAATACAGATACTACCCTGCACTCTATCAGACCATAATGGAATGAAATTAGGAATCAATGATAAAATAAGAAATAAAAGCTACTCCAACACCTGGAGACTAAATAATATGCTACTGAATGAACAATGGGTTGCAGATGACATCAAAGAGAAGATTAAAAAATTCTTAGAGGTGAATGAGAACACAGACACAACATATCGAAATCTCTGGGACACTATGAAGGCAATTCTAAGAGGAAAGTTCATTGCATTGAGTTCATTCCTCAAAAAAAAGAAAAAGTCAACAAATAAACGACTTAACATGACATTTCAAAGCTCTAGAAAAAGAAGAATAATCCAACACCAAAAGCGGCAGAAGACAGGAAATAATTAAAATCAGCACTGAAATCAATGAAACTGAAACAAACAATTGGAAAAAAAACGACAAAACAAAAAGTTGGTTTTTTTAAAAATAAATAAAATTGACAAACCCTTAGCCAGGATAACAAAGAGAAGGAGAGAGAAAACTCAAATTACTAACATACGTGATGAAAAAGGAAATATCACAACAGACACTACGGAAATACAGGAGATAATTCAAAATTATTTTGAAAACTTGTACTCCAATAAAATACAAAACATCGAAGGCTTTGACAAATTTCTAGAGTTGTATGATCTGCCCAAATTGAAGCAGGATGATATACACAATTTAAACAGACCAATTTCAAGCAATGAAACAGAAGATGCCATCAGAAGCCTACCAACCAAGAAAAGCCCAGGACCAGATGGATACACAGCCGAGTTCTACAAGACCTTTAAAGAAGAACTAATACCAATACTATTCAATTTATTTCAGGAAATAGAAAAAGAAGGAGCACTGCCAAACTCATTCTATGAGGCCAATATCACTCTGATCCCAAAACCAGGCAAAGACACATCAAAGAATGAAAACTTCAGCCGGGCATGGTGGCGCACGCCTGTGATCCCAGCACTTGGGAGGCTGAGGCAGGAGGATCGCAAGTTCAAAGCCAGCCTCAGCAATGGTGAGGCACTTAGCAACTCAGTCAGACCCTGTCTCTAAATAAAATACAAAAAAGGGTTGGGGATGTGGCCCAGTGGTCAAGTGCCCCTGAGTTCAATCCCCGGTACCAAAAAAAAAAAAAAAAAAAAACGAAAACTTCAGACCAATACCTTTAATGAACATAGGTGCAAAAATTCTCAATAAAATTCTGGCAAATTGGATACAAAAACATCAAAAACATAGTACACCATGATCAAGTGGGGTTCATTCCAGGGATGCAAGGATGGTTCAACATATGGAAATCAATAAACATAATTCATTATATCAATAGACTTAAGGATAAGAACCATATTATTATCTCAATAGATGTAGAAAAAGCATTCGACAAAATACAGCACCCCTTCATATTCAAAACACTAGAGCAATAGGACAGGTGAATGAAATTAAAGGGATACAAATAGGTAAAGTAGAACTCAAAATTATCACTATTTGCTGATGATATGATTTTATACTTAGAAGACCAAAATATTTCCATGAGAAAACTTCTAGAACTTATAAATGAATTCAGCAAAGTAGCAGGATACAAAAACAACACCCATAAATCTAAGATATTTCTATATATCAGTGACAAATCCTCTGAAAGGGAAATGAAGAAAACTACCCCATTTACAATAGCATTAAAAAAAAAAAAAAAAAAACTTGGGAATCAACTTACCCAAAGACATGAAAGACCTCTATAACGAAAACTACAGAACACTAAAGAAAGAATTTATAGAAGACCTCAGGAGATAGAAAGATCTACCTTGCTCTTGGATAGGCAGAATTAATATTGTCAAAATAACCATACTACTAAAAGCGCTATACAGACTTAATGCAATTCCAATCAAAATCCCAATGACATTCCTCATAGAAACAGAAAAAGCAGTCATGAAATTCATCTGGAAAAATAAGAGACCCAGAATAGCTAAAGCAATCCTTACCAAGAAGAGTGAAGCAGGTGGCATCACTATACCAGACCTTAAATTATACTACAGAGCAATAGTAACCAAAACAGCATGGTATTGGCACCAAAATAGACTGGTAGACCAATGGTACAGAATAGAGGACACAGAGACTAATGCATATAATTTCAGTTATCTTACATTAGACAAAGGCGCCAAAAATGTACACTGGAGAAATGATAGCCTCTTCAACAAATGGTGCTGGGAAAACTGGAAATCCATATGCAACAAAATGAAATTAAACCTCTATTTCTCACCATGCACAAAACTCAACTCAAAGTGGATCAAGGATCTAGGAATTAGACCAGAGACACTATGCCTAATAGAAGAAAAAGTAAGCTCTCATCGCCAACAAGTTGTATTAGGCCCCAAGTTCCTTAATAAGACTCCTGTAGTGTAAGAATTAATATCAAGAATCAATAAATGGCATAGATTCAAACTAAAAAGCTTCTTCTCAGCAAAAGAAACAATCAGTGAGGTGAATAGAGAGCCTACTAATTGGGAACAAACTTTTACCACATCAGATAGAGCACTAATCTCTAAAATATATAAAGAACTCAAAAATCTTAACACCAAAAAAACCCAAATAACCCAATCAATAAATGGGCCAAGGAACTGAAAAGACACTTCTCAGAAGATATACAATCAATCAATAAATACATGAAAAAATGTTCAACATCTCTGGCTATTAGAGAAATGTAAATCAAAACCACTCTAAGATTTCATCTCACACCAGTCAGAATGGCAGCTATTAAGAACACAAATAACAATAAATGTTGGAGGGGATGTGGGGAAAAAGGCACACTCATACATTGCTGGTGTGACTGCAAAATGGTGCAGCCAATATGGAAAGCAATATGGAAAATTCCTTGGAAAAATGGGAATGGAATCACCTTATAATCCAGCTATCCTAGTCCTCGGTCAATACACAAAGGACTTAAAAACAGCATACTACAGACTGACAGCCACATCAATGTTTATAGCAGCACAATTCACAATAGCTAAACTGTGGAACCAACCTAGATGCCCTTCAGTGGATGAATGGATAAGGAAAATGTGGTATATATACACAATGGAGTATTACTCAGCAATAAAAGAGAATAAAATCATGGCATTCGCAGGTAAATGGATGAAGTTGGAGAATGTAATGCTAAGTGAAGTTAGCCAATCCCAAAAAGCCAAATGCTGAATGTTTTTTCTGATATAAGGAGACTGATTCACAATGGGGTTGGGACGGGGAGCATAGGAGGATTAGAGGAACACTAGAATGGCCAATGCAGGGTGGGGTGGGGGCAAAAGAGTGAAGAAGGAAAAAAAGATGGTAGAATGAGATGGATATCATTACCATAAGTGCATGTATGAAGACACGAGTGGTGTGAATATACTTTGTATACAGAGATATGTAAAAATGTGCTCTATAAGTATAATATGAAATGTAATGCATTCTGTTGTCATTTATAACTTAGAATAAAAAATAAAAAAAGAAGAAGAAGACTGGTCATGTAAGCAAGAAGCCAAGAAGGTTGTAATGACTATTAGATAAAAGTATCATAATTTTCTTATAATGCAAGATCTATTGACAACAAATTATTTCTCAGATACAAGTAATGTCCTTATAATGGCAAGACGTACTAACTCTGAACAGTAGTACTAATAATTTGGAAGACCTGTTAGGCACAGATTTTAAAATATTTTCATGGAAGAATTATCTGTTCTTAATGTTGAAGATTTTTTTTTCAACCTATTATGCCTTGACATTGTGTTCACCTTAAACTCCCCCACATCCCTCCAAATTAAGAAAATTATAAGCTAAGCAAATCTTAAAATCTAGCAAAGGGAAAAGAATTTTCAAAAAATTTTAACTTAATATTCACGAACATTTTTGATGGAGTACAGAGTATATTCTGAAATTTTATAAGCTGTCATCTTAAAGTCTACAGTAACTACTTGATAATTTTCCTTTGAAAATGAAATCTAACATCAAATATAAAAAGCACTCTCTTGTCTAGTAGTAGATAATTGAGATGTTAAAGAAATAGCATCAGAATGGATCCTTTCCTAGGGTCATAATTTAATCATGAAAATAAAACTATAATTTAGATTTAACTGGACAAACAGTGTTAAAATGGTAATTTGTCTAGAACCAACAGAATAAATGAATAGGAATTAATACCTTCAAATCTCAATAACACAAGTATATTTCAAAATGAGCTAAATCCAACATTTGTCTGGCACTAAGTAAAAGCACAGCACAATGCTAGTAAGATTAACCTGGAATACAGATTCTGTTCTCAAGAAACAAACCACTGGGCTGGGGTATGGCTTAGTGGGAGAGCACCTACCTAGCATACCTGAGGCCCTGGGTTCAATCCCCAGCAGCACAAAAACCAAAAAACTAAAACACCCTTACATAAAACCATTTAATTGTCAGATACTCCTATAATGATAGGGAAAAAAAAAAAAAAAAAACACAGGAAAAAAGAGATAGTACAGGGCTGGGGTTGTGGCTCAGCGGCAGAGCGCTCGCCTTGCACGTGCGCGGCCCAGGTTCGATCTTCAGCACCACGTAAACATAAATTCATTGCATTGTGTACAACTAAAGTAAATAAATAAATATTAAAAAAAGAGAGAGATAGTACACTTTCATTTTTTCATATATTCATTTCTTTTTATCTTAATGGAGTCGGATAACACTAATGAGATCATATTTTAAAAAGTACTGGGCTATTAGAATAAGGTGATCCCTAAATCAGCACTAACATTAGTCTTGAACTAAGTGTGAATCCAAAACCAGCATTCTTTCCACTGTACCTTATTGCTCGCAGTGACTAATGTATATGACAGACTAGTAAATAATATGGTATAGAATCACTGCTATGTACAAGAAATGCTAAATAATGAAGAATTTAAAAGGATATAAATATCAAACTTCAGAAGTTTAATATACAACCAGTCAAATGAAGAGAGAGATTATCCAAATATTCTTAAAAGTTTTAGTAATAACATAGCTGTTGTCCCTGCCCTTCAATGCTCCCCTGAATCACAAACATTAGGGAAATACAAACAAGATCAAGCAGTAGACTTGGATAAAGAAGTTCAAAGAAAAAATTAACCATATACACACAGTAATTCTGTGATACAAACAAACAAAGGCAAGTTAATGATGTCAACCCTGGGTTATTTCACATTATCTGTTCTTCCCACTAAAACTCCTGGTGGCAATTTGTTAGATATCTAACTTCAAAATTTATTTAATATACTGTAATTTCCTATATTATTCTCTTCTAAAAGAAACTTCTTAAGTGTATGAAGAATTCATTATCAAAGGACTGGAGCTATATAGCTCAGTGGTAGAGTGTTTACCTAGCACATGGGCTGAGGTCTGCTCCTCAGGACCACATGAAAATAAATTAAAAAAAAAAAAAAAAAGGAATTGTGTCCATGTATGACTAAAAAAATAAAAAAAATAATTCATTATCAAATCCATTTATATATTTATATGAATAAAATTTACCTTCCAATTTTATAATTGGGGGTAGGGATTCCAGAAAGGAACACTTTGTTCAAACTGTTTACTCTTAACAATTTAGATAAAATCAAATAATTGGTTTAAAACTACATGTTTCTACACAAATATTTCATTGCTCCCCACACATCTTTATTAACTCTTATGAAAGGTGTTTTCATTCTTCAATTTTTCCTAATTTAACTCCTGGCTTGGTTACCTGCATTCTCTTATATTTAAAAGACCACAGATTCATAGAATGACAGGATATTTTAGCTGAAGGCTTTCTTAGAACCAATATCCAGTATAAGTGCTTCTGAACTCTCCTCACAATATGATATTTGAGAAGGTTTAAAAAAAAAAGTTCCCAGAGAGGGGAGGAAGAGGGAGGAAAGGATCTCCAGAGAGTCTGTTACAAGAGGTCTGGGATAGAGTGATTCTAATTCATAGCTAGAGTTGACAATAATTGCCCATAGTAGTAAGAGGTCAGAAATTATTAAAGCATATAAACAGTAGAATATAAGTAGATACAAACTGCTCTGGGAACCTGGACAATTAAATGTCCAGTTGTATTAATGTAGTTAGGAAAGTCACAAGGATAAGCAGAAGTTTGCCAGGCATGGAAATATTCTCATCAGTAAAAGTAAGAGGCACAAACATAAAAGGTCTGATGAGGCCATGTCGGGCAGCTGGCAGGGAGTGGTAGAAACAAGGCTGGTGAGGTCAAGTAAGACACAAAACTGAGGAGAGTGTGTACTATAAAACAGTGATGTGACCTCAGTAGGAGTTTTAAAAGATAATTCTGGCAGAGACCCGTTACTAATTAAGTCTCAGGTTGAAATGCTAGAAATGAAGACAGCAGAAAGGCAGAAAAGCAAATAAACCCAAATACTCTTTAAGAGGCAAAATTTCAAAGCTTGATGATTAGCCCATTTGAAAGGTAAAGAAGATTAAAGAGAGTGGATGAGAGTTCCAGATGGGCAGCTGGAATGGCTGGTGGCATCACTGCACCAAGGCAGGAAAAGGATTGATGGGCAGAGTGCTCACTTTGAGAAACAAAAGACCCCCCAAGGCGGAAACTGAAGAAAAGGGAATGGCTGGAGAGACAGCATTCCACTTCAGGCAAATCTTACCTCTTAGGATCCAGTTTCCTAATTTTAAAAAATGGGAAAGACAACAAAAAGGAAGAAACAGGAAGAATGCTTACTATATTTCTACTCTGCTCAACACTAAATTTAATCTAGGCTTTCCCTAATTATGCCCTGATGACTTTTCTATGGGATCATTATTCCCATTTTATAGATAAGAAAACCAAGACTTAGAAAGATTAAATAAATTTGAGACATTAGTATCAAAGCCAGGTTTCCAACTTCAGGGAACATATTCCTTCCACAATAACAAAACATGGATGTACCAAAAGGCAAATAAACTGGAGCAAAGAATGAGGAAAGACAGAGATTGCTGGGGAAGGAGGTGAGGATGAGGGGAATTAAGCCATGAAAAGAACCATTTGTACAAAGCTTTGACACACAGACTGAAGCTTCATACTATCAGGCACTGCGCTGAGCTCTGGGGTTCCAATGATGACTCCACCACAGGCCCTGTTTTCAAGGAGTCAAGACCGCATCAAACAGGCAGCCTTGACCCTCCAGTGCTTAACAGGAGCTTCATAGCAGATGAAGGAAATGCTCTTCTGTTGTTCCATTTTGGCAAAACACTGAAACTGTGACGGCAATTTGATGATGCACCACTACATATAAACAGGATATCTTTTTGATACTAGGTTATGATTCTTTCAAACAAACAAATTCTAAGTAGTGTATTTATTTGTAAAAGTTGGATTTTATGTGTAACCATTATATGCATGGCAAAAATGTACTGTAAATGTACCAAACACGGACAATACATTGTACAGGAAAGTCACAGTCTTCCTATGCTCCAACTGGCTGTTGTTCTAAGAACCCCAATGTGATGATTAATTTTTTTGAAATTGTTTACTGAAGAATAAGTTTCATATGAACATAAACATGGAGCAAATTGCATACTTATCCTCCCAAGTGATGCATTCTTAAAAAATACTGTAATACCTAATAGTGCTTATGAAATATTCATTGAGGTACATCCATAAATAAAGATTTGAATTAACAAAAGTTTAAAACACATGTGGCTTTTAAATTACTATATAAAAAGACAAAGAATTTAAAATGTTATTTGTTCTCTAAGATAAATGGCCAAACCCCATGTCTTTTTAGCTTAAACAACTGCATTTTCCAAGTTTATTCATAATGAATGAATCTCAGAGAATAAGAATGATTAGAGGATTATTTTTAAGATGGAATAATCTCCACAAATACTGGGCTAAAAACAAACTCTAATTTTGTTAAACCATAATTAGAATTTTATTTAAATACCAAGAAGTAAATATTTGTAAACAGATTAAACAAATATTTCATTTGTTAAAAAAAAAAAAAAGTGCACTGTATTCCGATTTCCAAGTTCTCTAAGGCAGGGGGAAAGGAAGAAGGGAAGAAGAAAAGAAGAGAAAAGTGAAATAGAAATTAAAAAGAAGGCAGTCTCTCCTTTTTGTTTTCTAGCTTTTTACTCTTCTTGATATTAGCAATCAAAAGAATTTACTTCTTTATTTTACATTTAAAATATAAAAAAATAATGTAGCCTGCCTGGTTTATTTGTCTAATATACCATAACTAGTTAAGTAGTAGGACAGGAACCATTAACTCCTAATTTGTAATTCAGTTCTTTAGCTTATTTAACTATGAGGGGCACCCCTTATCCAGTACAACCATACCAGTTAATTGGTTGGTAAACTGAAAATCTGAGTTTAAAAGGGAGTCATTAAAAACAATATACATAGGTCTTAAGACACTTTCTTTTAAATTGGAGTGCATAAATGTTGATTCATTTGCTGGTCTTCAAATATAGGGTCAAGAAGGCTCTTGTTTCTTTGTGGAAGTGCTGGCTCTCTGGCATAAATCATTAATGTCTATGATTTCCAGTCTTTGTTTTTTTGCAAAGTGGAACAAAAACGGGAAGAAATTTTAGTACAGAATGCATCTATGTTTTTACAAATTTTAACCCATTCTTTTCTCATCTGCATCTGGTTTGAAAGTTTTATTTAAGCAACATGACTTTTTGCTTCCAAACATTTAAGCTTTTTGCACTTGTATCTCATCAGTTTACATAGTATTTCAACTATTATAACTGGCATAAACAGATTTAGGAACAAACACAGCTGACTTTTGGCTAACATATGACTCCACTAGTAAGAACAGAAAATGTTTCACCAGACTTCAGCATTAACATCTGGCTATAATCTTTATGTCCTGGGACAAGGGAAATGGAGAAGGTTAGTAATTCAGTGCATGGGTCAAGTGGAGGATGGATAAGTGAAGCTCTATCACAAAGTAGTTTAAAGATTTATGTTGAGAGCCAAAGGCATCTCAAATTAGAAACTTTGGTCATTTTAAGTTTTCTGATATCTCTTAACACAAATTATTATTACTTAGATATTATTTTACTACTGCTGAACTTCTTGCAGAATTTCTTAATATTGTACTCACACAAACAGTTTGGAGTTCATACCAAATAAAACCTAATCTTTAGAGTTTTTAAAGAACTCTAACAGGTAGAAGAACTATCAAAAAGCACTTAACACCACTGGTTAAATGAAATTATCTATCCTAATTTTTATCAGATTCCTTCAAAATACTATTGAGTTCTTTCTTGCATTAAACATACTCTCATATATAAAACAGCAATTTTAATCAGTTGTGAAAATTTTGACTCATATTGTAGTTGTGAATAAGGTATTCTTTTTTTGTTTGTTGAGATAGAATTCACTTGCCATAAAATTCATCATTTTGAAATGTACAATTCAGTGGGTTTTAGTACATTCACAAGGTGTAGAACCATCACTATCTAATTTCAGAACATTTCATCACATATAAAAGAAATCCTGAACTCATTAGCAATCACTTCCTAATCTCCTTTTCCTTCAGCCCCTGATGACCATGAATTCACTTTTTTGTCTCTATGGATTTGCCTGCTCCAGTCATTTCAAATAAACAGAACTAAAGTTTTTTTTTTTTTTTTTAAATGTGTAGCTCCTTTCACTCCACACATTTTAAAGATTTATCCATGTTCCAAGTAGCAGTGCTAGGTGAGTGCTCTACTGCTGAGCCCTCATTTTGTATTTTAATCTTGTATCCTGCAATCTGCTGAACTACTTCATTAGCTCTAACAGATTTTCCCTCCTAGATTCTTCAAGGATTTCCTATATATAAGATAATGTTATGTACAAATAGATAGTTTTAAATTTTCCATTCCAATCTGGATAACTTTTGTTTCATTTTCTGCCTAATCATTCTGGCTAGACACTCTGTATGATGCTGAATAGGTCAGTAGTTCTAGCTCCACATTCATTCCTGATTTTGGTAATTTGAGTCTTCTCTTTTTCTTAGCCAATTCACCTAATGGTCTGCCCATTTTTTTATCTATTCAAACTACCAACTTTTGATTTCACCAGTTTATTCTATTATTTTTCTATATTGTTTATTTCTGCTTTAATCTTTATTACTTCCTCCACTTGCCTTGGGTTTAGTTTGCTCTTCTTATTTTTAAGGTCAGAGGTTAGAGGTTATATACTTGAGATCACTGGATAAAGTTTCAGACTTTTCACAAAGTGATATATATTTGAATGTTATTCATATTGTTTCTTATGTGGTGTCGGGACCTTACACTGCTTTCTGGCTGCTTGCCACATTACCATGCCCTGTTACAGGACCTAGGCTAAGCAGGGGGCGTGGCTGTGAGAACTGAAACCACCCCCAAAGATAGGCCAATGGCTCCGCCAATGGCATCTGCCCATGATCCTTATGTGTCCCTATGATCTTTCTGTTGATTGGCCCATGTCCTCTATAAGACCGTCCAACTTCCTCAATAAACCGAGTTTTTGGCATTGCTTTCTACCAAAACTCCCCGGGTGTGGCATGGTGTCCGTCAATCAGGCGGGGGGTAAAGACACTCGGCGACTTTTGCCCGTTAAGCCTATCTTCGCCAGGTAAGCTACTTTAACTCTTTCTGCTGGCAGAAGGAGCCCCCTTTTAGGGCCCAAAAAGGGGGGTAGCTTTAGACCTCGGCCCCATTAAGAAGTAACGCAGCAATCCCGACAATGTGGTATTCATAAATTTTAAAAATCAATTACTATATGTTTAATTTAGTTAAGCCAAAATGTTTTCTGAACCATTTCCCCTAAGCTGGAGTATAAGACGACCAAAATTACTTCAGATATTAGAACCATTTACCCTCTGGATAGCTAACCTTCTGAGCACAACCTAACATGAAAATTCCTCATGCCTCTAGAGGTAATCCTTTGCCTCTCAGAGAGTTCCACCAGAAGGTACCTTCCATTACTGAAAGGAAACAATCATTGTGGCAGATTTTATTTTTCGAAGAATATGACACTATTTCTCATCCTACATATTGTTCCTACAGCATGACTAGGACTTTCTTCCCATCAAAAGATGAAGTGCAAGCTTGCTTTGCTTGAATCTGAGCTAGTCTGTTCTGTAGGAAAGGGACACTACACATGTCTTTCAGGACTAGTTCATTATAGGTCTGCTTGGTTCTCTTTAGAACACTCATCTTTGGAGCTGTTGAGATACCATACAAGTAATCTGACTGCCTTGAGTCTGCCACACCATGAAGAAGCCAAAATTAGCCCATGGAGGGACCATGTGGGAGGTCTTGAGATGACATGAAGAGATAGAGACAGATGCCCGGACAGCCCCCACCTTCTTCAGCTTCCCTTCCCTTTATTATTTAGTTCCATCCACTGTCTGAATGTAATTACATCAGAAACCAAGCCAGAACTACCTAGATAAGCCCTTCCCAAATCCCACAGAAATCACAGAAGATAATAAAATAATTGTTAGTTTCAGTCACTAAATTTTGGGGGGATTCGTTACACAACAATAGCAAATGGAACATTCTCGCTATGTAACTTAAAGCCTTGGGATCATAAAGAAAAACTCCAATTAAATTCTCTCATACTGAAAGTACTCAAATAGATATAGTTAATTCTCAATCTTCTGTGAGTATATTTTAAAACATGCTTTTACTTTTTACCATTCTGGTTATGCCAACCTGAATTAGTTAAAAACAGTTTATCTAAATTTTCTTAATTATGAGATCTGAAACTGAATCCAGTACTCTTAACTGGGGTATAAGTGAACAGCTGAGAAATGCAGAAAGATTGTCTCACCCACTGGTGAGGTTTTTATTCATTTGATTTGAATTTATATTAAATTTGTACAAAATTCTTTTCTGCAAGAGAATTGGTATAGTAGAAGGTATTAGTTCAGAGCTGAGGTTCTGGAGTTAGCAGGATAAGGAAGCAACCGTCAGCACTAATGAACTTGAGTAAATGTATAACCTCAATAAAGCTTAATCCCTCATATATAAGTTGGGATCATAATACCTAAATGCAAGGGATTACTGTAAAAACTATCTTTAAGCATGTTAAGTAGCTGCGATTATAGTGGTTTCTCTAATCAAATGCTCCTCATCCTCTTCCTATTGCACTCATTTTTGTTTGTTTTAATCCAAGATCAGGGCCCACATTTGTCACTATTAAATTAAATCTTGTTATCTACACTCCTTGCTGAATTTGCTTCTGATCTTTTTAACAACCATTAGGAGGAAATGTGGGGGGGGGGGTATCCCATTAAATAAGAAGAAAAAACAGATAAAATGCTTAGAAATTAATGTAACTAAGAATGCATAAAATCTTTATGACTGAGAGTAAAGTGAAACATTACACTTTAACATTTTGAAGAAGTCAAAAGAGAAAGGGACAGGGGATGTGGCTCCGTGGTAAAGTGCCCCTGGGTTCAATCCTAGGGCTGGGGGTGGGGTGTGTGTCTTAGTCCTTGATTAAAATACTGACCTGAACAGAACTAGGGAAATCCTTGCAATAAACTAATAAAAATCTTTCTTACACTGATGCTAATCCATCACTTACCACTATTCCAACTTTACAAGTTACAAGCAGCATGATTGTGGGCAAGTTAATTAACCTCCCTATGCCTCTTTGTAAAATGGATGTAAATAATATTTCCCTTACAAATTAAGGGAGAAAATATATGTTAAGTGCTTCAAGAATGCTGGGTGCTGAGAAAGCATTTAGTAAGCAATCGCTGGCTTCATATGGTCAGGGTCTTCCTTGACTGATGTGCTTGCCTCACTGTCACAGTGTGCAGCCCTGTTTTGTGAGAGATGCTGGCACGTTAGAGCTGTGTAGGTGAGAGCTTCCAGCCAGCCTGGATTCAAATTCCAGCCCTGAAAATTTCCAGCTGGTGGGCAGCCACTCACACTGTCAAAGCCACAGGATTTTTAGTTAAAAATGAGGGCAACGAAGGTACTCACTTCATGGGACTGATGGGAGCACTGAGGAACCACCTGAACAACTCAGTAAATGTCGACAACGTGAGCAATTGGTGTTATTATTTTGCCTACCACATTTTTGGTCTCCTGCATCTATTATATGAAATAACAGAAAGAATAATTGTTTTATGTAATTTCCAACTGCACATCAAACTTCATTTCTAGCTTGTCTTGACTTTCTAATTATACTTCAAACTTCCAAATGGAAAAGTTTATTTCTACCAACTGTTCTGACACATACACAAAAAATATTCTGATGAATAATGATAACAGGATTTTAAAATTTCCTAGTACAAGAATATAGGTTAGTTCTAAAAGTAACAGGGGTTGAAATTAATATTTATACTTTGCACTGTGTTTTCTAATATTTGGGATTTAACAGGCATTTGAATTTTGAGATATCTAGCCCCATTACATGGCTATATGTATAAACTAAGATTTTTTTTCAACAACAACAGGAAGGAAGGAAGGAAGGAAGGAAGGAAGGAAGGAAGGAAGGAAGGAAAGCATCTTGTAGATTTTAAAGAAAAAGCATTATTCCTAAAGTTACCTCTTAAAACTAGGGACCCAAACTAATCTCAGTGGATTATAAAAGTTTCCCAAAGTTTATTTTTTAAGTTCAGTCAGAAAAACAGAGTATTGCCAGGTGTGGTGGTGCATGCCTGTAATCCCAGCACTTAGAAGGCTGAGGCAGGAAGATCGGGAGTTCAAAGCCAGCCTCAGCAATGGTGAGGCACTTAGCAACTCAGTGAGACCCTGTCTCTAATAAGATACAAAAAAAGGGCTGGGGGGCTGGGGTTGTGGTTCAGCGGTAGAGCGCTCGCCTAGCACATCAGTGGCCCGGGTTCGATCCTCAGCACCACATAAAAATAAAAAAAAAAAAAAAAAAACACATTGTATACAACTAAAGCAAATAAATAAATATTTTTTAAAAAAGGGCTGGGGATGTGGCCCAGTGGTCAAGTGCCCCTGAGTTCAATCCCCGGTACCAAAAAAAAAAAAAAAAAAAAAAAAAAAAGAAAGAAAGAAAGAAAAAAGAAAAACAGAGTATTTCCATGTACCTTTTATTCCTTATTACATTGCTGTCTATTTGACTTTTGCTTAAAGTAGCCAGAGGAGCTTAGGATCTTGAATTTAGTCCTTAAAAGCAATTACTGATGGTTATAATTTCTGTGCTGAAAATGACTGAACTCATGAAAGGGAATGCAGCTCAGATTTTTGTATTTTGCAAAGCCTTTGCTTTTCAGACATTATTTTCATAATTTTCTATAAATACATCACTATCCTTAAGAAAAATATTTTCAGATGAGATTAAAAATCTTTAATTATCACTGGGAAACGACCTTAGCATATTGTAAACTTTCTAGAGGCAGACTTAATGCATAAAAACCTACTTGCCAAATAGGAAAAGCAACTATTAGAAAGAATTTCATTAATGAGTTATTCCAAAAAGAAAAGGTCAGTGGCAACAGAATATTTTCAGAAAATTTCTGGAAGATATTGTGCTTTTATAGATTTTCCACATCTGGGGGGATGGAACAGCATGGGTTGAGCCATTGGCTAGAATTCAATTTCCTTTCAAATCTAGAGGAGATCTGGAGACCCACACATTTGCTCCCACTGGAATCCTGACTGTGAAACAGAGATGGCCTTCTGTAAGGTCTGGGCAGCAGGTACTCCTGGTGCTACCATTATATACACCCTAGCCATGATTGCCTCATGAAAAGTAGAGGCAGGTGCACCTGGCCTGCCTCTCTGAAACAGACTGCAGAAGGCTAACATTCATATTAATACAACATTCCAGTCTCAGAGAGTCTCTCTCTCTCTCTCTCTTTCTCTCATGCACACTGGACAAGAAGCAGTCAGAACCATGTCACTGCACTAGAAAAGGCTTCAGGCAGATTCTTGTGGGGTCTTTATTTGAAGCTCTAAGGAAATTCCCTTAGATTCCAAAGTACAAATGAAAAGGCAGATTTCACAACTCTGAACAACCCAACCCAAGCCATAAGGTACTCAAAGAACACACAAGAAAAAATGTAACAGGAAGAAGGGCAGTGGTTTAAAAATATATTAACAGAGAAAAACTGAAAACAACCTATTGTACATCAATAGGTTAAATAAATGTGGGTACATTTATTCTACTGAAATTATGCTATAATTGACAAAAATGAGATGGATTTATATGTACTAAAAAGGGAAAATGTCCATGATACATAATTAAGGAGAAAAAACTTGGTCACTGAGTAGAATGTACTATGTATAACACACTGAGAGAACATGAGAAAGAACAGGGCAGGAAGGGAGAGTGGAGGTGGGCAGGCAGGCAGGGAGAGTGTGTGTACAGTAGGATAAATGCCAAAGAAATAGGAAAGGGGATAAAAATGGTAAGGCAGGGGACAGAGACAGACATGGAAGTGTATGCACAACCTAGCTGCCTCAGGGTGTTCCCATACAGTAGCTACTTGTCACATGTGTCTATTCAAGTATAAATTAATTTAAATAAAATTTAAAATTCAGTTCCACAGTCGCTCAACTCACACTTCTAGTGCTCAATGGCCTCAAGTGATTAATGACTACCAGAGAGCACAGTCTAGAACATTTCCTTCACTGCAGAACATTCTTTTGTGTAGTTCTATTCTATATCTTTGGTATTGCACAAAATTTTTATAATGAGTGTGCAGTACTTTCACAGTCTGCAAAGTTAATAAAGACATTTCCAATTTCGAAAAAAGAAATGGTTTGGGGTTTTTCTTTTCATTCTGTATTTCTTTTAATACTTCTTTTTTCAAACACCACAGAAGTACCAGAGGTTCCATAGGCCTTAATAAACTGTATACTAGCCAATTTTCTCTGAGTTTTTTTGATTCTTACTAACTTGGTTCTACTCAAGAAGAGTTCAAATGCCACAAATAAAGAATCCAACAACGTACATTTGGAGCATCTTGACATTGCTCTTGTTCTCTTAAATCTGAAAAAGGTCGTGTTACTCATTCTTAGTAGGAGCAGGAGCAGGTGATAGAAACCTCTTTCAGTTTAGACAAACATTTTAAATTGAAGCTTTTCTTCAAAGGAATAATGGCATTTAAAAATAGCATTCATTTTTTTTTTTTTTTCTGATTCAATTCAGTACAAAGTAAAGGGGGAGAAAGTAAGACTAAAGCTTAAGGGGGGTGGAGGGGAAGCCACATGAACTGAAACAGAAAATGGCAAGGCTAAGAACCACTTTTCAAAGGAGGACATAACACCAAAGCAAGGAACGTTTATAATAACTAAGGCTTCTGATGTAATAGAAGTGAGGCATCTGGTGAGGTTTTAGGAGGGCAACATTTTAAAAAAGAGTTAACTAAAAGATCTCCAAGGGGGGGGAACACATGCAAGTTTATGGGGAACACACAAACAACAAATTCTTAAGACTCTTAGTCCCCTTTGAAAATGTCACTGACTGTTGCTAAAAGATCACAGCCCCAGATCCTACTGCTATATCCACCAGCACCCAGTAACCTACTGGGTCCCACAGGCAGAACTAATCTGTGTCCTAGTCTTCAAAGCCCTCTACAGTATCAGGCCCACATACTTTCCTAGTGTAACCACTCACTGTTCTATCCCCAGACCCTAAGTTCTAATCATTACCATCTGCTTACAGCAGGGCCTTGCATAATACATAAATATGTAAAGCCATAGCAATTAAGAGAGCATAGAAGTGACCAAGAATATATCACAGCACAATGAAATAGAATCCATGCATACTGAGCAATCCAAATATATGACAAGGTGGAGTTCCAAATCAGTGGGGGCAAAGACAAACCATGCAGTCAGTGACAGTGGCTTGTGCAACCAGTTTATTTGCATGGAAAGTTATTCCCTATCTCATATCCACACACAAAAATAAATTCCATGTGGATTAGACTTACACTAAAAAAACCAGAACTTCTGGAAGAAAACATGATAGGATCTCTTTACGACTCTAAAATATTTACAATTCAGAGGCATTAAATATCATACAAAAAGCACCCACCATAAATGGAGACTAATATGACTCAATTAAACTGTATATGACAAAGTATATGACTAAATAGAAAGATAAGCCACCATGAAGAACATATCTGAAATATGGGAAACACAACTGAAATGCAAATTTTCAACAAAAGATGAATCTAGAATACATAAGAATCTAAAACTATGTAAGAAAAAAACATAAAAGAGAACAAGACAAATCACAGAAGAAGAAATTGAAACAGTTAAATAAACATAAGAAATGATGCTCACCACAATTCACAATAGCTAGATTGTGGAATCCCATGCCCATCAGCAGATGAATGGATAGGGAAACTTTGGTATATATACACAATGGAATACTACTCAGCACTAAAAGAGAATAAAATCATGGCATTTGCAGGTAAATGGATGGAGTGGGAGAAAATAATGCTGAGTGAAGTTAGCCAACCCAAAAAACCAAAGGTTGAATGATCTCTTTGATATGAAGATACTAACTTATGAAGGAAAGAGAGAGGGAATGAGAGGAATGAAAGAGCTTTAAATAGAACAAAGAGGTGGGAGGGAGGGGAGGGGGCAAGGGGATAGGAATAATGGCAGACTGAGTTATCCATGATTACCCTAAATACATGTATGAAGACACAATTGTTGTAAAAATACTTTATATTAAACCAGCAACTCAAAAATTGTGCTCTTTATATGTAATATGAAATGAAATGTACTCTGCAAATGTGTATAACAAATTAGAATAATAAAAAATTAAAAAAAAAAAAGAAATGATGCTCACACTCCCTAGAAATCAAGGAAATGCATTATTTCAAATTTGGCAAAAATTCAAAAGTTTGACAATACCAATACTTAGCCAGAATATGAAGCAATACGAATTCTCAGTGCTGTTGGGGGTTGATTTTTCAACAGCTACTGTGATCTGCTAATATCTAGTTAAGCTGAGGACATGCAAACCTTATGCATCAGCAATTCTACATCTAGGTGCAAACCCTAGAAGAGCTAGAGGGGTAGCTCAGTGGTAGAACATTTGTCTAGGATACACAAGGCCTTAAGTTCCATCCTCAGCACCACAAAAATAAGTAAACAAATAAACCCCGGAGAAGGTATCAAACATATTCACAAGAAGGTGTACTACAATATTCACAGCAATACCGTCCAATCACATAGTAAGGAACCAAAACTTCCACTGACAAGATGAATAAATTGTGGTATCCTAGGATACCATATGGCAAAAATAAAGTGTATTGCTACACATCTACAAAGATATATTTCACACATAATGAGGAAAAAAAAAGTCACAGGAATATATACACAGTATGATGCCGTGCAAACTTCAAGATCCATAACCTAAATACACTGCTCACAGCAGCAGATATATGCAGCATAGTACAGGGCCATGCACTAGGGACAATGAGCAGCCACTTTGGGGACAATGGCTCTTCTGCAGAAGATGGGGACGTGGAAGCTGGAGGAGTCCACAGGGGATACCAACTACCTGTGCATGTACACTGCATATGTTTTGTGTCATCTTTATCTTTTAATGTAAAGCAAAGGTAGTGAAATGTCATGATTTGAATAAACTGGGTAGACATTATGGCATTCTCTAAATTTTCTGCATTCATGAAATATTTCATAGTATGAAGTAATTTGTATTTTAAAGAAAGAAAAAGAGAGGGAAGAGGCCACATTTTTACTAAAATGATTGTCTCCTATTAACAGCTTTTCGTTTCTGTTTTATGGTCTTCTGTACTTTCCAATTTTTTTTTTTTTTCAATAAAGTCATTCCAGATGCTTCTAGTCCAGATTATTCCTACATGTTCACATCCAAACCCATCACTGCAATTGCTTGCCCCTCTGGTATAGAACATGGCATTGCCATCAGTGCTCTCTCTTCTGCAGGAATATGGGCTCTTAGAGGAACTAACACAAGCATCCTCATTTTTATGTAAATTTTGTATTGAATGCCCACCACTGGCCAGTTATTGTGCCAGCTGCTAGAGAAACATATGAACAAAACAGACACTGTCCCTTCTTCCACAGAGCTTAGTCTTAGGGAAAGGAAACATTTACATACATAAAGCAGCCTTTGAACATCTTGGGAGGATCTGTGGCTTATGACTCTAAAGCAGGAAGAATTCCTTGTGGTAATGGCCAAACAGGCAAAAATATGAGCCCATGGTGTGTGGTACTTCAATCCCCTGAAAACCACTTGTCATACCATGAGATAGCAGAGCCAGCTTCTCCATTTATCTGTCCCCTCTATCTCCTTCTTTGCCTGATTCCCACATGCCCACCTTATTCATTAATCTAATGCAATTCATTTTATGGGACCTACATGTGCTAAGGTAGAGATAGGAAGACACACACAAGCATAGTTCGTGCCTCAAAGAGTTTTCTTTTAGAATAATAGATCAACTGGGGATGGCTGTGCCTCCAGGACATAAGTGACAATGTCTGAAGGCAATTTTGCTTGTCACAAATAGGGAAGGGGTTACCACATCTACTGAATAAAGACAGAAATGCAGCTAAACATACAATGGTGCTTAGAATAACAGTCCTCTACAAAAAATATTTAGTAGGCTCAAAATGTCAATAGTGCCAAGGTGGAGAAATCTGGTGTAGGTTATTTAGAACCATCTCTAGAAATCGACTGCTAAAGCAAGGCAAATGCGGAGAGCAACAGTAAGTGGCTCAGCAGGTCAAGTGTCAGACACCTATTAGTATTAAATACTCCATAATGAGATGAGCATGTTAAAAAAAAAAAAAATCACTGCTGAGATTGAAATGCCTGATCTGAAGAATTAGCAATATAATTACCTCACAAAGCAACAACAGTATAAGATGTTGCCCAAATACAAAGATAAGGTACCTAACCTAGAAGTAGGGAGGGATAGAAACATTTCCTTAGAAGTGACATCTAATTTGAGACAAGAAAGATGAATGAGTTAGCAAAGTGATGTGAAGGTGGAGGCAAGATTAAGGGGCTATTCCAGATAGAAGGTGAAATGAGCAGGCAAGTAGAACTATGGTACACAAGAAATGTGTTTTAATGAAGGCCAAGTAGGGAGTGGCTACTGAAGGGCTTGAGAGATAAACTGGGTGGGCCCAGATCATAATGGGAATTGCATGACAGATTAAGAAATAAGAAGCATTCTGCTCCTCTTCTCTTTCTTTTCTTCCTTCTCACTTTTGTATTTTTTCTTCTTCCTTCATCTTCCCTATTTACACCCTGCCATTGCATACTCAACAGAGGCAAAAACAAGTTATACGCAGAAATTGGGAGTTCTAGAATGGGTACAATTGAAATATATAGCAAAGTGGTGTTATATATAGTTTATTCTCTATTTTCTTGACTCACACTCTCTCTCCTCTCTCTTACACTAATTTCTACTCCTTTGTCATTTTTTTTCTTTTCCATCTTTCTTTATTTCTTCTCTCAACCACTGCATAAGTTAGGTTTATATATAAATCGGACTTTCCACCTAAGCATTCACTCCATTCTCTTTCCTCTCTCGTCTGCTGATACTAAACCACTTCCATAAAACTCTCTTCTCATACTTTCTAAGAAAGAACAATTCAATATACTCACTTCCTTCTTCCTAAACATATCACCTCTGTGTCCAATTCTTGAAACTATAAAACCCCATCAGAAGTGTACAGAGTAAACTGGAAACAATATCTGGGTTAACTAAATCTGTACATTGTGATCAAACTGAGATTTTCTGAATAGAAAGTGTTTGATTTTAAAGTGTAAAGGAAATATAAGGGGATCTGATAGCATTGTACTACAGGAGCAACAAAAGGCTTTAAGGTAAAATCAAAATAGTCAAGGTCCCACAGTGCAGGAAGATAAGACACACAAGCAATATGAAGAAACAAGGGAAGAAAGTGACACAAACAAATCAATATATCTCCTCAGTAGATTCCATGGCAAGCACAGTTGGTGAAATGCCAGAGATGGAATTTAGAAATTACATATTCCAAGTGTTTGCAGAACTTAAGAATGAACTAAAAAATGAGATGAGGGAGCAAATACAGGAGGTGAAAGATCATTTTGACAAAGAACTCCATAAACAAATACAGGAAGTAAAAGATTACTTCAATAGGGAGATAGAGGCTCTAAAGAGAAACCAAACAGATATTCCAGAAATGAAAGAAGCAATAAACCAAAATAAAAGCTCAATCGAAAGTATCACCAACAGAGTAGATCACTTGGAAGAAAGAACCTCAGACAATGAAGACAAAATATATATCCTAGAGAAAAATCTAGATTACACAGCAAAAATGGTAAGAAACCAAGAACAGAACATTCAAGAATTATGGGACAACATAAAAAGACCAAACTTAAGAGTGATTGGGGTAGAGGAGGGGGCAGAGTTTCAAGCCAAAGGAATGAGTAATTTATTTAATCAAATAATTACAGAAAATTTTCCAAACTTGAGGAATGAATGGGAAAACCAAGTTCAAGAGGCTTACCGAACACCAAACATACAAAATCACAACAGATCCACACCAAGACACATTATAATGAAAATGCCTAATATACTGAGCAAGGAGAGAATATTAAAAGCCACAAGAGAAAAGAAGCAGATTACATATAGGGGGAAACCAATCAGACTATGTTCAGATTTTACAACCCAGACCTTAAAAGCAAGAAGATCCTGGAATAGCATATTTCAAGCTCTGAAAGAAAAGGGATGTCAACCAAGAATCTTATACAGCAAAATTGAGCTTTAGATTCGAAGATGAAATAAAAACCTTCCACGACAAGCAAAAGTTAAAAGATTTTGCAACTCGAAAGACAACACTTCTGAACATCCTGGGCAAAATTTTTCATGAAGAAGAAGAGAAAAATAACAATGCAAATCAACAAAGGGAGATATTAAACTAAGGGAAATACCAACCAGAAGAGAAACCAAATCAAACTAAAGACCATAATACAAATAAAAATGGATGGGAATAAAAATCACATCTCAATAATAACCCTGAATGTTAATGGCCTAAACTCGCCATTCAAAAGACACAGATTATCTGAACGGATTAAAAGAAATGACCCAACAATCTGCTGTCTCCAAGAAAAACACCTTGTAGAAAAACATCAATAGACTGAAGGTAAAAGGCTGGAAAAAGTCTTATCACTCACATGGCATGCGAAAGCAAGCAGGGGTTTCCATTCTCATTTCAAATAAGGTAGACTTCAAGCCAAAGCTAATCAAAAGGGACAAAGATGGATATTTCTTACTACTTAAGGGAACCATTCATCAACAGGATATAACAATCATAAATCTATATGCCCCAAATAATGGAGCACCTACATTCATCAAACAAATGCTTCTCAAGTTCAAGAGTAAAATAGACCACAACACAGTTATCCTAGGGGACTTCAACACACCTCTCTCACCAATGGATAGATCATCCAAACAAAAGCTAAACAAAGAAACTTTAGGCCTCCTTAAAAACAATAACTTAGACCTAACGGACATATATAGAATATTTCATCCCTCAGTAAACAAATACACTTTTTTCTCAGCAGCACATGGCTCCTTCTCCAAAACAGACCATATATTATGTCACAAGGCAACTCTCAGCAAATATAAAAAAATAGAGATACTACCCTGCATGCTATCAGACCATAAAGGGATGAAACTGGAAATCAAAAACAAAACAAGGAATAAGAAAAACTTCTCCAACAACTGGAAGCTAAACAACATGCTACTGAATGAACAAGGGGTTGAAGAAGACATCAAAGAGGAGATTAAAAAATTCCTAGAGGTAAATGAGAACACAGATACAACGTATAGAAATCTCTGGGACACTATGAAGGCAGTAATAAGAGGAAAATTCATTGCACTGAGTTCATTCCTTAAAAGGAAAAAACAACAACAAATAAATGACTTAACATCACACCTCAAAGCACTAGAAAAAGAAGAACAGATCAACACCAAGAGCAGTAGAAGACAGGAAATAATTAAAATCAGAGCAGAAATTAATGAAATTGAGACTAAGGAAACAATTCAAAGAATTGATAAAACTAAAAGTTGGTTCTTTGAAAAAATAAACAAAATTGACAGACCCTTAGCGATGCTAACAAAAAGAAGAGAAAAAACTCAAATTACTAACATTCGTGATAAAAAAGGGAATATCACAACAAACACCTCAGATATACAGAAGATAATTAGAAATTACTTTGAAAACTTGTACTCTTAATAAAATAGAAAATACTGAATGCATTGACAGATTTCTAGAGTCGTATGATTTGCCTAAACTGGATCTGGAGGCTATACACAATTTAAACAGATCGATTACAAGAGAAGAAATAGAAGATGTCATCAAAAAACTACCAACAAGGAAAAGCCCAGGACCTGATGGGTTTACAGCCGAGTTCTACAAGACTTTTAAAGAAGAACTAATACCAATGCTCTTCAAACTATTTCAAGAAATAGAAAAAGAGGGAGCTCTTCCAGACTCTTTCTATGAGGCCAATATTACATTAATTCCAAAGCCAGGCAAAGATGCTTCCAAAAAAGAAAACTTCAGGCCAATATCTTTAATGAACATAAATGCAAAAATCCTCAACAAAATTCTGGCAAATCGGATACAAAAACATATCAAAAAGATAGTGCACCACGATCAAGTGGGGTTTATTCCAGGGATGCAAGGCTGGTTCAACATTCAGAAATCAATAAACATAATACATCATATCAATAGCCTTAAAGATAAAAATCATATGATTATCTCAATAGACGCAGAAAAAGCATTTGACAAAATACAGCACCCCTTTATGTTCAAAACACTGGAAAAACTAGGAATATCAGGAACATATCTCAACATTATAAAAGCTATTTATGCAAGGCCCAGAGCTAACATTATCTTAAATGGAGAAAAATTGAAAGCATTCCCTCTAAAAACTGGAACAAGACAGGGATGCCCCCTTTCACCACTGCTATTTACCATAGTACTGGAAACTCTGGCCAGAGCAATTAGAAAGACGAAAGAAATTAAAGGGATCCAGATAGGAAAAGAAGAGCTCAAATTAGCACTATTTGCTGATGACATGATAATATACCTAGAAGACCCAAAAAACTCTACCAGAAAACTTTTGCAACTAGTAAACGAATTCGGCAAAGTAGCAGGATACAAAATCAATACCCATAAGTCAAAGGCATTTTTGTACATCAGTGACAAAGCCTCTGAAAGGGAAAGGATGAAAACTACCCCATTTACAATAGCATAAAAAAAAAAAAAAAAAAAAAAGAAAAGAAAATACCTGAGAATCAACTTAATGAAAAAGGTGAAAGACCTCTATAAGGAAAATTATAGAACACTAAAGAAAGAAATCATAGAAGAACTCAGAAGATGGAAAGACCTACCTTGCTCTTGGATAGGTAGAATCAATATTGTCAAAATGTCCATACTACCAAAAGCATTATACTGATTTAATGCAATTCCAATCAAAATTACAATGTCATTTTTCAAAGAAATAGAAAAAGCAGTCATGAAATTCATCTGGAAAAATAAGAGACCCAGAATAGCCAAAGCAATCCTGAGTAAGAAAAGTGAAGCAGGGGGCATAACCATACCGGACTTTAAATTATACTATAGAGCAACAGTAACAAAAACAGCATGGTATTGGCACCAAAACAGACTGGTAAACCAATGGTACAGAATCGAGGATACAGAGACTAATACATATAATTTCAGCTATCTTATATTAGACAAAGGCACCAAAAATGTACAGTGGAGAAAGGATAGCCTCTTCAACAAATGGTGCTGGGAAAACTGGAAATCCATATGCAACAAAATGAAATTAAACCCTTATCTCTCACCATGCACAAAACTCAATTCAAAGTGGATCAAGGACCTAGGAATTAGACCAGAGACAATACACCTAATAGAAGAAAAAGTAAGCTCAATTTCCAACTTGTCGGATTAGGCCCCAAGTTCCTTAATAAGAATCCTGTAGCGCAAGAATTATTACCAAGAATTAACGAATGGGATAGACTTAAACTAAAAAGCTTCTTCTCAGCAAAAGAAACAATCAGTGAGGTGAATAGAGAGCCAACTAATTGGGAACAAATATGTAATATGTGCACATCAGATAGAGCACTAATTTCTAGAATATATAAAGAACTCAAAAAACTTAACAAACAAATAATCCAATCAATAAATGGGCTAAGGAATTGAAAAGACACTTCTCAGAAGAAGATACACAATTAATCAACAAATACATGAAAAAATGCTCAACATCGCTGGCAATTAGAGAAATGCAAATCAAAACTACTCTAAGATTTCATTTCACTCCAGTCAGAATGGCAGAGATCAAGAACACAAACAACAACAAATGTTGGAGAGGATGTGGGGAGAAAGGCACACTCTTACATTGCTGGTGGGACTGCAAAATGGTGCAACTGCTATGAAAAGCAGTATGGAGATTTCTTGGAAAACTGGGAATGGAACCACCCTATGACCCAGCTATCCCACTCCTGGGTCTATTCCCAAAGGACTTAAAAACAGAATATTACAGTGACACAGCCACTTAAATGTTTATAGCAGTACAATTCACAATAGGTAGGTTGTGGAACCAACCTAGATGTCCCTCAGTAGATGAGTGGATAAAGAAAATGTGGTATATATACAAAATGGAATTTTACTCAGCAATAAAAGAGAATAAAATAATGGCATTTGCAGGTAAATGGATGAAGTTGGAGAATATAATGCTAAGTGAAGTTAGCCAATCCCAAAAATCCAAATACCGAATGTTTTCTCTGATATAAGGAGGCTAATTCACATTGTTGTTGGATGGGGGTACATAGGAGGATTAGAGGAACACTAGAATGGTCAAAGGAAAGGGAAGGGAAGGGAGGGAGCAAGGGGGGGGGAGGGAAAAAAATTGGTGGTTGAATGAGATGGATATCATTGTCCTAAATGCATGATTGAAGATCTGAATGGTACTTATATACTTTGTATACAAACAGTTGTATGTAAAAAGGAGATGCTATATATGTGCATTATGAATTGTAATACATATTACTATTATAAATAAAAAAAGAAAGGAAAAAAAAGAATTGCTTTAAAAAAAAAGAAATAAGAAGCATGTACTTTATCTTCAAGGCAATAAGAGGCTACTGAAAGGATGTATACACAGACAAGAAATGAACAAAACTTGAGTTAGAACAATCACCATGGAGAATGGATTGCTAAAGAACAGGAGGCAAGGAGATTGGTGGCGGGGTGGGGTGGGGAGGAGACACCCATGATCCAGGTGACTGAGTGCTGACATGAGCTAATGGTGGCACTGAGGAGGGACAGGAGCATTCAAGGGATTCTGAGACAGTAGGCATCACACCAAAGTGTGTACTTAACCTGCATATCAACTCCAAAGTTCCCAAACTCCAAAACCTCAAAAGTTTTCCCTAATTCATCTGTGGCCCAACCTGGCCAGAATTATGTGGCAGCGAAATAATAACCTGAACTGACTTGAGGCTATTTATAGTATTTATTCTGTTTTTTTTTTTTTTTTTTGTACTGGGGGATTGAATTCAGGGGCACTCGACCACTGGGCCACATCCCCAGCCCTTTTTTGTACTTTATTAGAGACAGGGTCTCACTGAGTTGATAAGTGCCTCGCCATTGCTGAGGTTGGCTTTGAACTCGTGATCCTCCTGCCTCAGCCTCCCAAGTGCTGGGATTACAGGTGTGTGCCACCGCACCCGGCTTCTCTATTTCATGTTTGATTATGGGAAATTGCCCCAGACCACAGCATATTGGGTAGCGTATTATCTCTTTAAAATTCAAAAAGGTCTGTATTTTAAGCATACAGTTGGGCTTCGGTTTAAGAAAAGGGATAATGGTTCGATACAATATAAAATATAAACTTTTATTAGATTAATTGGGAAAAATGAGTTACTGATTATTTGTTCAAAATGTTTATATCAATCACTACCCTTACTAACAATAGTATGAAACTTTCAAATACCACATATAAGCACATCACATGATTAACTTTATGGAACTTTGCCTTAAAATCTTAGAAATTTGGCAATGTGATCCTAGCAGACTTACCGTATTAGCATTTTGGGAAAGAACAAAAACAAAAACAAACAAACAAACAAAAAAACCACAAAACCCATTTCACAGAAATTTACTTATTTACTTCAGAATTCTTCCTCTTCGGGCTGCCACATAGAAGACAGAAGAGGTAAATCAGCAACAAGTACCAGATCTTCCTCTCAGAATAATTCCAAGTAAAGCCAGCCGGGAGCTAGAAGAGGGTTGAGGTCACCTTCCCAATACTATTAGTAGTATAACCTCGAATACAGCAACTTGATTCTTTCTCAGTAGAGGAGACCTGATCCTTTCCGTACTTGTGTCAAGTACTGCAAACACTTGTATCAAGTGGTGCTGCAAATTACAGTGGTCACCAGCCATGACTGTGTGGTAAGGAGGAACAATCTAGGACTTTCACTCATTCATTCAGAAAGTTTCTGTGAAGGGCTTTCCATGTGCCATGCACTATTTATTCTAGGTGCTGAAAATACAGAGATTAACAAGATAAACAAAATAATCCCTTGGAGGTTATGGATTTTGAAGGACACAAGGATATGAAGCATATTATCACAAGAGGGTATAATAAATTATGATGAGAAACCATAATGACGACAGTCCATAGTAGAGGGACCCAATGTAATAGAAGGGGAGAATACATAAGAAGGTGAAATTTACACTGAGATCTAAAGTATAATTAGAATTTATTAGTCCATGTGGACTAGAAACAAAGAAGAAACTGGAGAAAAACAAAATAGTAGAAAGTAATGGCTGAAAGCTGAGGCAAAACTCAGCGAAGCTCTCACCCTGCACAAAAGTCAACTCAAAATAGATCCAAGACCTAGGAATTAGACCAGAAACACTGCAACTTCTAGAAGAAAACATAGGGCCAATGCTCCAGCATACAGACACAGGCAACGACTTCCTCAATAGGACTCTTAAAGCCCAGAAAAAAATGCCAAAAATTAATAACCGGGATGGCTTCAAATTAAAAAGCTTCTGCACAGCAAACAACTAAGAATGTAAAGAGAGAATCTATAGAATGAGAGAATATCTTTGTTTGCTTTCCTGACAAAGCATTAATATCCAGTATATATAAAGAACTCAAAAACAATACCATTGCAAGCATGTGTGTGTGTACATATGTGTGTGTGTGTGTGTGTGTGTAGTTACAGTTATACAAAAATATTGGGTGGGGGGTCTCCGAAGCTCAGAGCCAGCCAAACATAGTGGAGTGCAGCCTCAAGAGCAGGCAGGAAAAGAGTTAGAGCCCAGAAGAAATCCTACTTAAAAATGGACTATTCCTTCTGATGTTCTGGAAGGCACTTCATACCTAAAAATATAATAAATATAGGAACTGAATTTTAAATGCTTTATTTAGGTTTTGCTTATTTGGGCTGGGGTAAAATGATCCCCCTCCATGTAATAAAGCATACCTAAAATGAACTTCCAATGGATAAAATGAATGCTGCATATTGAAACATTTAGGATACTTACATTGAGTGTGAATAATAAATTAGGCTACAAGCAGTATTCTGCCAACTTTGTTAAGTACTATGGTCTGGCAGGGCACTTTAAGTTTACCAGAAACACAATTTGAGATATTCAGATGTCAATTGGGAAGACTTTGGCAACATGAAAGTTTCCAACCACAAACAAATCAGTATAAATCATACTCCATATTTTGAACCTGTGACAGTTTAAAAAGCAAATGCTAGTACTCTACCCCAAAGATCCAAAGGAATTAGCAACTTTTACCAACTATTTTTATTGACAGACTCTTGATATCCTATGCCAGAGCAACAGACTTGTAAAAACTAGTGTCAACAGATTTTAGTTCTGTATATGTAAGATTTCTTATTCTAAGAAAAATAAAGAGGCCTAATAGGCCAAAGAACTCACACTGAACTAAGCATACCTGGGAGAACTGGGGGTGGTAGTGGGGAGAGACAAGTTTGATGTGAATGGAGGGCAGCACCTTACAACTGCTACTTTGGTTCTTGGTGAACATGCTTTTCTTCAAAACCATCCCCTCCCCTGGTTTTTGTCAGAGTCATCTATGTACCACTCAGATCCCTCCTAAATTATTCAGTGGCTTTGGCCTGATTAGTAGTAGTTTTTCCTCTGTAATCTCCTGCCATTATGCTACCAAAGTGGGAATTCCTTCTTATTATCCAATGCCCCAGTAACTCAACTTCCTCAACAACAGGAACCTTCCCATTCTCTGCACTTCAACCTCCCATGATAATAGTCATATCCTACGCCCTGTCTGGATCCTGAATTCTGAAACTTCTAATATGAATACATCCTTGCCTCCTATATCTGTTTGCTGATCTGTCCACCCATTCTTCCATTCACTGTCTTGGTCATTCATTCATTTTACATTCAACTAATATTTATACACACCCACTATTTGCCAAATTCTAGGTATGGGGAAATGTACTATTAAAAATTAAAGATCATAACTTAGAAATTTCTCCCTCATACAATACACCAATAATAAATGAAATGTATATACTGTCAAATAACAATGAGTTCTATAGAGAAAAATAAGGCAGGAAAGGTAGCTGTGAATACGTGGCAAATGAGCGCCATTTCAGACCAAGAAGGTCTGAAAGATGAGGCCCAAGAAGTGCTGACACTTCTGTCTAACGAGGCACTTGAGTAAAGATGTGAGGTGACGGAGCAAGCTCAACAGATATCTGCAAAAACAGAATTCCAGGCAGAGGCAACAGCACCTGCAAAGGCCCTGTAGGAACACCAGTGCATACCAGCACACCAAGAAGCCGAGTGCCCAAAGCAGAAGCAGTGAAAGAGAGGAGAGGCTGGATCCTATAGGCCTTTGAGCTGAGACAGGAACGAAGACACTGGACTGGCTATGAGTTAAGAACAGACTGTGGTGGCAGAATAGAAGCAGAGGCAGAAAATCTGGCATGTGCCTGGGAGCCCTTCTGAGTGGTGCTGATCTTCCTTTCATGTCCCTCACCCTGCTGGGCTTAGAAGTGGAACAGCCATCAACCAGTTTATCCTTGGCAGTAGAGGTCCAGTGGGACAAGGTAATCATCCTGACAAATATGAAAGTCTGGTCAAATGTGGGACAGTGAGAAGGAAGAAAGGAAAAGACATTTCTAAGAGGAAAACGAAAGAATCTGGTGACTGGCAGCGTCATGTGGATGAGTTTTAAATTCCTTAACTGCTACAAGGTGGAGGCACCGTGCGCCATAGGCCAAGTTCTCGGAATCACAGTGCTTTTGAGGTGGGGAGGGGCTGGGACTCTGAGACCACAGGCTGCACAACTGAAGAAGCAAAGACCAAAGTAGTGATTTATTCCACATCACAAAACTAGCTGCTGACAGCTGGGATGAGAAGCTGTCTCCTGACTGCTCTCTGCGCCCCTTCCTCTGCACTCTGCTTCTCTTCTGCAACCCATTCCCACTTCCCTATTGCCCACCAGGCCCTCGGGCCATTCTTCCACCGACAAATATGATCCTGTGGGACCAGCCACCTGGTTTGGCCTCTGCACATATCCGGTCCAGGAGAGTTAGCTCTTGGCCATCAGGGCTTCAAAGTTGCTGGTCTGGCTCTATCCCAAGACCTTCCAGAAGATAAGCCAACCTTGCCCTTTAATGTGGATCCTGCTCAGCCTATAAAAATATGCAAAAATGCTTCTTGGGGAAAATATTGACAATTCTATGCTTTCAAGAACAAATTTTCAAAGTACCAGTCCCTGCAGTGATGACAATACTGCAATTAAAATGTACCTAATTCAGGTATGAAATCTGACCCTTTCGTTTATATTTTCTTCTTATCTATTTCCTCATACTATTCATTTTGAAGATTAAATTTTTTTACTACATGCTTTGAGCATTTCAAAAACTTAAACTGAGTACATCTGTTTGCTCAGCAGCCTCAAGATATTCTCTTTGTGACTAAGTGGCAGGTGTTGTTCAGTTTATTTTCATGCATGTAAACTAAGCCCTTGAACTTGAGGGCGAGCAAAGCATTTGGCTTAAAATTTAGAAAGGAAGGAACTACACAACAGTTTCCTTTAGAACAAACTGCTTTTCCAGCTTCCTGTATGAAAAATATTGTATGTTTATAGGGATTGCTAAGAAACAACAAAGAAATGATATATAAGCCTTTAGACAATTAAAGTTCAAATTCTTTAAATAGCAAACAATTTCTTCTACTAATTTTGATATTTATATCAAGCCAGGAATAGAAAAATAGTCTAACAAAACAGAAAAGTGTGACAAAGCTTAAAATGGATTATACAATTTCACATTACTATAGAGGGGTTCATATTTCCTTGCAGAAAATGAGAGTTATTAACACTTTGGGCTTTAAAAGTCCCAAATACCAAGCTACTGCATGGGGAAAGATTTTCTTTGTTGATATAGTTGCTTTTATTGGCATCATGAAACTGTTTTTTTTTTTTTTTTTTTTTTTTTTTTTTTGGTACCGGGGATTGAACTCAGGGGCACTCGACCACTGGGTCACATCCCCAGCCCTTTTTTGTATTTTATTTAGAGACAGGGTCTCACTGAGTTGCTAAGTGCCTCGCCATTGCTGAGGCTGGCTTTGAACTCGCGATCCTCCTGCCTCAGCCTCCCAAAGTGCTGGGATTACAGGCGTGCGCCACCGCGCCCGGCTATGAAACTGTTTTGATTAAAACATAAACACACATACATTTATCAAATTTGTTATTATAAACAACTTTCCAGACTCCTATAACATTCATTTGTTTTTGAAAAATTCTCTTTCAAAATGAAATAAGACGCATACAGAATCTTGAATCTAAGTGGAAAGAGAAGCAACCTCCTCAGAGTTCAAGATTTAAATGTCCTCTCCCACATTTCTACACAGTGGCCAAGTTCCCTGTAGTCTGCTTCCACACCTCTCTCGGCTAGTAAGAACCCACTCAGAAAGATGACCATATTGTCCACTGGCTCTCCCTGCATAATTCAGTTACTACTATGCTCTTAGAAATTTTCTATCAAGGGTTGTTAAATGAACTTAGGCTTATAATGAAATTCAACCTTGAGTTCTGAAGTATTATTTCCTGTGCTACAAGTTCCATCTTATTCAAATACACAAGATTCATATGTGGTGGAGAACATCATGCCTTGTTTCATTCAGGAAAGAGCAAGTTAAACATGCAAATTTATAAATAATCTAAAGTCTCCAGGATGTTTTTAGCCCAGCCCATTCTTATTACTTTAGAGTACCTAGCAACAAGCCCAGCAGTGGTTTCAAAATCAGAGCTGTGAGACGTCTAAAAGACTGAGGCCAGGTAGAGGCAGCTCTACTAACTGTGAGCTCCAGCCCCACAACCACAGTCCTCCACCATGGTGTAGGCCCACAGAACTACAGGGGTCCCTGGAGGAGAGACAATGGCAGGAACAGAAGCAGTGCTGGCCGAATCTAGCAGGAGCTCAGAGCCTCCTATCCTTCCCTGGGACCAGATACTTAAGAAGACAACAGAGCTGTGATAGAACAAAGGTAAGCATATCTTCTGGCGTTGTCATCAACACTGTCCCTGGTATACCACACACTCAATCCCTATCTGCAGCCTCCTCTCCAGCGACTCCACCCCATGTGTACAACATTCTGCCTTCCCTCTGCCTATAGAATTCCAAGCCCACTGAAGTGGAAGAGCTCATCTTTTCACCTGTGCCTCTTCCTAGTTCCAGCACAGTGGCTGGCAGGAGGCAGTCATTCAGTATTGGTTCTTGAACTCTGTTGGAGACCAACGTGAAGTCTATCTTCCAGTAATTTCCCACCTCCTGCCCCAACTGTGCTCTCATTTCTTATGTTTGGTCAAAAACTACTGTCAGAAAAGGATGCACTTAAACCCCTTTACTCTAAAAGGAAAATGTTAGATGCGTGGTTGACTCTTCTTGGTGGCATTGTAACATGTGGGAATTTCAATGACATAGATGAGAAATTCTAGCAGCAGCCCCAGAACCACACCACAGGCACGACTGCTTCCCCTTATGGCTGGCAGGTCTACCATGCAGAAAAGCTTTCTGTCTTTTACCCCCAAGTCTAACTGCCATCTGTGTTGATTCTCTGGTAACCTAGGCCTACTACTTTAAGTAATATGTTGAACACTTGAACTCACAGCCCTCTAATATAGTTTGACATACTATTTTACTTTGTGTTTGTCCTTTTTCATTCTCAGCTCAGAGGGAAGCTGCACAAGGACAAGGGCCATGAATACTTCTCCATTCTGAGTCCTAGTGCAATGTTAAGCATACCATAGGTATTCAACAGGATTTGTAATATAGCAAGCATGGGAAATGTTTTTAAAACACCATACCCTCAAAGCAAACAGACTCACTCTTAGAAAAGCAATTAAAATTACCAGAAAGCTAGAATGAACAATTATAGCATAAACATAAAACTTTGAGCCATGCCCTTTACAGATGATCTTTAATTTAATCCGCAAAGCAAGCAGAGGTAAAATCACTCACAGTTATGTACAGTCAGGTGCAGCAGCTGGCAGGCTGATTTTAGAATTTACATTCAACCACTGCAGGAATTAAAAAATTTAAGATTCCCCCAAATACTTCCTAGCAGTATGGCTAAGAAAAAGTACAGTGATTTAAAAGGACTGATTAAAATTAACTCTTCACTTCAGCCCATACCCAGGCACTTTGCTCTGTGGAAACATCTTCATCCCACCTCCCTGCCTGTCTGGCATTGCTACACACCCTTCAAGTCACCTGACATGTTCCCTGACACTCTTCTACAACATCCCCCTGCGGCTGGCACACACAGCCATTTCGCCATAGTCTTGCTAAGTCCCTGTTTGCTGGGTAACCCCCAGGAGAACCCATGCTCCTTGTGGCTCAGAATCTTGCCTTTGCACCTGTGTACCCAGGCCTCTGCACAGAAGCTACTGCATAGCAAAGACACAAGAAACATCTGTCCCTGAAGCAGTAGGAACAGATTAAGATTCTCAGCTTGGCCCAGGTGGTGGTACATGCCCACAATCATAGCAACTCTGGAAGTTGAGGCAGGAGGATCACAAGTCCAAGACCAGCCTCAGCAACTTGTGAGACTCTGAGCAACTTAGTAAGACCCTGTCTCAAAAAATAAAATAAAATAAATGAATAAATAGGGGTTCTCAGTTTGTAATATCTATCTTTCACAGATCAGTATCAAGATCTACACTTCTACACTATAACTTTCTATGATTTAAATTTGTTTCCATAGCAACTAGGCAAAATGTTCCTTATAATACTAGGGAAGACAAGCTCTACCTTAAGGTTCAACCCACTGAAATCCTTCACAATCATTTGCTTTTGTTCTTAAAGTGAAGAGACAGAATGACAGCATTTAACTTTCTCTACCTAACACACTCTAACTTAATATTAATAACAAAAAAATATATTTTCAAATATAATTAAACTAGAATTTCCACTAACAAAAGGACAGTATCTTATTATATCACAAATCAAATACACCCAGAAAAGTGAACCACAGCTATATTTTAGATTCTACAAGACCCATGAGACCAAAAGATACAAATTGTGACACTTTATTTTTATTTTTTAAAAATATTTATTTATTTGTTTTAGTTGTACACGATGCATTTATTTGTACGTGGTGCTGAGGATCGAACCCGGGCCACACACGTGCTAGGTGAGCACTCTACCGCTGAGCCACAACCCCAGCCCCAACACTTTATTTTTAAAGTAAACATCATTCCTTTTTGACAAGTAACCTTTTATAAAATATGTCATCAGCAATTCTGTAAGGAAAAGATCTAAGGAGAGACTTCTCTGAGTTAATTTGAAACAAATTATGCAAGGTTGGGTGGTGGTATGAGATGAGACAACTTCTCAAGACCACAACCAACTCAGTAATTTTTTAAAATTTTTTATTTATTTATTTTTCTTCTATATTTTTACTGGTACATTAGTTGCACATAATGACGGAATTTGTTGTTACATATTTGCTTATGTACACAATATAACAATATAATTTGGTCAATATCACAGTTTAGTAATTTTAACATAAAGGAAAGGAAAACTGGGTTCAATTTTTCATTCTTAATTAGGCCACTTTATGAGTGCTTACTGACTTTCATTATTAAATTTTCAATCACTGGGTATAAGTTCACTTTAAAGAACAAAACAATACAAAACAAAACAAAACAAAAAAAATAGAGGCCCTCTTTCCTTCCATCCACTCCTTCCACCTCTAAGAGCACCGATGGCATCTTAAGGCCCCAAGTTCTTAGAACAAATGAGATGTTATAGTTTGGATGTGAGGTGTTCCCCAAAAGCGCATATGTGAGACATGCAAGAAGGTTCAGAGCAGAAATGATTGGGTTATGAAAACCTTAACCCAATCAATGAATTAATCCCCTGATGAGGATTAACTGAGTGGTAAGCAAAGGTGGGTAGGGTATGGCTGGAGGAGGTGGGTTATTTGGGGCGTGACTTTGGGGTATATATTTTGCATCTGGTGAGTGGAGTCTCTCTCTGGTTTTTGATTATCATGTGACAATATGAAAATTATTATGTTCAGTTACTTATTAAATTAGCAAGTCTCTCTCTGCTTCCCTCTGCCACACTCTTCCGCCATGATGTTCAGCCTTACCTTGAGCCCCAAGGGATAGAGCCAGCTGCCTATGGACTAAGACCTCTGAAACAGTGAGCCTCTAAATAAACTATTCCTCCTTTAAAATTGTTCTGGCCAGATCTGTCACAACAACAAAAAAGCTTCTGATTATTTATGACAAATGGGGTGCCTTTTGGTTTACAAGGTAAAAGCATAACAATTTGGAAAATGAGGGTTACATAATGAGACAATGAGTTTTAAAGCTGAGATTCAGCTAGATGAATACAGAAACAGATCTTCACTGTTGTCCTGCCCATTTACAAATTCTGCAAACATCAATCTACTTCAGGAGCTTCCCTTATCAAGTTTACACATCAGCACTTCTGCTGCTTTGCAGCAGCATCTGATGCACTTGAATTTCAGGAATCAATGAAGAGACAGGCTATGTCACCTTGCTTTCTAATGGCTCTATCAGAGACTAAGAGATGTGGACAGGGAGAATGAGCAAACATGCCCAGCCCAGACATTCAAACAATTCAGGCCTTCGTAGCTCTTTTCTATCTGAATAAATACACAGCATCTGGTCTTTACAGCTAAGCTTCAGCTCTGGGTCTCATACTTAAATGCACTCTCCACTCAATACCATTTACAGTACGTCAAAATACATTCGTGATTTGTCTTCTATAAGATTTTACATTCTGGTTCAAAAGTACTCCTTGAAAAGAAATTGTCATCTATTGATCAGGTAGATTATACTTTGATGTATATGTCTCCTTATGTGATTTTCTTATTTTTTGCTCAATATGAGCCAATACTAACTCATGGTGTCTAAGCCCAATAGCTAGAAAGCAGAAAGTCACAAAGGTGCCCAACACATTGCAACAGAGCCTAAATTTCCCATGCAGTAAAGATAAGGGAAGGAGCCAGTATCTCCTTTAAAAATGCTACTATTTTAACTTTGAAAAATTGCTATTTCAGCTTCAACACCTAATTTATTGTAGCTTTGCTAGATTGGCTTTGTGAAGACATTAAAAATGTACTCTCTGTGTAGCCACTTGGCTAGTATGTATAACACAAAAGTGCAAGTTTTTATTTCTCCTGATTTTGGCAGTGGAAATGGGAATCTATGGTGTATTCCAGGATTCCACAAAACTTCTGGATCTAATCAGCACCAAGCAATGCCATAGTGTCAAGAGCACTAAGGAATCCCCTAAACACATTCATGTGCTTCAAATGTTTCTATAGTGGAAACACACACACACACACAGAGCCTGGAAGAGGCTGGAATATGGAAGAAAAATACCTTTGTTAGGATAAATGATATTCTCATTCTCTGAACTTAATGCATTGAACTCAAGCCTTCCTATCCAACACAATTTCACTGAGCACTTTCACTTCGGAGTTTTGCTGGGGACTGGGTATGGAGATGAGTAAGACCTGTTTTCTCATACTATGATTTGTTAGGAAGACAGAAAAGATGACAGACAAACCATGACATAGCATGTAAAGCATATTAGGGGAGCAAAATGTTGTGAAAGCAGGGGGTGTAGGGATGGGCATTAAACTGGGCAAGGACAACGGTGCTGCATTCCAGAAGATTAAGTGCTAGAATTAAGTCCTAATGAGTAAGATGGATAATGGATGGAGAGGCTGGTGGGAGGAGAGGGTACTCCAGGAAGAGGAAGCTGATATGCCAATGGTCTCTACTACAGAACTTTATACCACTTAACATTCTGCACCTCACTATCCTCCTGTAACCTTAAAGCTAAAGCAACAAGAAGCCTCCACCAAGAGTAAACTGCACATTCCACAGTACTTGTCATAACAGGGAAAAGTGTGTGCACACACCATGCAAACACTGTGCAAATTTCAAGGCATTTAACATGAGATAATATTTACTCATATATTGTTTACTGAACACATCATTAGAGAGTTTAAGACCAAACAAAACTGAAGAGCCAAATCTTTAGTACTGAAGAGCTAACAGCCTTAAAAGAATTATGAATGCAGGGAAATTCACTTGAATTTGTCTAGTGAGAAAAAAAAAAATTTGTAATTCTCAAAGTAGATGGAGTGGGCAAGTTAGATTCACTTTAGAAAATACAAAAACTTTTAAGAAGCTTCTTAGCTGCATATGACCCTTAATTATTTCCTTGAGTTCTTGAAATGAAAAAAATGATTCCCTATATAAAATATTATCAAACGTACACTGAATAATAACTCATAGTTTCTCATTTAACCTACAACCAGAGGAAATGTACCATTATCATCTCCTTTTACAGGTGAAAGATGCAAGGGTTAGCCTGTGGTTGAGGCAGGTTATCAGAATCAGTTTCCTATCTCGAGTCTGGGTCCTGGCCCTGCCCTGACCACAAACTAGCTGCTTGCTACCCTCATTCTTCTTTTTTCCTCTACAAATTCAGGGATTCAATTTTCTTAATATTGAGAATCAAGCTTTCAAAGGAGTAGCTTATTGTTTCAACCACACTTAAAAAAAAAAAAAAAGAAAGAAAGAAAGAAAGAAAGAAAGAAAATGTAGCATAATAAACACAACTCATTGCTCGCATGGCCAGAGAAAATAACACCTCTGTTTTTCCTTTAGTTTCCTGCCTGCAATCAACCACTGGCCACAGGAGTGCTTCTCAGCAAACAGCCATTTCTTTTTTCCTCTACAAATTCAGGGATTCAATTTTCTTAATATTGAGAATCAAGCTTTCAAAGGAGTAGCTTATTGTTTCAACCACACTTAAAAAAAAAAAAAAAGAAAGAAAGAAAAGAAAGAAAGAAAGAAAATGTAGCATAATAAACACAACTCATTGCTCGCATGGCCAGAGAAAATAACACCTCTGTTTTTCCTTTAGTTTCCTGCCTGCAATCAACCACTGGCCACAGGAGTGCTTCTCAGCAAACAGCCATTATGTATTTTTAAAAATCCCTAAATATAGTACCTTGATTTAGATTGGAGAGAAATTCAACTAATATGGACAAGAGAAAATGTTATTACATTATTCTGGTTTCAAATCATCAGAATAGATAGTCAGAATTGAGTCTTGACTTAAATAGTCAGAATTAAGCCTTGTTAATGATAAAAATAAACAAGTTTTTTCAAACTTATAACTTGTGAACAAGGGATAGATTGTTAGATAACTACCTATCAGTGAAACTGTTTTCAGTGAGATATGGATATATATCTTTGTAAGTCTTCCCTTTTCCACCCCCATGATTTTCCTCCTATTCAATATCTTGTCAGAGATACCAGCTAATACTGTTATCGTTACCATAACCACCACAAATAGAGATAAAAAGTAGATGTTAATAAAAATGTTAATAGATATAAAAGGTAGATTTGTTCATTAAACCCAAGGAAACATTAGATATGTTCAGAATTACTTCTGGCTATTCTAATTCATTTTTCACAAGATAGCAATGGAGAGAGGTCTCTGTGATCAAGTTAAAAAAAAAAAAAAACTTTTAAGAACTAACACCTGGGGCTGTAGTTGTAGCTCAGCAGTAGAGAACTTGCCTAGCATATGTGAGGCATTAGGTTTGATCCTCAGCACCACATAAAAATAAATAAGTAAAATAAAGGTATTGTGTCCATTTACAACTGAAAAATTTAAAAAAAAAATAACTAACACCTGAAAGCTGGCTACACAGGTGCATGCCTATAATCCCAGCTGCTTGGGAGGCAGAGGCAGGAGGATCATAAAAGTTCAAGGCCAACTTCAGCAACTGAGACGCTGCCCCAAAATAAAAAATAAAAAGGGCTGGGAATGTAGCTCAGTGGCAGAGCATCCCTGAGTTCAATCCCTGGCACTGCAATAAAGAAAAAGAAAACGAGAAAAGCACTTAGGACTTGCTCTCAAAGATTTTTTCCACAGGCTTTAACAAAGTAAGGTAACTCAGACATCAGTTTCTCCTAGGTCCTCTTATTCCATTTCTCACAAGCTAAGCACTGGCTTTGAGTATTCCCAATGACCTTTACTTCCTCTATTACATTTATTACACTGGAAGAAAAAGAACATACGCTATGCATCATAATTGGTTGTCTGTTTTAACTTCTCTGTGCCTCAATATCTTTATATGTCTCAGGGAAGAAACAATTTAAATCATGATCTTCAAAGAACCACATTTTATGTATAAAATTAAAGAAATATGGCAAAAGAAATAATTAAAATCACATGCAGAGTAAATGAGGAAAGGAAGTAATGAAGAAAGAGCAGAAAGATCAATAAATAGAAAACAGGAAAAAAATAGAGAAAAATAAATTAATTAAATGCTGGTTCTTAGGCTGGGGTTATAGTTCAGTAGTACAGTGTGTGCTCAGCATGTGTAAGGCCCTGGCTTGATCCCAAGCACCAAAAGAAATAGAAAGACACTGGTTCTTTGAGGAGACAGACAAAAGTGGTAAACCTCCAGTTGGGCTGATGAGGGAAAAAAGAGAGAAGACACATATTACCAATATCAGGAAAGAAAAGGTAATATCACCATAGTTTGTACAGATATGAAAATATCATGAAATATTATGAAAAACTTATGCCAATAAATCCATCAACCTCAATGAAGAGGACAAATTTCTAAAAAGATACCACCAAATTCACTTACAAAGAAAACCTGAATTGAACAGTCACAAGTTTATTTTTAAAATAATCTGTAGTTTGAAAATCTTCCCTTAAAAAAACTTTCAGATCCAGATAGCTTCACAGGTAAATTCCAACAAACATGTAGGGAGAAAAAAAAAAAAAAAAAAACAAAAAGAAAAAAATTCTATCAGAAAACTTATTCTGAGGCCAGCATTAACCTGCTATCAAAGCCAGACAAACATGTTACAAGTGGTTGTGATACCCCTCATGAACACATGTGCAAAATCCTATACACCGTCTGCCAAGGGGATGGAAAAGCTCTGGCTTTCTGGCTGCTTGCCACATTACCACACCCTGTTACAGGACCTAGGCTAAGCAGGGGGCATGGCTGTGAGAACTGAAATCACCCCAAGGATAGGCCAATGGCATCCGCCCATGCTCCTTATGTGTCCCTATGATCTTTCTGCTGATTGGCCCATGTCCTCTATAAGACCGTCCAACTTCCTCAATAAACTGAGTTCCTGCACTGACCGGTGACCGGGCTCCCCGGTATGTTCCTGTGTCCTTTGAGGGCGGGGGAGGGAATATCGGGGGCCTTTACTTTCCCAATCTAGTCTTCTCGTCGGGGTAGGCCCCTCTGGGCTCTTTTGCTAGACAGAAGAGGTCTATCCCGGGTACAGGGGGCTAAAGACCTCAACCCCTTATATTATCCCGACATACAAAATTGTTGGGGTTGGGGGGGTAAAGAGGGATAGCACCCAGGGCTTCACACATGCTAAGCTAATGCTTTAATGTGGCTAGGCTAATACCACATCCTCAGCCCTTTTTATTTTTTATTTTGATACAGGGTCTCACTGAGTTACCCAGCCTAGCCTTGAACTTGTGATCCTCCTGCCTCAGAGTAGCTGGGATTACAAGCCTATGCCACCACATCCAGCTCCCAAGCAAAATTTTAACGAATTAAATACAATGATATATAAACACAATAACACCTAATGACTAAATGAGATTTACACTAATATGGCAAAGCTGGTTTGCCATTCAAAATGTCTGTCACTATATTAGCAAACAAAAAATTAAATAATTTCAGTAGACTTATAAAAAGATCTAACAATCCAATACCCATTCTTAGCTCAAAACAAAAAAAAAAAAAAACAAAACTCTTAGGAATAGAACATTCTCATTCTGATAAAAGGAATACACACACACACACACACACAAGCCCTACAATTAACAGCACACATAAAAGACTTAATGTTTTTCCTTTAATATAAAGAACAAGGATGACCACTCCCATCATTTCTTTCCAACAATATACCAGAAATTATGCTTAGTTTATTAATAAGGCAAGAAAAAAAAGTGACATTCAATTCAGAAAGAGATCAAACTATCTTTATTTTTAAATGATGTGATTATCTATATAGAAAATCCAATGAAATCTACCAAAAAAAGCTACTGCTAGAAGGTGAGTTTGACAAAGCTGCATGATACAAGAGCTAGATACAAAACTGAATTGTCATTCTATGCTAGTAATGAACAATTTTATATTGAAATTTTTAAAAATACTACAATAACACCAAAAATGTCAAATATTTAGGACAAATTTGGAAGAGATGTGCAAGAACTCTACTTTAAAAGATTGCTGAGAGCTGGGCGCAGAGGTGCACACCTGTAATCCCAGCACTTGGGAGGCTGAGGCAGGAGGATCACGAGTTCAAAGCCAGCCTCAGCAATGGCGAGGCACTCAGAAAATCAGAGAGACCTTGTCTCTAATAAAAAAAAAAAAAAAAAAAAAAAAAAAGGCTGGGGATGTGGCCCAGTGGTCGAGTGCCCTGAGTTCAATCCCCAGTACCAAAATATAAAACAAAATAATTGAAAATTAAAAATTTTTATAAAAGATTGCTGAGAGAAATTAAAGAAAATCTAAACAAATGGGAAGAAATAACATGTTCATCAGTTGGAAGACTCAATGCTGTTAAGAAGTCAATTCTCTCCAAATTGATTTGTGGACTCAATATCTCAAAATCCCAGCAGGCTGTTTTGTACAAATAGATAAGCTGATTATAAACTTCCAATGGATATGCAAAGGACCCAGAACAGTCCAAAGAACTTTGCAAGAGAAGAAAGCTGGAAGGCAAACACTATTACAAAGGTATAGTAATTCAGACAGTGTGGTACTGATATAAAGATAAACAGATCATGGCACAAAATAGACCCATGTACACAGAAAACTGATTTCGACAATGGTACAAAGGCAATTCAGCAAAGAAAGAATGTTCATTTTTAACAAATGGTGCTGGAACTAAATACCCATATGCAAAAAATCTGAACTTTGACTCCTACCTTGGCACCACATACAGAAATTAACTCAAAATGGGTCATATACCTAAGTGTAAAACATAAAACAATAAAACTCTTACAAGGAAACAGGAGCTAACCTCTGTGACTTGGGGTTAGGCAAAGAATTCTTAGATATGATACCCGAAGTGCAATTTATTAAAGAACAAATCATTAAATTGAATTTCATCAAAATTAAGAACATCTGTTCTTTGAAAGACACTGTTAGGGGAATGTAAAACACGTCACAGACTGGGACAAAATATTACATATCATAAATCTTATAGAGAATCTGCATCCAAAATATGTAAAGAACTCTTAAAACTTAATAAATAAAAACAAACAACTCAATAAACAAGTAACATAAAAGATTTGATACTTTACCAAGGAATGGCAAATAAGCACATGAAAATATGCTCGACACCATCATCAGCCAATAGAAAAATGCAAATTAAAATCACAATGAGGTAATACTATGTACCTTTCAGAGGACTAAAATTTAAAAAGACAGCCACAGTAAGTATTTAAGAAACAGACTTGGAGTAACTGAATCCTCATTCACTGCTGGTAGGAATGTAAAAGGAAACAACAACTTGGAAAACAGTTTGGCAATTTTAAAAATTAAAAATATACCAGCGCTGGGGCTAGGGCTATGGCTCAGCAGTAGAGCGCTTGTCTCACGTGTGTGAGGCCCTGGGTTCGATCCTCAGCACCACATAAATAAAACAAAGGTATTATGTCCACCTACAACTAAAAAAATATTTTTAAAAAATTAAAAATATACCTACCATATGATCTACCCATCTCACTTCTGGGTATTTACCAAAGAGAAAAAAGAGCCTGAGTCCACACAAAGACCTGTAATATAGGTGTTCAGATTGGTTTTACTTGTAAAAGCCAAACACTGGAAACACCCAAATGGCCATCAGTAGCGAACAGGCATATCCATACAATGGAATACTTTGAGCACTTAAAGGAATAAACTACTGATATAATCAGAAACAGATAAATCTCAAAATAATTACACTTAATGAAAAAAGCAAAAAAAAAAAAAAGTACACGTGATATAATTCTACTTACATAAAACCCTAGAATAAGCAAACTAACCTACATGACAGCAGATCTGTTGCCTGGAGAAAGGGACAAAGGACCATGAGGATAGGAGTACAAAGAAATTTTGTGTGGTGATGGATCTGTTCATTCTCCTTATTGTGGTGATGGTTTCATGGGTGTGCACATGTGTCAGAACTGATTAAATCATACACTTTAAACATGAAGCTTATTGGATGTCAATTAGACCTCAATAAAACTGTCTTTAAAAAGAGCAACCTGAATTTTATGATATCTATTTTAAATTGTCCCTTTTCCATCAGCACACTGAAAATCTTTCACTGTAGCAAACTTACTGATGTAACTGCTTCAAATACACCTTTTCCTTTGACCTTTACTCTACATAAACACAACCATAAAAGTAAATTACTATTGGATAGAAAAGTGAACAAACTGGTCTCCCTGGATTGCACAGTGGTCTGTTTACTGGCTTCAAATGAAGTCTGAATGTTTAGCTAAACTACCAGTACTGAAGGCTCAGTCACTGAATACTGAAAACATTACTTCTGCAAGCTGCCCTAAAGTAATTCATTAATTCAAATAAATATTTACTGCACATGTGTTCTGTGTATGGCATTGTTGTAAGTGCTGGATTTCATGCAAAATGGACAGTACCAAATTACAAAGTTATTCCGTGTCTTCTTTTGGAATAATTTGTAAGGTTTTAGCAACACTTAAATCACATGATGAAAGAATAGCAATGGAAACAAGCCTTAGACAGACTAGAACAGTGACTCTTCTAATTCAAGGTTAAAATAATAAATGTCAATGATAACATGACTGAAGAACTGTATCCGAACAGCTCAGAATTCCAAAAGGAGAAGTATCTCTCATACCTTAAGTGAACTCAGAACAAAGATTAAAAATTAATTCCACACACAGCAAGTATGGAGTCTGTCAGCTCCAAGAGGTCCTTCTGGCTTAGAAATATAAAAGGATGTGAAAAGACAGACAACAAATGGTGTTGGGAAAACTGGAAATCCTCAGGTAATAAAATGAAATTAAATCTCTTTTCTCTCACCATGCACAAAACTTAAAGTGGATCAAGGACCTAGGAATTAAACGGGAGACCTTGCAATAGAAGAAAAAGTAGGCCCAAATCTCTATCATGTTGGTTTAGGCCCCAACTTCCTCAATAAGACCCCTATAGCACAAGAACTAAAACCAAGAATCAATAAATGGGATGGATTCCAACTAAAAAGCTTCTTCTCAGCAAAAGAAACAATCAGTAAGGTGAATAGAAGACCTACAGAATGGGCTCCTCTATACCACATGCACATCAGATAGAGCACTAACTTCAAGGATTTATAAAGCTCTTAAAAGCCTTAACACCAAAAAAAAAAAAAAACCCAAATAACCCAATCAATAAATGGGCCAAGGAACTAAATAGACACTTCTCAGAAGATGATATACAATCAACAAATATATGAAAAAATGTTCAACATCTCTAGCGATTAGAGAAATGCAAATCAAAACAACTCTAAGATTTCATCTTACTCTAGTCAGAATGGCAGCTATCAAAAAAACAAACAACAATAAATGCTGGTGAGGATGTGGGGAAAAAGGCACACTCTTACATTGCTGGTGGAACTGCAAATTGGTGAAGCCAATCTGGAAAGTAGTATGGAGATTCCTAGGAAAACTTGGAATAGAACCACCATTTGACCCAGCTATCCCACTCCTTGGCCTATTCCCAAAGGACTTAAAAACAGCTTACTACAGGGACACAGCCATATCAATGTTTATAGCAGCACAATTCACAATAGCTAGATTGTGGAACCAACCCCAATGCCCATCAGCAGATGAATGGATAGGGAAACTTTGGTATATAAACACAATGGAACACTACTCAGAACTAAAAGAGAATAAAATCATGAAATTTGCAGGTAAATGGATGGAGTTGGAGAAAATAACGCTAAGTGAAGTTAGCCAATCCCAAAAAACCAAACGTCGAATGATCTCTTTGATATGAAGATACTAACTCATAAAGGCAAAAGAGTGGGGATGAGAGGAATGAAAGAGCTTTAAATAGAACAAAGAGGGGGGAAGAGGGGAGGGGACAAGGGGATAGGAATAATGGCAGACTGAGTTATCCATGATTACCCTAAATACATGTATGAAGACAAAATTGTTGTAAAAATACTTTATATAAAACCAGCAACTCGAAAAATTGTGCTCTTTATATGTAATATGAAATGAAATGTACTCTGCAAACATGTATAACAAATTAGAATAAAAATTTTTAAAAAAGATTTTAAAAAATAACAATAACAAATAGGAAGTTTTAAGTAAATTCTCTAACAGCTGGTATCAAAGATAACACTCTGTAATAGCATATTCTTTATTACTGACCTAATCTAACTGGACCAAGTATGGAAATTACTAAATCTTATAGAAGTTACAAGCTTAATTATTCATCACAAATAAAACCATCCATATCTCTGCCACAAGACATTTTACAGCTTAGCAAGGGCATCCATTTGAAAACCTTCCACTATCTTTTTCCTTGCAATAATACTACCCTTTAAGGTTGTTTCTCTAAAAGAAACCAACGTCTGCTCCATTTGTGTACAATGAATCAAAGAGTTTTCTACTGTCATGTATAACTGATTAGGACTAATGAATAATTAAAAAAAGGAAGAGGAGGAGGAGAAGAACAACAACAACAACCACCCCACGAACTCATGCCAGGCACACAAAATCAATAAAAATCCCTTGTAAGAGATAACTGTGGATGGCATGTGCTTCAGATTCCCTTAGAAAGTTACTCTTCTTCTAAATTTTTTTGGGTTGTTCAGAACTGTCATGTTTTGCATTCTCAAAGGTACAATTTTGCTAAACAATAAGCTTTTAGTGAATTTTGACTGACATGATTCCTCATCACGTGTTCCAAATACATCATACCTAAATTCATACCTACATTAAACACTACTAATCCTGAGTGTTCAGTAACCATGGATTCCAGACCACAAGTTCTGCAAGCACAATCTCCAAGTATTCTCATCTTCATTGAGAAGCAATATCCACTACACAAAAGATGAAACCAACCATAGTATTCAGTTATCACATCTTCTATTCATTAATTTTTGGATTTTTACAAATGAAAATTGTTTGCTTTAGGTAAATTGGTGAAAAAAAATCCAAAAAGCACAGACATTTAACAGCTTATCATTAAAATTATGAAACTGTACATCTTACCTCCAATACTGATTTTAATTAAAATTGTGAAATAACAACTGCTACAGCTTGAGTTCCACCGAAGCTCAGAACCAGTTTGTGGTTCCTTATGACACCTCCACTGTCAATTACTGCCCTCCTATTGCATTTTACTTTGAAGAAAAACACTGTTTCATGGACTAAGATCTACTTGTAATTTATAATGTGCTTGGTACTGTGCTTACCAGTTTATATGCAGCAGCTCTGCTCATCCTCACAACAATACTATGATGGAGAATATTACAGACAGGTGGAGTGTTACTGACATTAAATAACTTGTCTAAGGTCAGTGAGCTACTTCCCATTACTAACAGCACAGAGCATATCTTGAATCTTTTATCAAGGAGGCCCCAAGTGGGACCACACCCGCCCAGAGAATATGGATTCATCTCACCATGAGCACCTCACATTTAATCTCAGTATAGTTATTTTTCTTTAATTCACCTTAATCTGATCATCTGCCTCAGCACGGAAGAGAAACAATGCAGTGGCAGAACTGGGTGTGTGCAACAATTTATCTTCCAAGTTTTGGCTTTCAGCTAGCCTTTATTGTCATATCTCGCAAAGTCAGGCAAGATCAAGATCTCTTTAATAAAATGATATCTATGGAGTGGCCTTACCAGCAGTACTATTATTAATCCTGACTATGTTTAAAGTGACTTTAAATATTCAAAACAATTCTGATCTTAAATGTAGCAGTGTTTATCACATAAGCAAATAATTTGTGTCAAGTTATAACAAATAAGATATATAAAATGAGTAATTTATCCTTCATTCCTCAAAAAATGACTTTGTATTTCATTAATGAAAACACAGAACAATGGTTTGTTTGTGGAACTGGATATCAAACCCAAGGCCTCACACATGTGAAGCAAGCCACATCCCCAGCCCAGAATGCTGGTTTTTGAATGATGCTCTTGGAGTAACAGTGTAATGCCAGCCCAGCTCTCCACTGTTCTCTGACCAAAATTCCTATTTAACTGCTATATGCACTGATGTTTCATGGATAACATCCAGAAAAGAAGTTTACAGAAACCACATAACTTCCACCCTTTTAGAACTGCTGTACACTATTTTGTTCTCTTTGCGATGCAGAATGAAACTTAAATTCAGACTTTGCTAATGTAGGAGCAAGAACCAGTCAAACAGCATCTACTGTTCTTTGTCCATTAAGAAAGATTATTCAGTTAAGCCGGTGGCACACACCTGTAATCCCAGGTAATCCCAGTGGCTCGGAAACCTGAAGCAGAAGGATTGCAAGTTCAAACCCTGCCTTCGCAATTTAGTGAGGCTCTAAGCAACTTAAATTCACCCTGTCTCAAGAAAAAAAGAAAAAAGGGTTGGGGATGTGGCTCAATGTTTGAGCACCCTGGGCTCAATTCCTGGTACCAAAAAAAAAAAAAAAGTCGGAAAACAGAAAAACAGAACAAACTGCACTGTATAAAATGCATTTTAATTACTTTTTCTAAGAGCTGATAAGGGTACCTCCGGAAATCAATACTCTTAATTTCAGCTCTGTAACAGATTTTAAAAGAGATAAAATGTGTAGGGGTCTAGGACCTCAGTACAGAAAATTTCCATGTAATTACTTAACTGACATACAAACAAAATTCAGATTCATGATTTTGATCTCATCATTAAAATCTGAAATGAGGGCTGGGGTTGTCGCTGCTCAGCGGTGGAGCACTCGCCTAGCACGTGTGTGGCCCGGGTTCGATCCCCAGCACCACATAAAAATAAATAAACAAATAAAATCTGAAATGTACTGTTTCCCCAGACTGAGTAGCTTTGTTAAAATTTAGATCAAAGTCTTAGTGTCTATTTTATATTTATTCAAACTCTATCTGAAAGAACAAGCATTAATCTACAATTCAAATGAAAGTAATCTGAGTTATTTTTAAATAATCAATTATAGCAATATATCTTACAGTAATTTAAAAAGCTGAGATGCTATAACTTAATTTGAATTCTTAGAAATGTCTATTACAACTTGCTAAAAGACACTACTGCATTTGAAAGTTCTTTGGCAAAAATAAAATTAAAATTTTTAAAAGGCTCACATCTACTGTGGGGGATGGGAAGATTCTAGACAATAAATATAAATGTTAAAAATATAATTGGTCTTCCATATCTATGGGTTCTACATGCATGGATTTGACCAACTGCAGATAGAAAATATTTGAAAAAAACATGCTTTTGTTCTGAACATGTACAGACTTTTTGGAGCATCTTTATTCCCTAAGTAATACATGTAACAATTATTTACACCATTTTACACTATAGTAGATATCATAAGTAATCTAGAGATAATTGAAAGTATTTGGAACAATGGGCATAAGTTATATGCAAATATTACATCACTTTTTATAAGAGAGTTCAGCATCTGCAGATTTTGGTGTCCACAGGGGGTTCTGAAGCCAATTTCCCATGTACACCAAGGGACAAACCAATATGCAACTTACTATGATATTATGTTATATGGTAGGGTGGGACAAAAATATTTAGTCTATAAGTTAATAATTGTATTTATGCCTTAAATTTTTAAGACACAAGCAACCTCTCCCAAGTAGGAGAGTAATATTACTACTTTATATAAACATAATCATGTTTTTCTAAAATTTAAATAATAAAAATTATGGCACACCCACCTAACAATAGTTTAGCTTTGCTGAATATGAAGACAAGAGTTGGAAGCACAGTCATCTCAAAATTAAAGAGTAAAAAAACCAAAGTTGAATTCCATTCTAGACTGGTATTCCAATAGTTATTAAGAGATAGGAATCAGGAGTCAAATTTCAAGATGCCAAGATCTGAAATCTACAATCATTTTATTTCTAAATAAAGATGGAACTACGTTAACTTCTGCTATTCAGAATACAAAATTCTTGGATACAGAATCTTGATGTCAACAGAATTCTTACTTTTAAGGTGAACTTTCAGTCCTTTCCATTCACAAATAAGACCTGATTTATTAAGTTCCCTGCTTTGTATCTCTAGAGTTGATCAAAGCACATTTTCTTAGTACAATCTGTATTGTTCCAAGTGTTTTATAAACATCTTTTGTGAGAGTTTACAGGAGTGATCTGAAATCACTTCCAAGGTTTCATCCTATGAGTCAGTTATTCTTAAAAGGAAATAGTTTCTCTGCCTTTATCACCTTCATTTCCCTATCTATCACAAGTCTGATTCTAATCTGTCACACACACACACAAAATCACTGGCAGGACTGTCAACAGATAATTGCTGACATTAAATTCTAATCGGGGCAAAAAGGAAAAAAGAAAACAGGCACAATTTGTTACTTAGACATGAAAATTATAGGTCCACACAATATCTGAACTTTCATAAATGTCTCTTAGCCAATCAGAATAAATCTCAGTACTTATCAACCACCTAGCTTTACATGGGGCTCCTAAATCTGTATTTCCTGATCAAATGATCCATCCAGTGCCTGCTATGCATGGTCACCTGTATGCATTCATTCACAGATGTGCCAAGTACAGTAATGCTAGGCTCTGGAGAGTCACAGCAAAGAAAATAACCAGTCCCTGTCCTAGAGGGGCTTTTATTAGTGAAAGAAGTCAAGGGAATAAAATAGTCACGGAAACGTAACATCTGGACAGTCACATCCCAACTAAGCTGGTCTAGAAGTGAACTCTGTTTACTGCATGCATTCTAGTCTACTCACTTGTGAACCTTGTTCTTGCACAGAATCGCTGTCATCACGGGCTACCCAGGCCACAACTTGTGAGGCGTTCTCGACCTTCCCCTTCAGATCTTAACAACTGCCCAGGCCAGCTTGAATCACCACAGAGGAACAGATGGCTCTGCTCCACAATCCTTTCCCACTTCTGGGAATGCTAGTGATGGTGACAGGGAGCTCCCAGCAAAGCTTCTGCCTGAGCAGGGGGCACAAAACCCAAGGCCAAGAGTGTTCTTGGGGGCTGGGATTGTGGCTCAGTGGTAGAGCACTGCTTGCCTAGCATGTGTGAGGCACCGAGTTTGAGTCTCAGTACACATAAACAAAGGTTCATCAACAACTAAAAATATATATATTAAAAAAAAAGAGTGGGATTTTTAAAAGTACAACTGGGAGGAGACCCTCTTTCCTCCCTCTTGTGGGAAAGCCTACAGATGGCCCCTGCCCTGTCACTTTTAACCCCCAAGGGGCCTGAAATCATCCTGGCTTCTGTGGCATTTCATTCCCATGAAACCTTCTTCAGAAATCTTCATTCTTCAGTAAGCCTCCTTTTAACTTACGATGGTTGATTGCAGCCAAGCATCCCAACTTGCACCTTCTAAACATTTCCAGTCTGTGACTCCACCTCTACCATCAGTGCTCTAACTCAGGTCCTCATCAGTTCTCATCTGGACTAGTCCAACAGCCCCACAAGTCTCCTATCCCTAGTCCTCACACCCAGCATCTGTGGTACGGTAACAGGAGGAACTGTGTTCCCCATATACACCCAAACTCATCAATGGTTCCCCATTACTAAAGAAAAATCTAAATTCCTTAACAGGACTCACCCAACTCTCTATACACAATCTTTCTCTCCAGCCAAACAGCTGTTCCTCCTTGACTCACATTTTATGCTCTGACTACCCAGAACTTCTTGGGTTTGGGCTGGGGCTCAGATACACACACCCACCACATTGAATTAATTAGTAAGTAGGATGTTTCTTTTCCTGAAAACCTGAAGAAATCAAAGAAAAGTGGCTTTCTTCAGGCTTGTTTCTAGGCATCAAAGTCAGCACATCGATGTCTACAGTTCATCACATTGATATCCCTAGATATTGCTATTACAAATAACTAGTGCCAGTGTACACAACACACACAGCAGCAAGTGTCTGAGGAAGAATCACAGACTAACAAAAGGTTCTGATCACCCACGCATCTCTGCAATGGAGCACCAGCACTGACTCCCCATGAGGCTTTCTCACCCAGACAGTGCCCCTCCTTCTCCACTGGTGCCTTCTAATACCCTCTATGGAAGTCTTTAGCCTGGCATACAACCTCTTGTTCCTTAAGGACAGGATCGTGTTCCAAGCATCCCTGGATCTCCAAGCCCAGTCAAGTCCTCAGTATACATTAGACACCTATAAATGTTTACAAAACAATGTGTGCATTCTGAGCTAAGCACAACACTGAAAGACATTTTCTGATTTTAAAAAAAGTGCACTGGATGTCAGGTGCTTGGGCTTCTCCCATTAAATGTGATGAAAATACTTGAAAACACAAAAGATTTTTTAATATCTCTAACCCATTGTGTAGTTAACCAAATGGTCATTGTTTCTGTAGAAATTGTTTTAATGGGAGATGTTGAGAAATAAGGTCTGTTTTCTTTTTAACTTATAGAAAATTTCAGAGAAAAGTGCATAAGCAGTCAAAAAAACTGGCAAATTGGACTCCAACAACAACAAAAAAATTTGCTTCATAAGAAAGTGAAAAAACAATTTATAGAATGGAAGAAACTTTTATACTTCACATATCTGATAACAGTACATTTGTGTATATCCAGAATATATAAGGACTATTACATCTCAACAAAAAATAAGGACAGCTTAATTTTAAAATGGGCAAAGACTCTGAATAGGCATTTGTCTAACAAAGATATACAGTGGCTAACAAGTACATGAAAATATTCAATATCACTAGTTATCAGGGAAATGCAAATCAAAACCACAATGAGATGCCACTTCATACCCATTAGGATGACTACTATGGAAAAATAACATGGCAAAATGTTGGCAAGGATACGGAGAAATGGAATCTTCAAACATTGCTGATGGGACTGTAAAATGGTAGAGTCACTTTATAAAACAGTCTGGCAGTTCCTCAAAAAGTTAAACATAGTTACTTATGGTCCATAAATTTCACTCCTAAGTATCTACCCAAAAGAAAACATAAGTCAACTCAAAAACTTGTACACAAACATTCATAGCAGCATGATCATAAGAACCACAGAGTGCAAGTCACCCAAATATCCATCAACTGATAAATGGATAAACAAGCTGCAGTATATCCATACAAGAGAATATATTCAGCAATAAAAAAAGAATAAAGTTCTGATATGTGCTACCTCAAAAACATGCTAAGTGAAAGAAGCCAGACACAAAGGGCCATATATTGAATGACTACATTTATATGACATGTCCGGAACAGGTAAATCCACAAAGAGAGAAAGGAGATTTGTAGCTACATGGAGCAAGAGAGAGTGGAGAGTAACTGCTAAAAGGTATGGGATTTCTTTTGAGATGATGAAAATGTTTTGGAATTAGCAGGATAGGCACGCAACTGTGTGAATATATTAAAAAGTGTGAATTGCACACTTTTAAGGAGTGACCTTGATGGTAATGTGAATTATATATCAATAAAGCTGTTTTTTTGAAAATGGCTGCACAAAGTCATAGTAACACCTCTGCACAAGGGTCTGGTTGATTCACTCTGCCTGTGACAGGATAATCTGTCATAAAAACACACAATCTGTTTAAATGGGGAAATAATCTATGTTCCTACTCATAAATCCCTATTGCAGCCAACCATAAAACCAAATCCAAAGTAAAAAAAGCAAAGAACAAAAGAGCATGCAATTCACAATTAGCTAGCAGGTTACAGAATGAAACTAACCAAAGACTACAAAAAGAAAAATGTTTATTAGGACTGCCTACTTCTTTTCGATTACACAGATTTTAAACAAGTCAAAATCCTTTATACTCATAAGAAAATCTGCCAGCTTCTTTATTAGCACATAGCAAAGAAAAACAAGCATTCTCTCCTATAACCAAATTAACATCCCACAGAAGGTCTGTTTGTACTTGGCAGCATGAACCTTTCATTTCGGAGTGCTGCTAAATTAAACAAGCCTATGTTGTATTGAACACAATGAGCCAGACACCCTGGCATGCTCCTAGACTTCATCAGTTGATGTTGAAGAACATTAGAAATAAATAGGATAGTATGAATGATGGTGGTGGTAGTGACAGAATAGCGTTACTGTCAGTGTTTTCAACATTTCCATTATCTACAATACAACAATGCAAACATTCTAACAACTTTTTTCTTTTTTTTTCCCTGTCTTTGTGGAACTAGGTATTGAACCACCCAGGGCTACATCCCCAGACCTTTTTTTCTAATTTAGGGTCTCACTAAGTTGCTGAGGCTGGCTTTATACTAGCGATCCTCCTGTCTCAGCCTCTCAAGTTGCATACAACTTTCTAGATTCTCCTAACACCCTTCTCTTTATACATAAGAAAGCACTGGACCTTAGAGCCAGAGAGATCTGAATTCAAGTGATAGGTTTTTTTGTTTTTTTTAAACCTGCTAGCTGCATGCCCAAGGACAAATTTCACAATTTTACTGAGCCCTTGTTGTTGTGAGAACAAAATGAAGTAATGCATACAAAGAGCACAGTGTAATGCTCAATCTACACCCCACCACAAAAATCCTCACTTTTCACAAGCCTTCACAGCAAATACTCATTTCAGAACTTATATCAGAGTAGGGGTAATTAACATTGGCCATCCTTCTACCTCGTGGACATCTAAAGATCTATGAAGATTTCATATTGAATGAATAATCTTCCTCCTTCGTCCCCCTCCCACACTGTTTTTTTTTTTTTAAAGCCATCAATAAAGTCTCTTTTAAATGTATTAAATCAGGGCATGACACAAAGCATTCATTCACCTAAGAGGTATTTAAAAGCACTGAACTAGGAGAGAGAGACATGAAGAGAAACACTCTATTAGAGAGAAATGCATATTTTGCAGTGCAATAATAGGTAACCTTTCCATAAAGATTGATGCAATCTGATTATAATTCCCAAGTGTCAGTAATCGGTTCTTAAGGTAAAAGAAAAAGGAAGTGGGATGGTTTCAAGCACCTGAGAAAAGATGTGGGAGGATATCCTTTCCCACTGACAGCAATTAATGTTTGAGTGATGGCTGCTAGAATGTTCAGACTGAAAAACTTTGCTATATTAGAACAGACTGAAATATAGCTAAAACAAAACACATGGGGTTTAACACACACACAAACACAACCTTCACCTAGGTGTCCTCTCTAAACAAACCAAAGAAGGAAAAGCTTGTGTGAAATTCCAATTGCACTGCTATAGATAAGGTGTAAGGAGGTGGGTAGTGGTTTTCATCCATATTCCCATGCTGGGTGTCTATTTAAAGACAGCATCTAGACTATGCAGTAACAGACTCGCTCTGCCTAGCTCCACACAAATTTGCATCATGCCACACACTGGACAAAACTTCCAGGGTTAGGAAGGGAGGAAATTTCTCAGGGGGATGGGATGCTTAGAACTTTGGGATATCCCTGAGGAGTTTCACTAAGCTCTGAGCTCATTATGGACCTTATGCCCCAAAGCTACTGTTCTTCCCTCCCCTTTCTAAAACTCCACCCATAAGACTTTGAGTTAACGGTGCTCCTGGGGGAGACCTGGTCAGTTGCAGAGTCTATAGAAGGAAGCCCTGAATGGCTCTCATCTACACTGTACACCAGCACTTGGCATCCCTCCTCCCACTGCAGCTCAGTGCTACCACCCTGATTGCAAAGCTGTTTCATCTCAAGAGTCCACAGCCTCAAATTCTGCACAGGAAGACCGACCTTCTCTGTCTATCCAACTTTCCAATCAAATAATCACTCACTCTGCCAGTCTAAACTAAGCTCTATGCCTAACATAGGTAGAAACTATTTCAAATGCACAAAATCCAACCCATTAAATATGTAAAAGTCTTTTTTTAAAATTTTTTGGTAGTTGTAGATGGACACAATAGCTTTATTTATTTATTTTTGCCGTGCTGAGGATGGAACCCAGTGCCTCACACATGCCAGGCAGGCGCTCTACCACTGAGCCATAACCCTAGCCCTATAATAGTCTAAATATATATTTAAATGTACTATAAAAATTTTAACAAATGCAGCTAACAGGAGAAATAAAGGATAAAGCCTTCATTTTAATTACGACTTCTGTTTAATTTCTCACTTTCCAGGAATATTTTTAGTAGGTTTTAGGGCACACAATTAAAGAAATTAACTCATCAGTAAAATGAAAGGTACTGTATAAACAAATTCCTGTACTGCCAGAGAAAAGATATTCAAAAACCCAGAACTTCAATATTTTAGAAAACAAATAAGATTACACCATTAGCATCAATAAGATATCAGAAGGAAAAGTCCAGGAAAACATTCATTTGGCCCAATAATGAAGACTCAGTAATTTCAAGTCTGCCTTGATTTAATTTTGGACTACATATTAAGAAATGATTGCTAGGCAAATTAAAGTACAAATAAAAATTGCTAGAGGATTATTTAATCAATTTAAAAAGTTTCACGTGTAAATGACTTCTGCAAAAATACTAATTAAAACTAATACATGCATTCTTTAGAATCCCATATTCCAATAGAAACAAAGTATATAAAAGAGAGACTGAAACACTGCTTAAATCTATTAGATAATTAATTGTTCCATCTCTCTGTTTACTTTAGCTGTGAAAAACTGGTGGAGGAATCAGAAAAGCTTCACAGGCAGGTACCAGAGAAAAATTTTTTCATTTTACTCAAAGTCTGGCGCACTCTCTACTTTTATTTTTAAAAATGTGAACCATACAATTATATTTACTTTATTTTGGGGAGCATTTACTTTATCCTTATTTTCAAACAACATATTATGAAAAATATTGCCATGTCTGTACTGGGAAACATAAATAGATCTTAAACAAGATCTAGCACCCTGCCTAGTTTAGATACTTACTCTGTCCTTAATGGAGGGGGAAAAAAAAAAGGTTTAAAATACAGGGCTTATGTGATTCTAAAATTAAATGGAATATAGTCCAAATCAAAATTTGAAACAAAATATCATCAAATGTTAAAGCAGGAAGTGCCATATAGTTAGGCACATCTAGATTTAAATGAAACCATATGCTAGTCTTCTCCAAATTAAAATGTATGGCCCTTTTCTTTTTGCATCTTTAACCTAATACTGACAATACACATCAACCACTGGGAGGCTGAGGCAGGAGGATCACAAGTTCAAGGTCAGCCTCAACAATTTGGCAAGACCCTGTCTCAAAATTAAAAATAAACAAAAGGGCTAGGGATGTGTCTCAGTGGTAAAGTGCCCCTAGATTCAACTCTCAGTACCAAAAAATTAAATAAATAAATAATGATTTGGGTGTCTGCAGATGCCTACCAAGTAGGTAGGTATTCAGTGCTGAATGAAAACTAGTGAATAAGGGGCTGGGGTTGTGGTTCAGCGGCAGAGCGCTCGCCTCACATGTGCGCTGCCCGGGTTTGATCCTCAGCACCACGTAAACATAAATACATTGCATTGTGTACAACTAAAGTAAATAAATATATATTTTTTTAAAAAAAAGTAGTGAATAAAACACCAGTTGGACCATATGGTCCCTACCATTGTGTATTCAGTAAACAATGTTAATTGAAAAGAAAAGCACCCTCAGGAAAGGCAATCTAGATGTATTTTGTATATAGAAAATAGTTTAATGTTTTTTTATTAAGCCAACGAACAAACAGGTCAACAACAAAGTTGTGCATCTGCTTCATGTGAGACCATCCTTGTATGTAACTCTTATTTGATTGAAATAAAATCTAAAGCAAACATAAAATTAAAAATCATATTTACATCAGAAAGTAACAAAATCTTTTGGACAGAAGAGATACACATAGGTTTACACATAAACACAATCACATAATTTACCTAACTCAAAAACACTTTATTATCAATACTTTTCAAATGTTAATAATGAGTTAAAATCAAGGCAAAAGGCCTAAAAATAACTCAACATATTTAAATATTTTCATTACATTTAATGCCTAAGAGTATCTTACATATAAGAATCACAGATATGTTCTTAATGAAGAGAATTTTTACATTAATAAGAATACTGAATGAAAAAAGTCTTTGAGAAATACAAGGTTTTCTTCAATAGCTGGGTACAGTGGAGCACACCTGTAATCCCAGCAACTCAGGAGACTGAGGCAGGAGGATCAAAAGTTCAAGGACAGCCTCAGCAACTTAGCAAGGCCCTGTCTCAAAAAAATAAATAAATAGGGCTGGGGTTGTGGCTCAGTGGTAGAGCGCTCACCTAGCACGTGCGTGGCCCGGGTTCGATCCTCAGCACCACGTAAACATAAATGCATTGCATTGTGTACAACTAAAGCAAATAAATAAATATTTAAAAAATAAATAAATAAATAAAAAGTGCTGGGGATCTAATTTAGTGGTAAAGTACCCCTGGGTTCAATCCCCAGTACCAATAAAAAACATGTTATCTCAAAAAGGTACTCTTTTATTCCTCCTATTGGATTAGCAAAGATTAAAAAGATTAACAAGTGTAATGAGATGGACATCATTACCCTAAGTACATGTATGAAGACACGAATGGTGTGAAAACACTTTGTATACAGAGATATGTAAAATTATGTGTAATATAAATTATAATACATTTTGCTGTCATATATAACAACTTAGAATAAAAAAAAAATTTTAAAACTAACAAAACTTGGTGTGGGCAAGGGTTTTGAAAACAGGTCTCTCATGGACATTGAGTGGGGATAGTTTTTACAGATAACAGGTTAGCCATATTTATCAACATTTAAAATGTATATAATCTTTGACCCAGCAGTTATACCTCTAAGAAGATAAATGAATAAGTCTACTATCATCAACATACCATTATCCACAAGAAAGAAAAACAAGTTACAATCTAAATGGTTATCAAAGGAGTGGCTAGATAAAGTATGATGCCTCTAAATGGTGAAAATTAGGCAGACAGTAAAATGATCACCCATGATTATACACATCTGTTTCAACTCACAAATAGAGATATATAAAACATACATTAACAACGACCACATAGCCTCATATATGAGAGAGAGACTGCTATTTATTTAAAGCCTTATATGTACTTTCATATCCATCAATAAGTTTCCAAAAGTGTGTTAATGGTGGTCATTTCTTTGTGCAGGAGTCAAGGGCTTACTTTTGTCATTATGTTGTTTTATATGGGTGGAAAGTTTTCTAATTATTATAATAAAAAATCACAACAAACTTTTAAGATAAAGAAGTGTCTCTATATCACCAAAAATGGCTTCAAATCTTTTCAACTTCCTCTTTTAAGAGGAAAGAATTCATTGAATGTTGCAAGTAGATGTAATAAAGAATCTCCTTCTCAGAACCACACTTTAAAATGATGAGCTAATCGAAATTAAAATATTAGATTCAAAGAGGTAGGGAAAGACAAACGTCCTTATTCAAACAGTCCACATTCCTGGAATCTACCTTACCACCCACAGGTTCTATGAACTCAAACACTCCTAAAACAATATCCTTTTTACATCTTAAGGAAGCAGAGTAAAAAAATAATAGCTAAAGAATTTTTAAAACATTAAATCATAAAACACTTACCACAGTAAAAATATTTAGTTATTTTCCTGTCTTACATTCTTTCTTAGCACCTTTATTATGAACCTGAAAAAAATAAAAAGTAAAGATTATTTAGATTATTTTCTGTAGAACACTTACATGCCAGCAGCAAAGGTGGTCAGAGAAAGCCTCCTGGAGGATGTGAACATCTGATATCAATCAGAACAAAACAGAAGTTACTATAATGGGACAACTGGGAGGTAAAAGTTGAGTGCTACTACAAATCTAACCTATGTAAATGACTGCATTTGGGCGCGGTGGCAGGCTGAGCACCTGTACCTGGACCCCACCTCTACCACTTGCCTGTGTGTGACCAAGGGCAAGTCACATCAGCCCCCCTCTTTGGGCCTGTTCCTCATATGTATGATAACAGTGCCTAACTAGGAAGATTGCTAAAGAATATGAGGGATAATCCACATCAGAGGCTCTAAAATAGTTCTTCAAACATAACAAATGTTCAATGTTTTTACTGTTATAGCCTCTCATATAATTCAAAAATCTGCCTCTCACCACCTCCACCCCTATTATTTATTGTATTTCTTATTACTATTATTGAAAAGGGGCATAGTCTTTGTATTCTAGAGGCTAATGTGTAATGGGTGAAATGAGCTACCCAGACATGTAAGGCGAAGTCTGAAGTGAATTCTTAATTCGCTTGTTTAACAAACATCTCAATGTGAACTTTGTCAGGCATTCTGCTGGGTTCTGGGCATTCTTTACTGTACAGGACAGACCCAGTTTCTCTCCTCAAGGAGCTTCCGTCTATCAAGGCTCACACCACAACACAGGAAAGCTGCCTAAAGTGAAAGATACTGGTTTTTACTGGGCTGGGTGTAGAACCTATCTTAAGTGGCAGAATTAGGTGTGGAACACTCTGGGTGGAAGGGATGGCATCACAGGACACATGGGGCTTCTGGGGAATGCTGAGTAGCACTGTGCGCTCAAGAGAGGAATAAGCAGGAGGGCCTTGAAGGCAAGGCTGTTTGTTTCCTGTTCTGAAATGCACTGATTATCTTCAAACTGAAAACTGATAAAGATTTTAGCTTTAACTTCAACTTCAATATCTTTTTATTGTCTTTTTCTTTCTCTCTTTAAAAGTGAGAGAAGCACAAGCTGGAAAAAGAAATACCCCCTCAGCACATGGTTGTGGAGGAAGAGACAGTGATGAGTTCCACACGTTTTCTCCTTTAATTTTCCCAACATTCTTACAAAGACAGTATTGTTCCTCTTACAGATTAGGAAACTGAGGCTTAGAGAAGTTAAATAGATTTTAAATGTATACATTCAATCTGATTTTTTATTTTTATTTCTTTTAAGTTTTTGTTTTTCTGGAACTAGACAAAACAGTGCTAAAGTACTCATGGAAAAATAAACAAGCAAGAATTGCCGGGAATATGAAAAGCAACAAGGGGAAACTAGTTTTAAAAGATATTAAAACTTTTTATAAAACCAATAATGCGATACTGGTATATGAAGGAAAAGACTAACAGAATACAAATCCCAGAAACACCCAAATACATCCAAAAGTTAACAATACAACAAAAGTATTCAAAGAAAGGCTCTAAAACCAAAGGGTGAAAATAACAGCCATACTGAAAAAGATAAAGTTGAACGTACACATCATTCTGAACACCAGAATAAATTCTAGATTGAACATTTAATTGTAAAAGTGATATCATAAAAGTTCAAAAAAGAAACCATGGGCAAATTCTAAAAATCTTGGAGGCCTTTCATTAACTTAAAATCCAGACACCATAATGAATAATATAAACTGTAAAATTCAAAGAAAAGAAGAATGTAAGACTTCTGTATATCAAAATACGTGAAAGTGGGGCTGGGGTTATAGCTCAGCGGTAGAGCACTTGCCTCGCACATATGAAGCACTGGGTTCAATCCTCAGCACAACATAAAATAAATAAAGATATTGTGTCCATCTTAAAAAAATATTTTAAAAAAATTACTAAAAAAACATGGGAAGGTAAATGAAAAATAAGTGGCAAACTGTGGGAAACTGCAATTTATATCACACAGGACTAATCAAATGAAAAATAAGTGACAAACTGTGGGAAACTGCAATTTATATCACACAGGGCTAATCTCTCCAATTTATAAATTTCTAGAAACTAATAAGAGAAAAAAGCAATCCAAAAGAAAAATGTGCAAAAGACATGAACAGAGAGTTGGCAGAAAAAGAAATACAACTAGTCTTTTTTTTAATATTTATTTATTTGCTTTAGTTGTACACAATCTGTTTTTACATGGTGCTGAGGATCGAACCCGGGCCGCACACGCGCTAGGCGAGCGCTCTACCACTGAGCTACAACCCCAGCTCCACAACTAGTCTTTAAGCACATAAAAGATGCTCATCCTCATTAATAATGAAAGCCATGCACACTAAAACTATTCTATATTGATCATTCTCATCCATCAAACTGTTACAAATTCAAAGGCTGTAAACACAGTCCATTAGAAAGGCCCCAGAAAAACAGGAACTCTCATACATTGCAATCAGCCCTCTTGTATCTGTGGTGTTCAGACTGTGGATTCAACAATCATAGGCTGAAAATATTTTTTTTAAATTATCTGTAATGAACATTTTTTCCTTGTCATTAGTTCCTAAACAATATAGTACAACAACTACTTACATGGCATTTACATTGTATTAGGTCTTATAAGCAATCTAAAGATGATTTAAAGTATGTGGAGGATATGCATAGATTATATGCAAATATTCTGTCTTTTTTATATAAAAGGCTCAAGCATCCTTGAATTTCAGTATTCACAAAGGGGTCCTCAAACCAATCCTCCATGGATAATGAGGAGCAACTGTACTTGTGGGAGTTCAAAATGGTGCAATACTTAAGTAGGAAAGTATTTAACAAAATTATAAATGCACTGCCCACAGGCACAGTGATCCTACTTCTAGGAATGTATCCCACAGATGTACCTACACATGTATAAAATGATATGTATATGAGCTGTTTCACCACAGTGTGGTCTGTGATAAACCTAGAGACAACCCAAATATCCACCAGGGGGGTAGTTAAATAAACATGGCACTTAATAGGCATTAAGTGTTTAAACATAGCTGTTTTTTAAAAAAATGTTTTCTATAAACAAATATTATATTCTTTCTAAATAAATACTAATAAGAAAATATCTCAAGAGCATATAAAGAATAAGCCAAGGGACAGAATTAGTTACACAGTATGCTATATTTTATATTAAAAGAATACATATAGCATACTGGCATTTCTCCTGCTATAAAAACAAACAATGGACATCTATAGGAAATAAATTAAAGGAGGTTATTTAAAAAAGAGGGGTGAAGGGGGGCCAAAGCAGTTGGAAATCAAATTTTCCCAAGCATGCCTGTGTCATTTTAAGTTTTGAACCATAAGAACATGTTATCTATAATAAAAGAATTTTTAAACATTAAAAGAATACTTAACAGAAAGAAGAGAAAGAGACACCTATAAATCAGACTTAAAACCAAGCTTTAAAAGGGGATTTCTTTGAACTGAAATTAGATGCTGAAAAGCAATCTTAGTGTGCTCATTGCAAAAAATATACTTTCCCCCTTCAATCAAGTTAAAGGACATGATAATCTGTTTTTAAAAAGCTATTTGAAGGGGTAAGAAATTAGAAGAGAGGAGAGAAATGTACAAAGACACTCTAGTATAATGGTTCTCCAAGTATGGTCCCTGAACCAGCAGCATCAGCGTCATGTGATAACTTGTTAAAATTAAAATTCTCAGGCTCCTACCCAGACTACTGAATCAGAAACTTTGAAGTACTAGTCCAGCAATCCTGGTAACACACCCTCAAGTCTGGGAGTCACACATCTTGTCTGGCGCTTCCCACAGGTTCATATGTACCACCAGTCTGCATTTCAAACAAGCTCCAGGATGCTTCAGATATGCTGCTGGTCTAGGACCACACTTGGATCAGCAAAGCTAAAGTCCTCTTGGGGAAAAAGGTTTGTAACCTTCACGTGGTTGAGTTTCCTATGAAACCTGTCCTTAGTATCAAAGGAGAAAAGTCCTTACACAGATTTCCTAGCCAAGAGATACCATGTAGCTAGTTTCCCACATAAACTGTGTACACAGAGAGTAAATGTTTTCAAATACATTCTTATAAAAACAATAACAACTATGAATCATTGAAATTCAACTTAAGGATGTCTTACTTGAAAAAAGTGTAAGTGGACCTACAAACCTTCAGAAATAGAACAAAGAAACAAAAATAATCTATATTTCACAAATTCTCCTCAAACGCATTAATTGCCCACCACGTGCTCTCCATGAAAAAGCACCAAGAAGTTTGTTTCCCTCAAACCCTTCTCAAAAAAAAAGGTACTATTTATGAACACTGATTTTCTGTTTGTTTTACACGAGGAGAAAGATCTCTACAGGAATCTTCTGAATAAAAAATTCTAGTTTAGATAGAAGGATCTATAAGTTGGGCATGGTGACACACATGCCTGTAATCCCAATGGCTCGGCAGGCTGAGGCAGGAGGATCTTGAATTCAAAGCCAGCCTCAGCAATGGTGAGGAGCGCAACTCAGTGAGACCCTGTCTCTAAATAAAATACAAAATAGGGCTGGGGATGTGGCTCAGTGGCTGAGTGCCCCTGAGTTCAATCCCTGGTACACCCCCCATATCCCCCAAAAAGGATCTAGGAATGTGTATCTTCTTTTTGCAAGTCACCTTTGAATAGTTTTTGGTGCTAAAAATTAACCAATGCGCTGACATTTTTATATATTTCCTATTTCATTGCCCCTGAGATGCCATCACCTTTAAGACACTTAGAACATTCTTATTCCATGTACCACTCAGAAGAAAAACTGCCGTGTGGTTACATGCCAATTTTAAGATTCCATTCATCTCAGATGTGCATCTTAAAAAAATCAATGAAAAGCCTTAATTATAAACCACAGAAATATATGGCAAATTATTTCTTTTCATTCTAGTTAACTCTTATGTCTCTCAAACGTAAAATTCCACAAAGGCATGCATGTTTTGTCCATTTAACAACATATCCTCTATGCTTAGAAACTGGAACATTTTCAACATCTTTGTAATTCATTATTTATTTAGTTTACTTAGGAACATGTGAATATGAAAAGTAATGATTTTTTAAAAATATTTTTTAGATATTGATGGACCTTTACTTTATTCATTTATTTATATGTGGTGCTGAGAATTGAACCCAATGCCTCACACATGCTGGGCAAGTGTTCTACCACTGAGCCACAACTCCAGCCCCAAGTAATGATTTTTAACAGTATTGACCTCTTTTACTCTGGAACATATTACTTGCTCAAAATAATAAAAATTAATTATTTTCAATTTAGCTGACTTCTCAGGTCAAAAAGAGTCAATGTATCTCTAGATAATTGAAAACATATCCTCTCCTGAGAAGTCTTTACTTATGTGTTTGTTTTCACAGCACCTTTCAATAGTAATAAGCAACAAACACCTTACAAGATTTTTTAAAATTCAAAATAAGCAGGGCTGGGATTGTGGCTTAGTGGTAGAGCGCTCGCCTAGCACGTGTACGGCCCAGGTTCGATCCTCAGCACCACGTAAAGAATAAATACATTGTGTACAACTAAAAAGAACAAATAAATAAATCAATCAATCAAAATAAGCATCCTTTTTAAACAAGTTGAAGAAATTTTTCTTACACTCTAGCTATAAAATGGTCTGAGCTAAACTTTCTTATTTTAATTTTTCTCAATCAAAACTAGCAGTGTTTCAAATGAAAAGACAATTTGTAATGAGTCATACGAGGAGGACTTGTATATATACATCTACATTTTCCAAATGTGCTAACATGAACACCAGTAAATACAAAAGATTATTTTAAAAGTGATTACAGCTGGGCATGGTGATGCTTGCTTGTAATCCCAACAACTTGGGAGGCTGAGGCAGGAGGATCCCAAGTTTGAGGATGCTTCAGCAGCTTCAGAAGATGCTGCTTCAAGAAGGGAAAAAAGGGCTGGAGCTCAGTGGTAGAGCACATCTGGGTTCAATCCCTAGTAAGCAAACCCCCCCCCCCAAAAAAAAGTGATCACACCGATGTATATTTTACTCACCTCAGACCTGCTATTGTACATACTGCTGTCACTTTCCAACTCTGATCTCACATCAAACTGCTAAAATGATTCTAGTGTTTAGTTGTCAACATTTCTAATGTGAATTCTCATTAAACACAGACAAAATTTTCTGACAGGTATTAAACTTGCCTCCCAAGATTCTAGAATGATTGACAAGAGTGTCACTAACCAAGACCTTGTCTTTTTTTTTTTTTTTTTTTTTTTTTTTTTTATGTCAGACACTTCAGAAAGAATAATTTTCCCAGAAAAAAAGTTTGTCGGGGCTGGAGTTGTGGCTCAGTGGTAGAGCACTTGCCTGGCATGGCATGTGTGTGGCCCTGGGTTCAATCCTCAGCACCACATATAAATAAAGTAAAAAGACCCATTGACCAAAAAAAAAAAAAAAAAAAAAAAGCTATTTGTCAGCTAAAATCTGTCCCGTTTCCTGTTACAACTGATAATGGAGACTGTTCTTTATAGTATTTCTCAAAGTGGCAGAACTGTCCTTAAGGAAAATTTTTAGTTATCAAAGAGACTGGAGGACACCCCAGGCATTTAGTGTTTGGGGCCCAGGACCTAGGCTTCACACAATGCTTGGGTGCGATGGATCAATATCATCAAGTTCATCCTGGTCACAAGAATTTTGATCTCAAAACGGTCAAATTAAGCTCACTTTAAATTAGCATTACTTTAAGACACAATATTTAAAAGTTTTTATAGGAAACCCCACCCCTAACCCCTTGCCTCTAATTATGTAGGATAAAGTAGTAAGGGAAGCTTCAGGAGAATACGGAAACTGTCTAAAAATTAGTGCTCATTTCTTCACACTACACATTAACTCAACATAAATTTAAATTATAATACTGAGCATAGACTAGAATATATGCTAACAGAATGAGATGGCACATACATCTCACCCTAATGAATCCAAAAATTTCAATCTTGTTAATATTTTACTTGTTATTACTATCAACAGAAGAAATTCATTACTGTTTCTTCAAGTAGCAGTACCTCAAAGCATTGGACACAAAGGATGTGCTCAGACATCTGGGAAAAGAAGGAATCCATGTAAGGGTCATGGTATGATCTGTGGGTTGACTGAGGCAGTCTGTAATTGACCTTGGCATGTCCCTAGTTCAATCCAGCCTCTCTTTTTTATTAGCATAAATATGGTTATCCCAACACTAAATGTTTTCCTCCTAGTTTCCATCTTCATCTCCCTCTTTGATTTTGTTTGAAATAGATCCTGGTACTTTTTTTTTTTTTTTAACCAACTCAAACTTCTTCATTAGAAGCAGGTGCAAGCACTTGAACGCATGCTGTCTTCCAGCACAAGCTATCTCCCAGCACAGCTCAAAGTTCTGGTTATAAGTGATACAGCAACGCACATTATATATTGTTCTCCCTTTATTTCTCCTTTACATTTAAGTGAAAGTATCATATGGACTTTCACTTATGTGTGTAGGTAAGTTTTATTATTTATGAACTTCAATGCACAGTAGCAAAGTGGGCTTTACAATCGTTCGACACCAAGGAGAGGGGCCTTGATTCTGTGGTTGACAACCACTGTTCCAGAGTGGAATCACGTGCTTCAACGGGAATCAAACTTTCCTTTGCCTGAGGCAAGCCTTGGGCTCCAATATTCCACTTTCGTTGGGCTAGACACTCAACCCGTGGCGTACACGGGTCACTCTAAGCCCACCTCTGCTCTCTTTCTCACTGGGCCAAAGTTAGGGGTTGGAGACCTTCCGGGAATCGGACAAAAGGCGTGGAAAAAGTCTGTTCCAACACACTCACATACAATGCTGCATCCAATTTCAGAGGGGCTCCCAGACACACCCTCTGCAGTCCCACCAGTACCCCAGGGAACCAGCTGCGAGCACCGCTGGGAGAAGGACAGGAGGCAAGGAAGGGGCGCAGGCCCGCGCGGGTGTTGGAAGCCCCATCCCACCACGTCCCAGCAGTGTGACTTTGGGCAGGGCGCTGCACCTCTCTGTGCAGCCCGAGCGTGGAAGCGCACAAGTTAAGTGCCTGGCATACAGCAAAGTGGAGCTGCCAGGGCCAGCAGCGGCGACCCCGCCGCCCTGGGAAACTGAGGCGGGCCCCGGGGTCGCACCCGAACGCGAGGACGGACTGGCCAGGGGGACTGGCCCGGCGGCCCGCGGCCCCGGCCGCCCCGCCCCGCGCGGGTCCCGGGACGGCGCGGACCGGGCGGCGCCGCTGCAGCCGCGGGGCGTGCTGGGCTGCCTCCGAGGACGCGGGCCACCCGCCCGCCCCGCTCCCCACGCCCGGGACTTGGTTTCTGCCGCTCTCACCCTCCTCAGCCCCCAACGGCCGCCGCCGCCGCCCGCCGCTCACCTCTCGGGCCGCCGCCGCCGCCGCTACCGCCGCCGCCGTGAGATCTCGCGAGACTTCGCTCCCCTCCGCACTCCCCCGCCCTCACCGCGGCGCGCGCGGACCCCGGTCTGAAACCAGCTGGGCGCGCTCCCCATTACACCGCCCACCGCGCCCGGGGGTCAGGACTGGCCGTTCTGGCGACCTTCTATCTGTATCCCCGCCCCTGAATCCACTCCACCCACTCCCGTGACCCCGAAGGGTTAAAACCCAGGTGCGAGGCAGCCGCCTCGGTCTCACCTGGCCGGTCGGGTGCGCGTGCGCATGCGTGTGCCCGGGCCCTGGACCCGAGAACCTCTGCCTGGGCATGGACCACAGTGAGAGCAGTAATCATAGTGGCCGAGAACTTTAACGACTCCCCTTGGGTCCTCACAACTGCCCTAAGAAGTGGGTATTACCATCCTCCCTATTCCACAGAGGAAAAATTGGAGGCTTGGCAAGGTTAAGCAATGGGCTCCAAGTCACACAGCGAGGAAGTGGCAAGAGCCCACGTTGCAATCCGGGGTTGTCTGGTGCCCCAACCAGCGCCCCCAGGACAACCTCCAGGTCCTGCCCCTGCTTGTGCCAAGGGCTCTGCTTTTCAACCTCAGTCTTCACTCCCTACCCCACCCCCGCCTCCAGTGTTCACCAAGGTGAAAAGAGACATGGCTGGGAGGTCATTTGCTACGATACCCCTGGTCTCGATGGAATTGTTATCAATAAAATGTTTCAGCTTCATTGCATGAATTTCGTAAGGCCTCCCTTTGCCATTTCTTGGGCAGGGCCCAGAAAACGATGAGACTGTATCTGTATTGAATTCTGTAGCCTCCTTGGGTGACATTTTGACTGATACAAAGTACAATGGAATGGCATACAGGACATAGAATCAGGAGACACGTGGAACTTCTTCCCAGGGGAAATCTTTTTTTTTTTTTTTTTTTTTTTTTTTTTTGTGGTACCGGGAATTGAACTCAGGGGCACTCGACCACTGGGTCACATCTCCAGACCTTTTTTTGTATTTTATTTAGAGACAGGGTCTCACTGAGTTGCTAAGTGCCTCGCCATTGCTGAGGCTGGCTTTGAACTCGCGATCCTCCTGCCTCAGCCTCCCAAAGTGCTGGGATTACAGGCATGCGCCACCGCGCCCGGCCCCAGGGGAAATCTTAATAATTGTTTCTAAAGAAGAGGAGCTAACATTTATCGAAGGCATATTTTCTTCCAATCCTGGAGATGAAGAAACTAGCCTAAGTATTCATAGTCAGAATTTGAACCTGAGTCTGAGTTTGGTCCTGTTCTACAGGACAGCATAGGCTACCTCTTCTGGGTCAGCTTCTGTAAAATCATGAGCCTCGAAGGTTCACTTTATTTCTTTGTCAGGGTCTTCCTGGGCTAACCCAGCCTACCTGATAGTTATATCTGTTAGCAAATGTAGGCCCACTCACCCTCCAAGATCGTCCACTCTCCAAGAAGTAATTCTGCTATATGAGCCAGAGCATATGGGTGCCTTTCAACATGACCCAATCCACCAGCTGAAGGAGTGGGTAAGGAGGCAAAATCACATCAAAGGGGCAGCTACAAGGTGCCTAGTACTGCTCTAAGTGCTGTCCACTCACTAACTCATTTAATCTGACAATCTTGTGTTCTGTGTTCTGAATGGTGTTCTCCAGAGAAACAGAACCACCAGGATATAGATATAGATATGTACAAAGGAATTTATTATGGAAGCTGGGAAGTCCCACAATATGCTGTCTGCAAGCTGGAGAACCCGGGATGTCTGTGACATAGCTCAGTCCCAGTACAAAGACCTGAGAAACAGGGGAGCTAATGTAACTCTCAGTTCAAGACTGAAGGCCTGAGAAACTAGGGAGGCTGCAGGTGCAAGTCCCAAGGTCTGAAGATCAGAGATTTTGAAAGTTTTGATATTGAAGGGCAGAAGAAGATCGGTGTCCTGGCTCCAGAAGTGAGAATAAATTCACCTTTCTTCTGCCTTTCTGTTTTATCTAGGCCTTTAATCAATTGAGATGAAGGCCACTGATATAAACTGCAGTCTTTTTAGAAACACCCTCAGAGACTTGCCCAGAAATAATGTGTTACCAGCTATCTGGGTATCCCTTAGTCCAGTCAAGTTGATACCTTGTGGAAGTTATTATTTCCCCCATTTTACAGTTGAGGAAACCAAGGACTTAAAAGGTGAGAGGACTTGCCTAAGGGCATACAGTGGGTAAGAGGCAGAGTTCGAATAAATCCAGTCAGTCCGGCTCCAAACCTACAAACTTTGGCCTTAGTGACCAACAGGTTCTTCCCTACCAGGAAAGCCTATAGCTCTAAGAAATGGAATGCCTCAAAATCATCTCAAGTCAAAACTCCAGTCTGAGCCACTTACTGTATGTTCTCCATAAGGTAGATTGTGCTTCAGTACTCTCATCTAAAATAAGGACATGAATAGATAGTTGGGAAGATTAACTGAGTTAATATATGCAAAGTATATGCTCAGTAAATTACAGCTGTTAGGCACTCAGTAAATTATAGCTATTATGACCATGGGTGAGTTTTCTGTGATATTTTATTTATTCCTCATCTTCCAACATAAACTCCTAAATCATGTTGGAGGATGTGCTCAGATGTGGGGATAAAAGTAGTTTCTAGTGCACTGAAAACAGTGAGAAATGAACCAAGTGACTCTAGCACTTCTTCCTAATCATGGAAGGAAACCACTTCTTCATGGCTCTCTCTTCCCAGTTTCCTGGGAGAGTGGCAGCCTGTTTTATAAAGAGCTCCCCTTATATAGGAAAACCCACCCAAATATTTTTAAAGATTTTACTCTGGGGGGCTGGGGTTGTGGCTCAGTGGTAGAGTGCTCACCTAGCACGTGCACGGCCCAGGTTCAATCCTCAGCACCACATACAAATAAACGCATTGTGCACAACTAAAGCAAAATAATTAAATATTTTTTTAAAAAGATTTTACTCTGGAAGTCACTCCATAGGCAAAAAAAAAAAAAAAAAAAAAAAAAAAAACTAAACGAAGGTTTTTAAGAGAATCTTGGCAAGGTTGGGGAGGACTACCACAGTGACATCATGATTAGAGGGAAGGTTTGTAAAGAAATAATCCTGCCACCACCCTGTGGTGTTGGTATTCCAGATTCAGGTTTCTATCCTGACCCAAAGCATGCCACATGCTCCTGTCAATGGCAAAATCTTTCTGTGGGACAGATCCTCACAGGGAAACTTACACAGATCCATAGGAATATTATGGTCTGACAAAAAAAACCCGGGATGATTGTAATCTGCACACCCCTAAGGATTCAAGGTATACTACATAGTATGTGGTATAGTTTAAAGGTATAAGGTATTAACACATCATTTGATCCAGGAGAGATTTTATAAATGCCTCTAATGGGGTTTTCTTAATGCTTATTCATTCAATCTTAAGCATTTAAGTGCTAGTTATTGAGTTAGTGGCTGCAAACAAGGCAATCAGAGTTCATGGTCTCATTGCATGTATGACCTAGAGGGAGAGAGGTAGTAGCGAAATAATTGAACCAAAAGCTGTTGAAATACAAGTGATAAATAGGATGAAAAAAAGAGATAATGATTGCCCCCCTGCAATGGCTTCATGAAAGAGTAGCAAAGAACTTTGATTGAAATGAGTTCTGGAGGATGCATAGGAGCAAACTAGGCATGGGGAAGAGAGGACCGCATTCTAGTGACGAGGACAGCATGGATCAGCAAGAAATAATAAGCGTTGGTAGCACAGGCGGCCAGCTTCGGGGATGGTGGTTGTGGGGTGGAGGTCCTGAAAGAGAAGCAGCCCTGGCCTGGCAGCAGCAGTGGTTGAAACAAGGGCAGTCTCCTGGCACCTGGCGCTCCAGGGCAGCAAGGGCGGAGCGGTGGTTAGTTCATCTGGCCAAGCTTGCAGTGTGGTTTGGGGCATTTTTCCTAGAAACTTAGCCTCAAGTTCTTTTCTCCAGCCCTCCCAATGATTCTGTGGGATGCCTGACATCCTCTAGTGCGCTACCCTTCTACTTAAAGCAGCTAGTATTTCTACCCCAAAACACTGACCTTTCATAAGCCAAAGCCCATTAGAGCCCAGGATACTTGGGGGAAGCTTGCTAGAGACAGTGGTAAGAGAAACTTTATCTGCTTTAAGAGAGAGCCCTGGGCAGATGCAATGGCACTTGCCTGTATTTGCAGCTACTTGGAAGGCTGGGGCAGGAGGATGGCAAGTTTAAAGCTAGCCTATGCAACTTAGTGAGACCATACCTCAATATAAAGGATTTTTAAAAGGGCTGGAGATGTGGCTAAATGGTAGAGTGCATGTGCAAGGTCCTGGTTCCATCTCTGTACCGCAAAATGGAGAGAAAGAGAGAGAGAAACTGCAGGAAGTCAGCATACTCTCCTAACTCACACGGACTCTCCGTTGTTATCAATGGCTTTGTCCATGGGAACTGGCCTTAAGACAGGCTTTCATGGTGGAGAACAGAGCAGAGAAGCTAAAAGATTCTGGGTCCTTGATGACATCACCATGTTGCTGGACTAGCTTCAGACCCACAGGGGCCTGGACATCCCCTTTCCTGAGCTAATGCATGTGGTTAAACTCCACTTGGCTTCTCTGTTTCTTACAGTCCAAACATTCACACTGGGACAGACAGGAAGGCAGCAATTTATGGGGAATAAACATGCATCCTCCATGCCACCTGGAGCCACCCCAATTCCTGTGCAACCTCCTAATCTAGCCCTTTCCCCATCAGTCCTACTCAGGTAAGCACTATCTGGTTCTAACCACTCCATTTGTGAAAGCACCTCCGCATCCTTTGATTATCTCTTTGATGGGTATAAAGTGATCTTTCACTTGCCCAGCTCACACATCTGGTAAGTGGCAGAGCTGAAGGTCTGGAGACCATCCAGATTCCAGGCTTTTAACCACTAAGTTTAATGCCATGTATCATCCAGCCTCATTAAGTTTAAAAAACAAAAACAAAAACGAAAAAGTAAAGGCCCTGAGCCAAAACAAACAAACAAAAAAACCCAAAAAAAAAGTCTCAAATCCCACTCCATATTTGCTATCTGGCCTTGAACACACCTCGCAAGTATTGCTATGAAGTGAAGTTGATGATGCCAACTTTGTAGAATCTGGTAGTCATTTGCACTGCTCACCAGTGACTTCGGACTCTCCACCTTCTGGGTACATGCAGGATTGCACTTCCTGGTCACGTGACTAGTCCTGACCAAAAAGTGGGCATGGAAGGAGTTCCTGCCGTTTCTGGGGGAAGCATTAAATGCTAGTGAGAGACCAGCCTGAGATCGGTCTCTCTGATAGGACAAACAATAATGCCCGTGATGGTGGTTTCGCCATTGAGCAGAGCCCTCAACCAATCTATCACAGTCACATAATGTGAGCAATACACAGACCATTTTGGTTTGAAGCCATTGAGATTTGGGGGCTAATGACTATCATAGCATGCTGTATCCTCTCCTGACTGATTCAGATGGCCTTCCATACCCATAGGTTCAACCAGCTAAGGATCAAAAACTTCTTTTAAGAAAAACTGCATCTAGGGCTGGGGCTATAGCTCAGTGGCAGAGTGCTTGCCTAGCATGTGTGAGGCACTGGGTTCGATCCTTACACTTCATAAAGATAAACAAATAAAATAAAGGCATGCTGTCCATATACCTACAAAAATAAAAAAAATAATTTTTTTAAAAACTGCATTTATGGGCTGGGGTTGTGGCTCAGTGGTAGAGCACTTGCCTAGCATATGTGAGGCACTGGGTTCGAACCTCAACACCACATTAAAAAAATAAATAAACAAATAAAATGAAGGTATTGTGTCCTTGTATAACTAAAATATTTTAAAAACTGCATTTATACTGAACATGTATAGACACTTTTTCTTATCATTATTCTCTAAACAATACAGTATAACAACTATTTTTATAGAACTTACATTGTACTAGGTTTACAAGCCATTTGGAGATTGTTTAAAATAGACCAAAAATATGTATAGGTTATGCAAATACTATGCCACTTTGTATAAAGAGTTGAACATCCATGGGTTTTGGAGTCTACGAGAGGTCCTGGAACCAGTCCCTCAAAGATACCGAGGGACAACTGTACATACAGTATGATTGTTTACTCATTGAGTCCAACATTTTTTCTGCCCAGCTGGACAAGAGTGAGAGTTCAAGCCACGGTCCTGAAGTTTAATACATCTGGGGTGGGGAACAGACCTCTGCAGCTGTCTGGTGCTCCCAAGTGATTCTGATGCTCTGGCAAGCCTGAGATTCCTGCACAGCTACATCTTGTGAAGATTAAAATATGGTATCTACCCTCGAGGGCTACCTAGATTGGGAGGACAAGCCCAGAGCCAGAAAAATTATACTACTAACAGGGTAAGTGATCTGAAATATGCAAAAGTAAGTAGGAATATATAAGCACTTTATGAATGATGACACTTCACATGTAATAGAAAGTAGATACGCTTCTTGGCAAATCCACTCCTCAACTCTGTGACTCCCTGACCAGGTACCCAAGCTGTCAGCTTAACCTATAGGCTATTATCTGTCACTGTGCTTTCCAGTTATGAAAACCAAAGCTTAGAAAAGCTCTAAAGATATGGCCCAGGGTCAAAATAGCTAGCACATGGCTGAATTGGAATCCAGATCCAGGCTTTTATCTTTCTAGAGCCCAAGGCTTTGGCTGGTTCACCAAAGGCCCCTACTTTCTCTCTTGTCTCCCCTTTTACCTTGAACCCTATCTTCTGGCCACATCAAACTGCCTGTCACTCCAGGCCCACACCATGCTACTTACTGCACACTTCAGTGCTTTGGCTCCTGCTACTGTGTCTGTCTGGCACGCCTTCCCTCCATCCTCACCACCTTGTTTCTGAACCCCAGCCAGGTCATTAAATGCTTGGTTGGGTGGCCCCATCCCTGGTGCTGTGACTGCCCCCCACAGCACAGTCCTTCCTTGCTGACTGAGCACCTCCATCATTAGATTGCAGCTACCCAGAGTTGGGTCTTGGTTTCCTGTCTCTGAGTCATGTGACTAGCACTGGGGACACTGTGCTAAAGCACCAGCCATGGCCGCATGAATACTTAACTCAGCAAAACCAGATCCCTACAGCCCACAAGACAGATCCTTCCAACAAGACCACGCAGTGAAATATTTATGAAAGGCCTTTGTTGTCTTGTAGTTTTGCGACCGCTGTGCAATTCTCCATCTCTGTCAATCTCAGTTTCTCAGATGGAAAATGGCGACTAATGAGAGTACCTACCTCATGGTTGTGAGCATTCATTAAGATGTAAACTTAAGGCGCTGGGATGTGGCTCAGCGGTAGGGCGCTCGCTTAGCACATGCACGACCCGGGTTCGATCCTCAGCACCACGTAAAACATAAATGTGTTACATTGTGTACAACTAAAGCAAATAGATAAATATTAAATTAAAAAAAGGATGTAAACTTAAGTGCCTTGCCTGGTTCATAAGGGAGAAATGAACTAAATCCCAACCACCTGCGTTGTTATGAGTATAATCTTATTAAAACTACTGCTCTTATCCCTACTCAGCATGCCCCCATAGATGTCATCATGAATATTATCGCTCATACATCCCACCAAGTCCAAATGACTTCTCTAAACATTCCTTCCTAGAATGCGTAGTATTCTCAGAATCCTCAAAATGAGTTCTTCACAGTCTTGTGATGGTTTGGGTGTCCCAGTCATGAATAATTACCCCGGTACCCTAAGAAGCTGCCCAGTAAATCCTCAGGAAGTCTGTGGCTGTCAGAAAGTTCCATTCAGGCTTTCTGAATATGGCTAAGAAAACATAGGTTCTCCTTAGGCTCCCACTTTCATTCTCCCCATTATGGGTGTTTCCAGTGCATTTATGGTCAGCCCAGGCCCTATGGGAAGGTCAAGATAGCAGCCAAACAGGCCTGTGGCCTTCTGGACTCATTGATAACTCTAAAAAGAATAATACCTGCAACAAGCTTATTTTCAAAGCCTGGCGTGGTGGCATACGCCTGTAATCCCAACACTTGGGAGGCTGAGGCAGGAGGATCACAAGTTCAAAGCCAGCCTCAGCAATGGCGAGGCACTTATTCAATGAGACCCTGTCTCTAAATAAAATACAAAAAAGGGCTGGGAATGTGGCCCAGTGGTCGAGTGCCCCTGAGTTCAATCCCCGGTACCAAAAAAAAAAAAAAAAAAAAAAAAAAAAAAACAAGCTTATTTACTTTCTTCCTAGAAGGAACTAAAAGCATGGGGATTTCAGTTGGGAATACTAATGCTCCACAGGCCCTTGGAGTGAGCAAATCTTGTCCCCCTTCCCTCCTCATCTTTCACATATCTGGAGCACAGTAGGCAAAACTTGGGTTTTGAGGAGGCATTCCTTGAGGTTGCCTGTTGAACAAGTCTGGGCTGTTATGAAAGGACAGGAAAACAGATCATTTCCCCACACCCCAAATGTCATCAGAACAGGCAACCTAAGAGGAAAACCAAAGCTCAGGCCACGAAATAAAGAAAAACGTAAGCTTGGCTTTTCTGATTGAAAAGATTCTGAAGACCCAGGCATTGAGTGGTGTTTGCTGAGACCCACACTGAGATGAACACTCAGGGGGTCTGTGGAAAGAGAAACAGACCCCGTTTGTAGGAAGGAAAGGGAACAGGAGGTATGTTGGGATGAGACCAGAAATCAATGAAGAGATAAAGAGGTGGCCCAAGAGGCGTGGTGTCTCCAGGGAGGCCAGTGGCCGAAGTGAGAGGGCCACAGAGTGGGAATTTTACCCAGAGGGCTGGAGCAGAAAATAGGCTTTTTTTTTTTTTTTTTTTTTTTTTTTTTTTTCTGCAGAACCATGTTGACACACAACTGCTTAAATAAATTTTCATTCCCATCTCATCTGACTCATTTGGCTGGAACAATGAGCTTACATTCCACAGCCTGGGCTGACCCTCCTGCACCCGACTGCCGATAAAGCATAAAGAGTGTGATTAGTGCTTTTTGCATGAAGAAGGACCATGAAATCAGCCGGTTTCTCTTTTGTGTAGCTTCTGACAGCAACATCTAGCAACCTATATTGTGTTCTCGCGTCAGCCATTTCTAGGGGAGAAAAAAGGCTGGGGAGGCACGATAGAGGAACATTTTTCACAATTTAGCAATATTTAAGCAACAGCCTTTCAATTTAAAAGAAAAAAGAAAAAGAAGAACAAATTCCACAGTTACAAGTAAGGAAAGAGGACTTTAGCTGGGTGTGGTGGTGCACGCCCGTGATTCCAACTACTCAGGAGGCTGAGGCAGGAAGATTGAAAGTTTGAGGCCAGCCTCAGCAACTTAGCAAGACCCTGTCTTAAAGTAAAATAAAAAGGGCTGGGGATGTAGCTCAGTGGTAGAGTGCCCCTGAGTTCAATCCCCAGTACCAAGAAAAAGGAAAAGAAAAAAGATGACGTTAGGATGAACACTGTGGTGATGAATTGAGATCAGTAGTATCATTATGAACTAAAGATTTTGATGAAAGGAAAAAGAAAACAAAGAAAAAGAAATGTATGCATATGCATGCATTTATAAACATAACATAGTTCCAAATTCTGAACATTGAGAGGACTAGAACTCTTGTTCCATAGTAATGAGCAGGACAGATCTCCATCCAGATCTGGCTTCTAAATACCATTCTCCAATAAAAGAGACCAGGGCTCCTTGAAGAAATGGTTGTTCCCAGAGCTGGAGCAGGGAAAATGTCAAATAATCCTGGAACACCTTGTGGTGCCAGAAAATAGGGAGCTGCTTAACAACGGACAGGGGCTTAAATTTTTTTTTTAAATTGGTACATTATAATTTCATATATCAGGGGCTAGGGTTGTGGCTCAGTGGTAGAGTGCTTGCCTAGCACGTGTGGGGCCCTGGGTTCAATCCTCAGCACCACATAAAAATAAAATAAAGGTATTACGTACAGCTAAAACAAAATTTTTTTTTCGGTACCGGGGATTGAACTCAGGGCACTCGACCACTGGGCCACATCCCCAGCCCTTGTTTTGTATTTTATTAGAGACAGGGTCTCACTGAGTTACTAAGTGCCTCGCCATTACTGAGGCTGGCTTTGAACTCGCGATCCTCCTGCCTCAGCCTCTCAAGTGCTGGGATTACAGGCGTGCGCCACCGCACCCGGCTAACAAAATATTTTAAAAAAATAATAGTTACAGGGCCGGGATTGTGGCTCAGCGGTAGAGCGCTCGCCTAGCACACGGGCGACCCGGGTTCGATCCTCAGCACCACGTACAAATAAAACGCATTGTGTACAACTAAAAGCAAATAAATAAAAATATTTTAAAATAATAATAATAATTACACACATCAGGAGGATTCATTTTGACATATTTGTAATGCATGTAGCATAATGTGGTCGATTTGTTAGGGCCTTATTGAAAGGATACAGGAAACAATCTGAAAAAGTTTCCAACAGCCAAAGTTGGAACAGAATGAGCAACTAAATAATGATAGTATTGGATTATAAGTCATAAAATTAAATAGATACCCATAAGCCCATATGAATAGAAAAAAAAGAAGAAGAAGAAAGGAAGGAATAGAGAAAGAGAGTTTGTTTCCTTAAAGAGAATTACAATTAATAAATGAAGAAAGAATGAGGGAAATAAAAACAAAATCACCTTTAGAATACCATAATAATAATTGTTATGGGTAAGATCTATGAATGGATGCCAAAATTTAAGTGAGCAAAAACAAAGTTGTTTTTGTTTTTTTTTTCCTCCAGTACTGGGAATTTAACCCAGGGCCTCACCCATGCCAGGCCAGTGCTCTACCACTGAGCCACATCCCATAAGTGAATAAAAATTTGGGGAGAAATAAGATATTCTTGAGGTATCTCCCCCAAGATATTTATTAATTACAAAGGGGGAAATGCTAAGTTTATAGTGAAGAAATCCAAGAGGCACCACATTAATCAAGTGATTGAAGTTAACATTGCTCCTAACCAGACATGTCAATGTATCCCCACCCCCCAAATAATCCCATAAGGACCCTTTACCTCTGTGGCACCTCCCCACAAAACACATAGCCCCACCCAGTCATAAGCAAACACCAATCCCAAGAGGAGAGACCTTGTACAAAAACACACAACCAGCATTTTTCAAAAGGGTCAAGGTCATAAAAGACCAGGAGAGACTGAGGCATTGCCACAGACTGGAAGAGACTAAGGAGTCGTTATGACCAAATGCAACGCAAGATCCTGGACAGAAATAAGACCTTAAAGGAAAACTGGTGAAATTCAAATAAAGTCTATAAGTTAGTTGATAGTTTTGTATCCAGGTTGATGTCTTTGTTTTGATCATAATACTATAGTTATTTATTTATGTATTTGTATTGGGGATTGAACTCAGGGGTGCTTGGCCACTGAGAGACATCCCCAGCTCTTTTTATTTATTTATTTATTTTATTTCGAGACAGGGTCTTGCTAAGTTGCTTAGGGCTTCGCTTACTTGCTGAGGCTGGCCTCGAGCTTGCAATCCTCCTGCCTCAGCCTTCCGAGTTGCTGGGATTACAGGCGTGCACCACTGCACTCAGTCTGTAGTTATTTTTTTTTTAAGAGTCAATATTAGAGGAAATTGGGTGAAGGGACTATGGGAATATTCTGTGGTTTTGCATTTTTTCAGAAAGACTAAGCCTCCCACTAGACCCCACCTCTTAGAGTTTTGCCTGTCTCAACACCGCCACACTGTAGGCCAAGCTTCCAGGACGTGAACATTTGGGGGACATGCTCAAACTACATCTAAACCATAGCAATGTCTTCAAGGCGATGTAACACCAATCACCATGAACACTAGGCACTAACTAGACTTAGGATAGAATCCTAAATCCACATACCTACCCACAACTACTGCTACTGCCACATTTCAGGTTGTCCTCCCAGCAACCCCACAGGTAGAGGGGAAGGAAACTTCCAACAGCACCAAGACAAAACCCTTGGTTAATGGTAGTAACCAAGTGGCGAGCCACACGCCAACATTTTAGGTCTGTGCGAGGGCACGTGACATACTTCACATCAGTGGGGAAATAAATCTCTCTGCTGCTCTTTTACCCTAGCAAAATCTGAGTGAGGGCAAGAGACCAGATCAGAGAGTGTTTCTCAGCAGAGCTTGATCATCAGAGGAGAGAGGTGCAAAGGGAAGTCCAGAGCAGCCTTTGAAATTAGGGAGTTGAAACGAAATGAATTGGCCCGGCACGGTGGCGCACGCCTGTAATCCCAGCACTTGGGAGGCTGAGGCAGGAGGATCGTGAGTTCAAAGCCGGCCTCAGCAATGGAGAGGCACTTAGCAACTCAGTGAGACCCTGTCTCTAATAAAATACAAAAAAGGGCTGGGGATGTAGCCCAGTGGTCAAGTGCCCCTGAGTTCAATCCCTGGTACCAAAAAAAAAAAAAAAAAAAAAAAAAAAAAAAAAAAGAAAGAAATGAAAGAAATGAATTGTTCTGATAAGGGAAAAAGTGGAGGAGAATATTGGAGAGGGGAAGGGAATATAAAAGAAGGTGGGAAGGGAGAGATGTTCAGGGAGCTTTGAAGGAAGATTCCTAACATTCGTGTATAAGTTGTTTGCTTTGAAAACTCCTTCCAGATCCTCAGACCCTTGTAAAGTATGCTGCACACCCAGGCCTGGTGTGTGAGTATTCATGGGTCTCTGTGTGTTTACCAATCTGTATGTGTGTATGTATGTCTGAGTGTGTGTGTGTGTGTTTGAGTATGTATGTCTATATTTCTACATGTTTCTGTGTGTCTGTGAGGCAGTCCGTGTCTGTGTGTGCATTTGTGTGTCTTCATTTCTATGTGTTTGGGTCCATCCATAGGAGTGCATCTGTGTGTGTATATTTTGTCTGAGCCTGTATGTCTTCTGTGTGTGTGTGTGTGTGTGTGTGTGTGTGTGTGTGTGTGTTGGAAATCCCAGCAAAGCACTGATTTCTTGTGACAGTGAATTCACATAAAAAGCCGCAAGACTCAGAGGACCAACAAGACGTCAGCCAAGACAGGAGGAAACTGAGCCTTAGGTGTCATAAGAATGTAAGGTCCTTAGGAATTTGATGACATCTTTGCACAGGCATTGGAATTTCCCGGGTACTTGGAATGCTGGTGGGGGTGGAGTTTCAAGTCAGTAGTAGCTAGAGACTTCAGAGAGCAGGAAGACCCTCCTCCAAGTCAGCTTACACCATGTTATCTCCATTTTGTAGCTGGGGAAACTGAGTCTCACAGCCAGCCCTTTGATGAGACTGAAGAGAAGCAGCCAGCTGCTGAGCCAGCAGAGGCCTCTGGATGAACCGAACACGGTGAATTGCAGTGAGGAAAATTTTCACCTATCTCTTTGCTTTCAGTCTTTCTGATGAGAAAGTCTCATCAGAAGGGTGGTCCATCTGCAACACCTCTCTGTCACTGCTAGTGTCCCTTTATTATCAGTCAACACCTGCTGGGAGCATCACAACCTCAGGATACAACCAAATGCATTCTCCCATGAATGTGCAAAATGACATCTCTGCAGATATGTGATGTCACAACCATAGCACCCCCAACTCCCCCCCCCCCCCCAAAAAAAAATAACAAGTCTGGTTGGATTCGTAGATAACTTAGATGTCTTATCTACATAAACTTAACGACAGGGGAGATACTACTTTTTTTTCCATTTAGGAGACATTTTAATTTTGTTAATAATTTTGGGAATAAAAAATGAAGCATTCAATTCATTAGAAACCATTTAACATCTGGAGTCCTCCTGAGCTCCTAAAAAACTTTTTTTAAAACTTTCTTTTTTTAGTTGTAGATGGACACAATACCTTTTTTAAATTTAATTTTTATGTGGTGCTGAGGCTCGAACCCAGCTAGGCAAGCACTCTACCACTGAGCCACAACCTCATTCCCTTAAAAAAACAACAACATTTGAGATTCATGCCATGAGAAGTAAATTCAAGAGAGTTTCTGTTTGCTTGTTTAATTTTTATTTTGGAAAAATTCAAGGCTATGGAAGAGTTACAAGAGTGTCACAATAATCTTCTATACACTAGATTCAATGGCTTGTATTTCTGCCCAATTTGCCTTGGAAGCTCTGGTGTACGCACGCCTCTCTTTCTGAGCGCATTTATATGTGTACAGGTATGTGTTTATGCACATGCATGTAACATACATGCACTTTTTCTAAAAAAAAGCATTTGAGTTTCCAATATCATGATCTTTTTTAAAAAAAATATTTATTTATTTACTTTAGTTGTACAGAATGCAATGCATTTATGTTTACGTGGTGCTGAGGATCGAACCCGGGCCACGCACGTGCGAGGCGAGCGCTCTGCCGCTGAGCCACAACCCCTGCCCATGACCTTTTAGTTCTAAATATTTCATGTATTTCCTAAGACTAAGGACATTCCTTTGTATAACCACAATATGTTTACCAACTTCAGGAAATGTAATATGGATACCATGTCATTATCCAATATATAATCTATATTCAAAGTCTGCCGGTTGTCCCAATGAAGTCATTTCAATCGTTTTATTTTATTTTTTTCTGATTCACAATCAATTTGGAGTCAGACTAGATGTATCTTTCATTTAACCTGGAATAGTTCCTCAGTCTTTCTGAATCTTTAGGATATTGATCGCAGCCTGTTTTTAACAAAGAGAAAGTAAGCTTCAGGTTTGGAGTCTTGAGCTCGTCACAATATCCAGCTAGAACGCCATAGGTTTTAGTTTTCTGAGTATTTATCTTCCAATTATCGTCTATTTATTTCAAGGAGTAATGTATGGTATCTTTTAAAATTCCATTTTAAAAGTAAATTAATTTCAAAGAAAATACTAGGGAAATAACAAAGCAGGCATGTAAATCAGCCACATTTTCTCAGCCTCAGCACTACGAGCATTTGAGGCTGTGTAACTCTGTGTCGTGGGGGTGTCCTTTACATCATAGGATGTTCTGCAGTGTCCCTGGCCACTACCTACCTACCATTACCTGGCCAGTCACATCCCCCACTCTCTCTCTAATTATGACAGCCAAATGTGCCTACAGATATTGCCCAACATCCCCTTGGAGGCAAACTCACCTGGCTGAGAGTCACTGATCTAGCCAAAAGCTGAGTGGAGGGTGAGTGGCAGCAGCTCAGGGATCTTGGAGAAAAGCGCTCGCTTCTGTCCAGTTCAGTTCAAGCCATGTTGACCAAGTGCTGGCCACATGTCTGGCCCTGTGCAAAGCCCTGGAGAGACAGATGGGCAGGACACAGTCCAGTTCTTCAGGAGCTGCCCTGAATTAAGCAGGAGGCAGAGGGTGTGCAAGAGGCAGAAAAAATAAACCAAGAGGAAGGAGCTGTGAAAAACTATACCATAACCTGGAATTAGGTCTCCTTATTAAGCCTCATGACTCTCAAAACAGCTCTTCTGCCCCAGTAATTCTTTTTAAAACATGAATCAGATCATGCCATTCCTCTGATGGAAAGTTTCTGCCTTCCCACTATGAACCAAATAATATTCAAAGTCCTGGTAGGACCTGCACCTTCTAGCTCCTGTCTCCCTTTTGGCCTTAGTTTTGTTTGCTCTCTTTTGGCCTTGGGCTGCCCCTACCCTGGGCCTCTCTCTCCTAGATCTCCCCATGCTCATTTCCAAACAAGGGGCTTTGCATCGTGATGTTCTCTGTGTGGAAAACTGTCCCAGGGCTGGCTCTTGGTCACAGAGTTTCAAATGTCACTTTCCCTGACCACCTTCTATACCGGAGCCCTCTATCCTATTACCCCGTGTAAATTTCTTCCATGGTACTTTCTATAGCAGGCACTGTTGGTCAGTGGACCTGACCTCCACTGCCCTTCTTCTTTTGGCCAGCTGGGCAGAGGTGGCCATATGATCCAGATTTGGCCCATGAGAGATGCAGAAATCTGCTGGCCGAGCCTGATACAGACACTGTCTCTGCCTCTTTAGCTCCTGTTGAACTACAGGGATAAGGACAGGAGGGGAGGTGTTCAACCACTGCAGGACCCCAGGGAGAAGGCAGATGTCAGACCCTTGAGCCACACAGGTAGCACCAGCATCCTCCTACCTTCTGCTCCAGGGAGAAAATCAAAGGCATGGGTTTGAGCCACGGTAATCAAGTTATCTGGTACTTGCCTCCAAAAGTATGCCTAACTGAAATACTATTTGAAATTACTGTGAATTTTGTTGTTTGCTTTAATATGTGTATGTGTTTAATAAATATATGCATATATGAATTTTAATTGGCACATAATTATACATACTTATGGGGTCTACTGTGACCTTTTGATACACGTATATAATGCATTGTGATCAGGTCAGGGCAATTGGTATACCCTTCACCTCAAACATTTATCACTTCTTTGTGTTGGGAGCATTGCAAATCCTCTCTAGTGGCTATTTTGAAATATACAATTGAATGTGGTCAAGCATGGTTACCCCATCATGTTCTAAAACGTTAGAAGTGACTGTTCCTATCCCCCTGCAAGCCTGTACCTATTAACCATCCTCTCTCCTCCATTGCCCACAGCTGTTTGGCTTTTGCCCATATCCTGCCTTTAGGCAGAATGAGGAAGGCCTGTCTTACCTATTCACTGCTACATCTTTGGTCCCTGGACATAGAGCTGACTCAGGATAGAGTTCCACAGCTACTGACCTATCTGTTCTCTAAGGCACCTCATGTATAAAATAAGAATCATCACAACACCTTGAAATATTGTGAGGACTGAATGAGCTAATCTGCATATAGCACTTAGAGCAGCAGCTGGTACAAAATCATTGCTCAAATAATTGCTAGTATTTGTTGACTTAATGGACTAATTAATGCATGGAAGAAAGGGTTCTTTCTCCACTTGCTTTTGCAGCCATGTCCTTTGGCTCCCTCTTTCTCTTCAAATCAAAGCTGTGTTTACTTGGTGCTGACAAGTCAGGCTATTGATTAAGAAACATGACCGCACAGCGAGGAGAAATTCACACCGTTTACTGTGAGCTGCTGGATTAGCACCTGCTGGAGGTGGAGAAGAGACAGACATTGCACACAAAAGGACAGGGTGCATAAAGCCCAGGCCAGGAAATGCTGGAAATGAAATTCAATATGCGGTTTTACTGTTGCACACCGTGGGAAGGGTAGAACCCAGCTCTGCCAATAGTGCCACTCGGAGGTCAAGTGAAGGTTACAGGGACAGAGATTCAACATATACTGGGGGAGGCTGAAACCCCCTTAAACCCAAGAGGTTTATTTATTCATTCACTCAACAGCATATTAAGCACCTACTGTGTGCAGTGTAGACAGGGATCTAGCAGAGAAACAATAAGGGGATGCCTACAGGAATTCCCACGGACTCCACAGTCTTTCTTTCATAATAGCCTTGCCACCAAGTAGACACTAAGACAAAATTTCAGATTCTATGTGACTTAGTTCATGATCAATATTACTGCCACTAACTAATAGTTCTAGTACTTACTCTGTACTAGGCACTATGCTGAGACGACTGTACCAACTGTGGTCAGGGCTACTTGCTAGGAACCTATCCCTCATCTATTTCCTTCTTCCTTACTAGAAGAAAAACTCACTTTTATTCAGGGTGGCACCAAAGAACACATATCCCTCCAAAACCGGTGCTCACACTTTGTCACCAGCATCGAAACACATGTGTGAGTGGGACTCGGAGGCATTATTTCATCTCAGGAGTCAGTGAGGCGGGGGTTAGTGTTATCCTCATTTTACAGCTGAGCATACTGAGGTTTAGAGAGTTGAAATGTCAAAGGTCATATAGCTTCCTGGTGGAGGTCAGATTCGAATCCAAGCAATCTGATTCCAGGGCCTTCCTCTTTCTGTTTTTTTTTTTTTTTTTTTTTTTTTTTTTGGTCTATTCTTATTTGCACAGATAGCACATGTATGCACAATGCTATTTAGTTCTCTCAAGAACCTCAATGGGAAGGATAACAGGTAAAGTTTTCCAATACCTGCCACCATATGTTCCCTGATCAGCTGGCTTCTTCCCTTGGGTCACCTCTCTGCCCGCTTCTAAGGCTAGCCCCTTTCCAGCCCAGTGGAGCTCAGAGTGTGGAAGAAGAAGGAGAAACAGCTGGGGAAATGGTCAGATTTTAGATGTCCATCTAGGCAGAACTCCTAGCAGAAGATTGCAGATTGGGTGTGGAAGAGTCAGGAACAGAGAAGATTTGGCATCATTTCCTAGGTGAGATTCTGAGTAAGGACAACGTCAAAATAAAATCAGCATACAAATATGGTTAGGCAGAAGGAGGGTTTGGAATTTGCATCTGGAAGCTTCTAGAAAGTTCCATGTGCCCTGCAGAGGGATACAGAAAGGAACTGATTGTGGTAGTGAGACTAACAGGAGTTGCTGTGGGAGGGATGAAGTAGCTCTGAGACTGAGGGCTACAAGGTGACCAGAGATGACCAAGGGGAAAATGGGTGGGGCAACAAGTTTCTTAGCAGAAAATCAGCACCATAAAGGTAGGGCTGGTCAACTGGGAGGTGTCTGGAGTGGACTGGACTGACCACCACTGTCCAGGAGTCCAGCAGTTGTAGGCCCTGCAACTGTAGCCTGCTGGGCCAGTGACAGAGGGCAAGGATCCCACTGTCCAATAGGCTGGCGAGGCCTTACAGAGCAGTAGCTCGAGGCATTGGATTCCCTTCCACAGCCCTACATCACCTTGGTGAAACAGAAGGGAAGGAATTCTGGAACAATGGAGTCTTTTGGTGAAAAGACCCCTCGAACCAAGGGGACGTGGGGCATGGAGCAGCCGTCCGCAGGCAAGTTCCCGTTGCTCTCAGTGGAGGGTTGAGCCTGGGAGGAAGACTGGGGGAGTCACAGAACCTCCAGAAGCAGCTTAGCTCCTTAACTCCACACACCTGAGTCGCGGGGACAGTGTGCTTACGATGTCCTGCCGTGGCAGATACTGCCTTCCTCCAGGTCTCCCAGAGAAGCAAAGCCAAAGGCACCATGGAGATACACACTGTTTCTGAGCCTCAGTATCCTCACTTTTCCAATGGGAACAAAGGTCGCCTCCCAGCGTTACAGGATGGATGAGGGGCAGAGCCATGAAGGCTGGAGAAGGTCACACACTAGATAGGGGAGCCCCATGCTCATCTTCCCTTCCATCCTGCTGGCTTCCCATGGACACTGTCTCAGTCGTGCCTGGAGCCAGCTGGGACCAGGCTCAGTGACTGGAAAGAGACTGTCAAACCTCATTTTAATGCTCAAGGCTTGTCATGTCACCTGGAGGTATTTATGGATACTTAGTTAATTGATCGAATGAATGAATGATTAAGGCCTCTGTTGGGGACTATGGGAGTCATGGACATGAATGGTGTCAAGTGAAGCTCTGGCATGCTTTTGGTGAGATCGCCTAAGTAGCAAAGGCAGTCATTTTTTAGTGTCAGTTTGGATGTCACCTTCTAGGGATGCAGGAGCCCTGTTTGGGGAGATAGCTAAGATTGCGGTTGACTATTGGGCCATAGACATTTTTGGGCATTTCTGCCTTCCGTAGTCTCGCGGGACTTGGTTGAGGATCTCGAGAGATTTGAACGGTGACTCAGCAGATCGAGCTAGCGCCATTGCTGCTCGGGCGCATGGGAAGAGACCAGAGAGAGAAAAGACAGGGTTATCGCTATTGTATAGATATATTGTAGTTTCTTGTAAGATTAAAGAATATTTTCGTCTCCATCCTGTCTCTGGACTCCTTCCCGCGGCGCTGCCATTCCAGGCTGCAATCCCTTTCCGGCGGCAACAGTTGGTGGCCCGTACGGGGAATTCAGCACGGCAGGTAAGAACTGAGAAACCTTGCAGGAGTCTCTAGTCAGAGCGGTTAAAATGGGTTCGAAAATATCTAAGACCCAAGTGTACGAGACTACGGAAGGCGGAAATGCCCAAAAATGTCTATGGCCCAATAGTCAACCGCAATCTTAGCTATCTCCCCAAACAGGGCTCCTGCATAGGGAGGACTTCCCTGATACCCCTGTCAGGTTTAAGTGCCTACTCTGTGCTCCTCTCTACCCAGCTCCGGCCCACCCCCCATATACTAGTTTGTTCATTGTAAACTTCACTTGACCTTGAGTTCTTAGAGACAAGGTTAAATCTCATTTAATCTTCCTGCATCCCTAGTACAGGGTCTGGACCAAGGAAACAACAAGAACCATTTATTGAGAGTTTTCCAGGTACCAGGCACTGTGCTAAGTGCTTTAGCTACCAATATGCTTGACTACCTGAATATTAGGTGCCAGGGTGACATTATCATGCCATTGTGCAGGTAAGAAAATTGAGGCTCAGAGGAGGTAAGAAGGCTGGTGTTTCTTGCTGCTTTCTTCATCCTTCTTTACCAGACAGCCTGGCCTAATTCTTGAGGTTTGGGAACAGTATGAAACTCCCGGTGATGAGGCAGTCTGTCTGTCTGGCTGGGTGGGTGGATAGGAAGAGAGAACAATGAAGAGACAGCACATGTTAGCTGAATGCCAGACGCAATGCATTCTCCGTCACAGAACCACAGCACCGAGACCACCCGAGGAGAAGGGCCTCAGGGATGGTCTCTGAATGGGGAGTGTTCACCTTGGGCACTACCGGAACCATCTGCTAGTTGATTCAGAACAAATGGGTGCATGGATGCTTGTGCTGTTAAGTGCATGACATTTCTGGCAGGAAGAGCTGGGAAAACAAAACCAAGAAACCCCAGTAACACATATGGAAATGTGCAGAGGTGATCTGACGTGGAATGGAGATGGTAACACAAAAATATCGACACCCACAATCAAGAGGGAAGAAAAGTTCACCACCCCGTGTGGCACATCCAGTTTCAAAAATAAAATAGGGCCACAATCTTGCTTTTCGAGGGAGCTCTACAAGGCTCCCAGGGGATCTGTTCTTTTGTAGACCTTTCCTGCCCACACTCCCTGCTACCCGTAAATCTGACCCTCTCCATGGCAAGGGAGCCTCAAGAGCTTGGAGACTTACCGGAGCAAATAACTTTGCAAAAACAATCTGTCCCATAAACAAAGCCGGTGGAAAGCATCCAACCCCACACAATGGAGCTAATCTTCTGGGCACACATTTCCCGTCCGGGGTATTAGCTTGGACGTTGCTTCCTTCTAGGTGGAGGCAAAGGCCACTTAGCCTGCGTGTCCAAGAACAACAATGCTCTGCAGATTCTCCACTTGTCTAGAGTGCAAAAGGCAGGAATTCAGAAGCATGGAGCAGCTCTTTCCTCCTGCCTTTCTTTTCTTAAAGAATCACTACAAATTTGAGGGCATGGTGACATATTAATGCATATGGCTATGTGGGCCATGATCCTGACTTCCACTTTAGCTCTATCACTAATGAGCTCTGTCCTCTGGGACAAGTGATTTAACTTCCCAGAAGTATAATTTCCCATTGTTCAAGAGGGATTGTGTAGAGATGCCCAACCCCACTGGTAAGGTATAAAATTAAAATGTTGAGTGGTCACTGTCAGCAGAACAATGACAAGTGTTGGTGTGGATGTGGAGAAATTGGAACCTTTGTCCTCTGTCCATAGTGATGTAGAACGGTGCAGTGCACTTGAAAACAGCATGAAGGTTCATCAGAGAATTAAAAACAGAACTGCTATGTTATCCAGCAATCCTGTTTCTGGATATAAGTTTGGAAGAACTGAAGAAAATTGTACACCTGGGTTTATAGCATCATTTTCCCCAATAGTCAAAGTATGGAAACAACCCACATTTCCACCTAGAGACAAATAAGCAAAGAAAACGTGGTATATACATACAATGAAACATTATGCAACCTTGAAAAGAAGGAAATCCTGTCACATACCACAATTTGGACGTACATGGAAGTCATTGTGCTGAGAGAAAAAAGCCAGATGCAAAAATACAAATATGTATTGTATAGACATCTTTATGCATCGTAAGTAGTCAAACTCCTACAACAGAAAGGATTGTAGCAGCCAGGGGCTGAGGGAGAAGGCAAATGGAGAGCTGGTGAATGCATGTGGGTTTCAGTTTTACAAGAAGAAGAAGTTCTAGAGATCTGTTCCACAACAATGTGGATATAGTTAATACTACTGAACTGGTCACCTTAAAAATGGCTATGCTGGGAAATTTTATGTGGTTTTTACCACAATTAAAAATAATGAAAACATTTCTTTGTCTTTCAGATTGGCAAAAATTAAAACACCTGGCAGCAGGGAGAGTTGGTCACATTGAAGAGAAATGGGGACATTCCTACTCTGTGGATGACAGTGAAATCAATGTGACTATTCTAAGGGGCAATTGGCAATTAGATACACAGATTCTACAACCCAGCAATTTCCTTTCTCGTTATTTATCCTAAGGCATGTACAAAGATTTTTCACTGTTATAAGAGCAAAAGTTGGAAACAATCTAAATGACCATTAGGGGAAAGGATAAAGAAAAATGGCATATACTTACAATTTGAGGAAATGAATCAGATCTGTACCAACACAGACCCTCAAAAACATATTATTGAGTGAAGAAAAAAAGCAGGTGATACAATAACACAGATTTCATGTCACTCAAAAGAGCACAAAATGCTAATAAGAATTTTCTGTGTATAGATGTATAAATGAGGCAACAGGCAAAATAGTTAATCAGAAGATAAAACTTGTGAATTTCTAGTGTACCAGTCTTGATGCTCCCAGTGATCCCTGATACATGTCTTTGTGGAGCTCCTTATACGATGAATAAGGCTCAGCTGTATCCTATTCATTCCACAGTGTCCTAGTAGGGTTCTATGAAAGTGACTTCCAGGGTTAAATATAAGGGATGCTACTCCCTCCTTGCTCTCTGTTTTTCCCCATTACTCATTCTGAAGGAAGCCAGCAACCACGTTGTGAAGATACTCAGGCAGCCTGTGCAGAGGCCTGGAAGGTAAGGAACTGAGGGCTCCTGCCAACTGTCAGCACCACCTTGAGCCACCTTAGTGGTGGACCCACAAGTCCCAGTCAAGCCTTCAGATGACTGCAACCTCATGAGAGAGCATGAATCAGAAACACCCACCTAAGACGCTCTCGAGTTCCTGACTCAAGAAACTGTGGTATAATAAAGGTGTATTTTTTAGGCCTTAGAGTTTGAGGGTGATTTGTTACACAGCATTAGGTAACCAATACATATATGGTTGCCTTCTAAGGCTCTCTGCCTGAGGCCTGCTTTCCATTTGTACTGGTAGGTGTCAAAAAGATGTTAAAAACACATTAGTACCACACTGAATACTTCCTTCTTCAAGTACTCAGAAGGATGGATTGTTCTCCAAGTCCTATTTCTGATTTGATAAGGAGTCAACTTCACCATTAGCAGGAGCCTGTGCATTGGGCAATGCTGATCTGGTCTGTTATGGTCTGAATTGTGTCCCCTTAACATTTAATTGTCGAAGTCATGACCCCAGTATCTCAGAATTTGGACATAGGGTCTTTAAAGAGATAATTAAAGTAAAATGAGGTCATCAGGGTAGGCCCTAATCCAATATGAATGATGTCTGTATAGGAAAAGATTAGTACACAGGTGTACTACACGGGAAAAAAACCATGTGAAGACAGGGGAGATGTTTACAGCATCTGTAAGCCAAGGAGAGAGGCCTCAGGAGAAGCCAACACCACTGACCCCTTGGTCTTGGACTTCTGGCTTCCAGAACAGTGAGAAAATAAATTTCTCTTGTGTAAGCCACCCAATCTGTAGTCCTTTGTTATAACAGCCTAGACAATGAATGCACAATCCAACATACCTGCTTCACACATGATGACCTGAGGTCCAAAGGTAGAAGTGACTGAGCTAAAGACTCAGAGAAAACAGAAAGCAGAAGCACAGAGAGCCCATATTTCCTAGATCAAGGGTGGCTCCTGCACTAGGTGAGCCCAAGGCCCCCAAGGTGGAGAAGATATCTCAGGAAACACTGGTCAGTACCAATTGAGCTCCTTTTTAAAAATATATATATTTTTTAGTTGTAGATGGACACGATATTTTTTTTTTAGTTGTAGATGGACACAAGGTCTGTATTTTATGTATTAGTTTTTATGTGGTACTGAGGATTGAACCTAGTGCCTCACACATGCTAGGCAAGCACTCTACTACCACTGAGCTACAGCCCCAGCGCATCCTTGTTCCTATTCTTTTTTTTAATATTTATTTATTTATTTGCTTTAGTTGTACACAATGCGTTTTATGTTTACGTGGTGCTGAGGATCGAACCCGGGCCGCGCACGTGCTAGGCGAGCGCTCTACCGCTGAGCCACAATCCCAGCCCCCCTTGTTCCTATTCTTGATGGCAAAAAAATGGCCTTTGCCTGCAGCCTCCACTGGCTCTTCTGTCTCACATGCTAGTTTTTCAAGAACCAGCCCTTGTTTCACTTTTTCTTTCTGGACATTCTCCCAGCAGAACAGCAACCAGTTTGTGGAATTGTACTATTTTTCAGGAAGCAATGACAAGCATCCAACATGGAAGGTGGTGGCCAGAAGCCCATGAACTTTCAAATCTTGCAGAGGCACATGAAAAGTGGAAGAAAAGAAAAAGTGTCACTTGTATGTAAGACTCTCTCCATGGAAGACATCCCTCCCCCACATGAAAATCTCCAGTCCCCACCCACATGTCCAACTGCCTCTGGACATCTCCATCTGCATGTCTTCTCAACACTTAAAACTTGACAAGCTCAAAATACTCAGTTTCCCTCAGACATCTCTGCCTACCAGAGTCCCCATGTCGTTGAATGTCATTGCCATAATAATAACAACCACAATTACCTCCTATGGAGTGCCAGCAATATGCCAGGTGCTCTACATGAATCACCAATCAGTCAAATTCAACCACACAAAGTGGGGATTATCATTGTCCCTCTGTACGTGAGGACACCCAGGTTCCCAACCATGTCATGGTCACAGATCTTGTAAGTGGCAGAGCTGGCGCACAAACCTAAGTGTGCCTGACTCCAAGGCAAACTGGTGGCCCACTGGCTACATCTGTTCTGCAGATGGGTTTTGTTTGGTCTTAATAGTGAGATTTTGTTTTTTTATGTTGCTTTTTAAAAGTCCTAATTAGTTGCTAACATTAAAAAGGAAGAATACTTCCCATAAAGTCTCCAGAAAGAAAAATGAGATGATCTAGCAGTGCAACCTTACAAGACAATCAATATCTCAGGACTCAGGAGGAATAATAAAAAGGGGACAGTTGCTACTAAATTCTAGGTAGTGTTTTGGGATGTGGCAGGGGTTGGACCAGAGTGTCAGATGATGGTACTCATCCTAGTCTGTTTTATGCTGCTATAACAGAATGCTTGAGACTGGGTAGTAACTTATATAGAACAGAAATTTAGTTTGTGTACAGTTTTGGAGGCTAGGATGTCTAAGATTGAGGGGCCACTTCTTGTAAGGGCCTTCTTGGTGCCTCGTCTCATGGCAGAAGGGCAAAAAAACATGTATAGCAGAGAGAAGGAAGGGACCAAACTCATATTTTCATTAGGATCCCACTCCCTTGATCACTAACCCACTCCTCATATAATGGTACTAATCCATCCATGAGGGCAGAGCCTTCAGAACCTAATCCCCTCCCACAGGTCCTTCCTCTCAACACTGTTGTGTTGGGGATTAAATTTCCAATACATGAATTTTGGGAACATATTCAAACAGCAATAATGGCTAACATTTACTATACAATCATCATGGGTCAAAAGAATATGTGGTAGAGCTAGGAGGCTTTCCCAGGCCAGATGCTGAAACTCAAGGCCTATGAACCTTGGATGCTTAAGGGCTTAGGCATCCCAGGTACCTAGATAGTTCCTTAGGGGACAGATTGTGAGGATAGCATTCAAGGCTCACTCATTTCTTTGGCTTCCCAGGAGCCATGTTTGTTAAGTCACGTGGAATAGGAATTGGCCAGACAAGGCTAGTTTATAGCTTGGTTTCTTTTCCACTCACTAATAAGAGAAGCAAAAAATCATGGTAAAAATAAAGTCATAATACATACCATCTTAGTCCCCTTCCTGCTAGGAGAACAGAATACCATGAAATGAGTAATTTATAAATGGAAATGTATTGGCTCAGAGATCTAGAGGCTGGCAAGTCCAATATCAAGACACTGGTAGCTTTGGTGATTCTGATTCTTAGGTGCCTTGAAAACTATTTCCACCACAGGGGCCAAAGTCACCCTTTTATAATGACATTAAGCCATCATGGCCCAATTACCTCTTAAAGATCCTACCCCTTAATACTATTATCATGACAATTAAATTGCAATGTGAGTTTTGGAGGGGAAATATATTCAAATCACAGTACATACATATGCCTTTTGACCCAGCAATTCCATTCAGTGATACTAACCAAAACTAAAGAGAAGCCCTCTTCCTGCTTGCAGAATTGGGTCTGCTAGGGGTTGGATTGCATCCCCACAAAGATGTTGAAATCCCAACTCCTAGTACCTGTGAATGTGAAATAGGGTCTTTGCAGATGATTAAGTTAAGATGGAGCCACACTTGATTTGAGTGAGTCTTAATCCGGTGGGACTGGTGTCCTTAGGACAAGGGGATGTGTGGCCCCAGAGACAAACATACATGAAGGAAGACCATGGGAAGACCCAGGGAGAAGCCAAGAGACACCTGAAGCCGGGAGAGAGGCATAGAACATTCTCCCTCATAGATCTCTGAAAGAACCATCCCCGCCAACATATTGATTTTCAGCTCCTGGCTTCCCAGATGGTGAGACAATAAATTTCTGTTATTTAAGTCACCCAGTTGGTGGTACTTTCTTACAGCAGCTGTGTATTTGCAAAACAGCACAGGCCCAAGGGCCAAAAACTATCAGTAAGGCACTGGGCCTGGGCTCTGTCTGCCCCAGGCCCCAGGTGGGTCAAGGGTAAGAGGGGTGAGAGGACCACCTATTCGGAGCCACACTACAGGGAGGAGGAAAGTGGGGCAACTTCCCTTTGCCCCCCATTGTCGATTCCCCTCAGGTGGTGATTTTCTCTTTTCTCACATCCCCAACGTGGTGTTTTGAGGTCTATTTTAGGAATACAAGGCCTTGATGGGAACTTGTCAGCTCTCCGTCATTTTCCAATAACCTTTCTGATTTTTGCTTACCACTGAAAGGAAAAACCACAGAAAAACATTGAAATGTTTTTTCTTCCCCTCTCACAATACTTCCAACACCAAATATGTGGGTTTTCCACACGAAGCCATCCTCTAAATCTCTGGATATTACGTGGATACAACGGAGTCTCCTATCATTTAGTTCAGTTCTGTCATTTGCTGTCTCCCAGGTCAGTCCAACTTCAAGTGCCAGTCATAAGCAATGGTTCCCCGAGTAACCACAACTTCTGTCTGGGAAATTCGGGTCCCCATGATACCCTCAGGTTTGATCATTTGCTAGGACAGTGTTCAAAACTCAGGGAAATATTTCAACTACACGAACTGGTTCATCATAAAGGTTACAACTTAGAGGCAGCTCCATGGAAGAGATGCAAAGGAGTATGGAGGGAGCTCCCATGCCCTCTGGGGGTGCCTACCCTCTCAGCAGCACCTGGATTTGTTCAGAAGCTTTCTGAATTCCCATCCTTTTGGGGTTTTATGTGGGCTTCATTATATAGCTATGCTTGATTATATCATTGGTCCTTATTGAGTAATTCAACCCCTAGGCCCTGTCCCCTCTCCAGAGTTGAGGGGTGGGACTGAAAATTCCAGTTCTCTAATCACAGGGTTGGTTGGTTCCCCTGGAAACTAGCCCCTGTCCAGAGGCCCTTCATAAGTCACCTCATTCACATAGTGTGGTTGAAAGGGGCTTGTTATGAATAACACCTTCATCACTCTGTCCGGAGCTGTTTCAGGAACTGGGTCAAAAATCCAACTATTATAAGAAAAGATACTCCTTTCTCTCTTATTACTTGGGGAAGTACAAGGGTTTTAGGAGCCAGGACAAAGACCAAAATATATTTTACGTATATCATGACATTACACCCAGACCCCTGGTCCTATGAGTTAACATTTTCTATTTACTGAAAAAGCAAATATAGTCAGCTCTTCATATCCTTTGGTTCTGCATGCAGAATTCAATCATGGGGGAAAATGCATTGACACAGAACAGGTAAAGGCTTTTATTTTATTTTATGTTATTTGCTTGTCACTATTCCCTAAACAATACAGTCTAACAACTATTTACATAGTATTTACATTGTATTAGGTGTTTTTCAAACATCTATCTTTTAGTTGTAGGTGGACACAATACCTTGATTTTATTTTTGTGTGGTGCTGAAGATGGAACCCAGTGCCTCATGCATGCTAGGTGAATGCTCTACCTCTGAGCTACAACCACAGCCCTGTATTAGGCTTTATAACTAACCTAGAGATGATTCAGAGTAGATAGGAGGATACACGTAGGTTATATGAACTTACTATTCCGATTTATATAGCGGCCTTGAGCATGCATGGGTTTGGGTATTTATGGGGGTCCTGGAACCAATCCTCTGTGGACACCAAGGGACAACTGTACTTCCTTTAGATTCATCTTAAATACAGTAATTATATTGACTTAATCATGGATCTGGTGTTATTTTCCAAGACAGTAATTATATTGACTTAATCATGGATCTGGTGTTATTTTCCAAGTAACTATTATGCTATATATAGTAAATGATATTATTAAAATGGTAAATATACCAAAGTTTGGGAAACATTGATTGAATTGAATCTGGCCCTTTTGCTAAATCACTGAACACAGACCTGGGACCACATGAATCTTTCCTTAAGTCTGAAGGTGCCTGGATCCTCCTCTCCAAATGTTTTGCTTGGTCAGAGGCTTGCCTCGGGTCCTCACAAGACAGTCCCTGGATCCCTGGACATTTTTATTATTATGAGTATTTTTTCTTTAGTTGTAGATGAACACAATGACGTTATTTTTTATTTATTTAATTTTATGTGGTGCTGAGGATCGAACCCAGTGCCTCACACATGCTAGGTGAGCGCTCTACCACTGAGCTACATCCCCAGCCTCCCCCCTGCCCCGCCCCCGGACATTTCTTAATGGACAGATTTCTCGGTGCTGGGGCTATGGCTCAGCGGTAGAGCGCTCATCTCGCATGTGTGAGGCCCTGGGTTCGATCCTTAGCACCACATAAATAAAATAAAGGTATCGTGTCCACCTACAACTAAAAAAATATTTTAAAAAAATGTACAGATTTCTCAGTGTGTGTGTGTTGGTTGGATGGGGGATGGTTACTGGCCTTTCAGGCAGGACAGTTCTTTGGGTCTGTCCTAAGTATTGCAGGACATTTCCCACCTGTGTCCTCATACCTTATATACTACCAGTGGGCTTCCGGCATCATAACCAAAGACCCCCAAACCCCATATTCAAAGCCCCCCACTGAAAACCACTTCTAGGGAGCCTCCTGGTTGAGAGGATCTAGTTCCTGGCCCTACCTCCAGGATTCCTACTCTGTCAATATTATCAGTTTTACTGCACATTGCACAACCCAACACACCCTGGGATAATCAGCTTTAATCCCCTGTGGCCCTGGGGTCTCCTGGTGGCACTAAGGAGGGATAAAAGCACTGGCACAGGATCCAGGCGGCCAGATCCCTGCCTCCATTTCTCTTTCTGTGAAGTGAGGTTGAACTAGCACCAGCCTCAAGAGACCATTGGGAGGATGGAATGAACTAATCCACACAGAACATGCAACTGGCACCTGGCACACAGAAGGCAGTTAGGGTCAACTCAAAACCATACCCACGTGATTTCTTATTGCATGCTGTAAGCAATCCTGCGAGGCTTACAATAGGATTCCCCTCCCCTCCCCTCCCCTCCTCTCCCTCTCCTCCCTTCTCTTCCCCTCCCCTCCCCTCCCCACCTCTCTCTCCCCTCCCTTCTCCTCCCCTCTCCTCCCTTCCCCTCCCCTCCCCTCCCCTCCTGTCCTTTCCCTTTCCTTTCTTCTTTCCTGGATGCTGCAGAACCTAGGTGTGTTCTACCACTGAACTACACCCCAGCTCATTTCATTTTAGAGACAGGATCTTGCTAAGTTGTACAGGTTGGCCTTGAACTTGTGATCTTCCTTCCTTAGCCTCCCAGCTGCTAGGATTGTAGGCATATGACACGGTGCCCAGCTGTTTGATTCCATTTCACAGACGATTAAACGGAGGGAGTGGGGAGGTGGCCTCTGCAGCCTTGACTCGCTCAGGCAGATAACAGCAGCACCAGGGCTTGGCCTGGTTGTCTCTGATTCTGCTACAGCAGGTTTGAGGATAGATGGGAGCCCTGAGCTGGAGTCAGGAGGAGGAGGGTTTCAGGGGCTCCTTGACCCTGCTTGTGCAGGGACGTGGCTAACTGCAGTGGGCCTCAGCTTCCACATCAGCAAATACGGGCTTTGAACCAAATGCCTTCTGAGGCTTCTGCTGGCTCCCCAATCTTGTATCCTCTGTAAAACCCCAAAACTGGATGGAGGGGAAGTCAGCTCAGGCCCTGGAAAGACAGCGCACCCACACTCTGGGGACAACGGGCTCACTCCTCACTGAGCCCGGTGAGGCGACCTGATGACTGATCACAGGAGCTTTCATCCTCCCTCCCGTCCGACCGTGCCCAGGCATCTACCCGACTCTCAGGGCATCTGAGGACACGGACGATGTTATCTTGGCTCAACAAAACCAATGGGCCCAGAACGCTGGGGCCTAGTTTCCAGGGAATGTGTCTGGTGAGGCTGCAGGTGACCCAGATAGCTGTTCTGCATCCTCCCCAGAGAGTATTGCCCATGGGGACTGCCGCACCTGGGAGACCACACACAGGGGCAGCTGCCTTGGCTCGGCTGTGAGAACCAGGACAGTGATTCCTGGAGACAGCCAGGGGGGTGGGGGAGGAGGCAGTTCTGGCTACTAAAAATACCTCCAATCCTATAACGTCATTCTCTGTGTGTTCCTGCACACACCCATGGTGAAGATGATGACCATGATCAATACTAATTATTGCTACCATATATTGAGCACCCACAAGGTGCCCGGCATGATACAAGGGCTTTTCTCCCAGTATGTATGTGTGTGTGTGTGTGTGTACATATGTACACATGTGTGTACACATGTGTATACATACATACATATATATATATATATATATATATATATTATAATATTTACAGTCTTGTGAGTGGGAGACTTTCCTGCCCATTTTAGAAGGGGAAACTGAGATTCTAAGATCTTAAACAAGGTATCCAGGAGTTGATAAAAAGCAGTGCTAGAATTTGAACGCAGGCAGCCTGACTTGCCTCCAGTGACTCCACTTTTGCCAGCCTGGCCAGGACCCTGGCCACACCCCTGCCTTGATGGCTGCCCTTCACAGACTTCTCCCACCCCACCTTCTGAGATTGCCCTGGATGTTGGTTTTAACTTACTTCCGGCTGGATACAAAGGAGGAGTCAGCCGAGAGGATGGGTGGGAAGAACAAACAATCCAGAATGCTGGGGTCGGTTCTCGCCCTTGGCACCTGATGCACTTCACAAAGAAGAAGGTGAAGGCCTTCACTGTCCCTCCACTGAGTCCTTGACCGGAATGATCTCCATAGCTGCACACAGTCTAGCAAGCTAGGGGGATACTATTCTCAATTTATAGATGCAAACACTGAAGCTCTACAGGGTGACATGACTTGTTCCAAGATCACAAAACTAGGAATCTGAAGTTGGAACTCAAACTCAGGCCTGAGAGGCTCCCAAGGAGACAGTAAAATTCAGAGTTGCAGGCGAGCCTGAGCTTGTGGAGAGGAGACAGCATGTGCCAGAAGAAGGGACTCCCTCTTCCCAAGGCCACCTGCACCCAAATGGCCAAAATGGAAGCCGGGAAGACCCTGTCCCCTGCCAGGCCTGGGGGGCCAGGCTGGTGCCTACCACCCACCTACTTGTGGCTCTTCCAGGAATCCCTGGCCCTGTCACTCATCTATCTCCCTGCTGCAGGAAACCAGAGCCTTTCTGCACCTGCCAGCCAGAAGCCTGGGGGAGGGGTAACCCGAACAGGAAGACCTAGGCCTGGACTCCTTTTTCTTACCTTCAAAGGCAGACTAGGGCAAACACTGCACTAAGTTACTCTTTCACCCCCACAGCTACCTGTTAAGTCCATTTTTTTTGCACACGGTGATAAGTGCTGGGAAAACACCGGTAAACAAGATATAGCTAGTCTATGAGGATATGTCACCTGTCCCCAAATTTTTATGATGGAACCTCCTTGATGGTTTAAAAATCTTTCATTTTGAAATAGTTTTAGACTCACAAGAAATTGCAGAAAGAGTCAAGTCGCTGTTCACATTCACCCAGCAGCTCTGGTGATTACATCTTGCATAGCACCTCTATAAAACCGGGAAACTGAGCCTGGTGCAAGAGTATTCACTAAACTGTACACTTATTCAGATTTTGCTAGTTTTCACATGCATTATTATTATTATTGTTATTATTTAGGCTTTTTTTGTGGGGGGGGGAGCGTATATGTATTGTTCTCTGGCAAAATCACCATCACAATCACAATAAAGAATCATTCCATCACCACCAAGAAACTCCCTCATGGTACTCTCATGTAGGCACTCCCCCCATTGAGCCCCTCACCCGGTGTCCCCAACCCTAACACTTGGAAACCACTGATTGGTTCTCTATCTCTACAATTTTGTCATTTCAAGATATTTTATTTTAAAAAACTCACATAGTACATAACTTTTTTTTTTTTTTTAGTACATAACGTTTTGAGATTTTTTTTTTCCACTTGGCATAATACTGCTGATATCCATTCCAGTCAAATGAGTCGATAGTTATTCCTTTTTGTGATATTTGTTTTATCCATTTGTCTGCTGAAGAACATTTGGATTGTCTCTGGTTTGAGGCTCTTACCAATAAAACTGCTATGAACATTCACATGCAGGTTTTTGTATGAACATACACTTTGATTTCAATAATATAAATAACCAGGGGTACAATTGCTAGGTCTGATGGTAAGTGCATATTTAACTTTATAAGACTCTGCCAAATTCTTTTCCAGAGTTGCTGTTCCATTTTACATTCCCATCAGCAATGAATGAGAGATACATTGCTGTTGCTTCACATCTTTGCCAGTGTTTAGTATGTCAATATTTTTTACTTGAGTCATACTACAAGGTGGTTAGTTATATCATTGTGGCTTTATTTTGCTTTTCCAAAGATGTTGACCATCTTTTCTTGTGTTTATCTGTCATCTGTATATCTTCTTCAGTGAAATATCTATTCATGTTTGTTGCCCTTTTTCTTTCTTTCTTCTTCTTTTTTTTTTTTTTTTGTACTGGGGATTGAACTCAGGGGCACTTGACCACTGGGCCACATCTCCAGCCCTTTTGTATGTTTTATTACAGACAGGGTCTCACTGAGTTGCTAAGTGCCTCGCCATTGCTGAGGCTGGCTTTGAACTCGCGATCCTCCTGCCTCAGCCTGCTAAGTGCTGGGATTACAGGCGTGTGCCACCATGCCTGGCTTGTTGCCCTTTTTCTAATCAGAACTTTTTTTTTAACTTTTGAGTTTTTGAAGTTCTTTTTTTTTTTTTTTTTTTAAATATTTTTATTTATTTGCTTTAGTTGTACACAATGTTTATTCAATTCGTTTTATTTGTATGTGGTGCTGAGGATCGAACCCGGGTCGCCCACGTGCTAGGCGAGCGCTCCACCACTGAGCCACAATCCCAGCCCCGAGTTTTTGAAGTTCTTTATGCAACCTGGACCCGGGTTCTTTGTTAGGTATGTCTTTGGCAAATATTTTCTCACAGGCTATGGGTATTTTCTCATCCTCTTAACTGGCTCTTTCATAAAACTTAAGTTTTCAATTTTGATAAAGTCTAACATCATTTTTTTTCTTTTATATGTATTGTGCTTTTGAGGTTATATGTAAGACCTCTTAACCTAACTCTAGGTCTCCTGTTTTCTTTCAAAAGCTTTATAGATTTGTGGTTTATATTTATATCTAACAATCACTATGAATTAATTTTTGTATAAACTAGGAGACTTATTTGGTTCAAGGTTCATATTTTTGCACATGGATAGCCAATTGCATTTGCACTCTTGTAAAAAACAATTGGGCAGCAAATGTGGTGGCACACACCTGTAATCTCATCAAATTGGGAGGCTGAGGCAGGAGGATTGCAAGTTGGATCCAACCTCAGCAACTTAGCAAATAAAGGAGCCCTAATTAGGAAGGGCTGTTGCGGCTAGCTGGAAGCCATAAGTTCCACCTGATATGTATGTGACGCACCTGTAGGCACCTGCAAAGCTGAAGGTATATAACCGGGTGAAAGCGGTCCGAGTTAGGAGAACGAAGGAGAATTCATTCAGTCAGTTGTGTAGTGGCTCGGTCGGTCAGAAGAAGAGTTCGGGTCGGAGAAAAGAATCAGAGCGGCCAGAACGTAGGCAGAGCGGTTACAGAAGAGAAACCAGATAGAAGAAGTAATGACTGGTCAGAGTTAGGCCGAGGCTCCCAAGGAAGACAGAAGACAGAAGAAAGAAGAAGAAGAAAGAAGAGAGAAGAAAGAAGCTCTAATCTTTCTCTAAGCTAAGCTCTATCTTTCTTTCTCTCTAAGACTCTAAGCTAAGAAGAGCTAAGCTCTATCTTTCTTTCTCTACTCTAAGCTAAGAAGACAAGAAGAAAAGCTCGCTTTAATCTTTCTCTCTAAAAATCTTTCTTTCCCTCTCTAAGCTCTAAGAAAGTAGAAGTAAAAGTAGTAAAAGCTTAACTCTGCCTCCGAGAGTTTTTCCTCCCGGTTTTCGGTACAAGGTAGCTTACAAGCAAAGCCCTGAACAACTTAGTGAGACTGTCTCAAAATAAAAAATAAAAAGGATTGGGGATGTAGCTCAGTGGTAAAGTGCCCCTGGGTTCAAGCCCCAGTACAAAAAAATAAAAATAAAAAATTAATTGGGCATACTAACGTGGGTCTAATTTTAAGTTTAGATTTTTTTTTTAAGTTGTAGATGGACATGCTTTTATTTTATTTGTTTTTACGTGGTGCTGAGGATTAAACCCAGTGCCTCACATGTGCTAGGCAAGTGCTCTACCACTGAGACAAAACCCCAACCCCTATTTTTCAGTTCTTAATTCTGTTCCATTGATCTTTGTGCATATCTCCTGCCTATATACAATCTCAGTTATTTTAAATGTATGATAAGCCTTAAAATAAGAGGAAGCCTGTTATAACCTCCCACTTTCTTCTTTTACAATATTGTTTTTTAAAATCTATTTTTAGTTTTTTGTTGTCTATAGACCTTTATTTTTATTTATTTATATGTAATGCTGAGAATCAAACCCAGGGCCTCACACATGCTAGGCAAGTGCTCTACCACTGAGCCACAACCCCAGCCCTACAATATTGTTAATATTGTTTTAGTTCCTTTACTTTTCCATTTAAACCTTAGAACTATTTTATTTATATATACAAAAACCAAAACCACTGCTGGGGATTCTTACACAAATTGTGTTAAATATATAAATCAACTTGGGGAGAACTGGTATCTTTATTATGTTGAGTTTCACACTTCATGAACATAGTACATCTCTCTATTTAGGTCTTTTTTGATTTCTTTCATCAATGATTTATAATGATCAGTTTATAGTTTCTATATATATTTTGTTAAGTTTATGTCTGAGTAAATATTTTTGTGATTGTAAATAGCACTGTGGTATTCTTTTTTCCAATTTTTTCAGTTTTCTTTGAAAATTGTTTTTTTTTAGGTATACATACATGACAGCAGAGTATATTTTGACATATTTTACACAGATGGAGTATAACTTATTCTAATTAGGATCCCATTCTGGTAATAGGAAAGAAAGTAGAATGAATCAGACATAACTTTCCTACATTCATATATGAACATGCCACCAGTGAAACCCCACATCATGTACAATCATAAGAATGATTTTCATCTGGAATCCAATTGTTTCTTGCTAGTATTTGAAAAAGAAGAGATCTTCATGCTGACCTTGCATCTGTGACCTGGCTATACTCATTTATCAGTTCCAGGAGTTGTTTGTGTGTTTTTTAGATTCCTTATTGTTTCTCCAGGAATCTCCAACTTTGTTACCAGCCTCACAGCCTCTATCTCCCAGCTCCAGGAAACCTGAACCTCCTGCACCTTCCCAGCCAGAACCTCAAGGTCAATGTGCTTGGGGAGGGTAGCAGGGAGCACACCAACCCGGGTCTGGGCTTTTCTTTCCACCTGCAGTCAGACAGTGCAGAACATTACATGGAGGTTACTCCTTTCTCCCCAGTATATTGATGATCTCTTATTATGTGCAAGGGGCTTGCTGAACCCTGGGAAAACAAAGCAAACAGGAGAGAGCCAGCCACCAAGAATGACTTCCTTCTCCTTATGGCTGTATATTGGTCTATACCTGTCTTGAAACTTTTGTGATCAAGCACCTTGTAAGGTTTTAAACTTTGATCGAACCCTCAGGTTAGATCTAGAATGAATGAGTTTGGTGAGAATAAACAATGAAACTAAAATAATAAAGTGGACCTTGAACATGTGAATATTTAAAATATGCCCCATGTTATTCTAAATGCCACACCAGAATTAACATGTCAGCCCCATTGGGGAAATTGAGGCACAGAGAGGACCAAGTTCATACAGTTGGGATGGGCAGAGCCAGAATTTATACACGTCATCTGACTCCCAAGCCTGTGTTAAGACATGAACTATATCCTATTACTATATTATGACCATTACAGAGAAAGGAAAAACTGTATAGCACAGTGAGTAATCCCACGTCCTTGGAAATTGGCCATTTAGAGTCCAATCCCAAGTCCACTGGATGACCTTGAAGGAGGTTACTTAACATCTCTGTGTTCCAGTGTCCTTATCTATAAAATACAGGTAGTAATAGTACCTACCTCCTAACACTGTTGTGAAATTTAAACATAAAAATGGGACTTGATTCATAGTAGTTTAGCTTTTCTTATTAATACGTGTCAAGTTCAAATAAAAATATGAAATTGAAAAACAGAGATAGAAGTTCTCCACGTGCTTCTTGTCTGCATCTCAGGGGCTGCTGTATTTTATTTAACCATTCCTCTTTGGATGAACTGTAGGCTGCCCCATTTCTGCTGTCACGGAGAATGTGGCAATGACCATCCTGCTTTGTGACTTCTCAGGCAGAGGTGCCAATGCGGCTCTAAGGTGTCTTCCGAGAAGTGAAACTGCTGGGTCATGAGAAATGCTCATTTTTAATTTTAAAATCTACTGCCCAAGCTGTCCTGTGCAGTGGTCATATCAGTTTACGTGGGTCTGGGCATTTCCATTTCTCCACACCCACAGCAACACTTGATATTGTCAGACTTTGAGCTACCTCTCTCTGGGGAGGGAGAGAAGGGACAAGTAGGAAACATGGTATCCAGAGGAGGCCTTACCTTTACCCTTGATGTTTCAATCTGTTTACAAAATGAATTCTCAATGACTTAGGTAATGAAAAATTAATCATAAGCAACTCCCTTCAACTGAATAGCCCTTATGGTGCTTAAGTCTAATGGGAATAATATACACTGGGCAAATATATACACAACAATGATGATTGCAAATGGAAAGAAGGGCTGTGAAGGACACTGGTGGGAGGTGGCAATGTGGTTGGTGATGATGAGGTGAATGGTAGTGATGACAGTTGCTGCCACTATGTGCCAGGCACCACGCCTTGCACTTTGCAAATATAAATTCACTTACTTCTTGCAACAACTTTACAGAGACGATATCATTCTTTCTATTTTATAGATGATGAAACAGAAGCACAGAGCTTAAAAATTTGCCCAGGTCACACAGTAAATAGAAGAGCTAGGATTTAAGCACAGGCAACCGGGCTCCAGAGTCCATATTCTTTACCAATTTTGCTACAACCACCCCCTTCCTGTGAGAGAGTTGTTGAGGGTGGCAGAGGGGTACAACATGAGAGCCATCAGAGGACCATGTGGTGTAAGAGCAACGAGACAATGACACCTGTGTCTGCTGAACTGATGAAAGTGCTTTTGTATGTGAATTTTATTTAAGCTGAACTTATAAAATGAATGATGACAGTGTTGTGAAGCTCTGGCTCCCATCCTTCTTCTACAGAGACAGAAATTGAAACTCGGGCAGTTAACAGCTTCCTCCACAGTTAGAATAAGTGTTGGAGCAAGGGTGTAAATCCTATCATTCTGCCTCCCTGCCCAGTGTGGTAGGCAGGATGGCTCCCCAAAGATGTGCGTGCCCTAGTCCTTGGAAGCTCTGAGTTATGTTTTATGGAAAAAGGGATTTTGCAGATGCGATTAAAGTTACAGACTTTAAGATGGGAAAATTATCCTAGATTTTTCTAGTGGGGCCATAAGAACCCTAAAGCAGAGAACTTTCTCTGACTGGAGTCAGAGAGATGAAGCAGCCGAGGTCAGAGACATTCAAAGGGAGGGGCTTTCATCCTGCTATTGCAGGAGGGGCCACGGGGAAAGCATGAGAAAGAGCAACCACAGCCTCCAGGAGCAGAGACCAGCCCCCAGCTGAAAATGGGGACCTCAGTCCTATAAGCCCAAAGAACTGAATCCAGCCTACAATTTAAATGACCTTGGAAGCAGAGTCCAGCCCAGAATCTCCAGAAAGGGAGGCAGCCCTGCCAGTAGCTTGAAGTCATCATTATGAAGGGCTAAGCAGAGGACCCAGCTGGGCCAGGCTGTCCCAGGACTCCTGAGCGCCAGAAATGTGACATAATACACGGGTGTTGTTTCCAGCTGCTAGATTTGTGGTAATATGTTACAGCAGCAATCATAAACGGATACATCCAGTGTTGCCGTCCACCAGGCTGCAGTCTAGGGGTGATTGACAGGGCTTGGTCTAAAAATATCTCTTCCCCTAACCTGCCAAACTGACTGATGTTTCCTCTGTCAGAGGCACACCTTGAAACCAAGGCAATTTTCTACGCAAGTCTTGTTACTAAGCTCAGACACTGAGATGAAATAAATAATGCTTTAGCAGCGAATCAGGAAGACCATGCCACCAGAGGAGCTTGCCACCACAGGACGCAGACCAGACACATTTTGATGCAGAGTTCAGAAGTTCCAGGTAGAAAGGGTCTTGCTCCGAAAGGGATGCTCTATGCAGAAGGCAGAAGTGGGAGGGCCCTGACGGTATGCAGGGACTAAGGGCTCGTTAGGGACAGGAAAGAGCGTCTGGAGCTATCATTTCCACCCACAATAGGACTGGGAAGAATAAAGAGGTATTTCTGGGGTAGCAATAAGGAGGCAGCCAGAGGAGAGAATGTGAGAAGGAAGGAAATGACCAATAGTTAGAAATCCTACAGAGCTGGGAGAGCAAACTCAAATGTCTGCAGGGGCCAGACAGTAAACCAATAGAATGAAGTATTTGCAATGTGAAAGCTATAGGCACATTTTTTTCTTGCATAAATGAATGAATGCTTTCTATTTTAAAAAGGTGCCATATCACTGAGTGACACCCCCAGCCCACCACTTGCCTGGCCATGTGTGAGACCATAGGATCAATCCCCCAAATCACAATAAATAAATAAATAGATCATTTCTTGGCCTCACTTTCTTTCTTTTTTTTTTTTTTTAATTTCTGTTTTTGTTGTACCTTTATTTTATTTTATTTATTTATTTTGGTACCGGGGATTGAACTCAGGGGCACTCGACCACTGGGCCACATTTTTTGTTTTGTTTTGTATTTTATTAGAGACAGGGTCTCACTGAGTTACTAAACGCCTTGCCATTGCTGAGGCTGGCTTCAAACTCGCGATCCTCCTGCCTCAGCCTCCCAAGTGCTGGGATTACAGGCATGAGCCACTGTGCCCGGCTCCTTTATTTTATTTATTTATTTTTATGTGGTGCTGAGGATCAAACCCAGCGCCTTACATTTGCTAGGTGTGCTAGGCGAGTGCTCTACCACAGAGCCACAACCCCAGCCCCTTGCTTTCATTTTTCTGGTTACAAGAACATTTCTGGACCGTAAGACTGTGTCAGTGCAATGACACCGAACTGTGGATTCATGGCTTTAGTACTGGGGTCAGGGGAGGACCATCATGAACTCAAGAACTACTCAGCTCCAGGTGGAAATGTGGACACAGGGTTCTCAGATTTGATTTTCCAAGAGAAGCCAAGAGGCCAGATTTTCATGCGAACTCCTAATTTCTAAATATTGTTAATGGATTTTGAGTCAGATATAGAACCAGGCTGGATCTAGAATTCATGAGGCTGATGAGAATAAATGATAAGACTGAAATACCAAAGAGGATGATGATGAACACGTGAGTATTTAATGTACACTGAGTCCTCTTCTAAACACCATGGATGCTTCATAGCAACGGCACAAAGTTAAATGTTACAATCACCTATTTAAACTGGGGAAACTGAGGCACAGAGAGGCCCAGGTTTGTGTAACTGGGAAGATGGAGCCAGGATTTATAAATCCTCTGGTGCCCAAGTCTGTGTTCTTCATCTCCAAAGTGGTTTGAATAAAGATCTCTGGATTCCGTCCTCAGGAGCAGGGTTATTGTCCTGGGGATTGGAGTGTGTTTTCCCTGGAAAGAATGAATGTCCCTAGCTTTCATAAAGTTCTCAAAGGGCTTAGAGACACCAGAAAGGAGAAGAGTGACTCATTTAGGGATCAGAGTGAATGTGGGGCAGAGAAGCCAGCCCCAGAGACTGATGGGTAGAAACTGGATGGCCAGGGGTTAAAGAAAATAAACTGCAGGTGAAGTTCTAGAATGATGTCAATGGAGAACAAGAAAGTGATGGGTAAGGGAAGATGTCTTAAGGTAATGGAGACCTGGGCATGTTTCTTTTTTTTTAATTAATTAATTTATTTTTATGTGGTGCTGAGGATCAAATCCAGGGCCTTGCACGCGCTAGGCGAGCACTCTACCACTGAGCCACAACCCCAGCCCCATCTGGGCATGGTTTCCTTTTGGAGAAGGAGAGGAAAGACACACACACACACACACACACACACACACACACACACACAAAACACACACACGTAGACTTGGAGAGATTCATGGTCCTACAGGGCAGGAACACTTTGGGAAAAGTCCATGCTTTATTGCCTAGCATGAAGATCCCAAGAAAGCTGGTGAGCCAAGCCAAAGCAAGAAGTAACAGAAGGAAGAGCAATTTCCCTCCTACCTTCCGGCTCTCCCAGGAGTGGAGCTGGAGAGGTTTTCCTACCCACCAACTCCTGTCCTGCTGTCCTGTGGGGCTCCTGTCAGCAGCCCCCTCATGCCACAGAACTGGGGCCAGTGTGCCCTGGAGGAGCTACTGGTATGTGTTTCTTACCAGCTTCTACTTTCATCCAGGACGGGGGGAATTGTCGCCGCCTGAAGCGATGGCTGCTTGGAGCAGCAAAGCCGCGGGAATAAGTTCAGAGGCAGACTGGAAACAAACAGGATCTTTATTCTGTCAGCTTCTCTCTCTGGCTCTAACAACTCTAACACATACCACACACCAGCAAACAACCAACAACCAAAAATGGCCCCAACCCGCTCCATGCTCGGCCCAAGTCTCTTGAGATCCCGGGCCAAGTCTCGTGAGACTACGGAAGGCGGCAATGCCCAAACATCTCCATGGCCCGAAGTCAACCGCAATCTTAGCCATCTCCCCAAACAGGGCTCCTACAGGGAATGGTAGCTACCTCTTCTCATTCTCCAAGTCCCTTGGTATGCTGCCTTCTTCTGGGGTATTTATCACTGATTTCACTTGCTCTCAACCCTATACCAGGACCATTTCCAATAGCCAAGAACTGTGGGATCATCTGTGGCTGGGACGGAAGTCTGAAGTTCTCCCTGACATCAGCCCAGGATGGCTGGACCCACTCAGCTCATTTTTATCCAACTGCCATTTAGGGAGTACAGGCCATGCTGTGCCAAGCAGTGGGCCAGGGCTGAGGTAGGCAGGGACAAACCAAACAGGCGACTTTCCCTGCCCTCATGGAGCTTAAAGCCCAGGGAGGGAGGGAGGTTTCAAAATACATGAACTATGATCACTAGATGAATTTTAGAAGACCATGAGCATATACCATGGGTAAGAAAAGCATTGGCTTGTCTAAGGATATAGTTTTTTTTTTTTTTTTTTTCTTTGGTACCAGGGATTGAACTCAGGGGCACTCGACCACTGGGCCACATCCCCAGCCCTTTTTTGTATTTTATTAGAGACAGGGTCTCACTGAGTTGCTAAGTGCCTCGCCATTGCTGAGGCTGGCTTTGAACTCGCGATCCTCCTGCCTCAGCCTCCCAAGTGCTGGGATTACAGGCGTGCACCACCGCGCCCAGCAGGATATAGTTTTTGAGGTAAGATTAAATTACCCATGTGGAAAGGTAGAAGGGGGTTAGCTGGACCGGGTCTTATAAATGGAGAAAGAGTGCTGTGAGGTCCCGTGAGAACCCAGAAGTAGAGGAGGAGTCCTGGGAGCAGGTGGGTTAGTGGCAATGGTGACATCTTAGTAGAATTAGGAAGTCTCACGCACACATTCTTGAGGGTTTGACTATATCTCTTGCACACTGTTCCTAGGTCTGGGGGATTTTACAGCTTAAGAGTCTCTCCTAAAAGTGGAAACTAGAAATTCACTTTCCCCTTACTGGGGATGGAGGGTGAGATTCAGGAGGTACATGGAGTCCTAAATTATATAAAAATCATATATGACACCGACATCCGTCCTATCTGCCCCTGTCCTTATAGCTGAGAGGTAGGTGTTGCTCTTGGCAATGCAGTCTGTAAGCCCAACGGCCTGGTCCTGCTGGAGATTCTGAGAGTTACCCAACACAACCTCTCCCTTTCTTCTCAGAATAGCTACAGTGGATTCTGTTGTTTGCAATCAAGAGCTTTGACAAATGCAGGATGGCTCATTAAGCAAAGAGAGGGAAACGGGAGAAGGAGGCAGGAAGGGGGAATGGGTACCAGGGTGAGAGACAGAGTGGCATGGCCAGGAGAACCTCAGAGTTTGAAATGTACACTTCCCCAAAGTCTGAGAAGAAATATCCTTAGCCTGGGAGCAAAGGAATCCTGGGTAGCCTCGGTATTTCTGACACTATGGGCAGCTTGGTGTGCTACTTCATACAGAAGCATAGGGCTGTGGGAACTCACAGGTGAGGCTATAGGAACACAGTATCTTGATCATGGAGTTTGGGTATTACCTGCATCTCCCCAGACCCCCTTAGTCATCTTCCACAGCCATATATAAAAGAACACAGTCCTATGAACAAAAGCCCAAGGCTACAGTCTGCTACCTCGTAGAGGTGTAGCCTTGGGCATGAAGTCACTTCACTTCTTGGACCCTCAGTTTCCTCATCTGTAACATGGGGGTGAGACATGATTCCATATATGAAATGGCACCTGTATAAACCTATTGTAAACTGTAAAGTGCTGAATAAATGTGATAGATGGTTCTTACCACCTTTATGGTACCAAAAGAGGTGCACAAAAAAAAAAAAAAAAAAAAAAAAAAAGAAAGAAAGAAAGGAAGGAAGGAAGAAAATAAAAGAAGATTCATATTTTCAAGAAAGGTAAACAATTTCATTTTTTCAAAAAGCAGATGAAAGATAAGACTGATTGGTCACTAGACTCAGCTAGGGCCTGCAGCCGTGGGTTGGAAATGGCCACGATCAAGAAATAAATAGCTATCGGCAAAGAGGTTAAGAATAAAGTTGTCAGTCAGGACTCATGGTTGCAATAGACACGGAACTCGTGTCATAGTGGCTTCAGAGAAAAAGAACAAAAGCACGTTCATACCTCATATAATGAAAAAGCTCAATCGTCCAGGCATAACTGGATTCAAAGACTCTAGGAATAAAATCCCAGCTCTGTCTCCGTCCATCTCTTATTCTGTTTTTGTTGCTGGCCATTCTCAGACAAATTCTCTCTTCCTGCTGCCAAAGGGGCTGCAGCAGCTCCAGCCCTGTATCAAGCTAGGTTCTTATTTATCTGAAAGGCTTATGGTTGCATCTCAGAAATTCTTTTAAAAGCCTTTTGGACCCAAATTAAATGATGTACACTTAAACTAATTGCTTATGACCCAGGAAAACTGATGATCTAATAGACTAATTCTGAGTTCCATGTCCACATCTGGAGCCAATCAATACCTCCTCCACAAGAACAGCAGGGTCCTTTACCCACATAGAAAAGGGGTGGCCAAAGCAATCACTAATATCCACCACCAATTGTTACTGGTGGCGGGTATCTACTATGCTTTGAAGACTCTGAGTGGGACCCACCTAGAAAAAAATATCATGCCTAAAACCATGGCAAACGCTGCAAATTCCATCTCATTTTTTTTTTTTCTATCTGGGAGGAGCCTTATTTCAGAGGCTTGTAGGAGTTATGGGTCATGCGGGTGGCTCAATTGCTGCTCTCTGAATAGACCTTTTAGATGTTTTGACTCTTCTAACTTTCAATGGAGCTCCCACATCTGTTCTTTAATTTGACCTAAGTTTAACAACACTCCTATGAGTCAGAGAAGTTAAGTAGCTTGCTTAAAGTCACACAGCCAAGCCGGATTTCCTGCTCTCCAGCTTATAAACAGAGCAGTGGGTCTACTCACCATGATCTGGGGGTGCTAACGAGCGGTAGCATGGGGAAGTCAGGAGAGGGCAGAGGCAGGAGTTCAGTATTTAAACAGAAAGGAATATGAGGTCAGAAGTAGAGCTAATAGTCCTGGTTTCCATACAGTTCAAACTCCATCAAGGAGCAGGACAAAAATGCTGCCTGTTCCTTGTGCTCACCTGTGCCCACTGATTTTGGTGGCGACTGCCCCATATTCTTCAAGTGAAGGTGGGACCAAGCCAGCCTGCATCTTGAAGGGTCACAGAATCCCCATTTTAATTATTAACCTGCTGCATTATTAACCGACCAGCTGTATGTGATAGAAATCCAACGGTCAGAACTCCGCAGAAACGATTCATTCCTGGGGGGGAATCCTCCGGGCCAGCGGTTGGTTCCCCGCTCTTTTTGGGGCACATTGGGCACCTTATGAATGTTATCCAACTTGCTTCCAGAAAAATGCATGATTCGCCTGCAGTTTCAGGACACAGCTAAGAATATTTTGGGAGGGGATGCCCTCCCAATGCCACCCACACCAGGCCTCCTGCTATCCCAGTGCCCCAGCTTCCTGGGTCTCCTTCTGAGTAATAACAACCCCATGAAAGTCAGCCTGAGGGAAAGGAGGAAGGGGAGGAGACCAGGAGGTGGGGACTTGATAGCAGAGACACAGATTATTTGGAGAAGAAAGGGAAAATGAAGTTTTTTTTGTTTTTGTTTTTTTTTTTTTCCAGTGAACTGCCTGTTACCAGGCGCTGGCCAAACAGAGCTCTCAGTGGCTATTCCCAGGGCTGAGTAAGGATGCCCTCTTCCAATCTTCTACTTCACATCACTACCTAAATGGAGAGCTACCAACAGTTTTTGGGGAAAAACAAAACAAAACAAAACACTCAGCAAACCACACAATAATATTACTAAATCCTCATTTTTGGTAATTATTCCTTATTCTGGGCCCAGAGATGTACTTTCTATTAAAAAGTGGAGGAGCGTAGTAGAGGGAAATAGCCAGAAAAGAGATGTTGGAAACATGGACAGACACTCTTGATAGTCAAAGGACTGAAACGTGAGCAAAAGCAGTAACTTTCTCACCCACTGGCTTGCTCTTACTTCATTCCCCACCCCAGTTGGGAAACACCAGGATTTATTGAACAAATATTTGTTGAATTGCCTACTAAGTGTTCTTGGCCCTGGGGGGAGGAGGAGTGTGATCATGTTCCCTGGGGTTGTAATGTGGTAGAGACAGACAAACAACTCAATGGAAAATAAAATCGTTGCAAATGGGGTTGAGTACTATTTTTACAAAATCAACCGGAGGATGACAGTAAGAGCCACTTCGCTTATGGGAATGTGCTAGGGTGGATTTCACGTGCCAGAGGCAAGATTAGAAGGCAGCTTGCCCTCCAGTGGGGGAGACCGGAGTTTCGGATAGAAAAGGTCCTATTTAGGAGCCTCAAGGAGTGGGAAAGTGGCTAGCCGCTGTAACTGGATATCCCCTTTATCTGAAGGACACTACAGAGACCTGCTCTTTGCCCCTGATTCAATCAGAAGGCAGAGCAGATGTTGTCTTAATAGTTTTCCAGTCCAATGGCCAAGAGAAAACAAAATATGTCATACATGTGGTTGTGTTTAAAGGCAAGATTACAACACATGTCCAACAATTGCTAATTGCTGCTGGAGCAAAAGGGGTCCCCTTTGTAATCGCAGCTGGGTTAATCTAATTAACTGCAAATGAAGACGTTCGTTTTTCAAGTTCAGCCAAAACAATCAGAAGGATATGTCTTTATGATGTTTTCCCCTTTTCTTTGTAAGGCTCCCACCTGCTAACCTGTTTTTCGATCCCTAAATGCTAGTGATGTTACATGAGACTTTCTGTTTGCTGTTTGGGCCAGATTGCCACAGAGTCAAAGGTTTCCACGCCCTTAAGAAGCCAGATTTTTAAAAAAATAAATACTTCGGTACTGCTGTTTTCGATAGCAGTTGATCAATATCCAGTCTCCAGGATAGAGACTGCACAATCCAACAAGACACACAACACCCACAGAGTTCCTGTTCCATGTCGTACCCACCCATTGCTGCCCAAAAGCCCAAGGCCTCAGCGTCCCAACTGATTAGCTGGTACCTCTGAGCTTCACTCAGGCCCAGATCGTGGGTGTAAGCCTCTCCAACACTTCAGAACCTTCAGGCTTGGTGTTGGCCTGTTTCATGTGGGTGATTCCCAGAGGAGTGAGGGGTGGGAGGTGGCAAGGATGAGGGGCTATTTTAGCTCTTCATTTGGGCTCCTTGAATCATCTTTGATGGGAAGCTGGAGAAACTGGGGGAGGATAATGGATTAAGCTCATTCCATTTAAAGAGCTCACTTGGCCATACGAAAAATGTCCAATCATGACCATGCTAGGTTTCCAAACCACAGGCAGTTGGCTTCCCCATCTGTTATAGATTTAAAGTGCGAGGGTCATGACATTTTAGGCTCTTTGAGAGCAAAGTTTCAGGGCTTTGGATTCAGGCAGCCCTGGGTTCAAATCCCAGCTCTACCATTTACTGCATGTTGAAATGTGTGTAAATTGCTTAACATCTGAGCATTGGCTTCCTCACCTATGTTTTCTATTTTAAAAAGTCCTCACCTATGAAATGGGTATAATATCACCTGCCTCACAGCCATGCTAAGGATGAAAGACAGTGCCAGTGAAGACGCCGAGATCAGCACCAGCAGTTTGGTTACTCAGGAACAGTAGGTAGGTTTTCTTTGCCACCCTGTGTCTTTCCTGGAAGGTAGCTCTCTTTTCTTCTCTGATTTCCTCCCAGCAATTGCACCCAAAGCAATCTCTCTGGTGTCATCCAACCCCGACCTTCCAAATTCTATCTTAGGCCAGATATTTTTCCGGGCAACATTGGGTGACAGCCATCGATCCAAGCTATGGCCTAAGAGAGCACTCTATTCCTGTTGAAGGGCAATTCCCAAGTGTGCTCTGTAACTAGTGCTTGTGGAAATTTCTTGGGAGAATTAAAAGAAGAAGAAGGGGGAGGAGGAGGAGGAGGAGATTCTGTGGTCATCAATCAATTTGGGAAATAGCTTTGTTTGCTCTAACTTTCTTTTTGGTGACAATCCGGTATCTGGGTCTTTTCTCAACATGCTTTCCTTTAAATCATCTCAATTCATGCTCCTAAAATGCTTACTCACTTTCACAGGTGTGGCAATGGGGTTCAGAGAGTGACTTGCCCATGCTGGTTCAGCTGAGCAGCATTGGAGCCACTGGTGCTCCTCAAGTCCAAGTCTCTTTTCTGTGCATCTGGAAGAAACACTTTCATGTATCTCTTTCTGGCTAAACAACCACAGAATCTACAAATCACTGCATGAGCTCCTAGGATTACATTGCCCAACAATTGCATTTTCATGGCAATGAGAAAACCAGAGAAGGGACATGATTTAGCTAAGAGTTGCAAAATTAGAAGGGGCAGAGCCAAAACAGACTCTCAGCCTACAAACCTCCACCAGGCTGCCTTCGCCATATGCCCGGGGCTCACCTGTCTGGCTCAAGGTCCCCAGTCATCTTCTTTAATTACATCTTCCCTCCCTTCAATACTAGAGTAATGCCGTCTGAGAGATCTTTCTGGGTGGATGGAAATGTTCTATAGTTCTATATGGTAACCACTAACTACATGTGGCTATTGAGCACTCGAAATATATCTAGTGCAAAGAGGAAACTGAATTTTTTTTTTTTTTTTTTTTTTTTTTTTTTTGGTACCAGGGATTGAACTCAGGGGCACTCGACCACTGGGCCACATCCCCAGCCCTTTTTTGTATTTTATTAGAGACAGGGTCTCACTGAGTTGCTAAGTGCCTCACCATTGCTGAGGCTGGCTTTGAACTCGCGATCCTCCTGCCTCAGCCTCCCAAGTACTGGGATTACAGGCGTGCGCCACTGCGCCCGGCTGGAAACTGAATTTTTAATGCTACTTAATTGTAATGAGTTTACGTTTCTTTTCTTTTTTCTTTTTTTTTTTTTTTTTTTTGGTACCGGGGATTGAACTCAGCAGCACTAGACCACTGGGCCACATCCCCAGCCCTTTTTTGGTATTTTATTAGAGACAGGGTGTCACTGAGTTGCTAAGTGCCTCGCCATTGCTGAGGCTGGCTTTGAACTCGCGATCCTCCTGCCTCAGCCTCCCAAAGTGCTGGGATTACAGGCGTGCACCACCGCGCCCAGCTGAGTTTACGTTTCTAATAGCCACATGTGGCCAGTGGTGACCATATTGGACAGGACAACTGTAGAGGCTAGAAATCAGATTGAATCTGTAGACCCAATGAGTGCAAGCATCATATGGGTAGCAGATCCTTTTAAATTACAACCAAGGCCAACCTACCTGGACTTTGTTAGGGGCTAAATTCAGATTGATTTAATGGCAGGGGACAACCTGAGATGCCATTGCTCGAGCTGTTTCTGCCCTCCCTGGCGACGTCCTACCTGTTCTTCTAATCTAGGCTCAAGCCCACCCTCCTTCAGGGAGACCTACATCTTACCTTCCCCCCAGAAAGCAGAGGGAAGGGATTCTTCTGTGGAACTCCCACAGTCTTATTATCATCTCCAAATGGAGGAAGAGGTAGAGGGTTTCTGTTTGCTGAGGCCCTCTGCTAGGCAAGTGAATGAGAGAGGAGAGAGTTTTCCTGGGGAGAGACAGATGTGTGTGTGTGTGGGGGGGATGTAAGAGGGGAGATGGTGGCTGGAGAAAGAGGATATAATTAGAGGAGAGGGGTGATCAGTGATTTAACCTTCTCTATCTCCCCTACAAAACCTTCAGTTAAAGGGAGATGGCACAATCTATGGTGACACATGGGTAAACTTCACAATGTTGAGAGGGTAAAGCAAATTACATGCTACGCAATAAAAACACCCAACATACTAGGAATCGATGGGAACTTTCCCAACCAGATAAGGGGCATCTATAAAAATGAAAACCCAGAGCGAACATCACACTCAATGGTGAAAGACTGAATGCTTTCCCACTACGATCAGGAGCAAGAAAAGGATGCCTACTCTTGCCACTTTTATTTAACATTGTACTAGAAAATTCTCACCAGGAAAATAAGCAAGGAAAAGAAAAATAAAAGGCAGCCAGTTTGGAAAGGAAGAAGTGAAACTATCTCTATTTGCAGATGACATCATCTTGTACAGAGAAGATTCTAATGAATCAACCAAAAAGTCATTACAACTATAGCATAAGTTCAAGCAGGGTTGCAAGACACAATATCCAAAAACCAGCTGTCTCTCTTCTAAATGTTGACAAGGAGAAAATCAAGGATGAAATCAAGAAAACAATATTATTCACAATAGCATCAAAAAGAGTAAAACTCTTAGGAATAAATTTAACCAAAGAAATGTAAGACTTTTTCATTGGAAGACAAGAAAACACTTATGAAATAAATTAGAGAAAACCTAAATCTGTGAAAAAATATCCCAGGTTCATAGTCTGGAAGATTTAGTAATTTTAAGAGAGTAACAATACTCCACAAATCTACAGGTTGAATGCAATCCCTATCAAAAAATATCAACTAACTTATTTGCAGAAACTAACAAAGTGATCCTCACATGTGTAAATTCAATGAACCCAACATAGTCAAAACAACCTTCAAAAGGAAGAACAAAGTTGGAGGACTCCAACTTCCTGATTTCAAAACTTGCTACAAAGTTACAGAAATCGAGACACTGTGGAACTGGCATAAAGATGGACACACAGACCACTGGACAGAATTGGAAGTCCCGAAATAAACCCTTGCATTTCTCATCAATTGATTTTTTTTTTTTTTTTTTTGTACCAGGGATTGAACTCAGGGGCACTTGACCACTGGGCCACATCCCCAGCCCTTTTTTGTATTTTATTTAGAGATAGGGTCTCACTGCGTTGCTAAGTGTCTTGCCATTGCTGAGGCTGGCTTTGCACTAGCGATCCTCCTGCCTCAGCCTTCCAAGTGCTGGGATTACAGGTGTGCGCCACCGCACCCAGTCCTCATCAATTGATTTTCTACAAGGGAGTCACGACAATTCAATTGAACAAGTGGTGGTGGGACCACTGGATAGCCACACACAAGCAAAACAGAACAAACAAACAGCAACAACAAAACGAAGCTGGACCGTAAACAAAGATTAATTAAAAATGGATTAAAGGCCTAAATGGAAGAGCTAAAACTATAAAACTCTTAGAAGAAATCATGGGTGTAAAACTTCACAACCTTGGATCAGTTGATGAATTCTCAGATATAATACCCAAAGCACAGGCAACAAAAGGAAAAAAAGCAGACACATTTAGACTTGGAAATGAAAAACATTTTGCTTCAAAGATGTCAAAAGAGTGAATACAACCCACAAAAAACGGGAGAAAATTTTCACCGCTCATATATCTGATGAGAGACTCGAATCTATAATATACAAAGAGCTATCATAACTCAATACTAAAAAGGTAGGTGATCATTTAAAATAGACAAAGGATCTGCGTAGACGTTTCTCCAAAGATAAACAAATGACCACTTTTAAACAAATGACATGAAAAGATGCTCAACCTCATTAGCTATCGGGAAATGAAAATCCAAACCACAGCCAGACATCACTCCCACATTACTAAGATAGCTGTAATAAGAAAAGACAATAACAAGCGTTTGCCAGGATGTGAAGGAATTAGAACTTTCATATATTTCTGGGAGGAATATAAAGTATATCAGCCACTTTTGAAAAAAAGATGGACAGTTTCTCAAAAACCTACAGGTGGAGTTACTGCATGTCTCAACAATTCTACTCCTAGGCACACAGAAGAGAAATGAAAATATATGTCCACACAAAAACTTGGATGTGAATATTTATAGCAGTATTTTGCATATAGCCAAAAAGTGGAAATCACCCAAATGTCTATCAACTGATGAACAAATACATAATCATGTGGTATACCAATACAATGGAATATTATTTGTCAATAATGAAGAACTGATACTTGCTACCATGTGGATGAAACTTGAAAACATTATGCTCAGTGAAAGAAGTCAGATACCAAATGTCAACGGTTCAATTTATAAATGAATTCCACAGGTGGTGTTCCTTAGGTGGGATGGCCAGGATAGGCCAACCTAAAGAGAGAAAGGAGATGCATGAGCATTTGTCAATGTCTGGAGGGAATGCGACAGATTGGAGGATGGAAGTGCTCTTTTGGAGGGGTGATGGAAACGTTCTAAACTGATGATGGTGATAAATGCACAACTTTGAATATTCTGGAAGCCATTGAATTTCATGTTTTAAATAAATGACTTGAAGAGTATATGAATTATATCTCAATAAAGCTGTTTCTAAAAAGCAAGGTGCATATGGACACACACAACACATCATTGATATAAAAATACTGATAATGCGGCTGGGGATATAGCTCAGTTAGTAGAGTGCTTGCCTCACATGCACAAGGTCCTGGGTTCAATCACCAGCACCACACACACACACACACACACACACACACACACAAATACTGAAAACGCAAACAATGCTATCGTTCAGGAACACACATGAATGTAGTGGAGGTGCAGAGACCAGCATGTAAATAATAAGAACACAAGCTGGGAAGGCTGTGACAAGCCCAGGAGGGGATGGTTAGTGCACGAGGGAGACACTGGGTAGAGAAACACTTAACTCTTAAGCTTGATGGTGGAACATAGATGTTCCTGCCATTACGTCATACACCTTGTTTATTAGCTTTTAATTCTTTGTGAAAATTTTTCATGGCTGTTTCCCAAGGTTTTAGAAGCTGGATGTGTGTCTTTGATACAGTGAGGTTGGAGACTGGCCTCAGGGGTCCCTGGACTGGGCGAGCACAGTGCTGGACAGAGGACAGCCATCCCCTGCAGGTTCCCTGAATTGAATCCAGCAATCTCTGGGACCATCTCCAGAACATCCTCCCCCCTGGGCTGGTGTTCTGCAGCAGTAGCTTAGCCGTACAGCCAGAGAGCCCTGGTGTGAATCTCCACCGTGAGCGCCTCAGCAGTGTGGCCTCTTGCAAACTGCTTCACTTCTCTGAGCTTTGCTGTCCTAGCAGTTAAATGGGAATAATACCACTGACCCCTCAAAATTGGTGCTGACTGAATGGGGTGGGAAAGGTAAGGTCTCCTCTGGTATCTGGTGGGCCCTGCTTGCTGTTGATGTGGTTCCCGCAGAAGCTGGGCTCTCCCTGCTTGTCTCAGGGAGACAGGCTGTGCTGGGGCCATGAATGAATACTGGCTGAGTGGAACTGACTGGTAGAGCCCCATCTTCCCTCCTCCCTTCCTCACTGCTTTGAAAAGCAAAGAGAACAAGAGGCCCCCAAAGACAGCTCCCTTCACTACTCTTAAAAACAAAGAAATATATAAATAAGCTAGCTCCGTCCTTCTGCACGGATCTTTTTTTGTATCCCCAGCTGTTCATCAGCTGCTGAAGGCTCATAGGGCAGGGCCAGCCCCCAGGGGCCCAGGAATAGGACGATGGGGGTAGGGGTGGGTATCTGTATGGAACCTTCCCTCATATGCCGGAAGCTCCCTCTACTTTTCTTGGAGACTGGAAGGTTGGATGCCTTGGCCCAGGCCCTCGGCAGTAAGATCCAGGCACATCTAGGGGAGAGCTGGACCTCAGAAACTGGGCCTGAGAACCAGGCAGGCCGATGGGATAGGGGTTGTGTTGTAGCTGAGCAGGGGAAGCAGAAATCCTGCCGCACGTAGGGGCTGCTGCAGACCCGCTGCCCTGGATGCCATTCTCAGTGTTGAACAGAACACAGGAAGTGCATCCTCTGAGCTCTGGGCTCTGAAGCCTCCTCCTCCAATGTCAGTCCCTGCACAAAGCTCTCAGCAGTGGGCCACTCCTCTGCTCCCTCGGGGACTTGGCTGGTTTGTTTGTGAGGGCCGAGGTCCCTGTGCCTGGTTCAGGTCTCTGCACCATCCAACATCATCTTTGTGGCTACTGAGAAAGGAGCAGGAAGGAAGCCCCTTGGGGCCTGTGGGCTCTGTCCTGGCCGTGGGGAGACCACAGGCACAGGGCCTTACGTGGTGCTGATGCAGGCCAGACCTCAGGCCTATTTCATATCACTTCCAGCAACCTGCCGCGGCCCCACTGTGAGACTGTGGTGGACCCAGCTGGAAGTGATATAGCACTGTGGCCTCTCCATGGTCCTCTGGGATCACTTGTGGCCACTTCCATGCAGTGACTGACCTTACTAACTTATGGTCTTTTTGGTCTAGGACAGGGAAGGACAGAAGGGGACGGGTGGCTTTGGGAACAAAGGGAAAAGTGACAGTCAATTCTGTCTACCCTGAGATTTTTCTCTGATGTCCAGTGGGCCACTTTCCTACCCACACAAATGAGGGTCCTCTAGAAATCAGGGTCCAGGGCTACCACCAAGCCTCTGGCTTCTCTATAAGCTCTTGGGAGCCATAACGTACTGCCCATGGCCACTGCCCTCCTCCCACCCATCCTCCACCCTGCTGCCAATGCTACCTCTTTAAAAATCGAGTGGAACATACAGACCAGCCTTCTAGATCCTACCTACCTGCTCCTCCCACTGCAGCTCACGGATGGGTTTCTCCTTGGCCTGCCTTGAGTTTTTAACACCACACCCTGTTCCTGCATAACAACTGCTGGTGAGAGCTAGTGCCAGCCTCCCAGGCAGGTGCTCCTATGGAGCACTCTCCACCATCCCCTACTGTCTCCCACCCGGCCTCCTTCCTTCAATACATCACCTGCATGGTACCTGCAGACGCGTGAGTTCCCCCCCTCTAGTTCCTAGGCAAAGACACCAGGGAAGGAAGGACGGAAGGAACGAAAGAGGGAAAGAAGGAAGGAAGGGGCCCCTCAGCTCTGTTGGGGGATCCAGAATGGCTCCAGCAAAGGTTTTTCTTGCCAGGACTTCCGTGCACGTTCTGCAGAGCAGGGTGGCGAGCGCCTCCATCTGTACACCTGCCACTGTGCCTGTCACTGTGCCCCTGGGAGCTGGAACCCCACTCTGGGGCTGCTCCCTGAGTTCCACCCGGGGCAGGGAAGAGGGAGGGCTGTGAGCTTGTGGGGGTGGAGGGCGGAGAGAGACAAAGACAGCAGGAGCAGAGGGAAGTGGAAGTGGGGCAGAGGCGTGCTGCTTAGCAACCACACAAGAAAATTAGAGAAGTGACAGGACCATTTAAAAAAAAAAAAAAAAAAAAAAAAGCCCAAAACTTCTCACACGCCCACGCCTGCTAAGCTTGTTGTGGCGTTTGGCTCAGTGTTGGTGAGAATTTGCAGGGCTCCTGTGGGAGCGAGCACCATTGTTGAGGAAGCCCCGCCATCTTGGTTGATGTGCAGGAACCAGTTCTTCACCAGCTTGATGGGCAGCACTCTGGAGGGCCCTGGAGGGAGGGTGGGAAGTCTTACAGGAGGGATGTGAACCCTCCGCCTTGCCTGTCTCACGCTTTCTCTAGCTTTCAGCTCTTCCTCCTAAGGCTACCAACATTTAGAAGAGAAAGGAAGGTGTCCAAGGATTTTCCCTTGCGCCATCTTTCCCCCAGAATCCCACTCACAGCCCCACCCCTGTACTTTCCTCCCCACTGAGAATCCTCCCTTGCTTTTCTTTCTTAATTTGATTTTCTCTGGCTCAGAATCGAGATCAAAGGAGGAAATTCTTTCCAGTCTTTTAGGAATAATTCCCAGAATCTCCCACTAGCAGATGCATACATAATGATCATAATTATTTTAAAAGAAATCTTTCTTGCTCCCTCACCCTCTTCTTTTCCGTCTCTCCTGCAGGCTTGGGGAAGGGAGATTCCAGAGTGTCCTTGTCGTTGCAGGTGGACCAGCATACATCAAATTCTCCCAGCCGAAGTGGGAGACTCACACGCTCTCTCACGGAGCATGAGAGAATTGCATGCAGATGGTACAGGCAGCTACCTGCTGGCATGAAACCCAACTGAATCACCAAGTGGGAAAGTTACTCCCTTTCTAATTTATTTTCAACTGTTTTAATTTCATTGAATCTCAAGTTGGTGCTAGATAAGTCACTAACTCCTCCTGGCATTTCTTAACCTTCCTTTCATGGATATCTGCAACGGACCCCAGGTCTGAGCCCAAAGCAGCTCACGAGGTTACTTACTCTGTGCTGCATGTATATTTTTGCAGACCACGAAAGGGGCTTTTTTGGTCACGGCTGGTTCCTTTTTATTTTTTTTTTATTTTTTTATTTTTTTATTTTTTGGTACTGGGGATTGAACTCAGTGGCACTCGACCACTGGGTCACATCCCCAGCCCTTTTTTGTATTTTATTAGAGACAGGGTCTCACTGAGTTACTAAGTGCCTCGCCATTGCTGAGGCTGGCTTTGAACTCGTGATCCTCCTGCCTCAGCCTCCCAAAGTGCTGGGATTACAGGCGTGCGCCACCGCGCCCGGCTGGTTCCTTTTTAAAAGCAAATAATTAACAAAAGCTTAGAGAAGAGCCCAGATGTCAGCCGCTGATCAAGGACCCTGGCTTCTGCCCAGCAGGCTGTGGGGGTCAGGTTCAGGAAAGCATCCTCTTTGAAGTCAGCTGGTCCAGTTGGTCAGCAGCGGACACTGAGGCATCCTCAAATGGAAGTTTTTAATTTTTGTCAGAGATGGTTGGCCGGGCTTCAACAGCTCTGCTGTAGCCTCTTCTACTCCCTGGGATTTCAGAGGTTGAGGACCGATGTCCACTTTGTGTCAGAGAGTGGGTGGCTGCAGAAGACACCTTTTTTTTTTTTTTTTTTTTTTTTTTTTTTTTGGCAGCTGTGCCTGATTACCCTCTGGGCAACCACTGTTTACTCCTTTCATATCTGGGTTTGGAGTGGAGTGACCCACTCCTGGCTCTAGGGCCTGTCCCTTTCTGGGCATTCGGCCCCATCCACAACAGTGGGGTGCGTTCAGGGATGGGCAGGGAGATGCACAGAGACTTCCTGAGAATTCCAGGGCTGGTTCTTTCCCACTGGCTTTGAAACCAAGAGGATGAGATGCTGGGGCTCCTGCAGCCATTTCTGCCACCTCGAGGAGGGAGCGAACAGCGAGGGAAGAGGGCTGAGAAACCAGGAGAGAGAAACCCAATCCTGATGGTATCATTTCCATCGCTTGATCCAGCTGTGCCTGAAGCTAGGCTCTACCCTTGGCCGCCTTTAGAGTTATCCACTGAGCCAATAAATTCCCTTTTCATGTAATCCAGCTAGGATCGCTGTTTCGGTCACTGGCAACCACCGAAGTCTTAACTGATGAAATGGCTCAATGCAAATCCTTGGCCACTGAGAGAGAAGGAACTCAGAGGGCATGTTCAACTGACACGGGTGAGTGGCATTGTCACTATATGTGAACACCGTCATAGGAAGAGCTACCATTGTAACGAGAAGCTCCGAATCTTAGATGATCATATCCCAGGTGCAGCTGAGTGCCAGGCCTGCTTACTTGTGTAGGCCCTATAACCATCCTACGGTGCAGGTCTGTTTTCACCAGCATGGTATAGATGGGAAACCCAAGGCTTAAGGACCCTCTGTGCACCTTAGCGGCAGTTGGGGCAGGGTCCCTAAGACTGACTTGTCCCCACTGTTCTTCTCTGGTAAACAAGCAGGCTGCTCACTGGCAAACACAATGTTCTAACCAAGTGTGTGATTGTGAGGGGTGTGGCTGTCAGGTGACACACAAGGATGCTTGTGTCCCAGGTGATGTGGAGGTTACCCATAGGCGCTGCATAGTACCCAGCTTACCCTGCAGAAGAATCAAGCTCCTTTTTGTCACTGCTCAAAGACTGGCCGAAAAGGCCCTGGCATGAGACCAGAACACAGTAAGCGCAAATTAGCTGTGTGACTTTGGACGAACCGTTTCATCTTTCTGAGACCCTCTGGAAGGTGGAGCCCTCAGCTCAGGCTTGCTCACCCACCATGTGGTTGGAGCATCCTGTGGAAGGTGATTTGGAAAATAAAATAAGAAGAGGGGCTGCAGGAAGGGGGGGGGTCACTCAACTCCCCAGAGTTGAATGGGCAGGTGTAGACAGATGGAAGAAGATGACCCACAACTCCTCCTCCCTGCCCAGGGATGGGATGAGGCAGGTCAAGTGGTGACCTGAAAGGAACCTTTCTGTCCCCAAAGCGGAGAGAGATAAGAACTGTGAAGCAGAGAAGCGAGTGAGCGCCGGGTGCCACTACAGGCGCTTGGGAGTTTATTTTTACCCTGTTATCTCTACCCTGAAATGTCAGGCTTGGAGCCACCTCTCTCACGCTGTCTCCCTGCTTCCCCCAGTGTGGCAACGCAGCCTGGAAACAGGCCCCCTCTCCTCCTCTGCTTCCTCTGCCTTTCCATGAGAGTCACAGTGCTATGGTGACGGGAGGCATGGAAACACTGAAAGAGAGAAGTGGGCGGGGAGACCTTTTATTTGGGTTCTGGGGCCGGTTTACTTCCTCCCAGGGACCTAGGATGCACAGGAGGCCCTCTGCACTGTCGGGGACCTACTGCAAGGTTTGTCACGTGGACTCTTCGTGTTGCAAGACACGAACACCCACCTGCAACTGGTTTTTATAACAAAGAACCTCCAACTGGCCAAGGCTACTAAAATATCCAGGACTGGTCAGGATGCAGGTAAGGCTTGATCCTGGGCCTCACTACGGTGACAAGGACTTTGAGTTCTCCATCTCTCACTCTGCCTTCTGTGTTATTGGCTTTATCCTCACGAGCCACACGGTGCTTCCCCACACCCCCCAACGGTTCCGGAATCTTCCCCATGGTCACAAATAGCTGCAGTGATTCTAAACTTCACATCCGCATTCTGGAGGCTCCCAGGGAAAGACAGGAAGTGTGTCTTTGCCAGCAGGCTGTTGGCAATCTCTTCTTGGGTTTCATTGCCTCTGATTGAGTTCTGGGCCCATCCCTGAGCCAGTCACTTGGGTGTGGGGGCAGGAGGTGAAAAACACTTCCAAGTAGCAAAAGCCAAACCATATTCCCAAAAACAGGGGAGCAGTGATTTCCTGGAGGAAATGTGGGGCGTTGCATCCAGAAGGTAGGGAGCAGATGCTGAGCTACAAGCACGAGCCCGGCCTGCAGTTGATTCACATTTTACTTTCATCATCTTGGGCCCAGGAAAGCCTCTGAGACAGGAGGCACTGTTCTTTCTTACTCAGAAATAGGCTGACATTGTCTTCTTCCCATTCCAGATGTCAGTTTATTTGGGGTTTCCAAGTCTGTCCCTCTCAAAATGTCACCAGTATACAGAATCTCCCCCAGGTGGACAGATGGGTTCTGGCTGAAGTGCAACACGTTTGCCTGTGGAAAGCTTCCTGCATTCAAAATTAAATCCACACTGTACCCGCTGGCCAGCCTACCAGTTGCCCCCTTTGCTTATATTTAGCCACACTTGCTGCTGTTTCTTCCTTAAATGAGCCAATGGCCGTGGAGCCTCAGAACCCTCCAAGTGCTCTTTCTCTCCTTGCAAAATGCTCTGGACGCATTCAAGACTTTGTTTAAATGTCACGACCTCCAATAGGTCTTGGATTAGCCAAGCAGGTAAGACACCTGAAATTTCCATGTGCATTGATGGTTCGAGTCTCTCTTTCCTTTTTTCTTTTTAAAATTTTTTAGTTTTAGGTGGACACAGTATCTTTATTTTATTTTTATGTGGTGCTGAGGATTGAACCCAGTGCCTCATGCATGCTAGGCGAGCACTCTACCACTGACCCACAACCCTAGCCCTCTCTTTCCCTTCTCTAGACTGTCAGCACCGTGAAGCAGGGATTGTGTTTAGCCGCAACCACGTGCATGGCCTCCAAATCCTGAGTCTATGTCTGGTACATTGTAGGTTCTCGGTATTTGTTGAATAAATGAGTGAGAATTCCTTTTGAATGGCCTTATGAACTTTCTTAGTGTGGGGCCATTTCTGATGCTTTTGTGAGCTTTCGTTGGGTGTCAAAGAAAATGCTGGGCACAAAAGAGGCAAAATAGTCACATTTTTCAAATGAAGGAATGGAAGCTCTCCGCTGAAGGGATTTGCTCTAGGCTGTAGCATATTGGCAGGTGCTGAGTGCTTCTTTGAGGAATTCTCTTAACAAAGCCATTGCTTGTGAGCATCTGAAGGCTTGGAACTGCAGAGGGGAACATGGGGCCATCTTTCTATGCAGATTTCTGAGTATGGCGGCAAGACCACTATGCACCAGTAAAAGTCAGAAAACGACACATGAGGATGTCATTGTTTACTCCTTTGCTCAATGAGGCGACTGAAACAAATGCTCTATAATAAAAAAGATATTTAACCACGTCCATTGCAGACCCACAGGTCAACGCCAGAGCTTCAATGTACCAATCACCCAGGTGGAATCCCCAACCTCTCTGTGGACACAAACTCTCCGTGAGACTTTCTTTCTTGTGATCATCCTCAGGACAATTGGGTGAGGGTATGGGTGGCCCAGTATAGGTCATGGAAACTCAAAAATGTGCCACCTACCTACAGCCATCGGTCATCTCTATGCTCAATAGACAACACCCCATCTGTGGTATCTGAGGTGCATGGTCCTTCTCTGTCCCCCCATCCAGGCCCATTCCTTTCTCAGCTCTTTCAGGGCACCTTGACCTTTGCTGTACAGAACTCTCCATCATTAGTGATAATATTTTTATTTATTATTAATATCCATCTTTTCCACTGGACTCCAGAATTCTTAAGAGCAGGGACAGCTCTTTTTAGCTGTATTGGGTGCTCCGGCCTGGCACCTAACACATAGATGGTGCTTTGTAAATACTTTTAGCTCAGGATCAGAGGCTGAATTTTTTTCACTGTAAATCATACCTGTCACCTAGTCACCACCTGGCCCTAGAGTACAGTTTGGCATAGAAGAGAGGGTCAACAGATAACAGGAAAGAAAGTAAATAAATGAATGGGTCCTCTTCTTTTCCTTCCCAGAGAAGCCTGGTTACCTTCTTAAGGCTAAACTCCTGGAAAGGGAGGATGGGGGGAAGGTAAACCTGACCAAGCCCAACAGTTCCACCCAAGTCCCTTCCTCCAGACTCAGTAGGTCTGGTTCTCAGGCTCACTAACCCAGCATGCCAGCAAAGGGGGTAGCTTCAGCACAATCTAAACTAGTTCTCCGGAGAGGCTGCACCTTTGGACTTCAGTGCAACAAGTTCTGGGTTAGATATTTAAAGTTTAAGCAGGTCATGGCTCCTGGCCCTTATCTCATCCCCTTGAAAAACAAAACAAAACAAACACCCAGGAATGGCATTGTACTTTGAGAGACAACCTGGCCCTAGTCTCAGCCTCCAGGTCAGGAAGATACCGGAGAGAAAGGGATTTTTCTTCTCTGTAGCCACACCCTCCTTCCTGGGGAACATCTGAGTCCCAGTGGGGTCTCCTTGCATCTGACCTCTCACCAACCAAGGTCTCAAGGGTTTATTGTGGCTCCTTGGGAGAGACAAAGGGGTCACAGACCTGTTGTTCCACCACCAATCCAAAACTAAGCCCCCCAAACCATACTGAGAAACCACCAGCATCCAAATATGCCTGATGCCAGGGCCACCCCTGCCAACAACCCAAGTGGCTCACCCTTGAACCCTTCCCCTTTCGGAGCCAGAAGGAAAGGCAGAGGGATTCACAGGTCATCTCTGAGTTGAAGACTCTGGCTTGTGCCCCAGGATGAGTTCATTTCTTATTCTTAGAGACCAGACTCAAATTAAACAAACAGTTCCTATAAATAGAGCGGGGATACGCTGGGCTCAGTGTCACTGAAAGGTCCTTTTCACAGGGACAGACTCACTGCATGGATGTTCTCGGGTTACCCCGGTACTACGTGTGGCAGGGTTGTACCTTTCCGAGTGTTGTCCAGGAGGGAGCAAATAAAGCAGGTGAGTCAGATACTGGGATTTGGCCTGATTCTGTCATCTTCATCTCTCTCTCTCTCTCTCTCTCTCTCTCTCTCTCTCTCTCTCTCTCTGTCTTCTACATGTTCATTCACACTCTGAGAAGGGGCCGAGAGGAAGGAGGTCATGCTATCAGCATCCTGGCCAGCCAACTTGGGCAGTTCCCTCCTGGGAATGGGTCCTGGTTCAGACTGTATTTGACAGAGTGTTCTGGCCTTTTAGATTAGATTGCAAAGTCCCTACGGGAATGGCCCAAGTGCTAGGATTTCCTCCTGGTTTCTCCTAATGCCACCAAATGCAGGGTGGCTAGGGTTTCCACGGCAGACCCTGAGCTGCAGATTACAAGGACCCTCATCATGCATGCTGATCTTTATGGCAGGGAGCAGCCCGGACCAGAGCCCCAGCCCCAGCTTGACTTTGGTTCTAATCACACTGGGGTGTGCTTGAGAGGTGGATGACTTCCCGCCCCCATGACAGCCAAGTAGGGGCCTTGAAAGGTCCAGAATAACTGAATAAACATAAAACCACAGGGAAACCACATCATTACATAAAGACAGCTCCACTGACTCCGTGCATGGCTGGGCAATTTCAGTGCACTATTCTAAGAGATTCGTAAAAATTCATTAGGTTTTTCTCTAACCCAATGACGTTGGGCTTATTACTACTTCTTTTCTGCAGATGAGGAAACTGAAGCACCAAGAGATGATGTACTTTGCACAAGGTCACGCAGCTGATGAGTTCGGGTTGGAAGCGGTTCAGAGTCTGGCTGGTGTCTCATAGTCAAAAACGAGTACTTGGAGTATCCCTCTGCTGGCTGTCCTGCCTGGCAGCTCCTCCTCCCTTCCCAGGTGCCAGCTCCTCCCACTATCAATTCAGGGGCTTCTGATGCCATGTCTTGGGTTGAAGCACCTCCCCACCCACAGGAATCTTCGAGGCAAAGCTGAGGAACTGAGGCCAGGACTGTTGTGGGGGAGGCGAAGCTGGAGACACACTGGACTTCATTTCGCTGGATTTGATCTGGAACTGGGCAGTTTTGGAAGTGCCTACCACCTTGGCTATGGGGCTGGGAATGAAATCAGTACTGAGAATAACCAGAACGGAAAAGTGGGTCCTGGTGGCATCGGGAAGCTTGAATCCAGCTGGGCCTGCTGCTAGAACCTGTGCTTTCATGTTGCATTTTTAGGCAATCTTTCCTTTTACTGTTTAAGTTGGTTAAAGTCGATCTTCTATCACTTATAATGGAAAGAGCTCTACCCGAGAGAGGCTGGCCCACAAAGAAACATGATTTGGTCCAACTAATAACCCAGTGCCACCCATAAATGAAAGCCCATCTATCTGCATGCCCCACACGCTCCATTCCCAGTGACTCAAATCCCAAAGGCCATTTCCTGGCCGAAGATTCCCTCAGGTTGCACCAGGCAAATGACCTATCACCGCCTCTGGTTATCGCCATACAGAACTTTTAGCTACTTAGCACTTGTTTTAATCTGCCTTGAAATACATTGAGTTTGTCTACAAGTCATTCATTGACATTTATCAAATGCTTCCTATTTGCTACATCCTCTTTAGGGGCTTGGGAGTTGGGGGGAATAATGTCAATCATATATCCGAGTCTTACTAAGTGTCAGGCACTCTGCTTAGCACCTAGCAAGTGTCAGTGGTGTCACAGCCTCTCCTGAAAACGCCCCTCCATAAGAAGGGTCGCGCCTGAAGAAATGATAACAAGGCGGCACTGAGACGTCAAAGCTGCAAAATTGCCAAGTGAGTTACCAAATGAAGATGGAGATTTCTACAGACAGAGCTTTAGAACTTGTCTCACCGCTCAAATCCTGCCAGCTTCACAAATCCTTTGGCCACAAAGAGGATATAAAAGAATCAATAGGTATTAGAGGATTTTGCAAATATTAGACTGTTATTCGCCTTCTAACGAACACACGCATACACTAAAGTTGGGGCTGTTTTTTTTTTTACCTATTCCTGCAACCTCTAGTCCAGCTTCTTTGAGAGGCTGTGGAGAGTTTGATCCTCGGAGGCTGGAGAAATGGAGGCACAAGGGACCGTGTGCAATTACTCCTGAGAGGACAGAAGGTTCGAGACCAGAGAGGAAGCTGCTACGGTTTGGGTCTGGAATGTCTCCCAAATGCCCAAGTGTTAAAAGCTTGGTCCCTGGCTTGATGCTATTGGGTGGTGGTGGTGGTGGAGCCTTTGAGAGGTAGGACCCAGCTGAGTTCAGGGGAGCCTGTGATCCCATCTACCTGGGAGGCTGAGGTAGGAGGGTCACAAGTTCAAGGCCAGCCTCGGCAACTTTGCAAGACCTGATTCAAAATAAAAATCAAAAAGCACTGGTGTATTTCTAGGTGGTAGAGCACCCTTGGGTTTAATCCACAGTACAGGAAAAAAAAAAAAAAAAAAGATGGTGCCAAGCAGAGGTCTTAGGTCACTGAGTGTGTCCCCCAAAAGGATTGTGGGACCCCAGTCTTTTCCTGTCTGTCACTTTCACACCTGGCTTTAAGGTGAATAGGCTTTTCTAACACAAGCTCCTGTCTCGATGTGCTGCCTAACCACGGGCCCAAAAGCAACGGGGCCAACCCATCATGGACTCCAAAACTGTGAGCCAAAAGAACCCTTTTTTCTCCAGGCGCTGTGGTGCACACCTGTCATCCCAGTGGCTTGGGAGGCTGAGGCAGGAAGATTGCAAGTTCAAAGCCAGCTTCGGCAAAAAGGGAGGCACTAAGCAACTCAGTGAGACCCTGTCTCTAAATAAATACAAAATAGGGCTGGGGATGTGGCTCAGTGGTCGAGTGCCTCTGAGTTCAATCCCCAGCCACCCCCCCCCCAAAAAAAAAAATAAAGGGAATCCTTTTCTCTTTATAAATGGATTAACTTGGGTATTTGTTACAGTCAAGGAAAGCTGACTAACACAGAAACTGATGTGAACTTGTATGCCCAAAGCTTGTACTGGCAGAGTATGTTTCCTACGGACAGTCTAGGGTTGTGGACCATCTTAGATATGGTCTCACAGGACCATCTAGGGGGCATGAATTCCCATCAGACACATGGGAGGGTGGACCACCAGAGTCTGCAAAGCAGGAAGGGATTTCTAAGGTGGCCAGAGCTGCAACTGCCCCAGTGCTGGCGGCTCCTTCAGTGCCCAGTTATTAGCCCACATGGTGCCTGAGCACACCCAAGTAAGTACTTTTCTTCCCACACTTATGAATCCTACCTCTCCCCGCTCCAACCCCTATGTGTGCATGTTGGGGGAGATGGCATCTATTTCCTTCCTCCCAGAAGATCAGCAACCCTCTGCAGTGGACCACCTGGAGGAAGAGGAAGAAGGCTCTCTTCAATAAAGTCTGAAGTACAGGTTAGTACGTTGGGTAGGACATTCCGATTTTAGAAAGGAGACTAAATGTGTGACATAGGAATAAAAGGACTGTTTAAAACTCTGAGGGAAAAGGAATGTTCTGGTGCCAGCCTGAAGTTCTTATCCAGTGCCAGGATAAGGACTCACCCACTGAAACTTTAAAGAGACACCAGAAGCAAAACTAAAGTTCTACCCCTTAAGTTCTCCTACCCAGAAGTCCAGAAAGGCGAGGTGAGACGTTCAGGGCCCCAGAGGTAGTAAGGAAGGCAGAGCCATGTTCTCGTCCCCACTGCGCACTGCTTCCCCCATCGAGGGCATCATCGGCACTCCTGTTCCTAACGGAAGAGTCCCCTCCTGTTCTCTTCAATGCCTTCTTGATTTTCTTCCTTTTCCCTCAACTTATCATAAATGGCCCTGGACTAGTGTTGACAAAAGTGGGCATAATCAGAAATGGAGATCGTTATCCCAGGATCACTGTAACCCAGAATATGATTCTAAGACCAACAAGTCCCTGAACACCAAATCTGGAGACTTCCATTTCCAGCTACCTGAATACGTTACGCTGACTTCAGTGGTACCCGCGGTCAACATGACCCCTGGGCTCTCACCAAGTTCCGGGAGCCCTGCTCAGGGCTTTCACATATTTCCTGATTCAATCCTAAGTCCAGTAGATCCTCCTATTATTGCCATTTACCAAGGAGGGAACGGAGCTTAGAGGAGTCAGCTGTGCACGGTTTCAAAGCCAGCGACAGAGCCAGGTCCAGAGCTGGAGGGTGCATTGCACACCTGACCCTGAAGTGGTTCTCTGCACACGGACCTGGAAACCCAGGGCTGGGCTCTCCTGGGGCACCAAGCCTGCTTGGAGTTACGTGCTGCTCTTCCCTATTTACAACAAAGACCCCCTCCTGGTCTTTGCTGGTTTTTAATTAAGAAACTTATTTGACCCATTCCAAGCACACAGTGTTTTCTCTGTTTGGAATTTTGTCTGGAGTTTTTGGAGAGCAAAAGCTCTCGATGTATGTGGGGATGGGTAATACAAGGATATGATCTGTAGCTATGAAGGTGGTAACAGGACCAGGGGTCTTCTGTTTCTCTAAGGAGATGATTACATGGACCCCAGTTTAAGGCAGTATTTAGAGACCATGACATGGTTCTCTAGATGTGCGCTTGATCTCACTGTGGAACTGACTAAATCCATGAGCCAAAGTTGTTAAGTGTTTTTTTTTTTTTTTTTTTCCCTACTCCTCAGTGAAGATGTTTCAAAACTTTGTAGGAAACAGTATCTCAGTGAAAGTGTCAATGTAGTTAATAAGAACGCAGGCAGTATGGTGCACGCCTATAATCCCTGCGGCTCCGGAGGCTGAGGCAGGAGGATCGCAAGTTCAAAGCCAGCCTCAGCAACAGCCAGGTGCTAAGCAACTCAGTGAGACCCTGTCTCTAAATAAAATATAAAATAGGGCTGGAGACGTGGCTCAGTACATGTTGGGCACTTAAGAACACATCGGCCGAAAGAATAGAAAAACTTAACTCTCTGGTTGCCTCCCACTCCCTGATATGGAACTTGGCCTAATCAGGAGGCATTCCCCTGACGTGTAGTGAGAGCTGAAACCACCCTAAGGATAGGCCAGGGGCTCCGCCAATGTAATCCGCCCATGCTCCTTATGTGTCCCTATGATCTTTCTGCTGATTGGCCCATGTCTTCTATAAATGCCATCCATCTTCTTCAATAAACGAGTTCCAGCTCTGACCAGGCTCCCTGGTGTGTCCCTGATTGTCTTCCCTCGCAAGGGCTGGCATGGGCCTCCAGTCGGCTTCTAGATGTTCTCGGTCACACCTCTGCTGGGGCGTTTTTTCCCCTAGCCTTCTCCACTGGCCGGAAGAAGATAAACCCAGGTCGTGGAAAACTAAAAACCCCAGTAACTCAAAAAAAAAACAAACAAACAAACAAAAAAAACCCCAACATGTATACATACATACATACACACACACACACACTCACACACAGGTTTGGGAGGAGGTTTGCATGGGCTTGAATTATTAGCAGTGTTTCCTCCTGAAGGCCCTTCAGCTCTGAGCTTTGAATTCTTAATCTGTAAAAAGGTGACAATATCTTCCTTAGCATCTATGAAATGCATCAGTTCTTTACCAATATTCCAATTCACCTACCCCTCTCTGCACATGATAGAATGATGATTCTATTTTTTGCCACTTTTGTGTGAATAGCCAGCTAATAAAACAGGAATGAAAGTGATTTTACCACTGCCAGGCAGAAGCTTTGAGAATTGGTGTGGTCCGTGTCTTAGCCCATGTTCTGTTGCTATAACAGAATATTATATACTAGGTAACTTTACAAAGAAGAAGAGAATTTCTTATGGTTCTGGAGACTGACAAGAGCGTATCGTCAGTGTCTGGCCAGAGCCTTTGTGCTGCATTGTAACATGGCAGAAAGGCAAGTAGAGAAAAAGCAAGCCAAACTCATCCTTTTACCAGGAATCCACTAAAAACGAACTCACTCTGCAATAAAAGGTTTAATCCATTGGCAAGGGTGGTGCCTTTTTGTCCTAATCATCTATTAAGAACCCACCTCTTAAAGGAGCCAACTCAGTTACAATAGCAACTAAATTTCACCATGAGCTTTGGTGGGGACATTCAAACCACAGCAGTCTGCCTTTTCCTCCTCCAGGAGTTCCCATCAGCCTGGGTCCCTGGGTGCCTTTGATGAGCACTCCCTCTCCTCACCATTTCTAGTCATCACTAGCCATGCAGCATGTGTGAGAAATAACCTTTGTGGTTTCAAGTCACTGAGACTTGGAGGCTGCTTGTTACCACAGCATAACCTAACCTATCCTGACTAATAGAGTATTGGTGGGGGGATAAGAAATAGAAAACCACACCCAACAAGATGCCTCTGTATGCCCATGTGACTGGCTACAATAAAAAAAGGTAGACAACACCAAGTATTAGCACGAATATAGAGAGACTAGAATCATATTGTTGTGGGAATGTAAAATGATGTAGTCCCTTGGGAAAATAGTTCATTAGTTTCTTAAAAAGTTAAAGATAAGGACTGGGGTTGTGGCTCAGTGCAGAGCACTTGTCTCGCATGTGTGATTCTCAGCACCACATAAAAAAAAAATAAAATAAACAAAACAAAGTTATAAAGAGTGTTTTAAAAAAGTTAAAAATGAATTTATTATTCAGCCTAACAATTTTACTCCTAAGTATCTATCTAAAAGAAACAAAAACACATGTTCACATAAAAATTTACAGGTGAACATTCATATCAACATTATTCATGATAACTAAAAATCTATAATGATCCAAATGCCCATCATCTTGTGAATAGACACACAAAATGTGGCATATCCATACAGTGGACTACTATTCAGCAATAAAAAGAAATGGAATACTGATACATGCTATCACATAGATGAATCTCAAAAACACTGTACCAAGTGAAAGAAATCAGATACAAAAGAATATATATGATTCAACTTATATGAAATTTCTAGAAAAGACTAATTCATAGAGACAGAACGCAGATCAATGGTTACCTGGAGCTGAACGTGGGATAGAGGACTGCCTATAAACAGATTTGAGGGAGTTTTGGAAGATGACGGGACATTCTAAAATTAGATTTTGATAATGGCTGCCCATTCCTATAAATTTTCTGAAAATCTTTGAATTATATACATGTAATGAATCAATTTTATAGTATGTAAATTCTGTCCCAGAAAACCTATTAAAAAAGCATAGTTAAGCGTAATATCTGGCACCTAGCAAAAGCTCAGTAAACATTTATCAGTGCTAATCATTTCAGTAATGGAACACGGGGACTGAGATCCTGCAAGGAATTGATTAGAAGTGAAGGTCTGCATTCATTGAAGGAGGGAGATTGTGCAATCAGGCATGGGCAGACACCCACCTCCTTCCATCCCCCAATTTTGTATTTCTGCTCTACTGGTCACCATATGCAAAAGGTCGGTGGACACTGACATTGTCCTGCATCGAGTTCCACTAGAAGGCAGGGATTAAAATCAGGTGTTCCGGGGCTGGGGATATAGCTTAGTTGGTAGAGTGCTTGCCTTGCATGCACAAGGCCCTGGGTTCAATCCCCACCACCACAAAAATAAATAAATAAAAATTAAAAACAAGCAGGTGTTCTTTGTGGTTCTCTGCTGAGGCCCTTTGGTGCCTTGAGACTGAGCCTTTTGAGATGTCACAGGTAGACTTAGCCTGGTGTGACTGAAGAATGTTTCACAATGCACACCTGCCCCCTCCTCAACTGTTTAATGTTTCCAATCAAATCCAACCACATGCTCCCTTGCATCTGCTGAATGCTCTGTAAAGAGTCCTCCTTCCACCAATCCCACCAGAGCCAGGAGGAGATGAGAGAGGCTGAGGGGATTGGGGTGGTGTGGGATGGGGTGGGGTGTGGTGGCTCCTGGGCCAGGGTGTCAGAAACACTCAGTACCTAAGGTTGTCTGTTGTTTATGGCCATAGCATTCTGAGGCTGATAGATGCCATTCCAAATAAGTGTCACTTAGGCCCCGGGGTCCGGCAAGTGAGCAAAACTGCTTCAGAAAGAGCGATAAAGGCCGGGCGCGGTGGCGCACGCCTGTAATCCCAGCACTTTGGGAGGCTGAGGCAGGAGGATGGCAAGTTCAAAGCCAGCCTCAGCAATGGCGAGGCACTTAGCAACTCAGTGAGACCCTGTCTCTAATAAAATACAAAAAAGGGCTGGGGATGTGACCCAGTGGTCGAGTGCCCCTGAGGTCAATCCCCAGTACCAAAAAAAAAAAAAAAGAGCGATAAAGCTGGAAGGGCCTTCGTTTCCATGACTGCCAGAAAGATGGAGCGCAGCCCCGGGCCACTTTGGCTCTCTGGTTAACATTTAGCAGGAGGCAAACTATCAAAGAGATGATGCACATAATGGCACCATCTGAAGAGCGAGCACCTGAGAGGCAGAGCCAGGTGCCCAGCAGAGAAGTACGGTGTTGATCTCTATTTCTGAGCCCGCTCTCCTAGCTACAGTGTCCTCTCTATACATTCTTCTCTCTAGTCACTTATTGGAGAAAAGACAGAGTTTAAATGGTTTTGTAACTGAATAAAAATGAAAAATAAAAAAGAAACACTGAGCAATTGGACTAAAAACTGAAGACAAGATATAATAGACAGCAGGAACAGAAAATGAAAGAGAAAAGCAGATATAAGTAAATTAGAAAGCAGAAAATAATAGAACTGATATGAAATCAAAGAGCTAGCTCTTTTAAAAGACCAGTAAAGGCAGGGGGTGGTGGTGCACACCTGTAGTCCTAGCAACTGAGGAGGATGAGGCAGGATCAAAGCCAGCCTCAGCAATTTAGCGAGGCCTTAAGCAACTTAGCAAGACCCTGTGTCAAACTAAAAAATAAAAAGGGCTGGGGATATGGTGCGGCGGTTGAGTACTCCTGAGTTTAATCCCTGGTACCAAAACAAAACAAAACGAAAAAATAAAAGAGACAAGCCTCTAGCAAGTTTACATGTGAAGAAAAAACAAAAAAACAAATAAATAATGTTAGAATTAAGAAGGGATTAGAAACATAGAGATGGCATGAAGATGAAAGTCAAAAGCACCCAGTGGTTTGAGAGGCTGAAGCAGGAGGATTGAAAGTTCAAAGCCAGCCTCAGCAATTTAGCAAGGCCCCAAGTAACTTAGCAAGATCCTGTCTCTAAATAAAATATAAAAAAGGGGTGGGGATGTGGCTCCGTGGTTAAGTGCCCCTGGGTTCAATCCCAGTACCAAAAAAAAAAAAAAAAAAAAAAAAAAAAAAAAAAAAAAAAAAAAAAGAAAACAAAAGCATATTTGTTTAAATTTATGAAAATAAAATAAGACAAGGCAACCTGCTCAAGAAGAGAGAGAAAAATCTGACGAGACTAAAAGCCATGGAAGAAACTGATAAAGAACTCCCAACCATTTCCCTGAGAGACAGGTTCAGATGCTTTGGGGTGGTGAGTGGGCAAATTCAGTCACACATTAAGGTAAGAGGTACTTTCTATATAATTTAATTGGCTCCGGGCTATAAAACCAGTTTAAAAGTGTGCCAATTAATTTTACTAAGAGTCCCAACCCTAATAATCAGGAACTGAGGAGGGAGAGAGAAGGGAAAACAAGGGTGCTACTGGTCCAGCAGATTTAGGGATAGTGAGGTGGGTTGAACGGTGTCCCCATAATTGTGAATTCCTGAACCATGTTCAGGACAAGAGAAAAAAATAGGAATATTGAAAAGGGCACAAGTTATCATGGTCCTACATGTAATATTCAAAAGTATCAGCTGAAAAAGTATTAATAGTGAGTGAGCTCTGCAAGATGGTCAGTTACAAAACCCATAAAAGTTCACGGAGCAGGATGGCGAGGCCAGGGCAGAGGGAGGAGAGCTCTGTCACAGTGCGCAGTAACGATAAATAGCTTCAAAGTAACCGGGCAAGTTAATTGCTCCATCTTTATGGAGTGAACTATAAAATACGACTGAAGAACATGAAAGACGGCTTCAACAAGTGGCAAAACACACTATAATTTCCTAATAGTGTGAGGATGCCCATTTTTACCAAAATAACACAAATGTAATATAATTCCAAGAAAAATCTAAACACAATTAAAAAAAAATTGACAAAAGGGATCTTAAATGTTCATGTCGAAGAAGAATAAGTGCTTTTTATTGGCCAGTTAGCCAATAAAAATGTCAAACAGCATAATAGTAGAAAGGCAACTATTCAACACATTATTAAAATTCATTACAGAATGATAAACATATGATTGCAGGAATAATCAACATAACATAGGAATGGAATTGAAAGCACAGAAATACATCCAGCTGCAAACAGATGTACAATATATGACAAGGGTGCCAATTAAAATTAGGAAGTAGAGAATATGTTCAATAAATGTTCAACCACTAAGCTCACCATTTTGAAGAAGGTTAGATCCCTGCATTCTACCTCATACTGACATAAATTTTCAGTGGAACTGAGATTTAAACAAAGAGAATGAAAAAAGAATGTCAATAGAAAAATTGGGTAAATTATATATATATATATATACATATATATTCAAACAAAAATAGAATTTAAAAAAACCTGAAAGACAACATTTTTAAGAATTTAAAATACAAAATTATGGAAAAAAGACAAGACAAATTTATTAAAAAAAAAAAGGTTTGCAGTTTTTACGAAAACAATGCTCTCAATAGACATAATTCTTGCAAAAAAATAATAAATAAATAAGAGAAAGGACACTTGGTGGATAAAAGGAGAAAGAATACCAACAGGCAGTTCACACAAACACAGATGACCAAGAAACATGGAAAATCTCATCTCAATAGTAATAGAAGAAATGCAAACTGAATTAGAGAAGTGTTATTTGAGCTTTGAATATTGATGGTAGTTTACTCAGAGTGTGGAAAATGGACTCTTGTTTCCCACTAATGTGAATGTAAATTTATAAAACCTTGGAGAACAATTTGGTTAAATATATTATAAAAGCTAATATATGAATATATTATAAAAGTTAAAGCATGGAAGTTCCTTTGATTAGGAATTACTAAACTTATTAAAACTTATTATTAAACTTATTAAAATGTATCCTTAGAAAATGATCATGGCTGTGCACAAAGGTTTAGTATACAAGATACTCATTTCATTCTTAGGGCTGGTTGGGAACAAATGGAAACAATGTAAGAGTCAGCACAGTGGGATTGGCTCAATGACACCCCGGACAATGACAGTGTATGAGAGCGCTAGCCAGCATCCATTGTGATTGGTTGGTGACTGTGATGCACATTTGGTATGCAGTTTAGACATCCCACACATGATGCAATACTCTGTACCACTCAAACACTGACGTAGATGAACATTTATAACACTGGTAAACTATATGTAGTGTTAGGCAGAACACTTACAAACTAGAATATACTGTATATAAGAAGATTCCATAATATTCACACAAGTAATGACAGAAGAAAATTCTAGGATACACCGTGAAGTGCTGGAAATGATATCTGGCTAGCAAAAATTTACATACACACATTTATTTATCTCCTATTCATATTTTCTAACAATCATTAAAACCTTTAAGTATACAATAGTCCCTCTTATCCAGCATTTTGATGTCTGCCGTTTCAATTAACTGAAGTTCTGTTCAACGAGAGAGAGAGAGAGAGAGAGAGAGATCATTTGCATATATAGCATATTGCTATAACTGTCATATTTTATTATTAATTATTGCTGTTAGTCTCTTACTGTGCCTAATTTACAAACTTTATCATATGTATACACATATGCATAGGAAAAGCAGTAGACAGAGGGTTCAGTGTGATTTTAGGCATCTGCTGGGGTCTTGGAACCTATCCCGTGTGGATAAAGGGGACTGCTGTAATTTCTTTAGCAGAAGTTCCTTTTTTTTTAAGATAAGAATATCATGCTAAGTGAAGTAAGCCAATCCCAAAAAACCAAAGTCCGAATAATGGGGGTGGTAGTGGGGAGAGCATCAGAAGAATGGAGGAACTTTAGATAGGGCAAAGGGGAGGGAGGGTAAGGGATGAGGCTTGGGGGTAGGAAAGATGGTGGAAAGAGATGGACACCATTACCCTAAGTACATGTAGGAAGACACGAATGGTGTGACTCCACTTTATGTACAACCAGAGACATGAAAAATTGTGCTCTGAATGTATACTATGAATTGAAATGCATTCTGCTGTCATATATAACAAATTAGAATAAATAAATAAAAATTTTAAAAAAGATAATGGTCAACACTGGTAGGTGCTCCAGGGTGGAGGAAGGTACTGTCTGGAAAGTGTCGGGTCAGATAGTGGAATCCTTACACCTACTGGTCATCATATCAAGACTTTTAGCCTTTCAGGAGAAAAAGTAAAGTATCAAGAAAAATGCTTATTAGCATGTCCTATAAAAATGTGAGTGACTGGATTATGGTTTTCATTTTCTTTTTTTAGATTCTTCTCCTCAGTCCAAATTTGATGAGATCATGTTATGCTTACAATCAGGAAACAAAAACCCTCACAATACAACTTCCAAGTATTATAAAACCCTACCATGGCTATAATTGCCCTAGGACTAAGCCCTGCCAATCTCCATATTCCCTCTCCCTCTCTGGGTTGCAGAATTCCAGCTAAATTCTGTTGCTTCCTCTTTCCCACATCTACTTTCTGTTTTTTTTTTTTTTTTTTTTTTTTTTTTCCTGCCAGGACCGTGTTCTCCGAGGAATTAATTTATGGAAACCCATTTATCAAATTAGTTTTCCAGAATGAACCACTGGCCAGAATTAGCCAGTTTGGATATTCATTGAAACAAACAAACAAACAAAAGTTTCAGTAGTTTTTACCAGAAAATTTGGGCAATGTTTAGTTTTGGTTGCTATTGGTAGGAATATACTTTCAGCATTTCTTGTAGGAAATTTTGATTTTTAGATCAACTTTTTTTACTCTAACCTACATATTTAGAATTTCCAAACTTACATAAACATTATACAGGGCTGTGGAGTGAGGCTCAGTGGTAGAGCATAGTAGTGCTTACCTAGCATGTGTGAGGTCCTGGGTTCAATCCTCAGCCATGGGTAAAAAAAATTACACAGCATATTCCCATGTACCCGTTATATGGATTATAAATGGATACATTGAGTTTTTTAAAGAATATGGTCAATGCTTTGATTACAATCTTTGTTCAACTTTTTGATGATCACTTTAACAATCTTGGGCTTTTATGAAGTTGGTTTTGTCGATCGTTTCCTTTAAAGTTTCTATTTATGGTTAATGCATATCAGAAATGAAATACTGATAGCATGATTCATTATACTAGTTTATTCTGAGGAAATTAACTTTCTCGTTTTTGAACTGTTTAACACATTTTTCTGTCAAATGCTTATGCAAACTGTGACTTATTCAAGTATTCCAAATGATCCTTGTTAGAGCCAAAATTTTCAGCGTTTCTCAGGAAAAAATTGTTTCAGCTAATCCTGATTTCTCTAATATGCTTTTAAACTTAATTGAGATTTCACATTTCTTTGGGATGTTTTGCATTAAAATTTGACTTGCTTAAAACTGAATTCCAACTAAATTCAAATTTAAACTTAATGAATTTAAATTTAAGCCTGATATACCAAGAAAAAAAACTGATGAAAGATCATAAAAAATTTTTACAGTTTGAAGAACAGAAAAAGACATTCATGAGTATCAAAAGAATTTAGAAGAAACTGAACAAATTTGTTTGACATGAAATGCTTAATATTTGGTTGGAAAATAGCACTTTACATGGAAAAAAAATCAGCTTAGACTTATTCCTGCTTTGACCCCCCCCCCCCCCCCCCCTGGCTGCAGTGCTGAAGGTTGAACCCAGGGCTTTGCACATGTCACTTTTTAAAAGGTAGCATTACACAAGATTCATTTGTGGGGTGGCATTTTTAAGCTAAATTTGGTTAATAGACAGAAAAGCATGTCTTACAATCAGAAACCCAAAGTTGAATATTCTACTTAAAGCTACTCAGTAACTTTGGCAAACTCAGTGTATTGGTCATTTGGTCAATTGAATTCATTTGCTATGAGTTGGTCATGAAAGGAATTGACTAAGAGCTAAGTACTTGACACATTTTAATTTAATTTGCCTAACAAACGTATGTTCTCCGTCTATCATCCCTGTTTTACAGATGAGAAGATGAATGCTTTCGCTGGATGGGTAATGTACAACATTAAGTGAGGAAGTTTGAGCCAGAGCTTAAATCGTGTGCTTAACCTTAGAGCTACCTCTCTAGCACCCAACTAGCTCTCTGTTCCTGCTGGCCTTACAGAGCAGAACCGTTCCAGCAGACATCCCTTCTTGCAGGAAGTCTTCCTGACTCCCAAGACCAGAATAGGTGTTTCTTCTCTGGGTTCCCAGGGAACCCCACGCGCATCTCCATTGCAGCACATACACTGCTTTGAAAGCATCACCATGTGTCTCTGCCTTGTCCAGGGTATTGTGAGTTCCTGGAGGGCAGGACTGACTTGTTTTTTTTTTTTTTTTTTTTTTTTTTTTTTAATCATGGTATCCCTGGTACCTTGTAAGCTGCCTGTCGTGGCCAGCCACAACGCCGCGGGAGGAAAACTCTCGGAGGCAGAGTAAAGATCTTTAGAGAGAGAGAGAGCTTAGCTTTTAGAGCTTCTTCTTTTCTTCTTTCTCCTCGGGAGCCTTGGCCTAACTCTGACCAGCAATTACTTCTTCTATCTGGTTTCTCTTCTGTAACCGCTCTGCCTACGTTCTGGCCGCTCTGATTCTTTTCTTCTTCTCCGACCCAAACTCTTCTTCTGACCGACCGAGCGACTGCACTGACTGACTGAATGAATTCATTCTTCTCCTGACTCCGACCGCTTTCACCCGGTTATATACCTTTAGCTTTGCGGGTGCCTCATGTGCATTTACAGGTGCGTCACATACATACTTATTATCAGGTGGAACTAATGGCTTCCAGCTGACCGCAATAGCCATCTCCCTAATTGGGGCTCCTTCAGTACCTGCCACAGGACCCTGGCACAGAGTGGTGCTCGGTGAGGGCATACTTGACACGAGTAGGTTTCAGAATTTATGCCGTCTCGTGTGCTCATAGTTCTGTGGCTCTGTGAATCGTGTTCGCCTAGCTTGGGTGCTGGGACTGCACTACTGGCTTTGATTGGCATACCCAGACAGCAATCCAGGCAGCCGTGTGGGTGTTTTCAGATGGGAGTTCAAGTGCTTGTAGATGCCCTACTATTCAGCATCACTCCCAGGAAGGCAAAGGAGAATAAGGGAGGCCCGAGGACAGTGGCTTTCTGTTTCTCTCTCTCCCTATCTAACCATTGTATGTTCTTCATAGTACCTTCATCAGACTGCCATCCTGATTCCCTCCCAAGGTGAGAAAGTAACTCCAGGAAAGTGGGGGTCTTGTTTGACTCATTCTCTAGTAAATTTCCAGGGCTTAGGACAATAGTTAGCACCAAGTTTTTCATGATTAGTAGTTGTTGAATGAATAAGCAAGCTTAGTTAGGTTCCTCATTCGTGTCTCTAAAGCTTCTTCTAGCTTTAATGGTATGTGACCCAGAGCCTGTCCTGGGAACTTGACCCAAAGCATCTTATCAACCTACCAGGCATATTAGGGAGAAAATGAAGATGAGGGGGGAAAGGTACACTCAGACATTGTTGGTGGAACTGCGAATTACTACAAGCACTTTGGAAAGCAGTAGGGAGATTCCTCAAAAGAACCACCAGATGACCCAGTTATCTTCCTCCTTGATATTTATCCAAAAGATCTAAAATCAGCACACTATAGGGATGCAGCCACATCAACATTTATAGCAACACAATTCACAAAAACTTAGCTATGGAACCAGCCCAGGTGCCCGTCAACACATGAATGAATGAAGAAAATGTGGTATGTGTATGCAACAGAGTTGTACTCAGCCATAAAGAAGAAGGAAATGATGGCATTTACTGGTAAGTGAATGAATGGATGGAACTGGAGAACATCATGCTAAGTGAAATAAGCCAGGCTGAGAAAGTCAAGGGTCAGATGTTTTCCCTCATATGCGGAAGCTAGAGCAGAATAAGAAAAAAAATTTAAAAAGCAGGGTGGATCCCAGGAAAATAGAGAGGAGATCAGTGGAGTAGAGAGGGAGGGAGGAGGGACTGGAAAAGGAAAGAACTGTGGAATGAAATTGACCAAGTTATGCTAGGAACATGTATGAATATACGACAGCAAATTCTACCTTTGTGTATACCAATAAAGCACCAATTTAAAAAGAAGCATAAGAGAAGGAAGACCAGTAGAGTCGAGGAAGGAGAAGAGGATGAGGGAGGAGGGGAAGGAAAGAGGAAGTACTGGGGAATGAAATGGGGAAATTATATTCCATGTATATATGATCATATATCCATTATATAAAACTATAATGCACCAATAAAAAAATAAAAAAAAACCAGTTTGACTCTGTCCCCTAAAATTGAATATAACCCTGAACCTAACAATTAGATTGCACATGGATAAGATTAGATAGATATAAAAATGTTCATAAAAGTATAGTTCATAATATCAAGAACCTATGAGTAACCCAGACAACCAGTAAAGGGAGTGTTGGTGAATAAATTCCGATATATTCATATAATAAAATATTATAGAGAAGCCCAAACTAAATGCATCACCACATGCATCACCATGATGGATCTTACTAATATAAGTAAGCCCTACAATTACACTTTTTTACAAAGTTAAAACAACATGTATGCATACACATACTTTTTGGAATACATATAACACAAAGACTTTTTATTTTTATTTTTTGTGGTGCTGGGGATTGAACCCAGGGCCTTGTGTATGCAAGGCAAGCACTCTATTGACTGAGCCATATCCCCAGCCCCCAAAAAGAAGACTTGATAAGATCCTATAGAAAAGAAATCCAGGGAATATTAATCACATAACTCAGGGTTAGGGTTCACTTTGGCTTGGGAGAAGGAGGGAAATCAGATGAATGTGGATCTGTAGGTTTGATATATGTTTTAATTTTTTTGTCAAGGTCCTAGTGGTTTTTTTTGTTGTTGTTTTTTTGGAAGTGGGAGTAAGGGGAGTTTCATGAGTATTATCTTCATTAAAAATAACAAAGAAGGAAGATGGGTGCAGTGGCACACACCTGTAATCCCAGCACTTGGGAGGCTGAAGCAGGAGGATCGAAAGTTCAAAGCTAGCCTCAGCAATGGCGAGGCACTTAGCAACTCAGTGAGACCCTGTCTCTAATAAAATACAAAAAAAGGGCTGGGGATGTGGCCCAGTGGTCGAGTGCCCCTGAGTTCAATCCCTGATACCAAAAAACAAAACAAAACAAAACAAAGAAGGGGGCTGGGTTTGTGGCTCAGCGGTAGAGTGATTGCCTCGCACACGAGAGACACTGGGTTCGATCCTCAGCACCACCTAAAAACAAGTCAACAAAATAAAGATATTTGTCCATCTACAACTAAAAAAAATAGCAAAGAAGGTCATGTATGGATCAATGCATGTTTCAGAAGTTAGACTAAGATGAGGGAAATAAGGTTATTAATTAGAGAAAACACAGGAGGCGTGAGTCTGGACCATGGATTTACGATTCAAAGGGATAGATGGGAGGGTTTGGAGACAGGGTAAAAGGCCCCATTAAGAAACTTATCTCCACGACAGCTCTCAGGAGTACATTACAAAAGACCCACCTGAAGAATATATTTTCTTTTGTAAATATTCTCTTCCCTTTCCAGACCGCACCCGGACCCGGCTCAGCAAAACCAGTGAGTGGCTGGGAGAGCCCCAGCAATGGAGGGCATGGGTTCCCTGCTTTTCAGGACGACCGAACTCCCCTGTCTGCTCCAAAGACTCCTCTCGAGTTCTCTTATTCCTACACGACATTAAATGTGAAATAAGGCCTTGCTTGGCAGTTTGCCACTAAGTATCCTTTTGCAACTTCTGTAACCCATGCTTATAGCACCGGGGAGCTCTGTAATGCATATCGGAGTGCTGTGAAGACAGGCTGCTTCCAGGCAATGAGTTTGTTGTTGTTGTTGTTGTTATTGTTTTCAATAAGTAACATGGTACTGTAATTTCATTATTACAAATACAAAAGCTGGCTCTGTTTTGGGGATTCTTCAGGACCTGGAGAAAACAACAACCTATTAACTTTGATCTATGGAATGTGCTCTGCTGTTCTGGCACACAGTAGGCACTTCATGAATGCTTGTTGAATAAAGAGCCATGATTTTCCAAATACTAATTTTGTAGACCCTGTATTTCAAGAGAAAACACTAGTTGAGAATATACTTCTTCTGGACAGTATTCTCTTTCTTTTTTTAAAAAATATTTATTTATTTGCTTTAGTTGTACACAATGCAATGCATTTATGTTTACGTGGTGCTGAGGATCGAACCCGGGCTGCGCATGTGCTAGGCGAGTGCTCTATGGCTGAGCCACAACCCCAGCCCCCTGGACAGTGTTTTCTATAGCAAAAAAATCGAACTAAAAAGTATGAATGTATTTATGGCATATATCAAAAGAAGTTGAAATCTGGGACTATCTTTGGGAATCAAGGACACTGATAGCCATTGTACTTGAGGACATTCACACAGCAAGGACATACCTTCAAAGAGTGTATAGAATCTGGAGAGGCAGCATATGTGCGCGCGCGCGCGCGCGCACACACACACACACACACACACACACACACACACACTGATTGAGCAATTAGGAGACTAACAAAGCCCTCCTACATAAATGGCCCCCTTGTTAAAACGACAAATTCTCCAGATGGCTTGGATGCAAACCTTGAATTTCTTTGCCAAAAGACAGCAGCAGGGACCAATGCAGGCCATATTAGAAACCGAAGGGGAAAATGAAAGACATAATTAAGTCCTTTGGGATGAAGTTAGCTGTCAAAATGAAAGAAATACAGACCTTTCCCATAAGGTTAGCCATCAAAAGCAGATATTTGCAAGAGAATACTTCTAGAAGGACAAAGAAAAAAGTCTCTTTTTCTGTCCACTAAGGGCATTTCATCCAAAAGGAGAAAAATCTCACATACTTTTCAGGAAGTCATAGGATGTCCATGCATAGACACGTGCTCATATTTTCCCAATTGAGGTTATTTGCATTAAAAAAACAAAAAACAAAAAAACTGAAACCGTCCCTCTACTGGTGGCTGCTCATTCTTTGAGCAACTCCACTGGCCAAACTACTTCATTTTTTTGTTGTTGTTGTTTTATTTTCCAATCTAGGTGCCTGTGTTCGTTTTCCCTTAAATTAATATGTTTGCTGGTAAGCTGGTCTCCAAGCGTGAAGTCATTTCTCACGTGCGTGTTTTCCAGGCACCGCGGAGAGCCAGCTCTTTAGTGCAGTCATGCTGTGGACTTGACCGGACTTGCCTTCACTGGAACACCAAGGCACAAACAGCCCTCTCCACCCAAGGCTGCCTGAGGTGGGGTGGGGCGGAGTCCACAGAAGGTGCTCCTTTTTCTTTGGCTACCTGACATCTCCACCACCAAACACACTACCTAACACACCACCACCACCACCACTCCAAATTGGTTGTTAACCTGTGCTTTACTTTCCTGTTGCTTCCATTCTCTTTGGAGAATGGGGCGTTGAGTGAAAAATATTAGTAACACACTTACCAACACACGCTCTGGGAGACTGGGATCAGGTTCCATGATACAACAGGATCCCTGCAGGCTGGTGTCTTTTATGGGTTTGCACCCACACACAAGTGAAGATGGGTATGGATGGAAAGAGAAGAGCTACCTGGAGCTTCAAGATAGAGCACACTGAAGATGAGTTGTAGCTAAGTGTTTTTATTACCTCCGCCAGTCTGTGAATTGTATTTCTTCTTGTTGGTGTTGTTCTTCTTCTTTTTTAATTTTTTAAGTCATAGATGGACACAATATCTTTGTTTTGTTTATTTTTTTATGTGGTGCAGAGGATCAAACCCAGTGTCTCACGCATGTGAGGCTAGCGCTCAACCACTGAGCTACAACCCCAGCTCCCCCTGTATTTCTTCTTTTAAAAAAATTAAGTATAATTTATGTAAACTGTACATATTTAAAGTGTCCTTTGTTGATTTTTGACATATGCTGAGAAATCATCACTGCTAAGATTACAAACATTTCTGTCCACTCCAAATGAGTTTCTTTGTAGATATGGCCAGTTTTTATCTTTAACTTGGAAGGCTTCTTGGTTTTGAGGGGATTGGACTCACTTAGAAGCCCAGGGTTTAATGTGGGGTCTCTGGTAGGATTTAAGAAACCCACAGCCTACACCCCCCAGTCCACCTCTTCCTGAGGAGGTGGGGTTGGGGGGAGAACGCTCTGATCAACAAGACTTCTGTTCTGACTCACGCTTGTCCTGGGGCACATACTTGGGTTCCGATAAGAGGCAGTGAATCTGTCCTCCGTTTGTTTATAATGAATGAGTCACGCTGGAAGTTAGGCATCTCCTTTTTTTCTCTTTCCCATGTCACGGTTAGGCAAGAATCAGAGGCAGAGACACCCCAGTCAAAGTGTAGTCATCCTTAAAGTGTCCAGTGACTCCAGCCTAACCAGTGTAGGACTTGTGACTCAATGGGGACCCCTACTGGTGAGACCAGGAGGGCCCATGCGGAGGAGCTAAGGTCTGTCTTTCCCACACCTCAAGGGCAGACGGGGGCGACTTGCAGATGTATGAGAGGAACGGGAAGCAGCAGTTGAGGTCCTTGCATCCTGCATCCTGTCCGCCCCACCTGCATCGACGGGTGCACTCAGAGTGTGAGTCACAACCTTCAACCTATGCCCACACTGGAGCAATTAACCACATAATTGCTTCAGGACGAACCTTCCCCCAGCTGCAGGCCGCCCCCAGGGTACAGCTCTCCAGGCTGCAAGCCAACAGCCTTCAACTCTGTGAATTGTAAAGCCCCAGGTTTAAAAAGCAAAGTTGCATTATTATTATTTTTTTAGTCGCTGCCTTCTTGGCCCTGACTCCAGATTCCTATACACAAGTCCTACTGGGAGCGGGTTGGGGGTTGGGGGTAGCTGGTGGGGGTGTGTCAACTAGAATTAATGCCACGATCAAGTCAACATAAAGTAGATTTATCGGCTGTTTCAATGCATTGAAGCAAAGTGCTTTGTTTTGAGAACAAATCACCATAGCAACTCGGCTGCCCCAGTTACAGTAAGCTCAGCACAACCAAAATAAAAATCCTTACCAAGTCTTGGGATTGGCTGCCGAGAGCCACTGAAGCTCAGCTTGCAGCTTCAGGTGCCATTAGCCAGCGCGTGGTTTGATTTTGTAACTTGCTGAAAGGGATGCTTTAAATCATAATAGAGCTGTAGACCTGGGATACAAACAGAGGGCTTCTAGGCCTTTCCCCAGCCAGTGTACACGCAGGCAGCCCCCGCGGCCAAACAGTACCACTGCTTTGTTAAAATAGAAGGCTTCAGAAAAGCGCTGGTTGTTATTCCCTGTGACTTGTGTGGTTCTGTTCCAAGGTGGGGGTATGCCTGGAAACATAAGTGCTGATCTTTAAAAAGAGGCAAATCAATACAAAAACAGGTTTTCTGTAGGTGTGAAAGGAAGAAAAGCAAGGCCACTTTTATTTTTTTTTTTCTCCACCTCCAGTGCTGAGTTTTAGCCCAATTAATTGTCTGTTTTCTCTAGGTCATTTTTCTTCTCCCAGGCTGCTCTGCTCCTGCATCCCCATCACTGACTGACAGATGACCTGTATCCCCACGACATCACCCACGAACAGAGTCATCTTTGGCCTGGGCCTCGCCCCAGTCAGTCTCTTTCCCCATCTTCACCTTCCCCGAGGCTTCTCAGCCTCTCAGGCTGGGGTGTGTCCCAGGCCTCTGGCCCACAACCCAGGATGCCCAGTGTGCTCTGTGGTGCATCCTGAGGCCACTGGCACTAGGACTGCTGGACTCCTAACCTTTGGGGTCAGTGCCTTGAAATTCTCTCCGGCCTTTCAGGCTGGTTGCTGTGATGCAGTTCCCTCTCCCTTCCTCCCTATGTTCAGTGTCTATCCTCCACCTAGAGGTGGGCATTGTCTAAAGCTGTCTGCTGGGCCTTCCGTGTTTCTTCACCATAGCCATTTATTTATTTCAAAGCCTTCACCTCTCACCTCTGTGCAGATGTCTCCTACATCTTAAATGGAGCCTGACCCATCTCACAGTAACTATAAAACTGAGCTTATCTTCTTCCCATAAACCAGGCCCTTCTCCAGACTTGCTTTTTTTCCTGTTAAACACTCCCATTATTTCTTGAATCCAGGCTTCAAAACTGGGCATTATTTAGACTCCTCCTAAGCATCTATTTCCTTTGCCACATCGACTGGCCTTCTTGGATGCTTCTTTACATTCTTCTTTCCATTTCCAAAGCCATCTTCCTCTTTCTGGCCCTCATTACCTTTTGCTTGGATTGGTACAGTGACTTCTGCAGTGATCTTCTCCTCACCATTCCTCCCTGCTGCCCAGCAAGGAGTAGGAGAAAGAAGGTGAGCTTTGTGATTTGAATTTGCAGTTATTTCCACTGTGGTTTTAATTTCTCAATCTCAAGAGTCGCAGTCTCCTGGATGTAAAGTTATGATAACAAGTATTAAGTCCCCCCGCACACTGTAAGTGCTCAATTAATAGTAGTTCCTTTCCACTTCAAACTCAAACGGACTTCCTGGTCACATCTTTTCCTTCTGCTTTTCTACTGAAATGAGGACAAGCCCCTCATCCTAGCCCTTGGGAGCCTGGTTCAAGGTGGCCTCACTATGTTGCTTATGCCTCACTGTTCACAAGTCTTCAAACACCATTGTTCTATTCCACACATCTTCGCTGAGCTGGTGGACTTGACCGAAGGGCCCCACTCACATCTGTCTCTTGAAATCCTAGCTGTTCTTTCAGACCCATCTGGACTTCTCCACTGCTCCGAGGCCCCTCCTTGGTCCTTCTGTGGCTGTGCCCTCCTCCTCTGACCTCCAGAGCGCGTGCATCTCTCCTGTGTCATTTTCATTCTGTGTGCTCATGTTCTAGCTTTGACGTCTCTTTATGACAAGACTGTGCATCCCTGGATGACAGAGACTGTTACAGCATCAAACCCAGACAGGTCTTCACCTTATGCAATGAATGGCTGACGCCGGACAAACCTGCCCACTCACACTTCTTTGCTAAATTGTCTTCTCTCCTAAGCTGCCGGGTGTTACCCTTGTCAGAAATAAAGTTGCACGGGGATGCAAATCTCTCTCAGGCAAAGGCATTCTCTAATTGGCACCACATTCTGGAGCTGAAAATCATGGGAGAGTATTCCTTTCAAATGTGCTATGCCACCATTGCATCAGACCTGGTTTACTTACTCTTTTCACCAATCCCAGGAAACCCTTTTGAAATCACAATTTTGTTTACCTTCCAGTCCTGAGAGAGCCACGTTCTTCTCGTGTAGAGATATCTTGGTCACACAGATAGATCCCTGAGAATATTTAAAATTCTTCTTTTCCCATCCACGAATCAGTCTCTTTAACACTCATAGATCACCCGTGGCTCCACAGGAGAGGGACTCAGATGAAACACTGGGCTTTTGCAAACAGAATAAGAGTCCCTCGAGCAACAGGCCAGCATCTTAAAATTGTCTGTAGTTCTTAAAATTAATATCAACTTGCAGTTTTTAATACATTAACATCAGAGTACCAAATTATACTTCTCTTTGTATTTAAGAAATTATGTATATTTACATATATGTCTATCTTACACAGCATGTATGTATGTATGTTATTCTCTTCTACTTGGCAAAGTTTAACTTAAGGATGCACCAAGTTGGAAGTGGGTCTTATCATTATATGGGAGTTATATGAACTCATGTTGGCAATACTGTTGCAAAGTATAATTTTCAAAAAGTTAAAAGTCTGACTTGTTAAAAAGAAAAAAAACCAGCCGGGCGTGATGGCGCACGCCTATTATTCCAGCACTTGGGAGGCTGAGGCAGGAGGATCGCGAGTGCAAAGCCAGCCTCAGTGATGGTGAGGCACTTAGCAACTCAGTGAGACCCTGTCTCTAATAAAAAATACAAAAAAAGGGCTGGGGATGTGGCCCAGTGGTCGAGTGCTCCTGAGTTCAATCCCAGGTACCAAAAAAAAAAAAAAAAAAAAAAAAAAAAAAAAAAAAACCAGAAGTCAAAGATTCTGCTTGACTGAATTAATGAGGAAATCAGGAAGATGTTAGACTGGTTCAGGAGAAAGTCAAGGACCTGGAGGTTTAGAGTTGGTCAATCAAAGAGATATAGAATTAAATTTGCCAACAAATGCAAACCAATTTGCTTTTTCTAGCGCATATGTGTAATTTAAATATAGGAAAGTGGACACAAACCAGTTCCACAAACTGCCCCTTCCCCAAACCTGTCCACAGTGTTTCATTTTGGGCTCTAGAATCAGACTAGTTGGTTTCTGATCATAAGTCCACTGTTTACTATGGGTGACTGTGGGCAAATTACTTAACCTCTCCGTGCCTTAGCTTTGATCCTATAAAACAGGATTGAATATCTTTATGGTTTTGTTGAGGATTAAATGAGAACACATAAAGCCTCAATAAATGCAAGTCATGTTATTACTACTAAGAAAAGGTTCATTAGGCTGCCAGAATTTTTATTCAGATATTAAAACATTTTGAATAATAACCCGTCCCACGTCTCATTAAAAACGGATATAGAGCTACATTTTAAAGCAAAATCAAGAATAATTAAATCATTGAGATGAGTCAATTCGTAAACTAATAATTAAACTTGCTTAAAAAATTACAATGAACTCCAGGTGTGTCAAAGGGGACAATTCTCTTCCAATTCTGATGTCAAAGGAACAAGTTATCTCTGTGGTGGGCATAGCAGGAAATTAACCTTCCTTGAGTTAATGTCCCAGGAACTGTTTACTGTGCAATCACTGGTACCAAAGAATTGAGTATTTTCAAAAGGAGGATACTTCCTCCTTCCCTTGGTTAAGGAGATTGCTGCAGAGTGAAAATAACCCATAGAAAAATGTCTTTATGGCATAGAAAGTGAGAGTATGTTGATGTTGTAGAAAGTGCGTCACTAGCAAGTCAAGCAGCAGAGGCAGTGAGTGGTTCACCAACGTTCAGCTTTAATCATTTATTCTGCGTAATGAAAAAGAAAAGATTCTCCGAATTTTAAATATTTACTAACACGTTGCTGGCAATATATGCCCTTTCACTATACATTGTTATTTTTACTTTGTCTGTAACATACTGACTGAGGAGGATGTTGAATAAATATACTTTTTATCACACACACACACACACACACACACACACACACATTGGTGACAGATAAATCTTTCGGTTTCATCTCCCTCCCATCCACATCTTGACTTACACAACCATAAATTAAAAAAACGAAACAAAACAAAACACTAGCACAGTGGTAAAGGCTGCTAAAAAGATGGGTCATGAAGTGCTCAAGTTCCGGATCGGACAGGAAATAGCTATGAAGCAAAATAATAAAACACAGTGACAACTCATTTCGGAGCCTGGTGACGTTTGAATCTCCTTGAGGCTGAGAAAAGAATTTTCCCGACGTGTTGGTTTTTCAGGGGCCATTTCTAGGTTAAACTGAAGACAAAGGAGATTTTACCTAAAGTTCTCTGAGCCAAAAAAAAAAAAAAAAAAAAAAAAAAAAGATCAAATTATGCTTGAAAAACAAGAGTGAAGGCCAATAAGGCCTGTCTCCCTTCCCTGGCTACTTTCTCCAGATTTGCTTCAGGGAAGGTTTTCCTGCTAAAGGCCCCAGGTTAGTCTTGTACTGTCACCTCACCACCACCAAACCTGGATTTACTCCTTCATGTCCTGATGGTTTGATGAATGAGACAATTATCTTCAGGTCCTGCTGAGCCTGGGAACTGCGTTCTTAGCAGACGCCCAGTCTACTAAGCCTCAGACTAAAGAAACAGTGACTTACAATATTTACAGTCACTATGAAAAATGATTTCTTCCCATATAATTTTAAGGAATATCAAAGACAGGTACTATGGTTTAAACAAACAAAACTCAAAATGATTTCTCGCAATATTTCATGTGTTCAAATTTTTAGGCAAAAAAACTTGTAAAATAAGGACAGTGATGATGATCTGGCTTTTAAAAAAGGTTTTGAAAAAGCTACACATGAGTTCATCAGTAAATTGGATATTTGCTAGCTGGAAGGAAAACAAAGTTAGTAAAATGCTGCTAGAAAATAAAGTAATACTTTAATTCTGCAATGGCATGCATCTGTAGTTCCTTTATCAAAGATTCTTTGATTGTAAAAATTCATAAAAAAATTTGAGAAAAGTAAATACTTGATGAATATATTGAAAGTTTTCCATAACTGGAAATACATTAAAATACACTCATTTAGTTGGGAGAGGAAGTAATAGGGAGAGTCCTTCACCTATAATGACCAATTTAAGTTCATTAGAAATTACTGGTTGAAATTCACATACATGAGACAGTGTACCTGTCTTCATGTCCCTGTAGGTACTAGAGTAGGCAGCAGATTTTGAGAGTTGAGGGACACTGGAAATAAATACAGTTGAGAGTATTATCCACGTTGTATCAGATGACAAGGGTGGCTTAATATGGTAGCTCTCAGAAGAGCTTAGTTTTGAACACTTAACTTGGAATGAAACCCCCCCATCACAGAACACACTATAAGAATATTTTTGCTTTATGTAATGACACAACAGTGAAAGGCAGGTGGAATTATACAAGAAGAAAAAATAGAAATTACATATCCCAAGCTGAAGTGCTAGGCTAGGGTGAAGAAATGTGATAATAACCATTATAATTTGAAGTGGCATGTCTATTTTAGTGGATAACACACTATGACTGAACTCTTCCATAAAATAATAAATACAGAAGTGAAAGCTAACATTAATGTTGTAATCATTCCATGGGTTTGTTTCTTACCCTGGAGGGAATATTTTTATCCCTGGGACAAAACTAGTAGCTCAAATCTTTATTCCACCTGTTTCCTTCCCTGTTCTCCATATCACCTTACGGAGTTCCATGGTAATCAAACTGCCTCTTGATACCCCTTGATTCTTTCCTGAAGTACCCCGTAGGGAGTTCCAAACCCACAGTCTGCATCCAAGAGTTCTGCATCTGTGGATTTAACTGACGATTGAAAAGATTTTGGGGGAAAAAAAACAAAACCAAACTGCATTTGTACTGAATGTGTATAGACTCACCCCCCCACCCCCGCTGTCATTATTCTCTAAACAGAACAGTCTAACAGCTACTTACCCAGCACTTAAACTGTATTAAATATTTTAGATAATCTAGAGATGGTTTAAAATACACAGCAGGATGTGCACAGGTCGTGTGCAAAGACTACACTGTTCTACAGGAGGGACTTGAGCATCCACAGATTTGGTGCCACAGGAGGTTCCAGGAACCAAACCTCTATGGACGGTCAGGGACCAATGTACTTTTAAGTACCAACAAATCAAGATGCCAGTGAGAGGTTCAGTAAGTGCTTTTGTTACAAGAGAAGACACATTTCTGTCATAAGGAGCGCTGTCCTAGTTCATCATGACCAACCAAGGAAGAGCTGACACTGATCAAAGGTTACACCAGATGACAGGGACAGCAGAACTGATGCCTATAGCAGCTCTTGAGGTAGAAAATTGACTGCTCGTTACTAAACGGTGAATAATAATAGCTAAGTTAATAATGTTTAAATATCAAAGTTTAAAAACTGCAGAGACACTATGGAGATCTTGCATGCACACCTCAGTGAAAAGCCGACCTAAGTCAATCAGGAGGAGATTTAGAACGAGATTAGTCTCGTTATACATTTCATTTGAGCTTTTACATATTCTAGGCTTTGATCTTCCATTTATCTATAATCCTTTTATCTCAACAGGAAAGAAAGGAAACTAAATCTTAAAAGCTTTGAGGGTCGCTCTTGTGCTCATGTTTGAGAGCTCACCCAGGGAAAGAAGGAGGCGCCCTGGTACAGGACCGAGAGGAGTGGGGACTCAGGACCATGTGTTTCCGGAGGACGTGGTGTGAGTCTAGTGAAGACAGGTGGGAAAAGTGGGAGTCGTTTACAAGACTGTGAGTATTCACTTGGGCTTAGAGATCTTTGGGATTCAGGAAGTTGAACGTGTGCAAGAACTGAGAATTCTAAGGGCTCCTGCACCTATACCACTCAATTCTGTGAACAGGTTTAATTCATTTTATGTGTTAAAAAATACTGGTTTCGAGTAACCAAGTTACAGTAGGTGCTACATATATCTGGGTGGTTAGGAGACTCCTCAGCCAGCTTTTAGAGGTGGCTGTCTTAAATTAGCAGTAGGAAGTCCCCAGGAACTATGAAACTGAAGAAAATGTGGTGGAAAGAACTGGTCAGGAATGGCAGAGAGGCTCCTTCTCAGGGTTCCAGAGGGCCTTACCGTAGAGAGCCGGTAAGAACATGATTGTGTGTTTTACCGGTTGGTGTAGGAGACACAAATTCCTGCTTGCTTCCGAACAGCCTTCTATAAACACTTGCAGAACCTCTGTCTGGTCCTGACACTCCTCATTTAGAGATGGAATCTACTAGGCCTGTTGACCTGACAGTGCAGGGGGTAGGGGAAGGGATAGACAAGGGACAGTTAGAAAGACACCTAAGCCCAACGTGCAGAGGAAGCTTGGCTTCTGGTCCACCGACCTTGGAGACAGAACGCACAATCATTAAAAGCACTGGAAGAGAAGGAATCACGGAGCAGATGATTGACAATGGCCCAGCGTGGCTGGCAGGGAGCGGCGGAGCCGGTCGCGGGATGACAAGACGCGGCCACTGCTCACTTTTTCACCTTCCCTTTGGACACGACCTCCGCGTAGGCGGTGTGAAGGAAGTCATAAAGCTGCTTGGCATTGGCAGCGTGCCCCAGGATGCCCGTGAGCTTGTCTAGTGACAGGGTGGCTAATTCCGCGATGTTCTTAACCTGGTTCATCAAGGAGCGGCAGTTTTTGGCATTCACTCCTGGCATTTTTAACAAGAAGTCCTGGGGGCCGGGGTTATACTTCTCCGACTCGGGGAGGGTCTCCGAGTCGGCTGTGATGGCCAGGGCCGTGGCCGCGTCGGGCTGCGGCTTATTCTGTTTCAGTTCCTCGAACAGCTCCGCGGTGGCGTGCGGGGACGGGCACCAGAGGAGCCGCAGCCGCGGGAAGTGAAGCGTGAGGAGGGCGAGTTTGGAGCTGACGTCGCTGCTGGAGATCTCCTGGAACAAGGCACCGCGGGGCGTGAGGGAGAAGGGCTTGCTGGGGTCGAACTCGATCAGCAGCACCGGGCGCTTGTAGTAGCGGGACATGGAGACGCACTGGCCGTAGAGGCGGCCGTTGTTGAGCGAGCCGATCAGGTCGCTGATGCTCTTGCGCTCCACGCACATCTCCGGGGTCAGGATGTAATCGCCCACCTCCAGGGTCACGGGCTCGATGTCGATGCCCCGGCGGTGGATCAGAGACGGCAGCTCGCTGCGAAACTCACGCATGTCCACCACGATGCTCTGCTGCACTCCGTTCTGTTCTTGGCCACCTACCAAAAAAAAAAAAAAAAAAAAAAAAAAGCCCGTGCAGTAATGTCACTGCTGGGTAGACACTCTTGGAGCAGCCAGGATGGAGTTTAAAATCCGTGTTAATCTGTTGTTAACCTCTGATGGATGGTTATGTAATGCCACGTGGCATTATTCCACATTTTTCTAACTTTTCGACAAAGTTTATTTGTAGAGAAAGCAGAGGTGAATTCCCTTAAACTAAACAGAAGTGGAGAGGCCTCTATGGGTCGTTCCTAACTTGCAATGACTCACGAGTACAGACACATCTGCTCTGGTTTGCCCAGTAGTTCCCTCCACGGGCCCTTACTGTGCCCACCACATCGAGCTGGGTACGTACTCCCAAGTCCTAGGACAGAGCCTGCTACATGGTAGACACCTAGCATGCTCACAGAGCTGCTGTAATGATGTCACTGAGTCCAGAGATGGGAAAAGAGGACACAGCAAGAAAAACAGGAACACAGCTTCTGATGCTCTCACGTACACACCTATCACCGGGGATGGTGTAAAGAGTAGGGCTGGGACAGTTCACAATAGGTAGGTTGTGGAACCAACCTAGATGTCCCTCAGTAGATGAGTGGGTAAAGAAAATGTGGTATATATACAAAATGGAATTTCACTCAGCAATAAAAGAGAATAAAACAATGGCATTTGCAGGTAAATGGATGAAGTTGGAGAATATAATGCTAAGTGAAATTAGTCAATCTCAAAAATCCAAATACCGAATGTTTTCTCTGATATAAGGGGGCTAGTTCACAGTGTTGTTGGATGGTGGTACATAGGAGGGTTAGAGGAACACTAGAATGGTCAGAGGAAAGGGAGGGGAAGGGAGGGAACAAGGGGGAGGGAGGGGGGAAAAAAAAGAAAAAAAATTGGTGGTTGAATGAGATGGATATCATTATCCTAAATGCATGATTGAAGATCTGAATGGTACTTACATACTTTGTATACAGTTGTATGTAAAAAGATGTTATATATGTGCATTATGAATTATAATACATACTACTATTATAAATAAAAAAAGAAGAAAAAAAAAAGAGTAGGGTTGGGACTTAAGGAGCATAAGACTCCACATTGCTAACAAAAATCCAGGAGATGCTAATGCTGCTTTTAAGGACTACACTTACAGCTATCGAGGGTATTGCAGGCAGAGCTATGGCCCCCCAAAAGATGCTCATGCCCCAATCTCTGCAACCTGTAAACAAGACACTTGACATGGTCAGAGGAACTTTGCACAAGTGATTAAGTTAGGCATTCTGAGATTGGAAGATTATCCTGGACTGTCTGGGTAGCCCCATGTGTCCTTAGAAGTGAATAAGGGAAGGAGGAGGAGGGTCAGAGAGGAAAGAAGACACTGCAGTATTGGCTTTGAAGGCGGAGAAAGGGGCCAAGAGCTAAGAAATGCAGACAGCTTCTAGGCACTGGAATAAAAAACAGGGAAAGGGATTCTCTCCTGGAGCCTCCACAGGGACACAGCCCTGCTGGATATTCATCCTAGCCTACTGAAACCAATTTGGAATTCTATCCTGCCTGCAGAACAGCAAGACAATAAATGTGTGCTATTTCAAGCCACCAAGTCTGCGGGAATTTGTTACAGCAGCAATAGGAAACTCATACTGAGACCTCAAGGAGGGAACTCAAAAGGGCAGACTTCTATTAAGAGACTTCTGGGTGGTACCTACATGCTCTTGTTTATCCTCCTCATACTGTCTTCCACTCTGCAGTCCTTCATGAAATGTCACTAACCTTGATGAGTTGTTAAGAATCTTATTCAAAAAAGACACAGATGCTCTGAGGCAGTGTTTCCCAAAGCGTGGTCCAAGGACCATTTCCATCAGAGGAGATGCTGATCCCATTCCACACCCACTGAATCAGAGTTTCTATGGATGGAGGCCAGTGAATCTACCCTTCTAGAAGCACTTGAGGTTACTCTGGAGTCTACCAAATTCTGAGACCCAGTGGTCTCACTGGCCCTGACCTCACCAGTAGTTAATCAACTCAATTATATTGCTTTTTTCATGTTGCTTGGCCAATCCCAGCTGTTCTCATGGGTTACATTTTTTTTTTTTTTTTTTTTTTTAATTTTCTGTGGTGCTGGGGATGGAACCCAGGGCCTTGGCACATGCTATCTCTACCACCGAGCTGGACTTCCAGCCCTACCAGCTGCTGTCATGGGAAAATGGGGACTTGGGGAGTGGAAAATGGTTACTTTTGGATTATGGTGTACTTGGCTTTGTTGGCATGCCAGTTCAAACACTGCATGGCAACAAGATTGCCAGACACCTGGGATGTATGTGCCCAGAGTAACTCCCCTAGGCATACACCTGAAGGGAGAGGCAGAGGAAGGAGGGATGAACTACCCCCAGTTGGGGGGTCAAATTGGCTTCTTTGGGTTAACACCAAAACCTAATCAGCATCCACCAAAGTTTCTTTGGAAAAGAGCATTCTGAGTCTCAACCAACTGACTTTGAATCCAACATTGAAACACAACCGTATCTAAGCTGAGGAGCCCGGGACTCAACCTGATTTGTTTTACAGGTGACACAGTGGCTTTGCTCTGGGGAAGATGGGTGGCTATTAAATGGCAGAACTGAGGCTGGAGTGGGGAGCAGATGTCCTCTCCCTGGCCCCATCTCAGTTTTCAGGAGTTTTTGGAGAAAAAGCAAACCCTGCAGGGTAACTCTGGAGCCTCTGCCTCCTTCCCGGCAAGAGGGGTTCTTGGCAAAGGGCAGGACTCACCGGCTTTGCGGGTGTCCGTGGGAGCATTTGTTGACGCTGCGCCTCTTGCGAGGTCCAGGTTAGTGTCATCCCGGCCTTCTCTTTCTTCAGGGATGACCATGCTCGCCTTTTCCCTGGGGGAGGAAACATTGACACATTTTTTGAATTGATTTTGAAATTCTAGATTTTAATCTTTTGAGAATTCTCATATCTAAAGTGATCTACACGACTGTCGTAGTAAAAGAGAGTACGAGAAATACGTAAGAGGTAAATACATAAGCACACGTGATGGGTGAAGGGAGCGGGAAGAATTTCTTGGTTGGGTGCTACTTCTTGATCCTCCAGAGTTAAAAAAAAAAAAAAAAAAAAACAAAAAAAACCCAGCTATTTATATATTTTTTTTCTATATTCAAGTATTTTGAGGCAATAGACACATATGTAAAAAAAAGAGATTATTTGAAGCTGTTTGTAAAGCTAATGTGTTATTGGCATTTAAAACGAAATCATTTGTATGTATTTTCAGGGTAGTCATTAACTAGAGAAGGTTAAAAATCAATGATTAAGAAAATGAGCCGGGCGCGGTGGCGCACACCTGTAATCCCAGCACTTGGGAGGCTGAGGCAGGAGGATCAGGAGTTGAAAGCCAGCCTCAGCAATGATGAGGCACTAAGCAACTCAGTGAGACCCTGTCTCTAATAAAATACAAAAAAAGGGCTGGGGGGATGTGGCTCAGTGGTCAAGTGCCCTTGAGTTCAATCCCTGGTACCAAAAAAAGGAAAGAAAATGAAAACACATATACAACAGCATTTTGATTAAAAAAATCTCCAGATGGGCGGTCCCTTTAAATATCCTCAATTTTAAAGGGAAATCCAGGTTCATGCAAGAACCAAAATTTCTACCAGAGATGGAAACAGAAAATCAACATCTCGGGCTATACCTCAGCAGCAGTGTGTCATTCAGGCATCCACTGAAGGACACTGTGCAGTGCCCCTTGTGCTGGGCTAGGCCCTGGCGATGCAGACACCATCATGCAGGGACCCCTAACTTCAAGGTGGCTCAGTTTGTGCCTCGTACCTTGCAGATCACAATTCTAACTAAGGCTTGCAATTCAGAGCTACGGCATGACATGTTCCTCAGCAGTCACTGCGAGAGTATCCTAGGTTTGCTGTACTCACATTTTTCAAAACCAGTAAAGGATGCTATAATTAACTCATGGAACAGCAAGTACTGAGTGTCCCATCTGTGCCAGGTACGACAGGAGAGACAGAGTTGCTGGGCCTCTTCCCTCTGGGGGCTTGCAGCTGAGTTGAAGAAATAAAGCAAGCCCTGAAAAACCTCACAGAACTGAGGAACTGCAGCAGAACAGCCCAGAATAAGGCGAGGCAGAAGGGGCTTCTTCAGTACTAACCAACCTCAGCAAGGGTCGGAGCAACTGAGAGTTTCTGATGAAAGGAAATGAAATCAGATGGACCAATTCTTCAACCGCCCTGAATAAATGATGTTTTAGAGCAGAATACCACTTAAAATACTGCTAAGGAACAGAAATGGTAATTTTAAATTCTATACTATTTGAAAGCATCTACAGATGCAAAGTTATTCTCAGTACAGCATAAATAGATGGTGAGGGGGCAGACACAATGGTTCTAGCTGTGCTTTCTTCCTCATTCTCTCTGCTGGACCATCCTCACCTTGGCAATGGCTGGGGTGGCCATGCCTCGCTGCTGCACCACAGCCACACACTGGTTAGGACAAAGGGCTAACTGGGCAAGAAAATTTTTGCTCCTATAAATTATTTTTCTTGAACATTTGAAATTAACAAGTTCATTGTTTTTTTTTTTTGTTCTTTATTTTTCTTCTTTATTTCTGCTTATTGTACCAGTTAAGCTATGTATCACACGTGGACCGGCATCCCCATGTCCTGATTGGTCTGTCACCTGAGGGACTGGGTAGCACAGCGGTTAGAGTGTAGGCCCTGTTCCATGTCATGTGGATCTGAAACCACTTACTGGCTGTGTGACCTTAGGCAAGTCATTTAATGGCTTTGGGCCTCAATTTCGTCATCTGTAAAATGGGGGTAATAATAAAACCCACCACAAAAGACTGTTCTGAGCACTGCATTAGATATGCAAGCTGCTCTGAACAGTGCTTGGCACAGAGTAACTGCTGCAGCAGTGTCGGCTATTAGGACTGCGGTATTGTCCTTATAATGTGGTAACTGCATCCCCTAAATATTCAGGGTTACACTAAAAAACTGAAGATGATTTCAAATGATTCTATGACTGTTTCCATTTCTGAAAAAAAATATACCCCAGAAATGAAACCTGGACTCTGAGGAAGATAAGTCTTCCTACCCAGTCACTCAGATTTGCTTAACAGGAACTCGCCATCATTGTAAACCTTTGATTCCTTGTCTTCCCATTTAGCATAACTATCCAAATTAGTCTACATGATAGACACAAAATAACTTTGGAAATTCAGATTCCTGCTTCTGCTTAATCTAAAGTACTGAGGGCTTCTGCTTTTGCTTTGATATTTTCAGTGACATATGAACAGCTTGCACGATATTTTAATATAGGAAGGAGGTGCTATATTAGAAGTCTTTCTTCAAATGGGCACTTACTCAAACCCTCAAACTAACCTATCTTGTGATTCTATTTTCTTTTTTATTTTATTTTATTTATTCTAACTTGTTGTATATGACAGCAGAATGCAGTTCAATTCATATTACAAAAATAGAGCACAATTTTTCATGTCTCTGGTTATACACAAAGTAGAGTCACACCATTCATGTTTTCATACATGTACTTAGGGTAATAATGTCTGTCTCATTCCACAGTCTTTCCTATCCCCATGCCCTCTCTCTACCACTCCCTCCCCTTTGCTCTATCTAAAGTTCATCTATTCCTCCCATGCTGCCTCCCCATCCCCATTATGAATCAGCATCCTTATATCAGAGAAAACATTCAGCATTTGGATTTTTGGGATTGGCTGACTTCACTTAGCATTATATTCTCCAACTCCATCCATTTACCTGCAAATGCCATGATTTTATTCTCTCTTTTAATGCTGAGTAATATTTCATTGTGTATATATATCACATTTTCTTATCCATTCATCTACTGAAGGGTATTTAGGTTGGTTATACAATTTAGCTACTGTGAGTTGTGCTGGTGGGACTGCAAATTGGTTCAGCCAATATGGAAAGCAGTATGGAGATTTCTTGGAAAACTGGGAATGGAACCACCATTCGACCCAGCTATCCCATTCTTGTGACTGTATTTCTAACAGTAAAATTTCAAAGAGTATCAGCACTTCCTTTGAAGAGCAGTGACCTCCTCAAGACTTTGTATGCTGAGGACCTCACAGTTTTCTACCCTGGGAATCTTTTATTATCAATACCTAGCAGTGCAGTCTCTTTTCTCTTGTCATCTGTAATCTACTCATCTTCAACACAGCTAACAATCTTTCCACTGCCAGTTCGCCTGATTCATTCCCTTCTCCTTACAAAGGAGTGTTGCTTTTGTTTTTTACACCACCCCTGGAGGCCTTGGCCAAAGCACATTGTCTTATTCTCATGTTAAATTTTCTTCTAAGTGCAGGAGCAGGGTAAATGCTCTTTCAGCAGAGCAGCACCTCAAATGCTGTTTTCTAAACAAACACCTCTCAAATTTCCCCAAGTTTTCTGGGATGGCAAATATCTTAATATTCTAGACCTTGTTTATAGCAAGTAGGCAATTGCCATTGAGAGTTTAAAAAAAATTATGGTGGATCTTAAATACAACTAGAGTAAAACCTGATGTGGAAACATTGTACCACTGAAGTGGGGGAGTCCATGTTCCAGGTTCTGCTGGGTGAGGTCTAAGTGCTGGGGCTCACTTACATGTCACTGAGCATAAAGGAGGCAGCCTCAGCAAAAGGCTGGAACAAACCCCCACCCCCTCAGGCCATGCCTGCCTGCCAGTCTAGGCTCCTCAGGCCACAGTGCAGTGCAGGAGAAGGGTTAATTCACTTGATGGGAGATGTTCAAACTGCCCACTTCCAGGACAGGCCTGTCTCCTCGGGAATGCTGGCCTTTGGCCCATGAGTGACGAGCCCTGGAATATTCTTCCTGGTAAGAGGCTTTTGTAAGCCTGAGGCCTTGAGCCCCATGTCCCTGTGTCCCCATTTGATTAGACAGTTATGCTAACAATGTGAATGCCTGCTTTTGCTCTGGGGTTTGGGGTCCCTGTGGCTGGGCCCCAGTGAAAATCCTGGAGGCCAGGGCTCTGTGAGTTTCCCTGTGGCCAACACCTTGCCCGGGGTTCACACGCGGCTGCCCAGAGAGTTAAGCACAACTCTGCGACTCCAGGGCAGGGACACCTGGAAGCCTGAGCCTGGTTTCCCTGGATGTCACCTGCCTGTCTTTTCCCTTGCTGATTTAATCTGTACCCTTTTGCTGTAATAAACACTGGTAGGAATACAGCAGTTTTTCTAAGTCATGTGAATCCTTCTAAAAATCAGTGAGTCTAAGAGTGGCCTTGGGGCCCCCTGGGGGGAACATTAATAACCTAATCTGAATATTTTAGCTCTTGGTGTTCATTTGTGATTTGGTGACGAAAAGGATGTTTTTAAAAAAAGAGTGAAAGAATGGGTAGGAGGTACTGGCCCACATCCCTGATTCTTTGAGTCTAGCTCCTTAGATCTTTCTTAAATCTGCCCTAGCCTCTCCATTAACCCAGTGCACGAGGCCACCTTCTCTCACCGGACAATTGCATCAGCCTTCTGACTAGTTTCCATGCTCATTCATTCCTCAGTTTCGTGTCAGAGAAAACCTTTGCAAATTCACCTGGGTCACATCCCCACTCAGAGTGCTGCAAGGCTGTCCTATGCCCGGAAGTCCCAAACCCCCAGTGGGCCTCCGGCACTCCTGAGCCCTTTGTTCAGCGTGACCGGTTTTCCACCCCATCTCTCTGGCAAATCCCACAGCTTTTTTGAGAACCAGCTTGAGCACCCCTGCTTCCTGCAGCTGCTCCTGACCACCTTCTGGCCTAGGTCGATCCCTCCACTCGCTCTCCTGCTACACCTTTTCTTTGACCTTTGCTTTTGGCAGCGCTCTCAACCCTATTTATTATGCTATTTATGGTCAATTTTGAGTCTAGGTCTTTTGCACGAGAGAATAAACTCCAGGAAGGCAGAGACTTTTTCGACCCAGAACACAGAGGCAGTGCGGCAGGATGGCTGTCCATCTTGCAATCCTGTCTAGTGCCCTGGTAGGCTGATTGCCACTAAACAATAATTTTTGCCCTCGTTTTGCCACTGGTACCTCGCCAGTGTCTGAGGGGGTGGGAGCGTGGTCTGGACCTTCCACACTGGTGCAGGCCGTGGTCTCCGCTGGTCTAGCCTCTCTGCGGCTTAGCTCAGTGATGCCTGATCCAGCCTTGGCCCTGGCTTCTGAGGCCCCTTAGAGATCATCTGGCACATCTTCCCACACCCAACTGCAATTTCCATGACAACATCCCTGGTGGGAGATCATCAGATTTCTGGAATGCTTTCAGGGGCAAGAGGTAGCCAGCCAGTTTGTAAATATCTCATAAACATTTTCCTTATGTTAAGCTGAAAAACATTTTTTACTTGGATTTGGAATGTTATAGATCTCCATTATTAAGAGCATACACATATGTCCAGATAAACAACATCTTAAATTTTCTTCTTTCTGGAGTGATTCTACTGATGGTGACCACAACTGGATGGGTCATCAAAGTATTTCCCAGTAAATGGTAAAGCAGCCATCCGCCTACAGACAATGGAGATTTCACAAGGGGGGGGGGATCACAATTCAATGGAAAAGAAAGAATCTTATGCATATGGTGGGGAGGAGGGAGATCTAAGAAGAGATTTCTTAAAGAAGCAATGTTTTAGTAATATTTTGGATGTTTCCTATTATAGTTCTTTAAAAGCAGAGGTTTTCTTTAACATTTTCCTAATATAGGTCGAGCATCCCTAATCTGAAAATCTGAAATCCACAATGTTCCAAAACTATTTAAGTGCTCACATGATAGTACAAATGAAACATTTCCCCATCTGACTCCTGTGGCGGGGTGCAGTCAAAATGCAGGTGTGCTAAAAAGGCTGTCTCAAATGACCTTCAAGCTGCGTGTATAAGGTGCATTTGAAACATAAATGAACTTTGTATTTAGACTTGGATTTTATCCCTAACATATCTCATTATGTATGTGCCAATATTCCAAAATCTGAAAAAAAAAAAAAAAAGAACAAAAACAAAACAAAACTTCTAGTCCGAAGCATTCCACGTAGGGGACACAACTAGTGCTCTATTAACTAAACCGCTGAAAAGCAGTGGAGATGATGGGAGAGAAGGGGAGGAGGGAAAGGCAAGTATTCAGGAGGCACAGCCCGGGGACACCCTGGCCGGACCCCACTCCCCAAACTCCCGTCCTCTTCCACCCAGGGCTGGTGCAACTTCCCCCACCCGAGAGGTCCCTGGCCTGTGAAAGGCCTTCAGTGTTCTCGTGACATCCATGCTGATCATGGAGGGAGTACCTTATGAGTTTCTCAAAAGCTTCCTTTTCTTTCCTCAAAGCAGTGAGATAGCGTTGCTCTTCTGTGGAACCTCCATATATGAGAAAGTAAACCCTGCAAGTCAAGACAGAACTCCTTTAGGCTGCAGGAACACACACTTTTTAATCCCTGAAAGGAGCAGCAGAGCATCTGAAACCCTAACCCAGACTGCTCAAATAACAAATGTTTGACTAAGAATCAAAGTTACCTTTCATTACGTACTTAGTCAAATTCAGCCGCCTAAACCCCTACCTGTCAAAGGTCTCATTAACCACAGAGCTTTTTTTTTTTTTAAATATTCTTTTACCAAATGGGGGAACACAGTGCAGGTAAATACTGAAATCTAGCTGGAGGGATAGAATAATTCTTTCTTCATAAACATAAAACAGAATTTTAGAGGCTTCTCTTTTTTTTCAATTTTTTCTTTGCATCTCTGCCAAATTTAAGCTGGAGAAGAGTTATAAAAAAACAGCTTATAAAAGGTCATGTTGGTGAAAAATAAACAGATGAATCTATATGACCTTTAACTTCACAATAGTTTCTTGGTTCTCTTTTATTCATGTATTAACAGAACAGAGCCATCATACATTTTATATAAATACATGGATGGAAAGGACATATGGATTATATTAGGCATCTCAAAAAATAATCTGATATATTTTCTCTTAAAAAGGCCTGCTTTTAATATATCTTGTTTGCAGCTAAAAGCTGAATTAAGCACCTCTGCTCCTCAGTGGTTTTCTTTATCAGAGGTACTCTCCTTTTTCAGCCTCAGTTTTTCTTTTAGCCTTTATTTTCCTGGATTATATTTCTTTGACGAACAGACAGGAAAATCAGTGGGCAAAGAGTTAAGAGACCTCTGCTCTCCTGTGGATGTGTCCCGTGGCTGAGGCCAAGTCCCTCCCCATTTCTGGGCCTTAGTTTCCCACTGACAGAGCTGGGAGCTGTACCCCCAGGTCTCTTCTGCTCCAAATAATATGCTATTCTGTGTTCAGACAAGAAAGAAGCTTCTGCACACAAGCTAGCTACAAAGTTGATCGATAGTAAAGTATGAAAAATTTTACCAGCCTGCAATTATTTTACCAGCTTCATCTAATCTCTTTATCTCTGCATTATTTCTGATCCAGCTCCTCCATTCATCTCCACTCTGAAAGGCTGCATTAGTTAGACTGCGAGAAAGGTTTCTTTTGGCTCTGTTTTTGGTTCAGGCTGAGTTCAGGATATTAATTTTGCTGTTTATTTCCCCTCAGATAAGTGGAGAGCTAGAACACTATATTCCTTGGGAGGCATCGTTTTCTCATGTGGTATTTCTGTAGATTTTTCATCTGATCCTTCTTGAAACTCAAGAAACTTGGTACAGTAATCCCCTCCCAAACACTTTCATTTTATGTGGATGTAATTTAGAGTCACTTGTTGAAATTTATAAGAAAGACATTTTAGAAGGGCTGGGATTGTGGCTCAGAGGTAGAGCGCTTGCCTAGCACGTGCGCGGCCCGGGTTCGATCCTCAGCACCACGTACAAAAAACGCATTGTGTACAACTAAAAGCAAATAAATAAATATTAAAAAAAAAAAAGATATTTTAGAAGATTAAAATGCTTCAGCCAAGTCATAGTTAATAATAACTTCTAGTAGAACTTAGAATGCTAAAACATTTCCTCATCTGTTTCAGATACTGCACCCCCTGAGTTGGAAATTAACACAGAAAGAACATGGTGCAGCGCAACAAGAACAGGGGTAGGCCCTTAGGTCGGATGCTCAGCTACTGCATCTGACATTTGTCCAGTGTTGCTTAGATTCATCAAAAAGCAAAATAAGGTTCCATAAGCCCAACCTACATGGTCACACTGGAATGTGAGAGGTAAGCAAATAGCTTTGTGACTTGCCTCAGAGGTTTCCCGGGCCTGCTTGCCCTGTAGATTTCCAGCTGCCGGACAAAGGTGAGCTCTGCGTCGTAGAGTACCACGTACCGCGGCTCCACTTCGTGCAGCACCCTGGTCAGCGCATAGGGGTCACTGCAGCCCAGCAGTGGGTGGATGATGGTGAGCGGCTCCTTGAGGATCCCGTAGGCGGCATCCGAGGACAGATTGACATCGAAGGCTTCGTGCTTCACCTCCTCCTCGCAGCTCTCCGGGCTGCTGTCCGCTTCTCTGCCATAATCTTCCTCCACCTCCGCTGGCTCTTCCAGTTCCTCTGACTTTCCTATCATCTGAGTGAGCGTCAACCTTCGCTTCTTCTTCTTGAGAGTCCTGTCTTTGGCAGAGGCCCGTCCTTTGTTCTGGGGGTCTTTGGGTCTTTTGTTGGACTTCACGGGTCTCTTTGAACCGTCCTCCTTTCTAAATCTCACCCACACCTCTTCGGCTTTGCTGTCCTTCTCGAAGGTTTTCCTGTACAGTCTCAGCAAGAAGGCCTCTGCACCTGCAGTGAGGTAGTCCCTCAGCTGGGCGCACGTGCGCTCGTCGCTGGCACAGATGAGCACCTGACCTAGAAGCAGGGAACAGCGTTACCTCGTGAGTGCGCTTGTCCCTTCCCAGGTCCCCTGTGGCTTCCTCCAAAGCGAAGGCATCTCAGCCTCCTGTAAAGGAGCCACAAGTTACAAATCGTCTAAAAAGGGTCTTGGGTGCTCATTGCATGCTTTCCCCTCTTTGGCAGGGTTTCTTAAATCTCTTGTGTCAAGTTGAAGCCAGAACTATTTAGAGTCTCATGGAAAGTACAGCCACAGTAGAATACCGGCTTTAAGGAAGCTCTTTTTAATTAATAACTTTGCAGAGGATCTTTTCTGCCCAAATAAATTCCAAATGGATTATAAAGTCAAATGTTAAAAATTAACTCATAAAGAAAAAGAAGTGGGCTGGGGTTGTGGCTTAGTGGTAGAGTGCTTGCCTAGCATGTGCACGGCGCTGGATTCGATCCTCAGCACCACATAAAAATAAATAAATAAAAATAATGTGTTCAACTACAACTAAAAAAAAAAAAAAAAAATATATATATATATATAAATAGAAAAAGAAAAAGAAATGACTATCCTCCATCTCTTTTGATGGAGATGATTTTCTAGACTTAAAAGCAGTGCAAGGGGTTGTGTGTAGCTCAGTGGTAAAGGAGTAGCAGAGGAGTTGCCTAGCCTGGGAGGCCCTGGGTTTGATTCCCAGCACTGTAAAACAACAAGTTCCCCCCAAAGACCATTGTCTTTATTTTATAATAATAATATAGAAAGCTGTATTTAAGAAAGGTGAAGTCACAAAACTTTTAATAACTATGACAAACGTTAATATCTTTACTGTACAAAGAGCTAATACAAACTGTGGACATAGTCTAAATTGGTCAAGGACATGAAGACAATTCACAGAAGAAAAAAAATGCATTTCAGAAAATATGGAGCTTATTAGATATCAAAATTTAAAACAAGACGTCTTCTTCAATCAAATTAATGAAACTGTTAGATGTATATGAACCATAGGTACAGACACACGAGTACACGTGACAGCTATGTTAAAAAAGAGATAAGCTCTTATGTTGCTAAAAGAAATGAGAACTTGATAGAAATTGGTGCAGTAATATGTCTAAAGAACTTTAAAAATGTTAATACCATTTGACCCATTAATTCTATATCCCAAAATTGTTACCTATGCTATGACTTTAACAGTGTGAAATAGAAAACACTTGAAAGGAAACCTGGAAAGAAACACACCAATGTTAACATCAGCTGCTAGAGGCAATTTCCCCTTCTCCCTTTCCTTTATCTTTTTCACTTTTTCTACAGTGAGCACCTATGACCCTGGGTCATAAATCATAGCATGTTAAGTTCGGGGATATTATTACCAGTATATTTACTAACACAAGGATTAGGTGCTCCTTGCTTGCTTTGTAGGAGTTTCAAAGACTAAATAGGTACTTTTCTTTTTGAGCTGGCTTTATTTTAAAATTTATAGTTCATAATTTGGTCTATTGTGCTGATCTACTAGAATACCCATGTTTGAAGAAAGCGGGTCTAAAATTTTGAAATTTTTTCTAGGGTTAGCCCAATGTCACTCCACAGAAGTTAAGCTTCTTTTGCCGAGTTATAAAACAAACCCATTGGCTTATTCCTTAGGGATTCCAGATTGAAGGCCTGGTGAATATATATGTAGAGATTAGCTGAATCTTTAAATAGAAGTCCTGATAACCCAATCAGTGAAAAACCTGCTTCATGAATGTACAATGATTTAACTTGGAGAAATCACCTCAAAGGAATAGAACAGAGGCTGCCAGTAGAATCTGCGTTCAACTGGTATTTATTCAGCTACAGTTTATATGCAAAATAGTTAAAGAGCTTGTCAAATTAAGGCTCAGTTGAGAGCCTCTGAAAGTAAATGTCATCATGTCCTTTATTCCTACCTGGGCCACCAAGGGCTTCGCTCTCCTTATTTTCGGCCTCAATTTCTTTCAGTACTTCAGTCAGTGCCTCCCACTTGGGGTTGCTTTCTAGGACCAGTTCCTTTTTTGATTCTGTATAGACATAAAAGATAAACACATTCTATGTGATATTATTCACTTCTTAGGCATTCTGAAGGCTTTTAGTTCACCAGCACCATGCTTACACAAGCATCCTTCCTGTTATCAGTTGTATTAAATCTTGGCCCTCGGTGCCCAGTCTCTGAGGTGGTGCAGCTGAGCACTGTTCATGATGCTAGATAGAATCTGCTTTCCTAAAAAAGGCCTACTTAAGGTCTAAATGACAGATACTTCAAACCGGCACTAACACAGGTGGTATGATGCCTTAACAGAAAGTTACATGCACAGGTGCTAAAAGGAGATGGTTCTGTGTTAGTTGTCAACTGTGATGCTTTGTCTGGGGAACTGGCGTGTTGTGACAGTATTATTTCCAAAATCCCCCCAATTTTTATAATCCTGAACATGGATAAAAGTAGACAACAAACATTTATTTCTACAAATGCTCAAACATAGCATTAATATGTATTAATTAAGTCTTGAGACAGACCTTTAAACTACACAGAAAGTAAGTATTAATTCTATCCCATCCCTTTAAGAAAACTAGTGATATTTGATACTATATTTAGATGTTGGAGTCAAATCCATAGGTTCCTCATTCTAGTCTTATTTTCATTCTTTTAAAGTTAAAAGGGGCCAGGCATGGTGGGGCACACCTGTAATTCCAGTAACCGGGGAGGCAGAGGCAAGAGGATTGCAAGTTTGAGGGCCACCTCAGCAACTCAGCAAGACCCTATCTCAAAATAAAAAGTAAAAAGGGCTGGGGATGTAGTTCAGTGGTAAGGCACCCCTGGGTTCAATCCCCACTACCCAAAAAAAGTTACACTAATACTTTATGTGCCAAAATAGTAGTTAGAGTTTTATTTAAAAAAAATCAATGTATACTTTTTATGTAGAGTAAGAATACTCTTGGTTGGTATTGGACCATTGTTATTTGGAATCCTTCGGCAATCTGAGACTTGTCATGCTCAATACCTTCAATTTATGTAACAAATAACATGCACATATATGTTTAACATGTTGCTGAAGAATGTAATTTACATTTTAATTTGGTGTTTCCATGCCAAATCCTTAAAAAAAAAGACACATTTAATGCCTTACGTACCTTGCCCTTCTTTCATCTCCATTTTTTCAGGCATTTTTCCTTTTTTACTCATTTTGGCATCTGGAACATGATAAACCCTTGCTCGAGCATTTACGAACATCGAGGTGCTGGAGTCAAGAAACAGCCAACCTAGTGCGAAAAGTAAAAAAAAAAATAAGGCTTCAATTTATGGTTAATTTAAAATAGTCTCTTGATGGTCACATGACCATACCCAATTGGCTGCCATCTTCTTCTCCTACCAACCGGGCCTTCCCTCATGGTTATGGCCTCTACCACTGTTTGGCTAAACTAGTGATTTTTGAAGTATGGTCCATGGACTCCTGAGTGTTTCCAAGATGTTTTCAGGCAGTCTGTAATGCTAAAACTCTTCTCAAAATAATACAAAGGCATTATTTGGCTTTTTAAAATCACTGTGTTGGGGCTGGGGTTGTGGCTCAGCGGCAGAGCGCTCGCCTCGCATGTGCGCGGCCCGGGTTCGATCCTCAGCACCACATAAACATAAATACATTGCATTGTGTACAACTAAAGTAAATAAATAAATATTAAAAAAAAAATCACTGTGTTGATATTTCCAATAAAGGTACAAAAGTCCTATGGTGGGTTACACTGTTGATGCATTTGTGTAAGCCTAGGCAGTGGTATGAAAGTGTATCAGCAGTAAATGCATTCTTTACTGCTTTAGGTTTATAGGTTATTAATTAAGAATGTCTTTGAAGGAGTACAAATTATTATTATTTTTAAAAACGTTTTTCTTTTTAAATATATTTTAGTTGTCAATAGACCTTTATTTTATTTATTTATTTGTACACTGTCCTGAGACTCAAACCCAGGGCCTCACACATGCTAGGCAAGCACTCTACCGCTGAGGAGTACAAATTATTAACTGTATTAAATCTTGACCCTTCGTGCCAAGGGTCCTGGGTAGTGGGAGAAGGGTGTAGTTGGCAGGAAAACAAGAAGGCAGCCAGTTGTACATATCTATTATTTCCTGCAAATCTCTTCTTTTCAGTCCTCAATACTAGCTGATGAAATCCATCCCTTGCTGTCTCTTTGGGGAAAATGAATTTTAAATGCCTAACAACTAAACTTCCAGAACACAACCTATTTCTAAGTTGGAGACTGCCTGTACTATACGCGGTCTTTTCTAGAAATAAAATTGCCTGGAATGGATATGAATATTTATTATTACACAGAACAGAAGTTAAGTAGGCGGAAACATTAGCTATCAATAAAACCTACATCCTTGTGCAGTGAACATGAAATGTAATTTGAGATCTTAGTATATAACATGTAGTTGAATATAGCACGTCCCATACCTGCCCCCCCCAAATCTAACACTTCATTCAAATAGACTCCTAGAATAATATTAATAGTGTCATCTCACACCTGAATTCTGACCAAAAGCCTTTTCTGTTGCTCTCAAAGATTCCAGAAGGTTAAGAAATGTGACACAGTCGTACTGAGAGAGATACTGCAGCAAAGTTCTCAGTATCTTTAAATCCTGAACCAAGGATTTGGTCTTGGCTCCAAGCTGGTGCCACAAGGGGTCCAGATAATGGCGGATTGTCTAAAACAAGAATAAAACCGAGTATTGATAAATATGTTCAAACAGCTGTTCTAAACATGAACTGTACCTTCAATAAGGATTGCTCCTTGTTACCTAAAAATGGTTAAAACAGTAAATTTCATGTTATATTCACTTTACTACAATTAGAACCCCAAAACATCATTCCCCAAGGAAGTGGCTAGAAAATTTCAGTTTGTAAAATTCTAATAATAAATCTAATTTTTCAAATACAGAGCCGAGTGTCTTATTGCTACAATCTTTATGATCAGATAAGAGTCCATCTATTGTTACGTATATTTACATTATTGTCAAAGAGAGAAAATGCCTGATAAACATCATAAAATCAGGTATTTGTTTTAATGAACAGAAGCAGTGTCATTGCACAGCATCTCATCTAACAGATTTGATACTGAGCAGATATAGTTATTTGGATGACCATGTAATGTATTGGTTGAACCAGGATTCTAATGAAAATGAAATGAGTTACTATTAATAATACGCCAGGACCACAGGAAGACACTAGGAATGTCCCAGAAAAGCTGGGACATAAGACTAACCAAGTGCCTCTTTTGTAAAAAGATCTACAAAAAGTTAATTTTTTTTTTAAACAAGATGTAAGCTATGTTTAAATGTGATTACTAAAAGAATATCTAAAACAATGCTTTGACTTTTATTAGCCAGTGGATGAAAAACAGATATCCAGTGTAAAATATATAGGCTATTTTTGTTTTTCTAGTGTTTAGTGTCATATATATATACACATACAATATATGCCATACATATCACATATACAAATTCTCAGCACACATTAATTTATAACACACTTTAAGATGGAGAAACAGAATACATGAAATTAGTTTTATGTGTTAATATTTCACAATAAAGTGATTTTCTGAAAGAATCAGAGAAATGAGAAGTTAAATTTGTCCTTTTTGATGATCACCAGTAACGTAGAAATTGATTCAGAGCTTAAAAGACATTAACACGTCTACCAAAGTATTAAAAAAAAAGTTGCTTGGAAATTTCAAAAGCCAGCATTTTCTGGATCTATAATTCACTATAGTATTAGACATTTATATACCAGTATTAATATTAATGTATGGTGAAAAAAAATTCCCCAAACTAATGCCATACCATTTTCTCAATTTGGAATGTAATTTTAAGACACAGCAAGTTTCACATTTATCATCCAAGTTATTTTTTATTCCAAAGGAGAGATGGTAAATTCATGCATAATTATGAAGTATTCTTATGTAAAGCTCTTCTACCTGTAGATACCCAAATATTGCCATTTCAGAGCAAATTTATTTATATACCTCTTGGCTCTAGTTAAAATAAGAGATGACTCCTTACAAAATAGCTGCAAATTTGAGTTATACTCACATGCTGAGCCACCTATTTTACTACAATGACTTTGCAGTAAACCAAAGCAGGTGTACCTTAAATCACTTCCAATTTAATTCTAAAAATAACAGCAAATTTCTATTAAGAACACTGCAAATATTAAAAGAACTTGCATTCTTTAAAATGACAACAAACCATGCTTAAAATAGAAAAGAAAAAGAACACCTTGTCGAAAGGTTTCCCGATAGCGTTTTCTAAAGATAAATCTTCCACTTCAAGAGATGGGTTGTGGCTCTTGAGCTCCTTGAGACATGCATTTAAGATGTCCAGAATGGCTGTCTGGATGGCGAGCATGGCAGGTGTCATGGAAACGTGGATCTCCACCACTTCAGGCTTGTGCTGCTCTAAGAATGAGTGGACGGACACATGGAACCTAAAGAGACAAAAAGTTTCTGGAGTTTCAACAGCTATGTTTTCCTGGTTCCAGTTTTTAATACTGTAATAGTTTTTTGCAAATGCAATTATGGAATGAACAAAATGGGAAGCAAAATGGTAATGTTTTTAAGACTACTTTGGACCTCCATCAATAGAAGTAAATCAAATAAGGCAGGGTCAGCAGACTCTCGTCTGGGCCAAGTCCAGGGCCTGTTTTCATTAGGCTTATGAAACATAGTCCAACCGATGTTTCCTATTGTCTTTGGTTACTTTTGTGTTTTCAACAACAGAGCTGAGTTATTGTGACAGACCATATAGCCTGAAAAACCCCAACTATCTACTCTCTGGTCATTTATAGGAAGTTTGCTGACCTCTGAAATAAGGCACTATCAAAAAAAGGAAAAGTACTACCACTACTACTCTTTTTTTGTGTGGTGCTGGGGATTGAACCCAGGGCCTTAGTGCATGCAAGGTAAGCACTCAACCAACTGAGCTATGTCCCTAGCCCCAACTATCACTCTTAACATATTGTGTAAACAAAATACATGCTAGCAAAGATTGCAAAAATGTTTGAAAATTGAAACTTTTTAAAAAATATTTATTTATTTGCTTTAGTTGTACACAATGCAATGCATTTATGTTTACGTGGTGCTGAGGATCGAACCCGGGCTGCCCACATGCTAGGCGAGCGCTCTACCGCTAAGCCACAACCCCAGCCCTGAAAATTGAAACTTTTGTTTTCCCTAGGAATTTACATAAATTCTTCAAAATCTTCCTGCGTCAGTTCCCCACTGAATAATCCTCAAACCCAAAGTGGCAGAACTGGCCAATAAAATCTGCAGTTCAGTAAAAGCTGTTAGGTCTATGGGCCTCTAACCTCTGGGAGCTTCACTAAATGTTTGAGAAGGGAGTCAAGTAGGTGTCCTTGAGTGGATCCGAATAGCTACCAGAAAAAGAACTCTAAAATCTCTTTCTACTTTCCAAAGATTCACAAAGGGGGTGACTGCATATACTTACGCCTGGATGCATTTGTTAGGAACGTGATTGGCATCTGTCAAGTACAACTAGTCAATCTGACATTGTATTATATTTATTATGCTCTATTTTTAAGGTGTAAATTACAGCAGATCCTGTTACAAAAATGTGTTGCACGTGATTTACCTTGGCCAAAGGTGGAGCTTCTTCACAAAAAGATTTCTCATCACTCTTTCCACATGACAGAAACCAGTATCAAAGGCAACGGCGTTGTCTGTGAAGGCTTTGATGAAACCCCGTTTGTTTTTCTGGCGAAAGAGGCGCAGGATGAATGCTTCCTGACAGGACTCGATTATCCTGTGGGCTCTGTACACCAAGATGCCTGAGGGGGAAGGTACAGTTTAGGCTACAGAACAGACCTGCAGTTTTCACATGCACTCTGCTTATCCCCACATCCCTCCCACCTTTTCTGGAATGCCTACTCAAGAATGGGCAGGCCCTGTTCGAAGTTGAGGATATAGCCACGAACAAAAGGGACATGGACCCCACCCCTGTGGAATGTGGGGTACACAATATAAGTAAATAAAATAGTTAGTTATGTTTCAAAGGGAAAGAATGCATGAGAGGCGAGGGAGAATGAGGCCTGGTGGTGGTGGTTTGGGATTTGTAGACAGGGTGGCTTCACCAGGGTGATGCTTTAAGAAAGGTGGGATGGAGACCGGGAAGGGTACCTCCAGTCATCTGGGCTAAGGGAACAAGAAGCCCAAAGGCCCTGGAGTGGGGTTGCTGGCCTGCTGAAGGAAGCAAGTGGGCAGCAAATTCTTTTTATACATGAATCTGACGGGGACAAAATGGCTGAAGTTTAGAAGTTCAGGCAATGCCCTCATCGCCTGTGGGATTAATTCAACTTTCAGAATCACGGTATCTTCAGTTTGAGAGGTAAACTAGTCTATTTAAAGTAAGACCCATTAATGAATATACTTAGTACGTGTTTTCTCATTTATAAAATGAGACTGCTGGGCCAGAAGCCAGAAGTTCTTTCTTAAACACATGCCGTTTCCATGCAATGTGATTAGTGGGGACAGGGAGAGACACAAAACGACATGAGGGTAAACAGATGTTATTTTCTGGATCAAACACTCAGTTACTCTATGATGAATATCAGAATATCAGACCTAGATTAAGCTGGTAACCACAGGCACACAGACAGCTGGAGAGATATAAATATAGCCATATGTAAGTGCATATGTGTCTATATACACGTGCCACAGACATGTTGCCGCCTGAAGCGATGGCCGCTTGGAGCAACGAAGCCGCAGGAAGAAGTTCAGAAGCGAACTGGAAACAAACAGGCTTTTTATTCTGATAACTTCTCTCTCTGGCTCTAACAACGACTTTAACATGCACCACACACCACCAAAAAACCCACACACCAAATGGCGCCAACCCGATCAGCAATCTCGGCCCAAGTCTCTCGAGATTATGGGACAAGTCTCGTGAGACCACGGAAGGCGGCAATGCCCAAACATCTCCATGGCTTGTAGTCAACCGCAATCTTAGCCATCTCCCCAAACAGGGCTCCTGCACAGACACATACAGATATTTGTCATACATGTACGTATGTGTTTTCAGGACCATTCTTATCACTCACAGGGTTTGGAAAATGATACTAATGATGAATTAGGAGCACTAGTCATAGTTCAATAAATTCAAATCAGAGTCCGCTATCTTGTTGTTTAGATGTTGGATCTAGCAGGGTGCAGTATGCACTGTGCACACTGGGATTACAAGCCTGTAATCCCAGGGACTTGGGAGGCTGAGGCAGGAGGATTGAAAGTTCCAAGTCAGCCTCCGGCAATTTAGCAAGACCCTGTCTCAAAACAAAAAAATTAAAAAGGCTAGGGATGTCGCTCAGTGGTTAAGCGCCCCTGGATTCAAGCCCCTGTTGGATCTATGTGGATGGAACTAAAATTTACTCTAATCAAATTATGTTTCCAATGTGATAAAAATTAATTTAGAAATCTATGGATAAAAGATTTCCTAATAACCTCCAACACATGTACATACTAATTTACTACCCTGAAAATATTCTGTACTAAATAGACGGGTTTTTCCAAGGACTCTCTGTATAAGCTACTTTTTATTAGCCTCGTTAAAATATTGCATAAAGTTAAAAATAAAAAAATGGACTTCTAAAGGAAAGGTAAACCTCAGTTTTAGAAAATGTAGTAGATGGGTTTTTCCCAAGGACTCTATGTATGAGCCACATTCTTGTTAGCTTGGGTTGAACTATTATATAAAGTTAAAGATAACAAAAATGTACTACTGAAGAAAAAAAAGTGAACTTCAATTTTAGAAAATGTGGCGTTCAGAAAGGTCATCATTCTTTCAGAACCCAGAAAGAAGGAGAAGAGAACCAATTTTGCATGTCAGGCACTATATGCCTCAATGTGAGGCACGACTGCATTCCCGGTTTACAGGTAAAAAAAGACCAGGCACAGAAAAATTAAGGAACCTGTCTAGGGACACACAGCTGGTGCACAGTGAAGGTGAGCTCACAGTCTGCCATATATGAACTTGAATTCACCATACTGCTTGCTCACCTTCCTATCTTCAGCACCTTCCTGCAAAACACAGGAATCCTTAATAAGCGAAATGTTTGTCAAATGAATATAAAACTGAATTCCAGCACTGGGTTTACAACTCTAACATGGAACTTTCTTTAAAAAAATATCCTGGGAAGTATGTTCTGAATTCTCTCTGGAGATAGCATGTTCAGTTTTAGCAATAAACAATGCATTGTCCTGTCTCAGATTCTTTGGAAAGTAAAATCTGGGTAGATATTTTTGAAGTTCTCTCTCTACTTAGGAGTTCTAGTTGTCAGGGAGACCTAGGAAAGAGTGGTGGTAATAATAGGTGGTAGCAGAGAAACAGGTTGGGGCTGGCGGGAGTTAGTACTTTTCAGAGGGTCACATGCTCCAGGGAATGCTCTTGAGTCTGTAGGAGCTTTGGTGAGATCCTTACAGGGATCCTGGGGGAGAATCCCAAGGGAAGAGGAACTGGAAAGAATTCATTTCTGGCATTAATTTGCACTCCACTCAGCCAAGCAAGAGCAGTCCCACCTTCATTACTGGTTGGGACTTGATGAGAAAGGGGAGGGAATCTGGCACTTTTAATTAGGAACCACCTACAAGCTGGACCTGAGGGTGGCACAGATTCCAACAGCTTTCAGCCTAACTAGCTGAGGTGGAACAGACACGGAGTAATACTGACATCTAGTGGCAGTTTCTATGTATTGTTCATTCTGTCAACTTAAAAATTAAAACCAAGCTTAGGAGAAAGTAGCCAACAGTAAGAAACTTCAAGACTCATCAAGATTTCTGAAAATCCATTTTTAGGCTATCATTTATTAAGATTTATTTATTTATTACTATGTACAAACCACTATATTTTATCTCATTTAATCCTTATAATTCTAAGAGGCACTATTTTCTTGATTTAGGCATGAGGATCAAAAAAGTTCAAAAGCCAGCCTCAGTGACTTAGCAAGGCCCTTAGCAACTTAGCAAGATCCTGTCTCAAAATAAGACATAAAAAGGGCTGGGGATGTGGCTCAGTGGTTAAGTGATCCTGTGTTTATTCCCTGATACAAAAAACAAAAACAAAAAACTAACCAACCAACCAAACAAACAAACAAAAGAAAAAACAAAAAAGAAAAAAAAAATGAGAAAACTAAGGTTCTAGGAATTAAGGAACTTGTTTGTAAGCAACATGTTAGCATTCAAAGTCAGGCAAGGCTGGCTGCAAGGCCCATGCCGCTATTTATAACAACTGTAAAAGTTATAAAACAATCCAAAACTTTTCCTTAACCAGTTCACTATGAACCATATAAACCATACATTTATTCATTACACATTTCTTGACAGACTTCTAGGTCCAGGGAAGTACAATAGACACAGGGGGAGAATGCTTATAAATGTCAAAGTTCTCTGCCCTCCTGAAGTTCATTAAAGATCACTGCATCTCTGTCCATCATGCATCCAACAACTCTGTGTTCAGTATCTGCCATGTACCAATCACATGCCTGGGATGAACAAGGCCTTCCTGGTGCTTAAGAAGCTTATCTCACAAGCAAGGCAGACTAATAAACAGGAAAATATAAAGTAATGTTCTGGTGCTATGACAGGAGAGAAGCACAGGGTAACTGAGGGCACAGAAGCAAGGTCCCTAAATTAGCTGTGTGTGTATGAATTTCTACATTTCTATACATTCTGGCCAAAATAAAAACATTGTTCTCAAATTAATTAAGCAACTACTTGGCCTAATTTAACATCATGGGAATAATTACTTTCAAGAAAAAACAGCATTTATGGAACTATTCAAAGATTATTTATAAGCTGGGCATGGTGACACATGTCTGTAATCCCAGAGGCTCGGGAGGCTGAAGCAGGAGGATTGTGAGTTCAAAGCCAGGCTCAGCAAAAGCAAGGCACTAAGCAACTCAGTGAGACCCTGTCTCTAAAGAAAATACAAAATAGGGCTGGGGAATCTGGCTCAGTGGTTGAGTGCCCCTGGGTTCAATCCCCAGTACCAAAAAAAAAAAAAAAAAAAAAAAAAAAAAAAAAAAAAAAAAAAATTACAAACATTTCAAATCTTGTTAAGTTGTAAAAGCAAATGTCAGTTGACTACAAGTATTTATTGAACGCAAAAGGCAAAGTCAAGCTTGTACGTAGTCACACACCGCCTAATGATGTTTTGGTCAGTGATGGACCATGTACATAATGTTAGTTCCATAAGATTGTGATGGAACTAAAAAATTTCCATGCCCCAGGAGCTGCTGTCAGGTCATAACACAACCGTTGCTCATTTGTTTGTAGTAATGTTAGTCAGGAAGGATCTAGTGCTACTGTGCTGCCCACAAGAAGGATCTAGTTTACAGTTTAGCAGAGGAGACAGACAAAAATAAAAATGTGCACATCAGTGTAGACATAATGATGAGATTTCAAATTCTTACCAGTTATTAATCCGAAGGTATTCTGTCAGTTAGGAAATCAACCACCAGTATTCGACTTGTTGCAAATATGACACCGCCTCTTGTGTAAACCTCGTAGCGATTGTTACTTGCGATTTCATTTGTCACTCGGCAAGGGAGGTGTTCAACTCCTTCTATCTTCAATTGATTGATAAAATACTCCTAAATCAAATCAAACTCATTAGTAGGCTGTTTAACAAAGGTTCTTTTCTTTTCTTTGTTTTTTTGTACTGGGGACTGAACCTATGGTGATTTACCACTGAGTTACATCCCCAGCTCTTTTAACCGTTTGAAACAGGATCTTACTAAGTTGCTTAGGGCCTTCCTAAATTGCTTAGGCTGGTCTCCAATTTGCCATCCTCCTGCACTGACCTCCCAAGTTCTTCTGATTACAGGAGTGGGCCACCACATCCTAAAGGATGTGCACCACAGCTATTGGACAGTTTTTAATAGACTGCAGATATTTAAAATGAATTGCTGCCTTTTTCAGAGATAATGAACTTAACAGTGAATACACAAACTAGGGTATTACTTTATGCTGACCAATCAACCCATCTACACTTAACCAGGTTTTTTTTTTTTTTTTTTTTTTTTTTTCGGGGGGTTACACTATGGAATAACTGTACTTCAGTAACTATTAGCACTTTAACAGTCACAACAAAATAACTTTTAAGCCCTGGATTAAAAGATTTCTGCTACCTAGAAATGCTTTCAACTACAGCCAGGCTTGCAACCAAGATCCTCTGAGAAGATAACAAGGGAATCCTTTTCCCATTCAGTGTTTTTAGGATTTTAGTTCTATCATGAACAATCCTAGAGGGACTTCAGAATGTCAACAGGTCCCTTGGCTCATTACCCCTCTAGTTCAGTCTACAAGCACTGGGAATACCTAGGTAAAGCAAATGGGGCCCCTTACCCAGGAGTTTGTGGTTACTTTTCTCTGCTGACATTTCCCCCCTGGCCACCTGCTCTCTCTAGGGGTTGGTCAGACTTGTCTCACCAGGCTGTGTTCAGGATCAACAGTCCCCAGCACAGCTGCGTGCCCCTTCCATCTTCCTCAGTGTGAGCCCTTCTAACCTCAGTTAACCTTCCCAGGATCCTCAGCTTCCACTTCCCTCCCCTCTGACATCATGGCCCTCTTCCCCTACCCTCCTGGGGAATGTGCTATTCCTCAGGCCCTCCTCTTCACTATAGGGGTTGCCAGCCTCAGCATCTCCTCTCCCGTCTTTCCATTACCCTCTGACACCCCCACCATGCCCATCAGTTTCCATCCCCAGAAACACCCTTAATGTCCAACTTTGGGACTCTCCCATTATCGGGTCTAGATTCTGCGCCTCCCTTGCGGGGGTCCTCCATCCCACCCCACCCCTATCCTCCTCCTGTCACTCCCCGCTCCGCTCAGAGCACCTCCTCTTGCAGGGTCCTCGCGCAGTGTCAAGGATTCCACTCAACGCCCTCCCTCGGTGCTCGGGACCTGCCTCTGCTCCGAGCCCCGTCATCCCTGTCGCAAGCCTACATCCGCGCCAGGGCCTGCAAGCGCTCAGGGGCCCTCCGCGCCTGGGGTCCCCTCACTGGCCACCGCACCTCCTCGGCCGGCTGCGTGTTGAGCACCAGCACCAAGCAGGCCGGGTGGCAGTGCAGCCGGAGGAAATGGTAGAGGAGCCGATCTGCGCCGAGCCCGCGGGCGCACACGACCAGCCCGTCAGTGTCGAGCAGTTCCAATACCAGCTGCCTCTCATACTCCAACAGCGGCGCCATGGCTATCCGTCGAGCCGGCAATCCCGGCTCCATGGGCGCCCTTCCCGGGCCGCGGCCGAATGTAGGCGGAAAGAGCCGAACTGAGACGAGCGTTGGCCGAACGCTGCCGAAGAGAGCTGAGCCCGCGAGGACGAGCGCTGGCCACACGCAGCCGAGGAGGAGGCGAGGAAAGCCGAGGCTGGGACGAGTGCGGGACGAAGGTAGCCGAAAATAGACGAATGCAAGTCGAGCGCAAGCCGAACGCAGGGGGAAGAGGAACCGAGGCAGAGACGAGAGTCGCCCGAAGGTAGCCGAAGGAAGCCGAACCCCAGGGCAAGTCCTGGCTAAACCTAGCCGGAGAGGCGCCGAGTGGAACCGGAGATTCTGAGGTGTTAGTGCTCGGGAGTGGCGTCGCTTCCATGCCTCAGGCTCTATCCTGATGCTTCTTGGTACCCTAGATTTAGAACTCAAGCTACAAAAAATCCCAAGAGAGGAGAGGGAAGTCTCAGGTATTTAATCTCCAAACATCGACAGTTAAAGAAGTGAATTGTCAGTATTTCAGGTGCTCCTAGGTTTTTGCTCAGGATGAGGTTTGGTCTTTATTTTTGCAACTTACCTCTTCCCCCTTAATTTTTTTTTAATTAAACTGAATATCAGCCACTTCACTTCGAGAGGCCTTGAATACAATAAGCTATTAAAAAGGTCGCAACCAGGCGTCTCCGCAGCAGCTCGTCCCGCCTTCCACTAGAGGGACCCCTTGCGTCGCGTTTGTTCCATTCCCAAAGAGGCCTGTTAATCCAACTGGGGGGCTAGTTCTGTGCAGGAATCCCCAATCCCTCTCCACGACCCCGCTTTCATTGCCAGAAAATAGAAAATACAAGTATGCGAAAATAAAAATGACTTGATATTCCATTACCCAGAAATAACCACTGTCACTTCATAAATCTGTTTTTAGTTCTTTTTCCCCTAAACCCTGTGCGGGCGTGCGCGCGCACACACACACACTCACCCGCCCTCTCTCATGCACACTCACACAGAGTTCTTTTACCTCTATGACACAATAAATGATCCTAATTTAAACCCCTAGTTTGTCACTAATGTTAGCAAACTTTTAAACATGGTATTAATGTGCTTTTACAAAGTCCTTTGATAATGATTGTTGAGGTGTCTGAAATGTGGGCGTATCATTATTTTTCTATCTAATCCTTTACTAGAGAACATTTAATAAAGGTTTGTTTCTGGCCCCCCATATTATAAATAATCTTTCGCTATACATCTTTTATAGAAATTTAACTATGTCCTCAAAATACACTTCTGGAAAAGGGTAATTGAAGGGCAAAACATCACACCGGGGACAGCCGTGCAGCCAAGAGATTTATTCAACAGCCTTCACGGCTGGTAGCAAAACCGGAGAAGAGGTGCTCTGGTGGAAGGTTGAAGAGATGCTGGGAGAGGGGAGTCAGGGAGAAGGGAGTGTGCAAGCTCTGGTGGGAGAGGGGAGTATGCAAGCTCTGGACAGAAGGTGGGTGCTTGGTTGCACCGGCTAGGATCTCTGGAGCTATCAGCTAAAGCAGCTGCTGTCTGGCTGGAGGCTGGAGCTGTCAGCTGGGAGCGGCAGTTGGGCTGAAGGCGATGGGTCTGGAGCTGTTGCAGTGGCTTCCTCCTCTCCGCTGGGTCGAGTTGATGTGTCTGAGTGGCTTCCTCCTCTCAGCAACAACAAGCTGATGTTGTGTGTCTCTGTGTGTCTGTCTGAGTCTCTCGAACAGGGCCCTATATAGGGATTTCTGGTGGGAGGTGCACCAGAGCAACCCCAACGCCATTGGCTCTTTGCCCATAGAACAGGGCGACCTTTAAGCCTATTGGCTCTTGCCCGGGGAAAAGAAACATCCTGCCTGCTGGGGAAGAAACATCCTGCCCAGAGAATGAAACAAGGTTGCTTCTCTCAGGATGTGGAAAACTCTGGGGGTGGGGAGGGTAGCCCATCTATCAGTAATTACTGGGAAAAAGAGAACAAATATCTGTAACATAACATTCACATTGACACGCTGCTTCCTAGAATATCTGCACAAACTGACATTTACACTGACAGATTACAAGAGGATCTGTCTGTCTACCTCCTTAATATTCTATTCTTTTTGTTTCCATTTTGTCATGATGAAAACAGCATATAATAATTCTCTAATTTGGCTTAAGTGGAAAGACATGTCTGCAACACAACTGCATCATTTCCCAGGCAACAGATGTTAATCTCTGCAGTTCCACAAGTGAGAATAATGGAGGCCCGGGGAGGTTATGTAATTTGAGCAAGGCCATGGAGCTAGTTAATGTGTTTCTTAGATTTAGTTCAGGATTTGGTAATGGAGATTCAGCACATGCTTAGGAAATGTTTCTTTTGAAGTGATAATGCTGACGTGTAAGCCTGATTCCCCAGCTGTGGTAGGCAGATAGCTTCTGAAAGATGCCATCCTAATCTGTATGTTATTGTCCATGACAAAAGGGGCTTTGCTGATATGATTAAGCTGAGGACCTTGAAATGGGAGATTATTCTGGGCTATCCAGGTGAGGCCAATGTCATCACAAGGATTCTTTTAAAGAAAAAAGAGAGGGAGAAGGGTCAGCACCAGGGGAATCCAAGGTTGGAGTTATGTGGAAGGAATAAAGCTATTAGGAGCTGAAAATGGCCAAAAAAAAAAAAAAAAAAAAAAAAAAAAAAAAAAAAAAAAAAAAAAAGAGTCTCCCTGAGAGCTTCTAGAAGGATCACTCCACTGACCCCCATTTTGGACTTCTTATTCTAGAACTGGAAGCTAATGAATTTGTGTTGGTTAAGCCACTAAGTTTGAGGTAACCTGTTATCTTGAAATAGCAAAGCAACTGGAAATAAATATACAGCATTCGTTATTTTTACTGTACTGAACTTTAAATATGAAGTCCCTAGCTGTCAAAAAAAAACAACAACAACAAAACTGCTGATATGAATATGCAGTGAAGAAGTCATTTTGGAGCGTGATTGGTCAAAAACATTTATATAAAATTTAAATTCCTGTATAGATATATGCACACGAGAAGATATATGTACCCAGTGAATGTTTATTGGGCACTCGGTGTGTTCAGTGGGCACTCCATGTGTATGTACTAATTTCTGAGAGTTTAACAGTAAACAAATTGGGCAAAATCCCTGCAACCACAGGGCTTACATTCTACTGGGGAGCTTGTGCAGGAGGGTGTTCATTCATCATCATTGTGTGAACCATTGTTACTTCTTGGACATTTCTACTAAATCTCCAATCATAGGAGACTAGTCAATTTTTCATGCACCTCCATTAAGTGAACTGTCATGCACCTATTAAAAGTTGAGTGTGGAAAAGACACTCAGTGCCTGTTATGTATTGAAAAGAGCAGTTGTAAGCCAATAACATGTAGTACAGTCCCATTTGTCTAAAAAACATCAGGAGATCAAATTGGATCTTTGTGTGGACTGCATGGAAAATTCTGGAATGATACAAAATCTCAACACTAGCAGTGGCTGTTGGGGAGATGAACTGAATGGTTGGCACCAGCATTAGAACTTTAGATTTTAGGGCTGGGGTTGTGGCTCAGCGGTAAAGCGCTCGCCTAGCACGTGCGCGGGCCCGGGTTCGATCCTCAGCACCACATACAAATAAACGCATTGTGTACAACTAAAGCAAATAAATAAATATTAAAAAAAAAGAACTTTAGATTTTAGTTTATTCCCTTCTGTTCTGTTTAATTTTCTTACCATGAACTTATATTGCTTTTATAATAAAAGTGGAGGGAAAAACTTCACAGCGATTGTTTAAATACTTCATCAGCACTAAGATATACCTTGTGAGTTCTAGATTTAATATGTGTGGTGGGCAACAGTTAATGTCAAATGTTGTTATCTGCAGAGGCAGACTTTTGTAAAATTTAACAGATTATATCTACAAATTTAATTTTGTTCCTGGGTAAACATTTTCACCTGAAAGTGAAGGGATTCCATGAGCCCCCTGCCAAAAAATTACTGTCACAAAAAAATTTCCAAACCATTTCTTTGTGTCATATAGACTGTTTTTCTTTTTTTCCCTTAGGCTGTTATGTTCACTGAAACCATCTCTTTCCTCTCTAGGCCACTTTGCAGTTTTCAGGTTTGCCCATGTGCATACCCAACAGTCACTCATGGCCTTTGGCATGAGACTGGGAATGAGATTAAGCATCATTTTCTTCCTGACCCAAGTGAGAACTCAGCACCTCTCAGTTAACCTCAGCTCAAATGCCACATGTAGACCACTGTCATTTCTCCAGCAACTTCATTCCCTGAGGTGAGTCTTTCTACAAATACAAGATCATCCCTTGGTATCTGTAGGGGTTTGGTTGCAGGACCCCAGCAGACGCCATAACATGCAGCTGTTCAAGTCCCTTGTACAAAATGGTATGCTATTTGCATGTCACCTTCCCTACCCTGTACTCTCCGAATAATTTCTAAATGCCGTTGACACTAGATGTCCCATTGCATTGTTTGGGGGAATAATGACAGGGAAAAGTTTGTCCATGTTCATTCTGTAGTTGGTTGAATCAGTGGTTGTGGAGCCCACAGATACGGAGAGCTGACTGTCTATGGGGAACACCCACTAAATCCAGACACAGGGCTGGATGCTGAGGATTCAGGGATGGGCAACACCCCAAGGGCTCCCTTTTCCTGGAGTTCTCTCTCAAAAGGAGGCCACTGACCAAAGATCCAGGATTTAATAATCAGGTGCTATGAAAGAAAAATCCAGGGGTTCTGAGAGTATACAATAAGGTAACTTCTAGTTTGGCTGTCCAGAAAGGCTTTCTGGAGGAGCTGATGTCTGAGCACAGCTCTGAAGCCTGGCTAACTAAGGTGAAAGGGAGAGAAACTTGTTTTGGGCAGAAGGAGCTGCAAGTGGGAATTCCTCAGGACACGAAGGAGCCCGTAATGGGGAAGTGAACCCTGGGCTGAGAGCCTCTCCTAGGGCTGGTCACCAAGGAGCTTCTTAGGATTTGCTGTGGTGGTGTAAGGGCCCAGCTGGGGCACGGGGTGGGATTGGCAAGAGCTGGATGCTGAGGATGGGAAATGACTTTAATCCTTTGGGAAATAAATCTTTATTGGATGGCTCTGTGCCAGGCACAGACGGGTAACCAGCATTGCAAGTGTTGTGCCTAGGTTCTGTGAGGTGCTCGCTGTACATTAGGCACTTGACTAAGCAGTTTGCTCATTTTATTTTGCAACTCTCGGAGGCAGGTGCTAGTATTCTCTTTGTTTTTCAAGTGAGGAGTCTAAGACTAGGAGATGTTAAGTAGCTTGTCCGAGGCCACCCAGCTATGCCTGGGGCATGGAGCCCAGGCTATCTGGCTTCTAAATACGTTAATCACCCCCTTCCCACTCCTTCAGATGTCTGAAGGCCTTAAATGCCACCCAGAGTCATTTAAACTTGAACTTGTGGCTCAGATGATTTCCATCCTTTTTGTGTTTAATCATGCCTTTAGCATAAAGGCAAAATGTTTTTGGATCACTGCCTCATGATGGGAATAGGATTTTTATGTCCAGGATTTAGATAATACTTGTTAAAAAGTTACTATCAATTTGGCAACATTTGTATATACGTTATCAGTGCAACAATTTCTTTTTTTAAATGTTTATTTTTTAGTTGTAGTTGGACACAATACCTTTTATTTTGTTTATTTTTATGTGGTGCTAAGGATTGAACCCAGGGCCGTGCACGTGCTAGGCGAGCGCTCTACCTCTGAGCCACAACCCCAGCCCCTCAATGCAACAATTTCTACAAACACTAAAAACAAAAAAGAAAAAAAATTTCATGCCTGCACTCACAGTGACTCAGGAGGCAGAGGTAGGAGGATAGCAAGTTTAAGGCCAGCCCATACAACTTAATGAGAACTTGTCTAAAATAAAAAGGGGTAAAGTGCCCTTGGGTTCAATTCCCTGTATCAAAAACAAAATTTGTTTTCCAATATCTGTCTTTAAGAGGCCTGTTAGTAATTCCATTTTCAGACAATGCTTTGGTATACATGGGTCTAGAGAAGCAGCATATATTATTTGGGGTTCTCCAGAGAAGTAGAATCCATAAGATGTAGATATCCATAGAGAGATTTATTATAAGGGATTGGCTTACACAGTTAAGGAGGCTGACAAGACCCAAGGTCTAAGGGGTGAATTGGCAGACTGGAATCTCAGGAGAGCTGATGGTATAATTTTTCTTCAAAGGCCAGTGGACTCAAAACCCAGGAAGAACTGATGTTTCAGTTCAAGTTGAAAGACAGGGAAAAATATGAGGTGGGAAGGGCAATCTATTTTAATTCAGCCCATTGATTTCAATGTTAAACTCATCCAAAACATCTCTACAGAAACACCCAGAATGATGCTTAAGCAAATATATGGGCACAACCGTGTCCTAGTCAAGTTGACCCATAAAATGAACCATCATAAATTGCAAAACCTTTGGAGGTCTGCCCAGGACCTGAGATCCATAGGAGACCCACTGGTAGGTTTCAGTCACATTGGTTCTCTGAAAATAGAGGACCCAGCGGTGCATATCAGTTACATTAATTCTCTGAAGATGATGTCACCTGAATTCTAATGCTCTATGAAGTTCACTGAAGGAAGATTTTCTATTTGGTTAACTAATTATTACTCATAGAGGCAGAGGGAATGTAATTATTAAGCGAATCTTTTCTCTTGGAAATAAGGACTTTTGATGACTCTGCAATTAAATTAAAAACATTTTTACTGTTTGACAAGCCATTCATCATTAATGGAAAATTGGGGGGGGGGGGGAAGGTAAGAATGAAGTTGAACATGAAAACTAATTACCTGTTCCTCTTTGGAGCAAGTAGTTTTTTCTAAAAATGATAGTGGTTCATATGGATCAGGCAGTTAACCTTTTGTAGGGATTGACATGGAGCCATGAGGAAGCTTTTCTGTGGAGAAAATAATACCTATGCAAGGCAAGCTTTGCAAAGTATTTTTTTTTTTATTTTTGGAAACATTACTTACTGTGTTATCCTTCTTAGCATATATTTTAAGGAGCAGGACCAGCTACACAATTTGTGGGGCACAGTACAAAATGAAAATGTCAGGGGTCTTGTTAGAAAATCATTGAGATTTTCATGATGGCAACAGCAGATCAATCAGTAAGACAAGGGCCTTCTGAGCATGGGGCCCAATCTGACTCACAGGTCATGGGGCCTGGAAGCCAGGCCTGAGAAAGAGCTTTGACCTTGAGAAGGCAGTGTTCTAAGAATTGTCTTTTTTCAGCAGACACTGATGATGTTGTTGTAACACATTTGCCTGATTTGGAGTTTGGGTCTCTTGTGTTGGGGTAATGACTTGTGCCCATTCCCAGGCAACTCTTTCATAAGTGGACTTTGACTTAGATTTCAGATGCTTTTCCAAAGATGGTTCTCCTTACAGTTTTATAGAAGTGCAGGGTTGGTAGAAAAAGATATTAAATTGCATTTGATTATTGAGCCATGTTACTTACAGTGACCTGCAAGTTAATGTTAAAAGTAAATAAATCATGCATTTTTATTTTAGGACTTTGCTATTGAGGTGGAACATGTGAAACAGAATCAAGTCTATAAATTATAAGTAAAACATAGTTCTTATTCCAAGGACACATGTAATAATAATACTCTGATGATAAAAAAATTCCAAGTGACAATGTTTTGCAGCAAAACTCCCAAGACTACAGTTTCTTATTAAACAAAACCAACTGATTTTAATAAATGAAAAAGGCAAGGTGCATAATGGTGTTATAATTTATTGCCTTTTGTGGATAAGGTATATATATATTTCATAGACTATGCTTGAATAAGAAATATTTGATTGATTTATGTTGCATGTACATAAAATCTGGCAGGGCATGTAACAACTAACAGTGCTGGTTTTCTGTTGGAGGAAATTGGAGAGATGGGAATGAAGATGAGAGGGAGAATTTTTTCATTGTTTGTCTTTTAATTCATTTTGTTTTTTGAACCATGTAGCTCAAAATATATCAAAATTATTAGCATTAAAAATGAAATTCAAACATATATTAAAATAATTTTTGTATATTGCACTAAATTTTGAGTTAAAAGCACGAGTTTTGATAAAGAAAATGTGGTATATATATATATATATATACAAACATACATATATACATACACATACACACACACAATGGAATTTTAATCATCCATAAGAGGAAAATGAAATGACATGGCATTTGCAGGAAAATGGATGGAACTGGAGACCATCATAAAAATTCAAAGGGAGGGGCTGGGGTTGTGGCTCTGCGGTAGAGCGCTCACCTAGCATGTGCGTGACCTGGGTTCGATCCTCAGCACCATGTAAAAATAAAGGCATTGTGTACAACTAAAACAAATAAATAAATATTTTTGAAAAAATTCAAAGGGAGACCCGTAGAAGAAAGGGACGAAGGGGTGGGATGCAGAAGGAACAGGGGTGAGGTTGGGGAGTGATATTGGCTAAATTCTATTATTATATTATGTGCATGTATGGATATGTAGCAACCAATCCCATCATTATGTACAACTATGATGCACCAGTGAAAATGCAGGAAAAAAAGAAAAGTTTGTTTAAGAAATAAATGGATCTGAGTTATAGCTCATTTGAAAGAAATTCCGTTTTGTCCTCTCTTCATGGCTTGGTCTTTTCCTGACCCCTGAAATTCTTGATTTGGAGTTTTTTCTTATATTTTTCTAAGAAATACCACTTTAATGAAGGTTATTTCTTTCTTTCTTTCTTTTTTTTTTTTTTTTTGGGTAAGGCAGTTGAAATTTTTATTTTTTATTGCATTCTCACTTGATTGATTTTTTTTTAACCAAGAGCTTCTGTTATTTAATACAATTTTTTAAACTTTTAAAATAATTTTTAAAATAGCAACCATATCAAGAACAACATTGCCAATAGTTTAACTGCTATGCCCTGCTTTCTCTTGAACAATGAGAACTGTCAGAATTGTTTGCAGTGAAATTGTTTCAGTAAGGTGTAGTAGCCTTTGTCATACAGGCAGTATCAGTGACATCCTGGTCACAGCTTGGTTTCTGACTTTGCAGTAAAGGTTATTGCCATCAGGGCTTTGTGTTCATCAGAATTACAGCTCTAATGAAGGTTATTTCTCAATTAAAAAAATAGGTTTAGGAAATTCAAGTTGGCTCATGT